>JAVSCE010022440.1:0-624027 GCA_032199065.1 Smutsia gigantea
ATAGCTTCATCCTTGAAAACAGCTTGCTTTTTGTTTTTATTTTTATTCTCTTGAGGCTTTCTGCCGATTTGTCGTGACCCATTTTACATGTATTTTCATGTGCTCTTCTTTTCTCTAATCTGAATTCCAGTCCGTTCATATTGCCTTTCAAAGACAGACTCACAATTCAAAGGCATTGTCTGGCACACTCAGTGTCGTGGAAAATTTAATATATTTGAGTCCAGATACTTGTGTGTAGTTTTCACATCCCTTTCCTCTCCAACACTTGATATGTTGAAGCATTCTTCAGAGACAGTCTTGAAATTGAACATGCCCCTGAATATCTGATAAAAAAAATAATTTTGAGAATGCCTTGTGTAATTCAAGGTGAGCATGGAGAGTACATCAGAATTCTCCCTAAAAAAATCTGACCCTCAGTGTAATTCTCAGATCCTGCCTACTCTTCCCTCAACCTGTGGATAGCTGGGTTGTATTTGTAGACCTTGCTTCAGCGATCCAGAGGCTATTGTGCCTTTGATTTTTTGGACAGCATTCTTTCATGTTGCAAATCTTGTTTTTGTCACTGTGAAACTGGGGGTATTTTTAGGTAGAAGCAAACTATTGCTGACATGTGATTTATGTGTGGGATCCACCACTCAAGTAGACATGCCAGAGTGTATATATGCAATTGCCTATAATCCATTCGATGTGAGGGGAAAGAATTAGTATGCCAGCTTTTTGACTTTGTGAGTGCTGTGTGTTCTTATTCAGGTGGGGCTGCAAATAAATCCTGCATTTTAACTTTTGTTACAGAATGACTATTAAATATTTTTTCGATCCTAAAAAAGTAGTGCTTTTGAAAATGACATGAAGCTTTATTAACTTAGTGCTTCCATAGCTGTGATATCTATATAGAAAAACATGCTGAAGGCATAATCCTTATGTCTTTGAAATTTACAGTCTAATTGTAGAGTTGATATAAAAGCTGCTTTTAATGCCTTTGTGTATGTGTGTGACTTAACGCTTCCAAATCCAGAGGAACATGGCATCATCACACTTTCAGTTTTTCTTTGTATGTTCTTATCTGTTTATCATGTTTGCTTGTTTATTAAAATCTGTGTATCTTCATATTTGTAGATTTTAGACTAATTTCTTAAAGATGGGGTAACACAGGAGAATCTGCAAAATTGGAATATAATTCAGGAATGTGGAATCCTTCTCCCTTTCTGACCCCTTTAGCCCTAGTGCATTTTCAACCAGCAGCAGGCTGTTAGTTTTGTCTCTCCCCTAAAGGACCTTAATGCTATTCCCATAAGGACCCAGGGAATTGCTGTGTGTGGATCAGTTTGGAATTGAGCACTGATGCTTTTGTCTTTCAGCGTGGCTTTCTCTTTTTTTACAGGATGTATCAGGATAAACTGGCTTCTCTCAAGAGACAGTTGCAGCAGCTTCAGGAAGGTTGGTGTGTGGTTTAATCCTTCATTCCTACATATACTTATTAATATTACAAACCTATGAAATCTGTGTATTTCACTTCTCTGTGGGAATGATGGAAAATTTGATGTGGCTGATTTTAGCTGTCCAGTGTGTATTTTGCTATCTTCTGTTAGTAAAATGGAGATTTTCAAGGTTTTTTGAAATCTCACATAGGGCTATCTGTAGAGCGTGGGCTGAAAACCACTGTCTAAAGCTGGATGTTTTTAGGAGAGACATTGTTACCTAAGACTAAATAAAGTCATACTATTCTTTCTAAACTAAGTGAAATGTGGGCTGTCTTTACTGTATTTTTCCTTGTTTTGATCGGTAAATTAAAAGTGGATTGTATCCTGAATGCTGTTACCTGCCAAACATGGTTCAGCATGGGGATTAAGAGCACAGGCTGTCCAGACCCATCACCAGTTTGAATCCCAGCTTCACCACTTCTGGAAATTTGATCTTGGGCACATCACTTTCTTTTGCTTAATTTGTTTTCTAATCTGCGAAATGAAGAAGATGGAAGTAGGTGAGATTTTGCCTGCATAGTGACTTGTGCTGTTGGGCATGCTAGGACTCAGGGACAGTTAGCTGCTGCCTTGCTCTTTGGCTTCCTTTTGTGGAGTCCTTGCATCAGTGAAACTTCTTTTCCACTAAGTACTTTTATTGCTTGGACTAGTCCATCTTGTACTGATTGCTGCTTAATAATGAAAATGTTCCCATGAGTTACAATCACACATCTTTGTTTTATTTTTACTTTTGCTTTTTGTGGTAATAGAAGTATTGCCAAAGAAAGAAATACATGTCCCTCTAGCAAGTCTGTGAGGTATGCCTGGCATGGTTGAGTGAGGGATTGTGAAAAAGATGCTATTAATATTTCCCACTAAGGCATTATGATCAGGAAACACTTCCCACACTAACTGGGACCCTCAAAATTAGCTGCTTTTGGGAAGAGCAGTGAAATGAGTAGGGATTTAGCAAGAATTTGTACCTGAGCCATCCAGTATTGTCACCAGCCACATGTGGCTATTTAAATTTGATTAAAGTTAATAATTCACTTCTTCAGTTGTACTAAATGAGCCGCATTTCAAGGGCTCATAGCCACATGCAGTAGCCATATTGGACAGTGCAACATAGAACATTTCCACCACTGCAGAGAAAGTTCTGCTGGACAACATTAATGTTGGCCTTACTAGAGGAGATTGAGCTTTTTCCAGGGAAGGGAAGCCCATGACGCCAACTGTAATAGCAAGTGATCAGAATTGCTTGGGGATGAATGCAGGCACCTTTCTACTCCCCCTCACTTGCTAGAGAGTTGGAGCAATTTCTGCTCTCTGCATTCATTGGGAACCAGTTGAGATCCAGTTAGCTGTGTTGATATGTGCTTCTCTTTGGTTTCTATTTTACTCTGATTATACTAAAATCCTCACTGCTGGTGCTGGAAAATAATTTTAGGAACCAAAATGTAGAGCAGCTTGCTCTTCAGAGTAACTTTTTATTTTGTAAATCTCAAAATCAGGTACATTGCAGGAATATCAGAAGAGGATGAAAAAACTAGATCAGCAGTACAAAGAGAGGATACGAAATGCAGGTAAGGCTCTTTGTGCATGGAAATGAATCATCTTCAAATTTCCCTTCTTTTGCTGATCATCAATAAGCAATAAGCTATTGTCCAAAACGTATCACAAATATCTCTCTGGAAGGAGAGTTTTGGGGATGAGAGACCTCAAAGCCACCATTACATAAACCTGGTTCACTTTTTTCTGGGGGGCCTGTGAGCAGCCTTATATAGCTGAGGTTGTTCGTCGTGGCTCCTTGCAACTGGGTTCTGGTCCTTGGTGCCTCAGGAGGAGTTTACACATTCTTTCTTATGTCTGCATGGCTGGCTTAATGTATGATCAGAGGAACTGACATGGAAAAGGGTTGCAGCTGGTTTCTCTCCTGGATTCTGTGCTGTGGGAGGAAAGGGTGTCCTCTTGTTTTTTCCTTTGGGTATTACAAGTATTTTGAGAGAAAGAGAATACTTTTGGCCTGTTGTACACTGTAAGTGTATTCTTTCAACAGCAATTTGTTGAATGTCTGATAGATCTAAGCTGTGTGAGCAGTATGAAGCAGTGTTAACTCATCATCCTTGACTTCAGGGAACTCACTGTTTTCATTGACAGAAGATGCCCCAACGTGTAAAGTTAACAAACATTATTAGTTAAATAAAGAATCATGCAACAAGTTAAGATGTGATGGCTGTGAAGTGTGTAAGCACAGATTCCTGCACTTACAGGAAGTCTTTTGTAAATGTTACATTTTGAAGCTACTCATCAGCCAGCATTTTGAGTGTCCGCTTGGTGCTTATTTCTGCAGTGGCAGAAGTAATTGGTTTTTAAAATGAGGCCTGGATGCCACTCATCAGGCTGCCATCCTCTTGCTTTCTGATCCAGTGACTTTTGAACTTATGTTGATGGCATCTTTTCTGTCCCCCAGTGGTAGATGGCCAGTGTACACCAACAGAGAGAAAAGGAGCCGAGGGCTGCAGGGGCACTGGGAACATGGAGAGGGAGCCAGTAGCTCTCTGCATATACACATTCTGCCTGCCCTTGTGGTCACCATTCCACTCTTCCTGAGGCATCCTTCAGGCACTGTAAAATCATCAGCCCTCTTTCTGAGCCCCCTTTAGCAGGGAAAGGAGGAACACCCTAGGGGAGGCCCTAGGGTTAGGTCTTCTGTCCATCACTTTGGGTCTCGCACTTCTAAGCAGGTATTTGCTCTTGGAGCCTCAGTTTCTCCAGCTGTCAAGGGAATGCTAATATCTCATGGAATTGGTTTAAGCTGTAAGAAGGAAGGTTGATGTGAGCCATTTTTCTGAAGCTCAAACTGCAGAGTATTGAGCTCTTTTTCTTAATTCCATTCTTAGACCTGTCCTTGTGTGTCTTTCCATAAACATTTCTCCCTCCCATCCCCAAGTAAAAATGCAGAAGAGTTTCCAAATCAGTCACATCTGGAGCTTTAAAAAGCACATTCCGTGCAGAGATAATCCACCTGTGCTAGTAGTACCTGGTGTCTGGCTCCTTTCTCTAAAACCGCCACCACCTGCTCTAAGTGCTAATTGATGGTGTGACTTGGTGCAGGTGTGATTTCTCAGAATGGTGCACACTTCAGACGTTGGGGCTGTTCATGTGTGGTGAAGTCTGAAGCAGTCATGGGAGTGAGCATGGTGGGTGGGGGTGCGTGGGCTCATGTGCTTCCTGGTGCTTCCCAGTGCTTCTCAGTGCCAGAACCATCAGGGCTTCCAGGGAGTTGGAAAATGAGTGGCTTGTCCCTTTTCTCAGTTAATTTCTCATTCAACAACTGTTAATTGACATCTAGATTCTTAATCTGGAGTTGCTGAGGCTTTCAAAATTTTATGAAGTACATGTGAGTGTGCATATGTGCTTTCTTATGGGATAGGAGCCATAGAATTTACGAGATTTGCAAGGGAGACCATGGTAAAATGTGAACAGCAATCTCTGGAGTTGTTGATCCACCAACAGTCTTTGTGAATGGTATGCAGCAGCTCCACTCTCACCTACAGATTAGAATTACGGACCTCTTTTGTTCTAAGTGCTGGTTTTGCATAGGGCTTGTAATCTAGTGGTGGAGGTGGGGCAGCAGCTGGGTAAACAGTTCCTCATTACCTGGCACACAGTGGGTACTGAATGAGCTGTTAGATACTGTCAGGTGGATACTTTGAGGTGTGTGGGGGTGTTGGTGAGTGAAGGGTCCTCAGGAAAGGTCTCTGGAGTAAGCTATATTCCATCAGAAACTTGGGAATGTGATCAGAGAGACCAGAGGACATTGTTGGGGGAGGTAAGGGTCTGGACAGAGGCTTGGCAGCCTGGGAGGAAAGCCCCGGGAGGGCTTGGAACCTCCTGCGTTCTTGGGGATGTCCTTCCTTACCACACAGAGCCCTTCACACGATGCTGTAGACACATTCAAGTTGACTTTGCTTCTAGAGTAACTGCATAGTTTCTTCCTGCCCGTCCTGCCCTGCAGGATGCTGGAGGGTATGTCCTGAGAGAAAGAAGAGATAACTTTTATTTTTATTTTGCCAGAGTAGTTTGGTTCCTGTTGCTTGCTTTTGTCCTTGAACAGAACTTCTAGAGCTGATTCTTTTCAGGGCCAAATTTTAGTTAGATATGAATGCTTCTTGTGTCCCCTTCATGTATATCAACACTTTACTGCTGAAAACATTTGCTCTGTGTAACCGTCCTCTCAAACAGTAATTACTGCTTCTAAATGAATCCTAACATCATTGTCCAGAAAGGTGACACAGCCTAGTGACTCTAATTGTGCATTTTATCTCTTTCAGAACTCTTCCTCCAGCTGGAAGTAAGTACCTTGGATCTTCTGGGTTGCAGGCTCCTTCTGAAACTGGAATCTTGCTCTCCCACTCTGGTGGCCTGCCTTTCTATCACCAAACAGATAGCTGGGAAGCTCCCAGGGCTGGAAGTCTTTATCACTGTACTGTTTGACTAAAGGACATTTGGTTTCAATTCAGAAATCCCTTACTAGTTTGTTGGTTGGGCAGCCTCTGCTTATCACAAAGGATTAGGAGATAGTCACCTCTCACTGCTTTTTTGTTGACTTTTCTCTCACATTAAAGCCATTTGGGAGTATGTCTGAATATTGGCCTGATAACTTGTTACATTGGTCCTCCGTCTCTGAAATGGCTCAGCAGTTCAGTTTTATAGCTGATGACCTGGGTCAGTGAGGAAGACAGATGTAAAGTTCTTCCTTTTATTTAGCAGACATCTGAACGCTTGTTCTGTGAGGCACAGAGCAATGTACAGAGATGAGGGCCTGAATCTTGAGTGATGTACTTCTCCTGGGATGGTGTTTTTTTTTGTTTTTGTTTTTTTTTGGTGTGTGTGTGTGGTGGTGAGGGAGTCATGAATATATGAGAGCCACACATGACTGTTGAGAAGGTCATAGTTTATCAGAGCCACATTATTGGAAACTACTTCAGTACAGAAGTCAGTGCACATGCAGTAGTCCCAGCCTGAAGGGTCACATTATCTGCAGCCATAGCCCACCATAAGAGGAACCTCCTTGTTCTTCTCTCAGTGCAATGATGAGACGTAAAAAATGGGTGCTTATGCATTTTTTTTTAGTATAATTTCAGTGCTTGAGTACTTAAGGGTTCAGTTACCTAATAAATAAAAATGATCTTTTCTAGTCGATCTTTATCTTAACTGTATCAGAAATTAGTCATGCCATCTTGACTCAGTATCTTGTAGTTAATTTTGAATATAGATACTTCATCTGGAATAGACTATTTTCCTTTGAAACTGTGATCTTAACAAGGGTTTATTTACTGTCTTGGGGAAACCTATGTTCTACGTTAACATAAAACCATAAAATAGAATATGTGGAAGAAGAAATAGCCTGAGTAGCAGGTGAGGTATACACATGAAGACAAGCAGAAGTTGTAGGTTCAGTGTTATGCATTTGTTGGAAAACTTGCTTTCAGACTTGCTGTTACTGCAAGTGTACATGTGGGTGCAGCTATTCCCCGTATTTCTAGTAATGGTATCTGCCTTGCTCTTGAGTGCAGAGGTATACTTGAAGTTGGAGCCCTGGCTGCCAGGGCCATAGTCTGTGTTTCTCTTTTGCTCAGACTGAACAAGTGGAAAGAAATTACATTAAAGAAAAGAAGGCAGCTGTGAAAGAATTTGAAGACAAGAAGGTTGAGCTGAAAGAGAATCTGATTGCTGAGTTAGAAGAAAAGAAGAAAATGATCGAGAATGAAAAGCTTACAATGGAACTGACTGGAGGTACTAAAGCACCACCGAGCAGGGTCCTGAGCCCGAAGGGGCTCCAGGTACTCCTGTCTTGCTTCCATCTCTGCTCTTCAGCAGAGCAGAGCAAGTTGAAAGGAGGGGGGCTTTGATAGGGCAGGCCAGTTCTTGCGCTTTCTTGGGTTAGCTGTAGGACTTGAGTCAAGCCATTGAACCTCTCTTGGTGCCCTCTGTAGAATGGGGCTGATCGCATCTCATCTCTCAGGGTTGTGGTTAGAAGGCTGAGTGCTTTGTACAGTGCTCTGTATATAACAGGTGTTCAGTAAGTGGTAGACCTTTAATAGTGACTTAAACTTCTGGCTTATGCATTATTTTCCTGGGTCAGCTGCCATTTGTGTCTTGGTTATGGTCATGGGTCACTTACCCAAGTCTCTGTGTGGTGGTGGGAATCCCTCTGCTTTTTTTTTCCCCCGTCTGCCTTAATTACAGAAAAGGTATTGTCTTTCTTTGACCTAGATAGGAGAACAAAGGCATTTGGTTGTATCATCTATGCTATTAGATCCCTTCCCCGAGGCATTACTGTGAACATTTCAGAGAAAGTTGATACGTTTGCAGCAGGGTAACAAAACTGAACTATTTTCATGTAAAGATAGTAAAGTTACATTAGACTCAGAGCCAGTCCTTCCAGGTTTTAGTCATCTGCATATGGGAACTCAGGAGGTTATAGGCAAGTATAAGGGAGAAGCAATATGGCCTCACTCTTCTATTGCCATATGTAGACTGATGAAGTCTAGAAGGATCCAGGGTGGGATTGGCTTGAACTAGCTATTTGGGAACTTAGAAAAATTTCTGTTGGCAAATAGAGTACTTGCAGGGCCAGTCAGTGGCAGGTTTGTCCCTTGCATATGTAAGTGGCCCCCCATCTGCACACCCCAAAATTTAACTCTGATAATCATGTTCAGAAGGTACTGGGGCTCTTGCATGTTTGATTTTAGTAGGGGTCCATAAGAAATTAAATGTTTTTATCTAAGTCCTTGGGGCTGACTTTGAAACTGAAAGTAACAGTCAAGAGCTGTGTTTCCCCTCTGCATTTCTCATGCCAAGACCCAATGTGGTCCTCCAGCTGACTCAAGCTTGTAGCTCCAGTCCCTGCCATACACCCATGTCATTGCATCTGAAGTGGTGGAGAGGGTCTGACTCTTGAAAAGTCTCTCCATTGATAGCTTCCTTATTGAAAGACTTGGCAAAAGAAGTTAATTCCTTGAAGACCTCAGAAATGATGTGTTTTTTGTTTTTTGTTTTTTTTTGGTGAGAATGGATGCTAAGACAGTACTATCTTGTTCTGTTGAAATGCTTTTTTAATTAGACTGCCAGCACTGTGGTACCTTCTCCAGTACCAGTCTGCCCACCTGTTTTCTGTCCTGCACACTGTTTTCTTTGATGGTGGCCGTGGCTGGCATTGATGCCTCATTGCTCTCTGCTAGAGCCACCAGATGTTCAGGAGCCTTCATTAGGCTAGTGGGAAATATTGTCAGTTTATAGCTGTTCCCTTTCCATCTGCAGGGAAGGATATCATCACCTTACCTGTGATTGGGCATCCTAATTATTGACAAGTGATACACATTGTTTGGCCAGACAGCTTTACAGCCAGAATCTTAACTGAGACAGGGATCCCCAGTGACTTAAGGCTGAGCCTGCCAGGGTAGGAAAGACAAATAAATGCAGGGAAATCATTTGTAACTCAGTAAAATGGATGACAGAGGTGCTTAAAGCTAGCTGTGGACATTAAAGGTACCAATGTCCTTGCTCAAGCCACTTGGTGCCCTTGGTGTGGAAAGCGCCACCGAGGTAATGATAGCGTGTTGGGAGGAAGGGCAGTGGAGCCAGGAGGGTAATTAGCATTTCCACAGATGGTGCTGCCGTGGTGTTGGATTAAAGGCCTGGTTCCATCCCTCTTCTTGAATGACTGATGGCACCTTCGTGGGTTGATGCCCAGTGTCAGTGTTGCCTACGTCTGCCCAGGAAATAGCTTGCTTATGTTTCCTCTTCTGGTTCAGCATGGTGCTCTGTTGAACAAAAATGTGGAGTAAGAGGCCGGTGAGAGGCTTAGACCAAATAATGCATTGGAAACGGGTGTATCTGGTCTCCTGCTCTGTCCTCTCTGGCAGTCATTGGGAGGCTGTCCTCACTGCCAGACTGCTTGTTGTGTAGTTGCTCATGTGTTGGTCAAGAAACTGGGATGAATTACAGATCGTGCTCCACCAACTTGAATGTGTATGAGTCACTTGGAGGTCTTAATGAAATGTAGATTCTGGTTCGGGGGTCTGGAGTGGAGCCTGAGACCCTGCATTTCCAGCCATCTCCCAGGTGCTCTTGAGGTTATAGGTAGAATTATTTGAATGGGAGTTTTCTGTGCACTTGAGGCCAAGGTTATAAGTAACCCATATAATCAATGAGCTTTAAATGTGGTGACCTTTATCATTTTTAATCCATTTGTCCTCTTCCTATCTTTAGGACACCACCTTTTCTCCTTCCTCCCAACAGCCCACTGACTGCAACTTCATGTTCTTTTGTGAGTTCTTGCCTTGCCAGGGGCATCTTGTAGCCCTCAGGCCCCTGTGAAAGCTACTCGTGTCTTCAGTAAAGCCTGTGAGTTGCCTTTAGAAGATATCGATTCATAGCTGGAGCCATGAGTAACTGTAGTACTAAGATAGAAACTCTGTTTCCTGAGTGCTTACACTGAGTCAGGTATTAAGTGAAAACATGAGAGTTGCCTCCATAGGCTGACGGATGTGGATGATCTTGGCCTTGTCGTGACCTTGGGTCTGTGGTGGGTTTTTCTCATTGGCAAGGAGGTGATAGAACCTGGAGGTTTGGTGTAAAGATTAGAGAGACGGTGCCTGAAAGACGCTTCAAAGAGTGGCTGGCCCACAGAGTAAGCACTTAGGGATCGGGGAGCTGTAAACTTGGAGTTCTTGCAACTCCCTTGACTTGACAAGGCAAAGCAGGCTCAGAGGAACGGAGGCATTTGCTCAAAGTGCCCCAGTGAGATAGTGCTTAAGCCAGAATTTGTCTGACTCCATGCATGTTCTCTTAACTACCACCTTAAACCAACTGTCTACAAAGAACATGGATTTATGACTCACAGAATGAGGCTACTAGGTAAGGTCTCTGTCCCCAAGGAGCTTATGTTCCAGCAGTTACAAGTCTGACACAGCTTCCATGTCTTCAGAACGTAAGGCTGTGTCAGGAGAGAGAGCCCCTCAGTGAAGGCAAAGATTGGCGGGATTGTTTGTACTGGTTGTAAAACCTTTAAAAGGTATATGTGGTTGTACTGATGGAAGAGCGCTTTCACACAATATGTAAGAGCTGCCAAGGAGCAGGGACCTTGGAAATCAAGGAGGGTGACGAGAAGAGGTCCCACACAGATCTGGGGAGCGAGAATGGAAGAGGTGACCTGGATTTGAGAGGAGTGGGCTTGTCTCCAAGTCATTCTTTCTTGGTGCTGCCCCTGTGGAATCCAGGCCATTTAGCATCGGTTGAGGGTGCGGAGGAGGGCTTGATTAATTCACTCCTTAAATGTCATCCCTTTGTTGTGGGCAACTTTGGCCTAATGGAGATTGGTCCCTTCCTTCCTACTCTGGTTTGGCCACTGAAGGCCTGCCCTTTATTCTTTGCCTTTCCCTCACCTACCTCCTGCAGGCACCCCTTTGTGGTCGTCACTGTAACTTGATTTCAGTGCATGAAGAGCCTGCCAGCCCATAGAGAGGGGCCTCAGGGTGTGCTGGGGTTTGCTGTGGGCCTCCAGGCCAGCCGCATGTTGCATTGCCTCTGGTTTGGGGGCAGTTGCTAAACTGCTACAGTGTTTACTCTGTTGTGATTTTTCTTTCTGCCACTTAGATTCTTTTTCTTAAGGATGTTCCTTTGAATCACTGCACCTACTTTTTTCTCAATAGCTAAAACTTGGTTAAAGTGTGAGATAAAGCTCTTACTGCAGTGCAGTCATGCACTGTAGACAGGTGAGCTGGGAGAGAATGACGAGGCCTAAAGAAGTGCAGAACCAAAAGGCCAGCCAGTAAGTGGTGATTGCGTGTTAATTGTAGGTGATTAATGTTATCAGGAATCTCTCCATAGGGACTGTGCTGCAGTGACTGCCCAGACCCGATCCAACCTGTACTCCCATTTCTTAGCCAGAACGCCCAGGGCTGCCTGGTGGGGGCCTGTGCCTGTCAGGTTTGGCCATCCTCACTCTCCTTTTTGGTGAGTAGAGCAATAGGACTTCTGTCACTAAAGGTCACATATACGAGATGGATTAGAAAGGAGGTGGTGGGTCAGTGTTTTCTGTTGCATATATCCCCCTGGCTCTGTTTTAATTGTTTGATCAGTTAATTCTACAAATAGTATGCCCTGAAACAAACATGTGAAGAGTTGTCTGGACCAGAGAGGTTTTCTGATTTAAGTCAGTTTGTATTTGGTGCATGGTGACTGAGAGCAAGACTGATTCCCTGCCCAAGTTCCTTCTCCAGGAATGCTGCCCTCCAAGGTCTGAGTTTCAGTTACATCCAGAAGTTGAGTTTTGTCACCACACCCAGATTGAGTCCCCTGCGGACCCTTATTAGCCAGCCCACAGGAATGTTATGTTATAAACTCAGGATACCAGCCTGGGAAATAGAACTTCCAGGCAGACTCAGACTCACGTGGTCAGGATATCTCATTCCTCCATGAAAAATCTGCCTTCAAAGCCAACTAGGCAAACCTGGGATTGGGGCAAAGTGATTGAAGTAGATAATCTTGTGTAGTTTGGGGGCTGAAATACTTAAACGTTGATCTTCCTCTCCAGTCACCTCTTCTGCCTGGACCACTGGCTAGGACTCCTCCCTGCTCACTCTCCTGGATGGTGGTCGGACACGCTGATAAATTTTAGAGGCTTTCTCAGATCACCTTCCTTCTACTGAAATAGTCTTTTTGGGTAAAATTGATTAGGTTATTATGTGGCTAGGCTAATAAAATGAATTGATTTTCACCATTTCTTAAGCAGAATTTGATTGTTTTCTGATTTGTGAGTGATGGATGCAGTTATGATTTTCTGAGTTTATTGGCTGTGATGAGACTGAGCTATTCCCAGAGCCTCTCAGCTCTACCTTCCTTTGGCTTCTGTCATGCATTGCCCATCGCCCCTACCCCCAAGACTTGGCAGCCCACAGGTGGGGCATACTTGGCCATAGTCTTTGGGGGACCGAACATTCCAGAATGTTCATGTGCTAGGTGCTTTTTCTCTGGTGAGCTTTTTTCATGCTTAGTTTTCCAGATTAGGTCTTAATGTTGCAAAGCCTCATAGTTGACATCAGTTGCCTTTTAAGTAGCTTCTGTTTGAACTGGTTGCACCTTGGCTTTTTAGAAAGATTTCTTTGTGTTTTTTTCTGGTTGAAAATAACAATAATAAAGACCAGCACTGACTGAACTCTTCGTTAGGCCAGGTGCTGTGTTGAGTGCTTTACATGTGTCATGTCATGTCAGGACACCCTGGGAGGGGAGGTATTACTGATATTTCCATTGTGTGGGTGAGGAAACTGGAGATGAGCATTCACAAAGCCTGCCTTAGGCTGCACAGCTACAGCCAGGATTCAGACCCACCTGCCAGGACCAAGGTGGAGAAGGGGGCATCCCAGGGTGAGAGGATTTGCAAGAGCTTCTCCACCCCTGCCTTTTTCCCGGGATTGGGTGTGTTTGTACTCCTTCCTCTACTCCCACTTCCAAGTACACCCTTATGAATATTCATTAGGTCTCCTTCTTATCACTTTACTTCTATACATACAGGGGAAAAACCAGTAATGCCCATTTCTCTTAAAAGCAATGTACAGGAATGTCTCTTAACTTTGTATGTGTGTTTATTATATGTTCTCAGATCTCTCACGTTGCTGTAGTGAAAGAGCTACATTTTAGTTCCATAAGGCTGTCCTGTTCCTCTGCTGACACTGCCTAGTCATGAGTTAACTTTATCTTATCATCAGGCTGGACATCATCTAGTAGTTCTGCAGGAAACTTTGTGGAGCCCTACTGTGTGCCATAACTGTTGCAAGGTGTTGGGGTGGGGCAGATTCCATGCCAGGGTAGAAGTCAGATGTCCCCTACAGTGTGGCATTTGGTAGCAGAGGTGTGTACAAATGCTCTGGTTACTTGGAGGATGATGTGACTGGAAGCTGTGACAGGAAGGGGAGTGTTGAGCTGGTTCTCAAAGGATGTTATATAGGAGTTTGCTGGGCAGGAGAGAGGAAGCTAGGCAGAGGGGACAGCTTGCAAAGGCCTGAAGACATAATAAGTAAGGCACCTTTGGGTAACAAAATAGCTAAAAGCTCACACAAGGTATGTTTGGATGAAGGAGAAGGGAGGAAGAGCAAAAAGGAGACTTGGCCTCTATCTAGTCTGTTGAGAGTCGCGAGCTACTGAAATATTTAAATAGAGTGATGTGCAAAATGATCTCATTTGTGTCTTAGGAAGATCACTTTGAGTGATGTGAGGATATGATGAGGGGATGGACTTGAGAGGTAGCTACAAGGCAGAACTGCCATTATCTGGTGGATTTGATGCCTGGGTGAAGGAGGAGAAGCCACAGATGACAGATTCTGTTTGGCTGGGAAGGAGGGAGAGAGATGATGCCCCTGAGACGGAGAGGAGGCAGCCTTGGGAGCCAAAACAAGTAGAAGTAATGAGTTCACTGGCATCCTGGAGGGTAAATAGTGTTGTAGGGTATAGGTTGCTGTTCAGAAGGGTGGGAGGAGCTGGAATTAGTGATCACAGGTTCACTGGGGTACAGGCTTAGAACTGACTAGGTCCCCAGAGATCAGGAGCATTTTAGGAGCAGCAAACAGGACCCCAGGGAGGCAAATCAGGAGAGGAGAAATCTGTGTGGCAGTGAGCAGCTAGAGGAGGAGAGAATCTGAGGTGAGAGGAGTCAGCAACAGTGGTGTTAGGCTGCAGAAGGAAATCAAGAAGAATGAAAAAAGGCTTTATTTTGAACCTTCATTTTGTTGTTCTTGATACCAAGTTGCTACAAAAGGTTATAAAAGAAAGAGTCTGAGTTTGTGAATCAAGATTTATAAAAATGTTGGCACTTGAGGCTAATGGCCTCTAAAAGAGCCTTTTATATCAATGGGCTTCAGTTCACTCATCTGCTGTGGGAACAGCAAGAATTAGTTGACTTGAGATGACCCAAAGGTTCCTGCCAATCCCAAGAACCTACAACTCTGTGACTTCTTAATTTGAGGGAAGAGGAGGAAAATTGCTAATTTTCAGGGTGCTGGAGAGATGTCTGCAGGGGCTACAATGGTAGACTGCAGGGGTAGGCTGCATTACTAAGAGGAGTGTGCACTTAGGCCAGCAGGTCTGAATCTTCTTAGCACAGACCCTCTCTGCAGTCTGATACAGGGGTCTGGCTTAAGCCCCGTGTTGACCAAATGTCCCCATTAAAACAGATCTGATTGGATGGCTAAGGGGCATATATTCTTACACAATAAAAATTCTTACTGACTTCAAGGGGGAGTTGGATAGATTTACCCATTCCATTCTTGCTACAGATTCTATGGAGGTGAAACCCATCATGACGAGAAAGCTGCGGAGACGACCAAATGATCCTGTCCCCATCCCAGACAAGAGGAGAAAACCTGCTCCTGATATCCATTTCCATCAAGCTTTAATCACTTTAAAAAAAAAAGATAATTGGATCCTTTGCTTATCCATTTGGTAGAGTATCCATTGTGGCTACTCTCCCACAGGAATTGTCATATTTGATTGGAAAGCACATGTAAAATATTCATGAGATAGGGGGTGGCCATTTCGTTACTGGAGTCCTCAGTTGGTACTGCTGTGAGAGGATTCGTAGAGGGCAGTTAATTGGAAAGTCACTTTCGTGTTGCAAGTTCAGCCTGGTTTCAGTGCTCACTTGGAGATTCAAGGGCAACTCAAAGTTTCATGTGCCTTAATTTTTCCACCTGTAAAATGAGGACAGTGATACCTGTCTTTTTCCTAAGTTATCTATATCCCTACAACAGTGGATTGGAAACTGTTGTTAAAGCAAATGAGATTTCAGTCAGATATAAAAAAGCCCTTTAATCATAAAAATGGGAATGGGAAGAGGGGACTGCAAGAAAGTGTTGTTTCTGCCCTCTTGAGGAGATCATAAATAGCCATTTGCACAAAATGGTTCAGGTACTTGTCTGCCAGCTGGCCAGGGCATACCAGGATTTAAGTTACTAGGGGAATAAGGCCATGAATGTGTGTGTGTGTGCACAAGTCTTCAGATCTTTGGAACAGAAGCACTTCATAAATTCAGGATGAAGTTTTTTATTCACTGTGTCCTCTGCTCTAACCATTGTGGTTACCCAGTGAATCCCAGTCCACCTTCTCATCATAGAAGTTTGTACGATGAGGTTGTGAATTCTTATATTCCTGGGCACCATGACATTTAGTAGGAGAATCAAAAACTTCCAAAAGGCAAACTATTGTAAAAATATCATCTAACATCATCACGCTTTGTAAATTCTAAAATACTGGTGCCATTTTGTTGAATTCTGTTTGCTCAGAAACCATGCTTTTCAGACACGTTCCTTTAACTCTCAACACCCCAGTTAAACTACTTGTTAACAGATGAACAGATCATGGAGGATCTGAGAACATTAAATAAGGTACAGTTTGATTTCTTGATTGATTTAAAAGATTAGGCTTGATGTGGTTTGCTGTTTTTCTGTGTTCACATGTTAACTTGTTAAATCATTTTGAAACTTTGACACCTTACGTTGCATCTGAAATGATTTTCTCTTAAGATTTTTTGTTGTTCTTCCTACAGCTTAAGTCACCCAAGAGACCAGGTAAGTGCATGATGTTATTGGCATTTGTGCAATCTTTCTATCATATTGTTGGACAAGCATGGGAGTGCCTGCAGGGAATAGTCGTAATTTTCAAAAATAAAATGCTCATCATTGCCTAAAGAGTAGTCATCATGGAAACTGAAGGAAACCTTAAGTGTACCCTCCCCTGGTTTATTTTTAACCCTGGTATGTTAGTTGTTTTTGCCTTTTCCTTAGGATTTACTGTGAAACAGACATTTGATTGATTGGCTGGTAAAGGTTTCCTTCTGTGTAGGCATCAGGCATAAGACTTAAGTTCACATTCATTTATGAAAATGAAAACAGGAGTTTTCAGTATTATTGGCTTTGTGGGGTTAAATTACTAGGCACTGTGGTTTCCAGTGGCTTCCCAAGGCCTGGCTCTGGGAAGGGACTTGCAGTCCATTCCCAGTCCTAGCTTACAGAAGAGGCCAGCCCAGTGTTCCCATTCGCTTCTTCCGGAGCAGGACTCAAGAGTCAGTGCTAGGCTGCACAATGGAATTCTGATTCTTCACACATCCCTCTACTCGCCGAGTCCTGTGGAAGAAAACAGAATTATTCGTTCTCTAAATAATTTCCTCCTGAGAACCACCATGGTCCACAGAGACGTTCTGAGTTTCTGAAAGCAAGATGGGGAGGGAGTTATGTGAGTAACTGTGAACTTAGATCATTTGAACCCACTGTAGTTATTAGCACTACATCAGTTTGACTCTTACATATACCCAATAGCCGGTTCTACCGAGTAATAACCTAAATGACTTCATTTTTACATTTAAAGAGATATTCATAATTTTTGCCCTTTTGGGCTTCTGATGGTCACTGAGGTTTCAGTTCTATCTACTCTAAGTGACCTTAGACAAATCCTTTACTCTGCCCTGCGCCTCTGGTTTTCTCTTGGCAGTGAGATTAATCTTTGCCATGCCTTATTTATAGGTTTGCCTTGAGGATCAAGGTAAATGTAATATCCAAACATTTCGTTGAATTCCCATTAGGGACTTGATCATGATTATTGCCACCTTTTCATAGCATTTCAGTTAAAGCATATTAGCTGGTGGATTCACATATTTGTTACATGCTTAGTCATTGAACTCTCTCTCTGGTTCCTCCAGCATCCCCATCTTCTCCTGAACACTTGCCTGCCACTCCTGTAGAGTCTCCAGCCCAGAGATTTGAAGCACGGATAGAAGATGGCAAACTGTACTATGATAAAAGATGGTATGTTAGGGCAAAACACAGATTACTTGTAAGAGTCTCAAAGAACCACTTAGAAAGAGGGCTGGGATTATCTATAGTTGTCATTTCAGAGCATGGCTGCTGTTGAACTTCCATAGTACTAAAAGTGGGATAACATTTAAAAGCGTATCAGGAATTGTTTGATGTATATACTACTTGTTAGATCTCTGAAGGCACTGTTTTCCAAAAATGTGTTCTTCTGATGACAGACCCCCTTCCCTCCCTGTGCTGTTACCATACAGTAATTTGCAGGTTTAAATCTTTTGTGGTGCCCCTGTAACAGACTGGTGCCAGGGTTTATGTCCCCTGCCTCCTCTTAACTCTGCTCAAATTAATAGGTGTTCTATGGAAAAAAAGGATTTTGTGGTCAGATGATTTGGGGGACACCCATGTTAATTAAGATGAATGGGTCTCTTTATTATCGCACTCTTTAGTTCCTCTGATATGCTGATGCATGCTGTGAATTGCTAAGATGTCAGGAGGTGTTATTTGTTTGACTCCTTCCATACACATCTTGCTACATGAGTGTTGTAAGAAACATGTTTGGGGGAGTTGCATCCTAAAACATTATTAGTTTGGGTTGAAGACAGTTGGAAACCTTCAGACCATGAGTATTTTCATTGGAAGGAAACAGCAAAACAATATGAAAGAACCTTAAAAGCTCATATGTTTATTGTGTTGAACAAACATCCCCTTTCTGCTCTGTAGCTAGGCTTTCTGCTGGGTATTAAGTCCCCCCAGGTCTGGCACCTCTCCGCACTGTTTTAGTTCTGGTGCACTCTTTATTTGTCGTCCAGATGCAGACATACTTTTACTCCTCTGTAGATTGATGGACACACATTTGCATTCTGCCTTACCACTTTGATTATGTGGACAACATTTTTCTGGATTATCATATGCTCTTAATTATAATTTATAACGGCTATATAGTGATCTTTTGAGTTTCAGCATACTTAATTACCCCAAAGTTCCAAAATTTGAGTAAGGGGTATTTTCTATTTTTTGCACTTTCTTAAATAAAACTCAACATTGTGTTAGCTGATTACCTTATAACACTGTACTTCTGAAACTGGCAAAAATGCTTAGAGGTCTAGCCACGCCTGCAGTAAATCAGTTCCACTTGTTAGGCTACAGTGAGTTAATTATCCAGTAGCTGATGAGGGTTTGCTCTCTCTGTAAGCCTTAGTGACTTCTGTCCCTCTCATTTGGCTCTTTTTTGGCTTTCTTTGAAAAGGCCAGTTTTGTTGATCCTTAACATTGCTTATGAGAACATACCACCAGTAGGTGGCAGGCCCTAACAGCTCAACGCACTAGGGAGCAAAATCAGATGAAGAATGTTTCTAATAATGAAAACCAAATAACCTTTAAAGATCAAGCCCACACATAAGAACCGTCTTCAGAAATGATGAGATTTATCACTAGCATTTTTACGGATCTATGGGTCTTAAAGCCATGTGATATTTCAAGTGATGTTCATTTTGTAAATTGCGTTGCTTCGGATCTTCCCCTTCTGAGGCTTAATTCTTCCACTTTATGAGACTTGTCATGAGAGTGAAAATGGAGTAAAATAAAATTCTGTTTTTTTTTCTAAAGAAATGATCCACTGTGACTGTTGTTTCATAATGTCAACAGTGATCGTGTTTGATGTTGGGCCTTGTAAGTGTTTTGAAGGTATTTCACTGTCTTTCTCAAAATGGTGGCAGAAGTTTTTAAAATAAGGTCTCTGGGAGCATTGTACTTTTTCAGTTTTAAATTACTTATTCTGTTGTTAAATATTGAGACTCTTGTTTTCTTCTGTATGTTCTCTTCTTTGGCTTTTGTAGTCAGAGTTCCTGACACATTGATTGGAAGGTGGGTCCTTCCCTTCCCTGTGTTTGGGGATGTTCTGGGTTCCTGGCCAGTGCTTTCACCTGTGCAGAACTGGCCTCATGTCTCAGCAGGCTCATGATGTTTGGCTTTGTGTCCTTCCTTGTCATTTTGGAGTCTTTCATTTTCCCTTCTTTTTCAGCCATCAGGGCCTGTGGCTAAGAGGTCGCCTCAGTTGTTTTATGCTCTTTCCAGTGGTGTGGAGTGATTTGGTCAAACAGTAATTCTGGCAAAACATGTTTCATTGCGTTTAAATGATGTCAGCAAAATAAGTGTGATCCAGGCAGGCTTCCCACTTGGCATGAGCACGGACCAAGCTACATCTCCCTTTGAAGGATAAACATAACTCCTTTGCCTTGGTCTTCTACTGTTTCTAAGACATTTTATATTCTGCTCCAAGTTTCCTTCACATTTTGATTTGGACTAATGACCCTTCTTAGAAAGTACTGCGAGAGTAGCTGATACTTTAAAATAACTAACTGATGGTGCTCATGGACTGGTTTTTCTCTCCTCATTTTAAATCTGGGGCTGCTAATGTGAATCAAATACGAAGTCACCCACTTGTTCAGTTGGCTTTAACCCTCCAGGCTTTGACACAAAAGACTGTTAAAACAGTGAATTTTTACAACTCTAATTGGGACTTGTTGAGGTTCCAAAACTGTTATGTGACATTTGGGGAAGTGAAACATTTAACAGCAGGATTCCCACTAGGACACAAAATTAAATTAATTATATCCCTTCCTGCCCTATTCTTTGACCCATCTTCTAAAGAAATTGCTATTTTCCATGTTAGTAGTGGTGATTCGAGTTCAGTGGGTTTAATAGTAGAGGCAAACAAAGCTTTAAAAGCCCAATTGTAGGGATTCCCAGGTCAGGATTTCCGTTAGTAATAAAATAATAAAATCAATTTGACATTTGCGGCTTGTTCTCTGAGGCTGTTCAAAGTCTTTTTTCAGCAGAGACGAGTTGCCTCCTATAAAATGGGCTAATTGGCAAAAAAAAGTGATAATGTACATTATTACTAATTTAACTCTATTGTTGCTTTTTAACATTTTTTAAAATGTCTAAATATACTTTGAGTTATGAAAAGTAAATTTGTAGGTTAAGGTTGTCATAAGCTTTTTGGTTTTGTTTCATCTCGAAAACCCCCTCCCCTTCAAATGAGCACTTTAATTTCAGAAGCCTTTTTTTTTTTTTTTAAGAATTCAGGTAATTTCATAGATTGGATATCCAAGAATAATGGGTTCTCAAGACCATTGTGTGGTGTGTGAAAATCCCTGGAGGCCCCAGAGACTGTGTCCAGGAGACCTGGGAATCACTTGGCTTGGAGTGGGCTTTGGGAAGTACTCTTGCTAGTCTCCCATGGAGCAAATAATGACCAGTGGTAGACATTCCAGCCACCACCATTTGGCGATCCCAGAGCAGGCAGATTGGGGAGGTGGCCAGACTTCCACAGTTAATTACCTGTCTTTAACAGACATTAAGATATTAATTTGGGACATTAAGTTTTGTTTTTGTCCCATCTTTATTATATGGATATTTTTCAATACCATGATTTATAAGAAAATACTTTTTAATGTAAGTAATATTTGTTGGAAAAAAAGCTATGCAATAAAGGGAATAGCACTTCTAATTGACATTTCATATTTTTATAAAATTTAATACACATTTAATGTTCATTTTAATATATAAATTTACCCTGTTTTTTCTGTGTGGGTATATATGATACACATGTAACGTGTATGTTTTATTACAAGTATAATGGGCATAGTTATTTTTCCTCCCTTTAGTTGTCTTTTGAGCACATTTCCACACTAGTAATGTACTTCTACACGACACCTATGACTATTCTTTATGACTTGAGGCTAGTTGCATGTTGTTTTGTGTATTTATCTCTTTAATAGCTGACAATCACCATCGAATATCTGTGAATGTCCCCAACGCTGCCATATTTTTATTCCGACCGTTATTCAAGACATTACTTTGTACATAGGACTTCTGGCTTAGATGTGGGAGGAAAACTTGAGTTTGAGTTTTTCTATGAACTAATTAATTTCAGCCTTTCCTCATGCATTGTATAATTCAGATCTTGTGATATTACATATTTAGCATAATAAAGGTCCCCTGACCCCAGTTTACCAACTAATCTCTGGCCAAAAACAACTTGAAATCTGGGTGTAAACCAATCTCAGTGTTGTAATTGCATTTATGATTTGATTACTTTTAACAGTGCTTTGGAAGGTAAATTGACTTGGAAACCTGAGTTTTCAGCCCCTAAGTAGCAGGTTAAAGAGTACTTTGAACCTAGATTGGAGAAAGCTCACTGTGGGAGTGAAGTGTGTCTTCTGCGGTGTTACCTTGGCAGCAGGTTATTTCATTATGCCAGCAGACAAAGTCTGCCTTCTTCCTCCACAGAATATGATAAGATGCAGTGCTTTGCTGGGAGATGTGTTTTGGTGGAATTTACATGAATTAGTGGGTCTGTTTAGCCAGACCTGTGCAACCAGAATGAACCAAAGGTTATGTTCTTGACTGAACTGGGGCTGGCACAGGCCAGGGCTGCCAGCAGCTGCTCAGCTGATGTTTCCAACTTTCATAATCTGGCAGCTGCTCCTTCGTCCTGTGGCATCTGCCATTGTCTCATTTGAGCTTTAGCCCTGGCTTCCTCACTTTCATCCTTGGCCTTGTCCCTGAATTTGTAGAAGTTGAAGGTGGTTCTGTACTGCAAGCCAAGAGAATAGACACAGGGGCTGAAAGGGGAGTGTCTCTTGTCCGCTCCATTCAGAACAGTTCTCCTGTTTGACCGGGCTAAAGGAGATACCCTTTGGTGCCCATCTTGACACTCAGAACTTCACCTCATTGTGCTTGCCAGGTGTGATTATTTAATGCTCTTTACTGCTGCTGTATTTGAAGCTCTGTGACAGAAGGGACCTGTGGTCTTGCTCACTACTTCCAGTCCAGCACAGTCAGTGGTAATCAGTAAGTGATTAACTTGTATTTCTTGAATTAGTGACCAAAATAAGGGCTGGATTTGACCTTCTTTCTTGATAATGACTTACTTGGATACGTAGAAAATAAATAACAACTGTTCAGGCCCATCTGTTCTCAACCATGTTCAGTGTTTGGGGTGAGGGCAGGAAGTGAAAACAAAGGTTTTACTTGAAAAATTATAATCTTTTTGATAGGGTCCTATAGTCCAAATAAAAAGGTAAATACAGAATTAGTTTTCCAGCCCTTTTGTTGGCCCCCTTTTTCCTCTTGACAGAGGGACCAAGAAATATAAAATCTAGATTTAGAAGATTACAGGGTCATCTAATCCAAGGATGGGAGCCTTTACTAAAGCTGAAATCCAGACTTCCTCAAATATAAGTTAAAACTCTTGTAATTATAATGTTTGTTTATTAATGTGGTGGTATTTTTTCCCTTCTCTTTCCTTCCTTTCTTAAAATTTGTACCTTTAACAGTAACTACTGCATACTTAAAATTTGTTGAGGGTAGATCTTATATTAAGTATTCTTACCACAAAAGAAAAAAAAACAGAAAAAAAGGTTATAATAAAGAGGACAAGAGACTTTGGGACAAGATACATGTTTGTGGCCTTGATGGTGGTGATGGTTTCATGGATGTAAATTTACCCCTAGATTCATCAAAGTACAAACCAAATGTGTACGGCTTTTTACATGTCAATCATACCTCAATAAAGTGGTTGAAAGTGTGAGTGTACCTGTGTCCTGTTTTTGGCAGGTACCACAAGAGCCAAGCCATCTACCTGGAGTCAAAGGACAACCAGAAACTGAGCTGTGTGATCAGTTCGGTCGGAGCCAATGAGGTAGGGACCAAATTCCCTCACCCTTTGGGAAAGACCTGCACTGCCGATTCCACCAAGAAAGTGCAGTGGGGTCATGTGTTATCTATGGGTTAGATTTTAAAGTCAGCGCTTTTCAGGCAGAAACTGCACATCGTCAAAATCACCCTTGAAAATCCGTTACTTTGCTTGACTACAGTCAATGCGGACTTGTGTATTCCTTGTGGTATTTGTGAACTCTGCGGACAGTAGTTGAGATGGGAACCACTGAGATAGACTACAGGGAAGAGCAGAAGGCGAGGCTGTGATATTGTGCATTCGAATCCTGCTGCTTTTAAGGAATGAGACTTGCCTGTGGGGCACACTCCGTCTTTGTTTTGTTATTCTCTAGAGCTTTCACGTGTACTAATAGAGTTGTTCCTGTGGGTATTTAATAAGGCACCTGGCACTCAGTAAGTGCTCAGTAAATGGTGCTGGCCTAATCTGAGGCATACACTACTCCTTGCCTGCTGCCTTCCCAGCCTGACATGTCCTGTTGTGCCTCTGAGCAGTGAGCTAGAAGGCTCATGCCCTTAGATACTGGTTTCCTTGAGTCACTCCTGGAGTCTGGGGACTGGTTCTAAAGTCAGCCCAGAGGGTAATACTCAAGGATGATGTGACTAGCCTTTGAGGTTTCTGACTGGCCCTTCATTAAGGCAGATGTCAGCAATGTGTAACTTGTGTTGTTAGTAGTTTTTAAAAAAGTTAAAAACTTTAATAGATGGATTGGCTTGATCTTTTGTCCACAAATGTCTGCAAAAAAATTGATTTTATGCGTCTTCCCTCTGTAACTTATTCGTGCCAATACACAGTAAATCTAATGAAACTGGATTATGAAATCACTTAAGCCTCTTCTATTCTCCCAGCTTCCTGAATTGAAAATGCCCTCAAATGTGACTAGTTTGCAAAATGATTGTTTACTTAGAAGTTAGGGAGAGCCTTCCAGATAAATGAATGTCATTTTTCTCTGGGCTCTGGGATTTGTGTGTCACCCCAGGCCAAGTCAGAACCAGAAAAGGACATTGATAAGAGAACCTGCTATTCCTCAGCAAGAGGCACTATGATTTCACAACAGAGCACTTAGGCCTGGCTGTGTGGGCTGCTACACAAAGCAGGCATGGCTTTCTAGTACCCAACCTAACTTCAGAGCAACGCATTATTCTCTGTGACATCTCACCATTTTTCAGGAAAATAAAAATGCAAGTTAGATTTTTTCCTCTCTGTTGAAGATTGCCACACTTTGACATAGTAGAGTGTCAATGAGGTCTGACAAGGGAATGGTGACACTGAGACATGTCTCCTGGAGGGGAGAAACCTCAGTGTATCAGAGGCATGCAACTCTGGTAATGGGGACACACTTCTCACTTTTTGGAAGTATCCTAGCTCATTTTTCAGGTCAAATCCTAAGTGACACTAGCGCTACTTGACCCTTGTGTAATTAAGCTAACTCTGGACAGATTTGGGTGTGGGTCTGAGCGTGTTAGTGACTCACCATGCCAGCCTTCCTTAGGGTCCCTTTTCAGTTTAAAAATGCTTCTTCAAGATCCTTTAGGGGCTCTGCTTCATGTGAGGTGTTTAATTTTATTTTTAAATCAGTGAATTTGACTTAAAAGTCTTTCTGTTGCTAACTAAACATGTTAAATTGAGAAGAAGCTGAGAATTAAGGGTTTTTAAAACCGGAAAACCTAATGGGGGAGGTAGGAGACACATCTGTAAACTTGTACTTGCGTGTATAGGTGGGATGCTCATCTTGAAAAGAGGTATGCTTTTGGCTCCATCTAACTGCATGTTAATTAAACAGATGGGAGAATGGGTGAGAAGAGGCAGGGGCTCTTTTAATGGAGAAGAGCAAGGAGCTCTGATGTCAGGTGCCAGGATTCACGTCAGGCAAGCAGACTCAGCCTTGCTCTTCTGTAAAATGGGAGTGATGATAGTGGTTCCGAGGGTGGTTCTGGAGGATGAAGCAGTGTCTGGCACAAGGTAACCCTCACCCAGGTGTCAGGTGGTTGCAGAGGCAGCTCCTCCTCATTCCTGGCCACAGCTATGCCACTTCTGAGCGCACTTGTCGCTTGGGTGGTTCCTCTGCTGTAAGAGTTCATTCCCAGTTCTACAGAACAGCGCACCTGCCCTGTGAAAGGCCAGACATCCGATATCATCTGTGGGAAAACGATACGGTCAGGAGGGAAGGACTGTCTTAAGCTAATTTAGCTTACTCATGACCCTAATGGGGCCTTAGCTCACTTGTGGGTCTTTTCCGATTATTTTTTCCTGCTTTTCCTGTGATGACCATTAGCCTTAATTGCCAAGGAACTAGAATATTGAAAGGCTATGTAATATGGAAGTCCCTGGGGGCAAGGAAAATATTTCCAAATTTTGATTGAAAGTTTATGATGACTATATGTATCTTGAATGTTTATAAAGCTATAATCAAACCAAATCAAAAAGAGCCCTTAAGATCAAGGCAAAACCCTCAGATCACTGTGCTTTCCATTTTCGTAAAGGTGTATGAGAATTCCTAGGAGAAGGGAGTTCAAGGGCTGACGGCTGCTCTCTACCATAGAGACGTGCCCTTGGGAGGGCCAAAGGTCAAGGAGGTGCTTGGGAGGCCGTACAAGGGGACAGGAGGAGATTGCTGATGGTGTGCCCACATCTAACTCATGCAGATATTTTGATACTCTGGAAAATTTGCTCCTCGATATTCACCTCTCTCATCTCGTTCCCTTTCCTTCTCCCCGCAGATCTGGGTGCGGAAGACAAGTGACAGCACCAAGATGAGGATTTACTTGGGTCAGCTTCAGCGCGGGCTCTTTGTGATCCGCCGGAGGTCAGCAGCTTGACTTGCTACAGTGTTCTTCCCTTGACCCTTTTTCTGGAGTGGTTTTTTTGTTTTTTTTTTTTTTTGTTAATAGAAAGTTTTTAACTTGGGAATTGCTCCTTGGCCTTGGAAAATGGAGAACACTGTTGTGGATCCTGCAAGGCACTTTTGTGACCAACCACTTCATCTTTGTGTCATTCTTTCCTGCCTCGACTTCTTCCAGCCATCGGTCACCATGAGACTCTTACTTTTGGGAGTACTGGGAGTTAGATTTACTTATTTCTTAATATTTTGCTTTTACTTTGTCTCTCCTTTTTTGGGACATCCTTTGAGTTTGAAGGGACATCTGTTTTTATTCATTATCTTTATGTTTTTCTACCATGAAAAGGAGCAGGAAGGGATACACTCTACAGTGCATTTTCATTTTCTAAATCTGATTAATGGATCATGTAGCTACTCCCCTTGTTGAGCCCATTTCACTGTTTCCCCAGATTCATGGGGCACAGGTCCTAGCAGAAGATTAATTCTCCTGGCTCTCAGCCTTCTTGGGGAAATAAATGTCTCATGTAACATCTGGTCTATGCCATCCATCCCACTGGCTAAAACAGAAACATCTGCCTGGGAGACTATGTGCACTGAAGTAAATGGGGCTGGGAGAGGGGGCATTTTAGATTCATAATTGCTGAAGATACCATATTTTAAGTGTTATTTAATGCAAGTGGTTTATTCAGACACATTTGTTGCAGTTCAGGCTGGAACATGAGGTGGCCGTTCCAGGAGTTTTCATTTCTAAGTTATTTCTCTCCCCTGCTCCCAAGGAGATGAAGTGGTGCCTACCATGGGCTGGTTATCTGGGTTATCTGTTGGAGGAGGGGACTGAGATTGATGGTGCAATAGCCAGTGATCTATAGACTCACTCGCAATGCAAGTCGCACTCTTGTTGCTGATGCCGTTATTGCACGTTGGCCATTCCAAACCCACTCCCAGCCTCCCAGGAGATCTGGCCTCAGTCGAAGACAAAGAAAGCTCTGCTGTGGCTGCCACTAAACCTACACTCTTCCTAATGTGTCCTGATGAAACAGCTTTCCCTGTCCTCCCTGCTCCCTTTCTCTTGTGCCCCTAAGTGGAGAAATGATTCATTGAGTGATGGGGTTTCCTATATTCTAGTTGTCACCTTAAGATGTTTAAAGAGTTTGGGGGTGGAGTAACTCTACTGGAAATCAGTAGACCTTATACATCCTAGGAAATATTTGTAAGTAATTCCTTGGTCTCAAGTGATTCTCTTTGTGTTGTCTCTTGATGTACACGTCCCAAAGCAAGCGGGGCTGTGATGACAAGTAAATCACCTTCGAAGTCCTGGCTTCAACAGAGACCAAACCTACTGACTCAGAGTGGTGACTGTATAGATGTATTTTTATTTTAATTTATACCCCATTTTTTCCTCTCATTTTTTTTCTGGTGTTGGAGTCTCATTGAGAAAACAGTACAAATGGTACTTGTTTATTAAAAGTTGCCAGGTGTTCTGTGTTTTCCTCTCTACCCATGGGTCCCTCAATATTGTATTTACGATAGTGAATCAAGTCCACAGTAAGCAGGGGCTTCACCTCTATTTCTTCTTGGTGGCCTGTGCTGTGAGGGAGACCTCTCTTGCTTGAACTGCCACTGTGGTCTGGGTAACATCTCAGAATATCAGGTATTGTTTTTCATCTGTGTGCTCTGGTGGAAATTTACGTAGACATATTTAATGTGTGTTGTCATTGAAGGTGGTTTTTCTTTTTAAATGATTGTCTTAACTTGTCTTCCTAACAGTACATCTAAGTTTGTTTTTTCAGGAAGGATTGTGTTGATAGCCATTGGCGGGGTCAGCATCGAAGCAGCAACAAGTTGCCTTTTTTACTTGCCTTGTCTGGTGGTACCTTTGTGCTTTTGTGAAGTCACTGTTTATCTGAAGACCAGGGTATGGGCACTTTTGCCTTTCTCTTCTGCACATTTGAGGGTGTTTGAGGCCATACTTCAGCCTGGTCTCGGCCCCATCACTGCCTTTTGCTCCTCGGTGTCCTCAGCAGTAATCATGATGTAGTGAAAATGGGGGGAATGTGAAGAGACTTGAGACACACAGCACAGTGAATTAATTCCTAATCCCAGTAGATTCAATTTTTTATCTAGTTATCCCAGAAATGAAAAATCAGTTCAGTCCCTCTGATGGGCCCTTGTGGTGACCAGGGGTGAAAGAGCTCCCCTGTCAGGAGATGGAGATGCCTTTGTGATGGGCACAAGCGAACCAGAGGCCAAAACACTTGGCGAACCCTAGGATAAGGGGCTGGCTTTTAGCCCACATGGCCATTCTCATTCCGAAAGGTCTGTATCTCTCTAGACCTTGGGTCAGCAGATAATTCCCAAATTTAGGTTATTTCCTGTAATTGATACTTTGAAAAAATTGGTCCAGACAAGAACCTATACTATGTGTTAATTTGATCAAGAACCTGTATGTGTGTTACTCTGATTAAGAACCTATCTGTGTTCTGTTTGAGGCATCTGCCTCAGTATTATGCACAGTGTTTGCTATGGATGTGTCCCCATATTTATTTTACCTCTGCTTTGGGGTTTTTGTGTGTATCCCTCTGTCCCTAAGCCAGTATCCTCTTGAATATCCTCTTGAACAATTTCTAGGTTTCAGTAGCCATACCAAAGCCAGGATGTTTTCATTCATTTGGATACCATTATTTATGGATGTCTAACTACCTAACTTAATTTTTTTAAAAACTTTTAACTGGGGCCAGTGTAAGATCCCAGAGGCTGATTTGCAAATCAAGTTATTTGTATTTGTGTGTGAGACACTGTGTACAGGATTGGGTGACTTTTCTAAGAGAAATATTGGGGGTGGGGTGGGGCTGGTTGCATTTTTTTTTACCTAAGGGATTGGGGGGGAATCCTATTTTTTAACTATATTTTTGTTTTTCTATTAACATTTCCTCTTAGCCTTGAATTTTTACTAAATTTCCTCCTGACTTAAAAATCGTTTCTAATCTGGGGATTTGAAATCTTGGTACTTAATGTTACACCAATTTTTCCAAAGAGTTCAAACTACTTTAATACCAGAACATGGTTAAAAAAATTTTAAGCCATTTCAAGCAGCTGGTGGGCTTTTTATATAACATTATTAACTGGTACCATTAAATGTTCTGAGAGGCGAATGTAAAATGTAAAAAGTGTAGAGTTTTTTTTTTTAATAACAATAAACTTCCAAAGAGAAAACCAGCATGTAGTCTGTGTTATATCCATTGACTTGATAAAGGATTGAAATTTATTTTAGGTTTTCCCTTCGGTGATTATGGGGGAAGGAAGTTGGGAGGAAGGGTGGGTAGTCTCTGTGTGTGCTTGCTAGGAAGAGTTAGGTATGGAATGCTGTCAAAAACATCTCAAGTTTTGTAAAGAGCAGTCTAGGGGCATTGACCTTTGAATGTAGGTTCTCTGCCCTTGTTGGAGAAGATAAAACAGACTAACTAAGGATTAAGTAAATAAAGTTGACCTTAGGTAGGAAAAACCTTAAGGTAGACTTGTGTGATTGAGGAGGATGTTTATTTGGTGCTCTAGAGCAGTACTTCCCAGTCTTAACAAAAAATTGACAGTATTTCCATAGCCCCCCGGGGACAGGGGTATACATGATGAGGCTGCTTGCTGCCTCGGGTGACTGTCCAAGTGTGTTTGTACCCCAGTTGTGGTATAGTCATTGGGAAGGGCTGCTGTATGCTTTGGTGGAGAGGGCAGTCATTGTTTTTAAATTTTTTATTGTAATATTCATACAGAAACGTGTACAAAGCTTAATTGTAGAAGTAGTTTTCTCAAAGTGAATGCATCTATGTAACCAGCATCTACATGGAGAAATAGCATTGCCTGCACCCATACGGCCCTTCTGATTACTACTCCTTCATAGGGTAACTGCTAGCCCAACTATTTTTCTGTATTTCAATCACCTTAACTTTCAAGCTCCTGAGCTGCTGTGTCTTCTTTGTTCTGGAAGAGCCCAGTCCCTAATGTAGGTGAGGGGCTGACCAGGGATGTGAGAGGTAGTAGTGAAGGATGTAGCTGCTTTTCCTGTGAAACGACACAGTCGTGAGCAAAATAGTTCTAAAAAGGAAGGAACCATTTAGAACATAAAGAGTGTGTGGTCTTGATGGACATGAAAAAGCAGATCCAGTTCAACCCTCCTCCCTCTTGGTAACCCCAATCCCAAGGCAGATGGGGCATGCCCTTGGTGTTCATATCTGCCTTTTCTTGTGTACTTTGTATATGTGAGGCATTATTCTAAACCCTTCATAGGAGTAGTTTTCTCATTTAATCCTGTAATAATCTGTGCAAGAGTACTAACACTCCCAAACTTAAGGCTAGCTAGTTAATAACAATCTAAGACTTAATTCTCCTGTAAACCCAGGGCTCAGCATTGTGCCTAGGCATAGGGCTCCATAACTGTTAGTTGACAAATAATGTTAGCGTCAAGTGACACACAGAGAAAGGCAAGCTAGTTAATAATGATAGCTCTGATTCTAAGTGCTACACCCTCGCTTTAGTATCTCATGTAAGCCTCATAGCGACCCTGGAGAGAATACACTGTTATCACTGGTTTTTCAAAGGTGGAAACGGGCCCCTTTAGTCGCAGAAGATGGTTTAGTAAGTTCCCCAAGGTCACACCCTAAGTGGCAGAATCCAGATCTTTCAGATTCCAAGCTGATTTCCTAACCTCTGCACTCTGTAGGCATTTTCCAACACCTTTTGTTAAAATGACACCCAACATCACCTTTCTCCTTCAGCACTTCCCTGGGGGGTTGTTTTTATCTGCTCTCACCTCTTAGACACACACATGTTCACAGAGCAAATTTTAGAGGTTAAAAACACTATTATTTGGTAGGGCTCTTCCCCCTACTGGGTAACTCTGGGTTTCTCCCTTGGCAATAGAGTTGAGAGAGTCACAGTTACTAGCCGAGAGGCTTCTTTTCCTGTGAAACGACACGGTCGTGAGCAAGATAGGTCTAAAAAGGAAGAAACTATTCAGAATGTAAATAATGAGTGATCTTGATGGAGCTGACTGTACCTCTAATAAGCCACATGAGAGTCTTTGGAGGAAAACACTTTATGTTTTTCCAGATCACCTTCTTCCTGCCTGCCTTTCTTACCACCTGTGAAGTAAGGAGGAAGGGTAGGAGCCATTGAACTGGTTCCTAAAAAGGTAGATGGAGAGCTGGCCATCCTACGTCTTGCTGCTCTCTGGATGGTGGTGGACCTTTTCATATCAAGACCTGTGGAGTCACTGGATTGAAGAACACACCTGTTCTGTGTCACCTGCTTCAGACTCCCTGCTCAGCTCCAACCAGCAGTCTGTAATAGCCAAACCCGGGCTTTGCAGTCTTTGGGCAGAGGCAGGAATGAAACCAATTTCTGCTCTTCACTAGTGTTCACAGACACTCTGAGCCCCACCTTAGGTAAAGCTAAAGTGCCTTTCCTGCTTTTAAAAAGAAGGCGCTAGATGGAATGAACTAGAACCATGGGTACCAGCTTACTCTCTTTGGACATAATAGTATGTTGAATAATATATTAGCTTTAGGAACTTTAATGTTTACTGAGATACTTTTTGTGAATAACTGTGATTATTAATACAAAAGGATATATAAGTTTGGGAGGAACCCTAGGAAGTGAGGGAGATAAGATGCAGCATAGGGGCCTAGTTACTTAATCCCTTTTCCCATTTTCTCTAATCGATGTTTGTTCAGTTTCCTGAAAGACACAGATCTATAAAGTAACACTCACTTTACTGATACGGGAAGACCAATAATCAGGATCTTAAAGATTCCCTCCCCTGTTGCTTGGAAGATGGAGATTGAGCAGTGTGTTCTGGTTTTCTGTAGGCCGGTGTGCAAATCTGTTAGCATCAGTGCTCTGTAGGTCAATAGTGTGGACTGGCAAGGGGTTAAAATAGGCGATTCTCCAGAGCCAGCTAGGGAAGGCATACCTGTAGGGAATAGGCTACCAGTGACCCCAGGTTAGCAAGTCCCTGCAGATAGTCAACAATCGCTTTTTTTCACCATCGATTCTTTTAGTAAGCATTTGAGTGGTTAATGAGATGCAGTGTGACACACGGGCAGCGCAACCCAGGAACTTTGGTATCAGCATTTGAATCTAGCTTTGCTGCTTAACTAGCTGTATGAGCTTGAGCAACTTAATCTCTCTGAACCTCAGTTCCCTTACCTGTTAAATAATAATATCCACTTCAGAGGATGGTTTTGAGGAGTCCAATATTAACACAAGTAGAACTTTATATTGCTAAGCATTTTATGCATATTTACTTACTGAACCCTTATAAAATAACCCTATGAAGTAGCTACTATTATAATCTTCATTTTGAGGAAGTCTTCAGTTGAGGAAATCAAGAAACAGACGTTAAGTAACTTACCAAAGGTCACACAGCTAGTAATGGGTAACCTAGGATTCTAAGCTCAGTGTCCCTGTTCTCACTCACTGTGCTGTACTGTGAGGTATGTAGCATGGGGACTGGACTTGGAGGGGGGGGGGTGCCTTGGTCTATGGAGACCTTTCCATTTTCACTGCTGCTGCCACCTGTCTGCTCCCTGCCCTTGGCTGTTGGTATGAATGCCAAATCATAAGAGACCAGAACAGTTTCAGAAAATTAGTTTTTTATTAGTGTTTTCATTTTTATTGGAGCAAAGGTTCCCCACCACAGAGTGGGTTCTGGGGGAACTCTACTCTCATCCCAGACAAGACAGGGAACCTGGCCATGATCATATGGTCATCTATAGTCAGTTGTTCGGGATGATTTTTCTTCTACTTGAAATTGTAAATAGTCGTCAGCTTGAGGATTGTCGTAGTCATTGCATTCAATCCAAATGACATTTATTGAGCATTGATTGCATGTTCGGTAGTGTTCTGTGCTGTTTTCAGGGATTTAGAGGTAAATAAAAGCACGATTCCTTCCCTGTGGGGCAATGGGGATGGACAATAATTCTAGTTCGGTGTAACAGGAGCTATACCTGAGGCATGGAGAAAGTGGGACTGGAATATGGATGACAGGATGTAGCAGCTGACATTTATTGAGCAGCTGACATACTCAAGCTCATCATGTGCATTATCTCTATTTGTTGCAACCCTATGAGTTTATTTCATATCTACATTTTACAAATTGGGAAACTAAGGTTTAGAAAGGTTAAGACACTTTCCCCAAGTTCACCCAACTTGATTCTAAAGTCTGTATTCTTAATGAACTATGGAATGCTTTACAATTTCTTCTGAAAGAAAATAAAATTCAAGCTTAGCCTGAAAGCTGTACAGGCCTTGAACAGTGTCTGTGGCTAGGAATGGGAATTGCACACAGAGGAAAGGGCTTGAGCAAAAGCACAGATGTGGGAGAGTGGGGTAGCATGTTTAAAAAGTCAAGAGTGTGTGTTCAACAATAAATCTGGATGAATGAGCTTTGAACTTTAAATTCAGTTTTCTCTCCAGCCTGGTATCTCTTTGTCCTTCCATACATTGGACTCAGCTTCCTTTCTGTTCTGTCTCTGTCCTTTTCTCCCTTTCTCTGGCCCACCCCATTCCCTGTTCTCCCCCTTTTATATCACAAGTGCAGTGGCTCGTGGCAGTCCTGCAGTGAAGCTTTCCAATTTCACACTTACATGCTCCTGAAAGTATTCATAAACTAACCTGTATGTAAAACCAATAAAGGGCAACAGCACATGTTCCTGTTAGACAGTAATTTTGTTTGACTCCCTTTCTTCTGCTTTGATCATTCTTCCTGCAAACATGGTGCTTTGACCTTACCAGAAGTGGAAGCTTTCAGGAATCCAAGCATGGTAGAACTCTAAGCATATGAGTAATCAAAATGAATAAGGGCTCATGTTTATTGACCACTTACTATATGTCTGTGTGAGTGTTAAGCAGTTTTCATACACTATCTGACATATTCAGCACCATGTGAGGTATGTCTTCATGATTTCTGTTTTACAGATGAAGAAACTGAGGCTCAGAGAACAGTGTTTACTATTGCACCACATTTATACATTTCCTTCTCCTGTTGGCTTCCCCCATCCTAGCAGAGACTGCCAAAATATAAAGGATGCTTAGTTGTCATCTGGGCAAACTCCCTCTGTTTTTCATACCTGGAAACAGGCACTGAGAAAGGAAGGAACTTGCTTGAGATCAGGAGCTAGAATCCAGGTCTTGCAACTCTTAATCCAATGATTGAGGAAAATCCTAGTCTTAAGGCTGAAGCTCATGGACTTCAAAATAGAGTGGTTCCTACTCTACCTACTACCACAAAATAGAGTAGTTCCCTGTTTTTCCCTCCCAGAAGCAACTGTTTCACCTCTGGTAAGTGATTATTTTGGTATTTAACTTCTATATCTACTTACTACTAATGGTAGACATATCAATTTTAGGCCTTCTCTATATAAAGTGTCACTGTGGAAGGCACCCCTTTTCACCCCATGCAGTTATTTCTTTATTTTCACCATATTGATATTCAGTGTTTATATTATTAGGACTGAATAAACACTAGTCAGCTGAGCCATGTTATAAACTGTGATTGCTTTTTCTTTCCTTGATAGCATTCCCCCCAGGAGTTCATGATTGTCTTGTATTTTTTCTCATTTTGCTGGTTTTCTATGTACTTAACTGCGAATTCAACTGCAAGGTCTTCACCACATATCAGTTCTCCCTAAGACATTCAGATACACCAGGTATTCCATCAGTTTCATCACCCTGAAAAAGCCTCCCTGAGTGCCTCTGACCTGCCTGCTCTGGCTCAGCACACATCTGACCCTCTGGAGGCTCTCTTTACCACTCTTTGGGCTTGGATCTCCCATTTCTTGTTTCTCTTGTCTTCCTGTTTATCTACTATAGTCCACTATTTTGGTAAAACACATCTTGCAGTAATTTACCAAGCATGATTAAAGACATTTTCACTGTGCTTTCTTACTTCATTGATGGTCTGGGTGGTGTAACTACATTTTTAATTTCCAGAATTTAGGCCCATACACGTCTAGAATTGAAAAGACCCATGAAGTGCTTAGCACTTAACTGTATTTCAGCCAGATCCTCCCTTAACTTCCATTTCTAGAGGTTCCTTGTGCTGCTAATTCATTATTCTCAGGTTTCTCCACTGTCAGTTTTAAGATTCAGGTTTTTTGGGTTTTTAAAAATTTGCTTCCCAGCTTCTGAAATGTGGTTGTGTCTATGCAAGTGTTTTCCATTCTAGTGGGTTTAATTCTATTTCTTGAAGGAAATAATTTTCCTTCAAGATTTTGAAGGCATTGTTTTTTGCTGTCTCACTTCCAGTGTTGCCCTTGAAAAGTCTGAAGCAATTCTGATTATTGATTCTTTGACATTTTTCCCCAGCTTTTGTGAGATATAATTGATGTATAATATTGTGTACATTTAAGGTATACAATGTGGTTTGATATATATATATATATATTGGAAGTGATTATCACAAGGTTAGTTAACATCCATCACCTCAGTAGTTATTTGTGTGTGTGTGGTGAGAACTTTTAAGTTTCTGTCTTAGCAACTTTCAAATATATAATACATTATTGTTAACGATAGTGACCATGCTGTATGTTACATCCCAGAATTTATAACTAGAAGTTTGTACCCTTTGACCACCTTCACTCATTTCCCCTATCCCCAAGTGCCTGCCTCTGGCAACCAATCTATTCTTTGTTTCTGTTTTTTTTTTCTTTTAAATTCCACCTGTAAATGGAATCATAGCAGTATTTGTCAGTCTTTGTCTGACTTATTTAGCATAATGCCCCCAAGTTTCATCCATACTGTTGCAAATGGTAGGGTTTCCTTCTTTTTTATGAATGAATAATATTTCATTGGGTATATATGCCACATTTTATTTATCCAGTCATCCATCAATAGGTCCTTATGTTGTTCTCATGTCTTGGCTATTGTGAATAATGCTGCAGTGAACAAGGGGGTGCAGATACTTCTTTGAGATGATGATTTCATCTCCTTTAGATATATACCCAGAGTGGGATTGCTGGATCATTTGGTGGTTCTATTTTTAATTTTTTGAGGAACTTCCATACTGTTATCCACAGTGGCTGCTGCAATTTAAATCTTCCCACCAAAAGTACCCAAGGGTTCCGTTTTCTCCACACCCTCACCAGCACTTGTTATGTCTTGTCTTTATGATAATAGCCATTCTAAGAGATGTGAGATGATAGCTTATTGTGGTTTATATTTTTATTTCCCTGATGATTAGTGATGTTGAGCATCTTTTCATGTGCCTGTTGGCCATTTGTGTGTCATCTTAGGTGATCTGACTTCCTAACATATTTAGAAGCTCATAGGATCCTTGGTGTTTTGAAAGTTCATGATAATAGGCCTTAGTGTGGGCCCATTGTGCTGAGCAGTTAGTGGGATTATCAATTCTGGAAATGTATGTCCCTAAATTCTGAGAATTAAAATATACATATACATAAATACACACAAATGCACTTACATATTTCATAGATGTGGTGGTCAGCCTCCAAGATGGCCCCAGTGATCCTTGCCTCCTGATACCATATCCTGTACAGTCCACTCCCATATTGGACCAGGGTTGGTCTCTGTGACTAATAGCATACATCAGAGGTGAGAGTAATTCACTTTTGAGATTGGGGTATAAAAGATACTGTGACTTCTTTTGGTTGTGTTCTCTGTTCCTTTTGGATCACTTGCTTTAGGGAAGCCAGCAACCATATGAAGCAGCCCTATGGGGAGGCCCATGTAGCAAGGAACTGAGGACTCTTGTCAGCAGCCAGCTAGCAACAGAGGCTTCTGCCAATAGGCATGTAAGTAAGTCACTTTGGAAGAAATCCTCCAGGCCCAGTCCAGCCTTCAGATGAGACTGCAGCCCCTGCTGACAACTTGACTGCTACCTTGTGGGAGACCCTGAGCCAGAACCATCCAACCAAGCTGTTCCCTGATTCCTGACCCTCAGAGGGGTAACAGAATAAATACTTGTTGTAAGGTACTGGTAATTGGGGTAATTTGTTATGCAGCAACAGATAACCAATACAATAAGTTATTTCCTCCCCCTCATCTTCTGTTCTTACATTCAGGGATTCCTCTCAACTGGATAGTAGACTTCCTATAGTAGTCTTCAAAATTTCTTTTGTTTCCTATTTTCTATCTCTTTGTCTTTTTTCTATTCTGGGAGATTTCCATAACTTGATTTTCTTAATTTTTACTTATGCTTTTTCATTAAAAAAAAATTCCTAAGAGCTTTTTTGGCTTTCTGATTTTTTTATCTCGTCTTTCTAAAAAGTAGTATCTGTTTGTTCTGGAGTCCTAAATCCAGAAACCTTTTGTTTTATCTCTTCTGGAGAAGAAATCTGTAGTCTTTTGCCAGGTTTGGATCTTGGCAATCTTGGTGCATGAAGTAGGGAAGCAGATATGGGGAACTGACAGCTTCTTAAACTGAGTTTCAACCACTCCCACTGCCTTCAGCTTCATTTTTAGAGGTTCCTTAATTTCTGATTGGCTACTTCTAATCCATGTTTCTCATCTTTCTCCATCATTGCCTTAAGATTTTGTTGTTTTCATCCACATTCAGCTTCTCTAGTTTGGTTTGTTACTTGCCTATTCTCTCCATTCTGATGGGTGTAATTTCTAAAACAAACAAAACAAAGCAAATCAAAACACCTTAAGTTGCTTTAGTGGGATTTCATGGGAAAGAGAAAAACAGGTATGTGTATTTAACCAGCCCTCTTTATCTCAACCCTTTATGCCTTACCTACAGGTCTCTCTGGGACCATCTGTAACTCATTAAGCCTCTTGCTCATTAAAACAAGGGGACATTGGCTATCTCACAGTTGCTGTGGTTCTGAGGTCACAGTCTATGAATAATTGCAGTGGGAACATTAGGTCTTACTAATGTTCCAGCATTAATCATTGCCAAATATTCAGTACATCCTACTTACTGCACAGTTGCTGGTTTGTGTCTGAAGACATGTCAGTGCTCTTTAACTGCAGACTTTGACTTCTGGGCTAAGTGTCAAGATTTAAGAGGAGGAATTTACATATGCACATCTTGAAGGTCTGATTGTGTGTCTGTAACACAATGCCTATGGGTTTATATGCATATAGTGCACATACACCCATCTCAAATACGAACCTTCTTGCCAAACAAAACCCACCTTCGGACTGTGGGTGAATTGAGAAGCATGAAAAATGTTTAGCCTAAAGTATGTTTAAATATTCATAACGTCTTAAAAGCAAAACAGTTGGGAGGACTAAGCCACCTGGAACACAGCTGTGATAGTACAATAAGACATCTTGAAAAATCACAGTCTCATGCAGGGCTAGAAAGAATATTCAGAGGTGACCAGCCCCCTGCTGCCCATGTAATAAAAACTATTTTGGATATGTTATGTCCATTATTAGCAAGATCAGATTAATATTCAGAAAGTGTAGTGCTATCTTGCCAGCTTGAAGGTAATTATATTTTGGGTTATACAACTTACTCTGGAGTAACATTCCATTTATTTACTGCCTGTCCTTCCTCATGTGATATGGTTTTAGAAGTGACAGTAATGTGGCACACTCATCACTACTCTCCTCCCCTTGAACCCATGGCAGACATTGCTAATCAATAATGGCCCCTATTTTCTTCTAGGCCAAGATGGAAGGTCTCTGAATCCTTTCCAAATAGTACTCCTTGCAGCTATTAGCTATTGGTTGGGGATTGGGGTGGGATGGGGTGGCAAGCACACCAAATGAAATACATAAGCCATTTCTGGTGGGTTTTTTATCACTAGTCTCAGTTAAACATACTCGAGTTCACATTGCTCAGAACTGATGTAGGCATGGTCCATTCAGAGATTTGGGTAGAATTTTGGCTTTTGTGGCCTAAAATCACTTAGCTATTTTGTTTTTGTTCTTGGTTTCTTACTTCCTATGCTTGTCCTGTGTTTTGATTAAAATTCCAAGCATTTAAATGCTTGTACAGTTTGTTTCTTGAACTGAATATCACCCTTTATCCTATTGCATGTCATCATCTTTTTATTCTAAACTAGGGGTCAGCAAACCACAATCAAATCTAGCCTGCCACCTGTTTTTGTAAATAAAGTTTTATTGGAACACAGCCACACCCATAAGCTTACGTATTGTCTATGACTGCTTTCACAGTAAAAGGGCAGAGTTGAGTAGCTGTGACAGAAATTGGCCCACGAAGCCAAAAAGTTTTACTCTCTTGCGCTTTACAGCAAAAGCTTCCTGACCCAGTTCTAAATGATCATTCAAGCCTCTTCGGGCTCAACTATTATCCAATATTTTCTCCATGGTATATTCAACTCCTTTACTAACCAACTTAATTATACTTGGATACAGCCCACATTTCTCCATTATACTCACAAGGCTCTCCTGAGCGATTAAGTGCCCCAATTGCCATTCAGATATGCTGATAGTAACACTCCCTACTATTTGTTGAGCACTTACTACAGTCCAGGCAGTGCTAAGCACTCTGTATAAATTAAGTGAACAAAAGGAAGCAAATGGCCTGGCATAATGCCTGGTGTAGAGCTAGTGTTCAATTTAAGGTTTTTTTTTTACAACTTCCCTATGAAGTTGTAGGTATTATCAAACAAAGAGTAACTTATTCAGGGTAGCCAAGTTGGTAAGTGGCAGAATTAGAGTCCAACTGAATTTGGATTGATTCCAAAACTTGCAACTTTTCCATTAAACTTTTTTCTACTCATTAACTGGTCTAGTGATCTGTCAGGTAATTAGAATAATGGGTATTATATATACAGATAAATGTTAATGTGTGTATGTGTGCGGTGTAGTGTATTATCCTCCTAACAAACATGCAGGTTAAGTGTTGTTTCCATTGTACAGATAAACTGAGGCTGAGAGAATGTCATAGTAAGCTGTTGGTACAGTTCAAAGTTGGTATGAATCAAAAAGCCACAGTGCTGTCATACATAAAACCATGATGTGTGGCTAGGCTGATATTCATTAAGCAGTTTCTATAGTTTCTACACATTTATAGAGCACCCACCATATGCCAGGTTCCGTGTCCAGTCCATGATTTATTTTTTCCTATAGTGAATTCCTTTTCTAAATGCTTACAGACTGTCTAATTGTCAATGTTTGTTTTTAATTTAGTGTACTTGGTAACAGATGTTTGGGGTTGCATTTTTCAACTTTTCCAAAATTGAAATCTAAGATGTTTGTACCTCAATTTCCCCACCTGTGAAATGGGAAATAAAATACCTGTTTTTACATCTTCCAGTTTCCTAACTTTATGAGATTTCAAACAAAGAGATTTGCATTGAATAGACATTGCTAAGTGGAATTCTGTGGATAGCATCCAATCCACAGATGTTTTCCTTGGCTTACATGGTGAATTGTAAGAAGTTGAACCAGTAAAAACATTTTAAACCTGAGAGATTTTGAGCTTCGCCCAAATAATTAAGTAACATTGCAAGACTGAATTTGTTGTCCTACATGGACACAATGGCTGGAGCTGAGTAGAAGCTTCTTCCTTTAGACAGACCACACGCTCCCCTGGTAATCATCCCCATCATGCCTATTGTCTCCTCAACACTGAAGCCATGCCAATTTTAGTCATTTACCTTGCCCCTGATCTTTGTAAACAGTTGGATTTGCAACTTCCACATTCAAGCAGGAGAGATTTCAGCTGGGTATAGGAAAGAACATCATGTACAAGATGAACACACTTTACAACCATTTGACCTGAATTGATAGAAAACTGTAGCTCCCTGATTCTGTGTATTTTAAAGGAACTTACCTTTGTATCAGAACAGGACATTTAAAATAGGAATATGTGGAAGAAAAGCCATTTTTAACACACATGTATAATTATAGACTGGGACGCCTACCTACTTATTGAGAGCCAAATGCTACCTCTCTAAAGTTACGGGGGAATCGTTATTATGTTCAAATTCCAGCTAGGCTCACTGAGAAGCCAACTGGTACCTTGGACAGCACCATCCCAATTCTTTGATGTTCGTTCTTCAGGGAAATACTGTATAACACACTCTTAAATTCCAACTAACTCTGGACTTTTATTTTTTAAATGGATGTCATTCCTATAAAGGGGAACAGTAAGTAATAGAATGGGTAACTCTACCGAAATGTTTATTCTTCAGGACATTTTAATCACTTCCTTTGTACTTGTTTGGATTACTTACTGCTTATTTTAAAGGACTGAATGGTGGCAGGGGGTTATTTCTTCCTGAAAGCTACAAAGCATTTGCTCTTTACTTTCTGTACTGCTTTTTCAATAGTGCCTGATATATAGTGAGTGGTCAGTATTTCTCATAGAATGAATGCTTGCCCCTCCTGTGGTGACATTCACAATTGCTCATCTCAGTCACAAAAAGCATGGTTCTAATGGGAAAGAGGTAGAGTGTTTGATCTCTTCCTGGAAAGTATGTTTTGTTTGGGCTTTCTTAAATTGCTTGCACTACCTCCCCACTGCCAGTTTTGTTCACAAGGGGAATGTGTGAAATAAGAGAATCAGATCTAGCATCCTTACCCACTCCCAACACACACACACACACACACACACACACACACACACACACACACACGATGCAATTCAAAGCATACTCCCCACAAAATACACAGCACAGGTCATTGGCACCAAAGTCATTCTTTGAGTCTAGGTCCTTGCTCAAACTTCACATTTCACAACCCATTCTCTGGCAATAAACCAGACAACAGATTTTGTGGGGCCAAGCAGAAATCTTCCCCAACTGCACCGCTCCATTGTAATATTATTCCTCCTTCAAGCTCTCAGCACTTACTCTCTGTACTGCCCACTTGGCAGGTAATCATGCACATCTCTTGTGCTATTATTTAAATCTGGTATTTAACCTTTCCTGTGTTGGCTTCTTTATCTCTCTACTGGATCATACACAAATTTGAATGCAAGGAAAGGTAGATATTAGCACAGTTCTGTATACATATTAAGTCTGTTTCTTTGTTTACCCCAGAAGCCTCCCATGACACGAGATTTGGGTCCAGTTAAATTTATTTGGGACGTGATCTCGTGTAGCTTGGGGAAGGGAGTAGGAAAGTGAAACAGGCCACAGAAGAAAGAAAAGGATGTGACAGAGAGTGGGTTACCACTGTGGGCAAGTAGGCACAATCGTGCTAGGGACCTTCTAAGGTAGGTTGGTCTAGTAGAAATAGAATGCAAGCTACATTTATAATTCTAAGTTTTCCAGTAGCCACATTAAAAAGTAAAGAGAAACAGATGAAATTAATTTAATAACATTTTAACTGAATATATCCAAAGTGTCACTTCAGTATATAATCAATATAACATGTATGTATGGTTGATTGGAAATCTCTGGATTCCTGCCATGGCAGCCTTTTCACCTCAGTTTTGATGTGTGCAGCATTAAGGACTGCCATGTGTTTATACAGGTTGGACACTACAAACCTGTAGGGGGCACCACTCACCTAAGCTTCCATAGACTGCCGTGTGCATGGTGTCCCTAAAGTAGTACAGTGCCCAACCTGCACAACTCATACGAGGGCTGTCAGCCGCCTCTTACTTCTTGATTACTACTATGCTCATCATTTTGGGGAAAGAATAAAAGATTGTTAGAGCCAGCATATCCAGTTGGGCTTAGCTACAGTATTCTTTTAAGGGTCACTACATGTTTTGAGCACCTGATACTGCTTCCTAGCAAGCCAGCATCATGCTGATCAGCAGAAGCCAGCACCTCCAGGGCCCTGCAATCACTCAAAAGGAGTCAACTTTGCACCCACCACTAATTTTAGCTTGCAATCTGCAGAGGGTACCAATGAGTCTTTTTGGCAAGCACCCTTATAGACATGGCTTGCAAGTGGCTCGCCCAGGCTGGGGCTGGGAGCTGGGAATGAGCAATGCCTGTGGCCCAATGGCAGGTTTCTCCACTTCCTCTTACCCAGAGCCCTCTTTCTCACTAGGCTTTCTCAGCTTGGTCACCCACAGGGTGTCTGGCTGTGGAGTCAGTGAACTCAACAAACAGGAGGGCAGTTGTTCAGTCATAGACTGGCCTTTGAGTTGACTTCACTCCTTTTTCATTTGTTCCTCTGTGGTAGGCGACAAGCCATGCAAGTAGAATCTAATTAGTCTGATGGGAAGCATCCAGAAAAAAATACTTAAAGCAGTTTGCAGGAAGGAAGACATGGAACTAATTGAATACAGAATTGGAAAGCAATTCAGAAATCAAGCACTCCAGTCATTTCATGTTACAAATGATGAGTGGGAGAATCTGAGAGGTTGAGGAGCTCATTCAGGGTCACACTGGGTTAGTGGCAGATGATTAGCTTCCTTTGTGGAAGTATGTCTGAATTTATTTCCCCAGTGCATTTGTCTGGCACATGGTTAGCATTCAGGAAATGTTTGTGAAATGAATTGATTCATTTTTATAATATCCAGATTACCTAGAGGCCAAAAATATGTACATTAAAAAAAAAGGTATCTGTGTGGTGTGCATGTGTTAATTTGCACAAGCCCGACATCCATTACTCTTGGAGCCATTTGATCCAAGTAGACCCATCAGAGCATTCCTTTCTCCTAGCCACAGTGATTTGTTCAGCGATTGACGTGATCCAAGCCAAACCAATCATAGGGAATAAGAACTTATTTCTGGGACCTTGTTTTGGCCATGCTCTCCCCAGCAGGGGAAAACCAGCCTGAGAATGAAGTAATACAGAGGAAAGCAGAACTGAGAACTGGAGAGAGCAATGTGAAGGTCAAATGATGGCATTTAATCACCGATATCCACGTATATCTGAAGCCACTGTCTATCCCTGGATTTTTCAACTATGTGAGCTGATAACCCCTTCTTTTAAAAAAAAACCAGTTAGGTTTTTATCATTTGCATCTGAGACCAAATGATAAGTTAACTCTGAAGACCAATGAAACAACCAACACATAGTACCTTCAACATCTATTGTTTGGCTTTTCACCCTCCCATGAGCTCAGGGAAGGTGGTCCCTCTCCAGCCCTAGTGGGTAAACTTTTTTATTAGCCTAAACTTAACATAGTGATCTTATTTTCTTTTCCAATAATTGTATTAGGTATGCGTTAGGTATAGGGATGCAACTCTGGTGAATGAGACCTAGAGGGAAGTTTGCTACCTGGATTCTGGGATAGGTTTTTCTCTTAGGTACAAAGAGGTAAATTGCCCTTTCCTGCCTTTGTACATGGCTGTGTGAGGATGTGATGACTGGATCTGCAGCAATGAGCTTGACACCATTAGGAAGGTAAGTCTGAGGATAGGAGCCAACATGCCAGAGTGGTCAAGCAGAGAGATGGAAAAAGCCTGTGTTCTTGATGGTATCATTGAAACTTCCAAACTTCATTATTTACAGACTTTAAAAATTTTGTGATGTCATTTTTCAGGCAGTTTTCATTTGGCATTCTGTTACTTGCAGCCAAAAGCAATTTGATTGAAATAACTACTTTAAAAATATATTTTTAAGTAGAAAGAGAAGTTAGAACTTTGAACTCTTACAGGAAAGACCAATATGTAAAATAATTATGTGAGGAGTTGCTTTAGTAGAAGTGGTGATAGAATGATGAAATCTTGCTCACATGGACCCCAATATTTTACCTTAGGACAGACCCCAAGCTTCATCTGGAATCCTCTGACTCCATAGGACCTAGTTTCAAGACTGTCATAAAGGCTAACTTTTAAACTAGAGCAGGGTTTCTCAACTTCGGCACTGTTAATATTTTGGACCATAATTCTTTGTTTTGGGGGCTGTCCTGTGCATGTAGGATGTTAAGCAGCATCTGTACTACCCACCAGATGCCAGTAGCACCCTGTCTCCAGTCGTGACAACAGAAAATGCTTCCAGACATTGTCAAATGTTCCTTAGGTGGGCAAAAATGTCCCTAGTTGAACACCACTGAATTAGAATTACTCACTTCTCAACTATTTTAGAACATTAATTTTGCTATATTGTTGGGACAGTCTTGAGATGTCATTAAAAACAAATGAGTTTCAGAAAATAACGAGATGGAGAGGATGTGGAGAAATTGGAGCTCTTGTACATTGCTGCTGAGAATGTAAAATGGTGCAGCCTCTTTGGAAAACAGTTTGATGTTTCTTTATCAAGTTAAACATAGAATTACCACATGACCCAGCAATTCCATTCCTAGGTATATATACCCCAAAGAATTTAAAGTAGGAACTCAAACAGATATTTGTACACTATTGTTCACAGTAGCATTATTTACAATAACCAAATAGTGGAAACAACCCAAGTGTCAATTGACAGATGAGTGGATAAGCAAAATGTGGTCTCTATGTACAATGGAACATTACTCAGCTATACAAAAGAATGAGGTTCTGATACATGCTATAATATGTGCATTTCAATATGAACCTTAAAAATATGCTAAGTGAAATAAGCCAGACATAAAAGGGCAAATACAGGATTCCACTTATATGAAATATCTAGAATAGGCAAATTTCCAGAGACAGAAAGTAGAGAAGAGGTTAGCAGCGGCTAGGAGGGAGGAGAATGGGGAGTTACTGCTTAATGAGTATAGAGATTTTACTTGTGATGAATTTTGGAAATAGTGGTGATGGTTGTACAATGTGAATGTCATTAGTCTGGTTAAAATAGCACATTTTATGTTATATGTATGTTTTTACCACAATAAAAAATTAATGCAAAATGAGTAACAGAAATTTTTGCCAAGTCCTGTAGTGTTTGGAGCAATGCATTTCCAAGATTCTGTGGCATATGATAGAACATTTGAGCATGGGGAGAGGTGGGATGTGGGGTCTCTTGTGTTCTGGTCATAAAGATTAGAGTCTGCAGAGTTCTAAAAAGTCCATGTTATGATTTATAAGTTCTATTGAGTCCTTGTCCTGTACCAGGCACTGTGCTAAGTTCTTTACACAGCTCACCTCATTTAACTCTACAAACTAGAGGCTCATATTGCCCTATTATATTTGTGAGTAAACTGAGGCTCGGGGAAAGGGTAGGCCTGTATTCAAACAAACCCAGGGAGTCAGATTCCATATGGAATCTTCCTATGCTTTTAATCACTGGACTCTCTTTTTCACTGAGGTTTAGAGCCAAAATGCTTATCTTTGTATTAAAGAACCCATTTGAATATTTACTTAGTTAAACAGTAATAAAGGACAAATGAAGTTGTTACTGGCTCCCAAGCAACTCTGGTCTTTCTGATTAGAAGTTTTTTTTTTCCCCCAAATCGTATTCCACAGAAGATGTGTTTTCCTCTGAACAATGTCAATTAGAGGAGCACTTTTCCCAGGAGGAAGGCCGAAGCACATGGACTTTCCGGGGTGCTCCTGAGATGTGAATTTAGTTTCCTGTGGGGGTTTAGACGGCTATATCTAAATTTTCTTGTCTATCTGCCTTATTGGAGGATAGATTATGGCACTTGATAGTTTAATCTGTGTAATCTCTAGACAAAACATGTCTCCACTTGGTTGCCAGGAAAATGTTAATTTATTCTGCTTCTACATCTAGAGAGGTAAATGAAGTGATTGAAGAGGCAATGTGTGTGTGTGTGTGTGTGCACATGCATGCATGCCCGTGCATGCACATGTGTGTTGGTACACAAATATCTGTGAAGAGAAGCGAATGTGCCTTAAACTTAGAGATTTTAAGAGGGAGGTTCTTGAATCTCCTTTAAGGAATTGCAACCCCTCTCTCTCCCCTGAAATTATATGCAAAACTTTGTGTCTGTGGTGTGATTATTTTCTTGGAGGGCGCATGTTAACATGTTCATCTGATTCTCAAAGAGGTTTTAGAGACTGTCAGTCTGTAATTTTGTGATACCTGTTACCTGGCATGTCTTTCTCTTTGAAGAGCCACAATCATTTTAGGAATGAGAGGTCCTTGATATTTAAGAAGCAGCTTCATTTAGGTAAGGGGCTGAGCAGCAATGGGAATTGTTATTATTTCTGGCTTATTAAGTTTGAATCTTGAAAAAACCCAGCCAGATTGAAACAAACTTTGGCGAAATGAGCCTGAGAATGCCAGTCTGCTCCTTCAACCATCTCCTTCTTTTTCCAGTTCCGTCCCAGCCTTCTGTTCTGCTGTTCCAGCCTCTGCCCACCTTATGTGCTACTGGAACCAACATGGGGTATGTGAAGACCAGACTGTTTCACTTTATTCCACTTATGTCTGGCACATAGTAGGAATTCAATAAATGGAAGCTTTAAAAAAAGCACACCCATCTAGATCTCTGTGAAATGGTAATTTGTTCCAGACAGAACAAGGAGAGGTCCCCATTGTTCTCTTAGAACCCATAGACAAGCTCGGAGATTACACATTCATGGTAAATGGGAAGCCATCTGAATGTGAACTTTACTTAAAAAAAAAACAAGTGTAATTTACTGAGTATGCATCACATGTTGTGCTCTGTATGATCCTTGATGTGCACTATGTCTGTCAGTCATCACAAGCAATCCGGGATCTTGATACTCTCAAAATCATGTTAGAGATGAGGAAACTGAGGTTTACAGATGAAGCAACTTGCCCAAGGTCAGGTAGACAGCAGGTGTCTAGAGTCAGGATTTGAAAGTTTGCTGTTTCCATGATGCTGTACCTGTCACATGAACCTTGCATTTTCTCATTTGATTAGGAAAGGCTTCCTGTGTGAGAAAGGCCATGAACTGAATGGTAACAAATGGTAGCATCATGTATTCAGTGGATGTGTCTGTATTGGGATTGAGCAGTCCTTCTTAAACTTTACTGCATATACAAATCACCTGGGAATCTTGTTAAACTGCGGATTCTGATTTGCATTTTAACAGATGGGTGAAACCCAGAGTGGAGCCCATGTTCTACGTTTCTCACTAGCACCTAGGTGATCTGCTACTGATCTGTGGACATTTTGAGTAGCCAGGGGATAAAGTGTTAAGTTTATAAAGAACTTGTTCGTACATGATCTCATTTGCTCCTCACTCAAGCCCTGTGGGGTATCCATTCTTTCTACTTCTAGAGATGAGGAAACTTGAGAATCTGATTAGAAATAGCTACCATTTTCAAGTGTCAGGCATTTCTAGGGACACAGCAGCAAACAAGACAGACATGGTTCTTATTTTAAAAAATTGACAATCCAGGAAGGAAGATTCTGAATAATTAAATTTGAGAAGTTTTGAGTGCCTCAATGAATGTTTGTAAAATTTATGAATGGCTTTGGCTCTTGGTGTTGCCATTCATCACTGGAGGAAGAGAAACGGGCTTGGGGCAGGGGGAGAGGTTCAGTCTTGGATATTGTGGTGACATCCTGGTTGTGGGGAAAATGGAAGTTCCTATGGCCAGGATCCTCACCCTGAACTACTTGATGATGTAATTCCACACCCATAGTCTGTGAACTGTTATTGACTGTGTTGCTACATAAAGAGCTCTGCCCAGTGCCCTGGAAAGAGGCAGAGTGGATTACAGACCTGTAGACTGATGGATGCAGACATAATTCTAGTGCTCGACTTACCACCGTGAGAATAAAGCCAGGTATAAACCCTTTTACCCCAAGAACATTCTGTTGTCATTTCTCTGTTTCACCAAATCCATGGTGAACTTGCCCAGGGCTGAAACCCTCAGGCAAGACACTGGTGTAGCTGTCTAGTAGGCAGGTCTGGGTGTGGAGTTTAGGAGAGGGATCCAGGGTGAGGAGAGCAGAAAGTTTGAGAACCATCCGTGGAAAGCTGGTAATTGAAGTTACAGAAGATTAGATTTGGAATATAGAATAGGAAGCTGCCTAGGAGGGTTTAAAGTGTGAAGAGCCTAGAATGTAGAAGCCTAGCATAGGAACCTGTCTGGCCAGGAATATAGGTTGGCAGAGGAAGTGGAGCCTGTGAAAAAGACCGGGAAGCATCCATCAGAGAAGAAGGAGGAAAGCCACAAAAGCCAAGGGAAGAGAGACCTTCAAGGAAGGACTGGTCCATCACCAGTGATGGGGGCTAAGCCAGCTTAAGGAGGATCACGTGTCTCCTGATGCCATGTACCGAGGAAGACCTGACATCTCTGTGATGTTCCTGCTCAGAAATACAGAGGCTGAGATCAAGGTGTTGACAGGGTTGCTTTCTTCTGAGGCCGTTCTCTGTGGCTTGTGGATGGCCTTCTCCTCCCTGGGTCCTCACATGTCTAAATTTTTGTGTCTGTCTAAAATTCCTCTTACAAGGACAGCAGTCATACTGGATTAGGGCCCACCCTAATGACCTCATTTTAACTTAATTCCCTTTTTAAAGACCCTATCCCCAAATACAGTCACATTCTGAGGTCCTTCAGGGTTAGGGCTTCAGTTCAGCCCGTAACTACTCTTCTCATTTTTAGGTTGCAGCCCAAATGCTACTTCCTCTGGAAAGCATTCTCTTGCTCCACTCCATCCAGTCCAAATTAGATTTCCTGTTATTCTTGTATATAACACCCTGGTGTGTTACCCCTCTAATACCTATTTCATTTTGTATAATCATTAATGGGTCTCCACCTAGAATTTCAATGCCATGAATTCGAGAACCATATCTTTTGTGGTCACTGGTGTATCCCCAGCATCTAGCACAGTTCCTGGCCTGTGGTTAGTGCAAATTTGTTTGAATGAAGGAAAAAATGAGAAGTCCAGTGACTGCACAGCATCTAGCAGTTTGGCATCTTGTTAAACTGAGACCAAACCCGTGAGAGGAGAGATGATTCTTACCCATGTTTAAAGATCTGCAGAACAAGTGATTTCACACTAACTCTTAGTATTCCCACTGCAGCCTTTTGCCATGAAATGTGCAAACTGTGACTGGAAATCGATTCAAGCTCAGAGGTAGGCAGCTGGGGAGAACACATTTATAAAATTATTGCTGATGTGTTCTGTGACATAACCCAGCGTGACACCAGAGGCTGGTCTATGACCAAAACTAATGACATTGGGCTTTTTGCTTTTAAAAAGTAAGAGAATTCAACTTTTAAGTAGGAACTCAGAACAAATTTCATGCTTGTTCAATTGTTTTGGATGTTTGGATTTAGACTTGATTTGAATTGATTTTCTAAGTGGATCCATTTTCAGATTTAATATTTGGTAGAGCTTAGGACATGAGTGCCATTTCACTCTAGCTTCTGTTTCATAGACAGTTTCTGGAAGATGACTGTGAGTCTCAGGCCTCCTCAGACAAGACCATAGATTCTAAGAATCCTCTTGCTAGAAGGGCCAGGAGAATTATTTTGTCCCATCCATTGCTTCCAAAGGGTTCTTTGATTTGTCGGGGCAGATTGTTCATTTATTTTTATTTATTTAGCAAACATTTATTGAGTGTTTATTGAATTAAATACCCAAGCACCATGGGTTAAGCCAAGCAGAGTAAGATAGAATATCCACTATCAAAATTGCTCCTTGAGGGAAAAGGCAGAATCTTAGTCTTGCTTTGTCTTACACAGTACCTGTCTAATTGTTGTGGCAGGAGTAATTGCTCAGTCATGTTTTGTAGCTCAATATTAGAATCTCCAAACTGTCTTCAGAAAATTTCCCATGAGTCTCAGGGGAGGCAGTGCCCTGCTCCCACTATAGGAGCTCCAAAAATGAGGTAACTGCCCTCCCAGTTTCCTTTGCAGCTCAGGTATGAGCATGTGACCTAGACTTGGTCAGTGAGATGCACTTTTGTGATCACAACTTTGAAAGGGAATGGTGTTATGCAGAAGGAGGGTCAGTGAAGGATGTATTTTGGAGATGGCAGGAAGAGCAGTGGGTTTCTGGAGGCCAGTGGGGGGCCAATGGTAGTGTTCAGTGCCCAGGGCCAATAGGACAGAGGTCTGAGCTGTGGCACCCCCACTGCAGGGCTGCTGCAGTCCTGTCCTCTCTGAACTACTCTCATCACCTGAACTTGGCGGTGGTCCTGGCTGCTGGCCAGCCTCCCTAGATGCCCGACCGTTTGCCAGCTTTCCTGGTGATCCTGTGGGCTCCCCACTATCCCAGAATGCATAAAGGAGCCAGAGTTGGTTTCTATTGTTTGCATCTAGGACACCTGACTTGTGTAAACTCTTGAGCCAGTAACTCAGGAATAACAGTAACTTTCTTTTCCATAATTAAATTTAATTTTTATCCTGAACTCTCATTATATTGGGTGGAAGATACTTAACCTCAGTCAGTTCAGGATCTCTTCTGCCCACCTATCTTTTTTTAAGTTGACATCTAAAAGTAATTTTTAATATTAAAAAAGCACAGGATGAAAAGTTGAGAAAAATGCCGCAGATAATCCCACCATTCTGATTCAACAATTATTACTTGAACCTTCTTCATCTCTTCAATGTGTACATTTTGAAGAGTTATGAATATACTTAAGTCAAACCATTCTTTTACTGCTTAAAACATTTTAAGTTCATGTTATTGGATCAACATTTTTCCTGTGACTTCTGGCATTCATAAATTACAATTATGAATTTTATCATAAAAAATTTTTTAAGTTTATATATTATTAAAACATTAAAACCTATAAAAGAGTTGAAACAATAGTATACTGAACACCTATATACCCTTGCTTCTAGACTAATTGTTAACACTTTGCTCGATTTCTTTTCTCTCTTTCTTATGTACCTGTATGTTTTCCTTGCTGAATTATTTGAAAATAAGTTGCAGACAATATGGTATTTACCTCTTAATGGTTCAGCTTGCTTTTTCCTAAGCAAAAGGAATTTCTCCTACATAATCACAATATCATTATCACAGTTAAGAAAATTAACAGTAATTTCATAATACCATCCAAAATCTAGTCCAAATTCAAAATTCCCCAATTGTCTCGACAATGTCACTAATGTCTGGGTCCTCAGAGCCTGATGTTTTCTTGTTTAAGTTCCAGGAGGCTTAAATGGCAGCAGAGTGGTGGCGGGGGTGGGTGAGGCATGCAGTCGTCTGTGGGAGGAAGTCTGTAAGGCTATCTCCTGTGCCTGGATCCTAGCTGTTTGCCCTCTTGGGCTCTTGTTAGCTTCTTGGGTGAACAACTCAGAACACACATCCCCAGCACTGATTCCCAGCTGGGGTTTTTGTTGATAGTACCCCTGAAAGTGGGGTGGGTGTTAGGCACCACCCCAGTGTCCAAGCTCACCCTTCTTCCCCTCTTGTCCTGAAAACAAGAAACCCTGATCTGCCTCATTGTGTTTATTTTCCTCTGGCCCAAATCCCTTCCTTCAAGGTTCAGTCTTTTGAAACTTAAAAGCCATTTTTCCTGCTTTCATGATCTGACCCCTTGAACAGAATGGTCATGGCATGACAAGACATCCTGGGGGTGGGAGAAAAGAACATCAGTTAATCTTGCAAAATAATATCCTGGCTTGTTTGTTCTGTCGGACATTAGCACGTGTATTTAGCTCTTCAGCCCCAGGATGGCCATACTGGTTGTTAAAACATTAAAATGCTTCTAAAACCACTAATCCTGTCATCCCAAAAGACAACTTTTTCTGGTGTACATTTTCTACGTCATGTTTCTCATATGTATGTTTTTAGACATTAATATAGTTAATGCAGTTATAAATTAAAACTACACAGTGATAAAAAGCCACTGTCCTGAACCCTGTGTCCCCCAGGCAGCCCAGCCTCTACCCTAGGAGACTTCAGGCCTCCAGCAGCAATGGGTGGATGCCTAGAAGAGCGGGGAGCCTCCAGTCACCTGTCTAAATCCATTCTGACTTGTCAGTGCCATGACTTCCTGCCTGCTTTTACTATTCCCCCGGAGTCAGTGTAAATCGGATCATATCACCCTCCTGCTTAAAACCCTTCGTTGACTCCTTGTTTCACTCAGAATTAAGATCCATCTGCTTCCCAGGGCATACAAGGCATTATAAGGTCTGGCCCTTGCATTCCTCCTCATTAGCCTCTTACTTTTTCGCAGCCTGCTTCCGGTCCTACCTCCTGCTAGCCATGTCCTCGCCCGGCTGCACTCATTTGTCCTTGAAGGACCCTGTGCTCTTTCAAAATTCTGGGTCTTCTCACCGTCCTTCCTTCTGCCTGGAGTTGTGTCACTAATTACTCCTGAACTTTAGGCCTTAGGTTAAAATGTCATTTATTTTGGGAAGCAGTCCATGAATCTTCCTGGTCTGGGTTCGGGCTTCTGGTAGCTCCTTGAACTTCTTTTATTGTAAAACTTTTCATAACAATTTCTTATTGATGTTATCTTCCCATTAGGACTCAGCACCAGAGGGCTAGTGTCCTGCTTATCTTGTTCATCTTTTTGCCCCAAGTGTCTGGTATTGCACTAAATGTTCATTGGAAGAAAAAATTAAGTTTGTGTACACAGTCACAATCACGTATGTATATATATGTGAACTCACAACATACACACATGAAGAGGGAACAGGTGGGAATCATAAAAAGGGAACAGTTTGGAATGTTCCTAAGAATGGAATGATGTTACTTCAGGTGTTCAAATGGGAACACAGGTGTTTTTGGGTAGGAGATAACATCTAGTAGCCTGGTGGGCGGAAGTTAGCAGAACTGATACAGATGGGACAGGAGATTGCTTTACAGATAATTCACTTGTAGGTGGGTCATCACGGCATCTTAAGGCCTCCTAGAGAAAAATGTTTAGAGAAAAACTTGGGTTGCCTATACCTTTACAATGTGAAGGAAGCAAGAAAATAAATGTGGGAAATCTGCCCTCCACACCCCTGAGTCCACCAACAGAGCAAAGAGAATCTTTTCTTCTCACTATGGGAGGCAAGGCGTTCGAGATGGATATTTGATCCTGAGGCCATTAAAGACACAATAATGAAGCTGTACCCCAGCATGTGGTTCCACCTATCAGTGCTTCTTGCCTGCCATAGACACTAGTTCCTTCTGCTGCCAAGTCACATCTGTGTCATCGATGTTGACCAGCCTGCCATGAGTAATGGCTGCTCTATCAACTGGGGGACAAATCTTCCATCTGTGCTGTAGTCATGGAAGTGTTGTCCACTTCTGTCCAGCTAACAAGTGGTCACCATAGGTGGAACTAGTCTGGGCAGGAGTGTTCAAGAAAGGTAATGACTGACTATGAGGGCTTGGCATGGAGGATGCTTCACAAGGAGCTAGTTTTCATTTGTGCCATAATATGTAGAAGAGTTTATTCATGTATTCACTTATTCGCTCTTTCTATGATCCCCTCCTATAGTGGTTGCAAGCTTAAATTCCAACAGGAATGGATGTAACATGAAGAGTAATGAATGAAGAGAGGTTTGTGTCAAATAGAGTCAATGTCCCATCTAATGAGGCAGCTGCTTTTTGACTCCAGCCAATTGCTTCTCCAGGATATATTGGTATTACTGCTTCCCAGAAAGTCCACTTTCCCTTCTGCAGGAGGATTATATATCCTTACCCTGTTGACTGGCTTTGACCAATGAAACATGGGTGAGGGGGTGTGTGTCACTTCTGGGTGAAAGCTGTAAGCGTGGTTTGCTATGTATCTTTTCTCTTTGGCTATAATGACTGTCAGTATTCCAGACAGGACCCAGGGGAGAGATGGGGAGCAGAACCACAGTCTACGCACAACAGACATATGATGTGGGTGAAAAACTAGTCTGAGATTTGGGGGTTGTTACTGTAGCACACATGCAGTATTACCAGATCTTTGCATTTTTTTTCAAGAGAAGCCATAAATCCAGGTTTTTTTTGGTAAAATATGTGTTTCTTAAGTTTTATAGTGGATCCAAATTAATATGTATGAAAAAACAACATTGGGAGGGTGGGCCAAAAAAAACATGTGTGGGCCACTGGTTTCCTACTTCTAAGCTAGACAGAAGTTACACTGCAACATATAAAACAGACATGCCCCTTCCTCATGGGGCTTACAGGAAATAGACACTGGACAAAAGAAAATAGAATTATTGAGCTGTCCTTGCAGTAAACACACCAAAGCAGAAGTACAGGGCACAATGAGAGCTATCTGAAGGAAATTAGCTTTGAGGAGGATCAGGAAAGACTTCACTAGGAGCTGGAAGGACTTGGCCAGGTGAGGAAGGCAACAGGTGAGTTGGGTGCAGGCCCTGAGTGGGAAAGTGGGGAGCTGACTCTTACCCTAACTTCGAATTTGAGGAGCTGAAAAGTTCAGTGTAGCGGGAGCTCCCAAGTGCCAAGAGATGAACCTCAAGTGGTGAGGGATTCCTTGTAGGCCATGAAGAATAGTTTGGGCTTTTGCCTTAAGCTAGTAGGAAGTTATTGACTGATTCTTAGGCAAGAGAGTGCCATGCTGTGAAGTTGTGGGAAAGTGACATCCATTTAATCATTAATTTTTAAACTTGATTTACTCAGCATATCCTAGAATGTCCACTCTGTGGCAGGCATTGTGCCAAGTGCAGGAAATGCCAAAATAAAACCTGCTTTCAAGGAACTCATAGGTTAACTTAGTAAGGTTGCTGACACATAGATACAACTCTTAAGTAACATTAGAAAGTGGTATATGCTAACATTCATTCATTCACTTATTTATTCAACAGACATTTATTGAGCACTTACACATATGTGCCAGACACTTTTTGTTTTCGTTGGGCATATAGTGAACAAGACATCATTGATCTTACAGTTTAGGTCACTTCATCAGGCAGTTTCATATTTCCTAGCTGGAAAAGTGCTCACATCACAACAAAATTGTTTTGATGTTTACATGAGAAAAAGCACATAGCATAATGTCTGGAAGATAAATGCTCTTTATAGAGTTACAAAAGATAACTCTTTATTGCTTTGTTGTAGTTATTATTATTTACCTTAGGGAAGGGCAGAATTCCTAAGATCCATATGATTAGCAGTGTTGGATATAGCAGTCAAGGCAGGGAAAATGAGTGGCTCCAGAGAGGCTAGAACTAACTAGGGAGGGATGGTGTGTGCATGTGTGTGTGTGTGTCCACCTGTACGTGCATTTAGGGAGGGTCATTGTAGCATACCTTTGATAAATAGAAACATCATGATTATGATTGACAGATCATGTGACTTTCCCAGAGTTAGGAGAGGGAAGGAGAATATGGGGAATGAAATTGAATGGTAAAGCTGATGTGAGGAGAGGTTAATAGAGAGCTCAGGAAGTAGATATGCAGTCATGTCCTGCCTGAATCAGGATGTGTAGTCATCCAGAGTGCATAACCACTGGCAGGGTGGCCATAATCCTTTCTGAACTAACAGGGTTAAGACAAAAAGTTAAAACATTTCCGAGGGCTCCGTCATCTCTGTTAAGGCCCTGCAACATCAGACTCAGGCAGGCAGGTGAGTCCATCAGGCTGAGTCAAAGGCACTCTGCACTGGAAGTAGGAACTTCATAGGATGCCCACAGCCGTTTTTGTTGCCATTGAAAGTCTGGCAGTGCATTTGATATTGAACAAATCTTTCTAAATATTTGGTAATAATATGGTGATCGATGCTGTTAAAAAACAGAATTCATCCAAGTAAATTTTAAGATCTAATTGGTTTTGTTAAGTGATTCATGAATCAGCCACATCCCCTCTAGCAAGTAGAGAGATGTTTTGAAGGGCTGCAGAAAGGGAGAGGTTCGTGAGGGCAGGACAAGGAAGTCACAAACATAAAAAAAAGATGATTTTGGGGGAGATCACTTTCTTTGGGGAGTCTTATTAGGTGGATCCCTTTGGGGGATGGAGACAATACATGTGACATTGCCTTATGGTTGCTGACTGACTACATTTCTGGGGGAGGTTGAAACTTCAAGTAGGTTAGGTGTTAAGCCCTCTTTTGGTGACTTGGCCTAGCACAAGTGATTTCGTGTCAGGCCTGTTTCTTTTGAAAAATGCTATATAAAGATGCACACATATACACACACACACACACACACACAATTATAAAAATGAAGCAAAACTTTTTTGAAATAATACCCAGTCATACTATGAATCTTACATTTTGATATTTTCTATTTTGTTCTATTTAATTTTTTTTTTTTAAATGCTGGTCATGACCCACTAAATTTATTTTATGATCACCTGTGGGTAGAGGCCTGTAGTTGAAAAAAACCACTGATGTGGAAAGCCTGTGGGGTTACATCTTGAATGGGAAGTTAAAGGGATTGGTCCTAGTGTCAATGCTTTAGGCAAAAATCTTGTGTGACCAAAATTACCTTATATTGCTCTGGGTCTTTATAAGGACAAAAGGCAAGAATTAACTTAATCTTGTTTCTTTTTGCATTTTGATTGTGCCCTTCCTTCCTCTGAGGCATAGAGGCTAAATTCTAGTATGACTGGTTTTAAGAGCTGCAGGATAAATTTTTGTCTTTCTCATAATTGAATTCAAGTAAGGTAAATGTGTGTGTTGCCAACACACTGGATATAATATATGTTTAATTGATTTATGTATTATATTCCCATATGTCTGTAAAAATCTTATAGGATCCAAGAAATGGCCATGGGATGCAGGCCACAAACCACCCTGAAATTGTATGCAACTTATGAATGTTGCATGTTGTCTTAAAATGGTCTTTCTTTGTTCCAACAAAATCTAAGAAAAGCTAAGGTTGCTCTAATGCTGGTCTAGTGTGTTTATAATAATGTGGGGGAGGAAAGAAATCTTTCCTCTACACCCTAGGTTATGCACCTGGGGTCTGCAGATTAGACTGACAAAAAAAAGGGATTAATAGGAGAAGAGGTGTACAAATTTTATTTGATGTTAATGTGTACTTTTTTTTACAGGCACAGAAACCTTCTTAGAAAAGAAAGGAAGACCCAAAGAGGTAGTTAGACTTGAAGGGCTTATATACCATTTTAACATAAGGCAGTAAATTGATGGAGAAGTGACAGGGCAAAGGAAAAGGGATTTGGGCTTTTGGGCATAGTAAATTGTGGGAAGGTAAATATATACCTTGGAGGATAAGGGTTATTTCACTAAAGTTTATTTGTAGTAAAGATCCATTTTGGTGCCAAAGTTCTGTCTCCAGTGATAATGGTGGTTGTTCCTCCTTCTGGTACAGAAAAAGGGAGGAGACTGACACAAAGAGAAATTTATGTCCTGCTTTTAGGTAGATGGGGGACCAATGAGCTCTTTCTGTGTTTGCTGCTGCTCAATTACCTTCAACTCCAAGCAGTCCTTATAGCAAAGTGGCGTAATTTATGATGGCATACTCTGATTCCTTTCAATACATACAGGGATATCACATTAATCTTGCAATCTTAAGTATTTGAATAAATCTTGAGACTCCAAAGGGAACCAAGAAACGTCTCTTCAGATGCAAAATAAATTTCTTGACGCTGTTTGGGACTCATATTTGAAGCCAGCTCATTCTTTGAAAGCAGTACTAAAAAGCCTGTAATGGACCAGAAGCAAAAACTTGCCAGAAGTGGGTGGTGGCAGGCTCCTTGGCTGTGGGCAACATGACCTGAGGAACAGTTGAAGAAAATGGAGAGGACAGATTCTATAGGATCACGTTTGGGGATACGTGACCCGGCCACACCCCCTGTGTTGGAAGCATCCCGGGACCCTTGCTGAAAGTGTGGAACCTGCGGCTCCCATGCTCATCCCAGGTGCCTCTTCTTTCCTGGTCACAGCTGATTGGACAGCAAGTTGACAGTTCACTGTAGTTTAGCCAATCAGAGTCTTGGTTTCTGGAGAACCTGCATAAAGGGAAATAGAAGTCAGCCATGTTGGATGCTGTAGCTGTTAGGAGCATGGGTGGGCACAAGGCCAGGGTGGTGTCATGTGAACTAGATCCCAAGTAGACTTAAGTTATGGGGGAGCAGAAGGGTGAAACTTGGAGAGGAAACTGATTTGCAGAGCAATTTAAGAAGCAGAAAGAAGCCAAGAGGATACGATGTTGTGGACCAACAACTTCCTGGGTCCAGTGAGGGTAGCCCAGTGGTTCTCAAGTGGTTTGGTATTACCTCCCCACACCCTACAAGGGAATACTGGATCTTTGGCAATGCCTGGAGACCTTTTTGATTGTCATAACTGGGCAAGGGGGATGCTACTGGCATCTACTGGGTAGAGGCCAGGGTGTTGCTTAAATACTCTGCAATGCATAGAACAGACATCACAACAAACAACCGTTTAGCCCAAAATGTCACTGGTGTCCAGTTAACAAGCCCTGGGGTAGCCTTATTTTTCTGCCTGGGTCCTTGAGATAAATTACACCTTGTATAAACTATCTGGAGTAGTCTCTCTCTTTCTCTGTTTCTCTCTGTCTCTCATATTAGCTAACATTTTGGGGGCTTACTATGTGCTAGCTCCATGTTAAGCACTTTCCAGAGATTATCATAGTTAATGTTCAAAACCAACCTATGAGGCAGGAACTATTATTAGCTCATTTTATAGATGTAGAAACTGAGGCTTAAGTCAGCTAACTTGCCCAAGACAAGAGTCAAGTTCATGAACTCAGAAAGTTTGTCTCCAGAGCTTAAGCTCTTAAATATTATGTGTAGAGACTAAGGCCAAAAAGTTATAAAGAGCAGCCACAAGAACTAAAAAGGTTCAGTAGCTTTGATAAGGGGGCATTTCATTTAGGAGCAAAGCTTGACATGTCTTAATAGCAACAGAAGATACTATTTTAGAGTCCAGTAATCATAATGATTAACATTTTCTAGTGTTTGCTGTGTCTAGTACTTCTGTGCTTTGCAAATGTTGGCTTTTAAGGCTGGCTATATTAGTACCCTATTTTACAGATGAGGAAACCATGGTACAGGGCAGTGAAGTAAATGTCACAGAGCTAGTAAATGTCAGCTGAGATTTCATCCCAGATGGTCTGGCTCAAAATCTGTGCATTTTCCAATCATGCTAGGCTAATTTTCTGTAAAAGCAAGAAAAAACATGTACAGTGTCAAACATAAATCAAGTCCCTTGTATTTTCAAAGATGGAAATGAAAAGGAGGGGTGTGGGGAAGAAGAGAACAATGTAAGCACAGACTTGAAGATATGAAAAGGCAGGTTCAAATTCAGGGAGGCCATTAATGCTGCTGTGTCCAGGACTGGGGGGATGGATGTCTTGGGTACTTGACTAAAGCCTGAAATGGCAAAGTGGAGCTAAAGGGAAGGAACCTTGAAGTCTACAGCAAAAGTTTGAGGCCTGTTCTGTTGTTCCAGGAGAACCAAAGGTCTTTGGGCAAAGGAATGGAGATGTGGTTATGTTCGTTAGAAAGAGTCCCCTGCAGCAGTGCAAAGTATACATTGGGACAGTGAAGAAGTAAAGTCAGGGAAACCTGCCAGGTGAGACTGACCTTGTCCAGAAGAAGGGTATGGTGAAGGTTTGAGAAATGTTTCAGATGTAGAAAGGTTTGACTGAGCACATGGTGGATTTAGGGACAAGAAAGAGAGAGGAGGTAAAAACGAAGGTAAAATCCTAGATGGGGATTGGGTGGTTGGTGAATCTAGGAAAGGAACACAGCAAGTGGGACAACTAAAAAATGTATTTTTTAAAGTTAAAACATTACAACATGACTTTTAAATATGGTTAACGGAATAAAATTCTCCCATTCCAATCCCCAGAAGTTACCCATGTATATCTAACATAAGAATATGTTTTTATAAATACATGTGTGTGTGTTAATCTTGGATTATATTATCGTACAACTTTTTTTCCACAATACATTATGTACATATTTCCAAATCAATTCATATACATTTATGACTTTATTATTAATGGCTACATGGTATCCCATTGCATGAGTGTGTCAAGGTTATTTAGCCAACTGACAACGTAAATTTGGATTATTCCCAGGTTTTTTTTTGTTGTGATACTCAACAAAGCAAGGATGTCTTTCTTTGTGTATCTTTGAATTTTTGTGCCAGTGAATTTATACAATAAATTTTTCACAGTAGAATTGCTGGGTTAAGGGTTAAACACATTTAAAATTTTGATAAATTCTTCTAAATTGCCAGATAGCCAGGTTTTCAGGAAAGGTTAATGAGTTCTGGTTTGTTCAAGCTAAGGTCAAGGGGCCCAAGGCCAAAGGTCACTAAGGATGCCCCCTAATTCACTAACACAGGTTAGGACTGTGAAGAAAAGTGACAGCTAGAGATGTGCCAAGAGCTGAGCTAAGAGAACTCTAAGCTTCCTAATGATCTAAGACAATAAATTATGCTTCAGATCTAAGTAAAGATATACTAGCCACATTTACTATAAAAGGTTCTCAGTGTACTGTGAAAGGGCATATGCAGCACAGAAAAACACAATTCCATCTTAAATTTACCATAAAACTAATACATTAGCTATAATAAATGTTAATTAAACATCCATATATAATCTTTTTTGCGTCTTTAAATTTACAAGTACCTTTGGAAGGTGGTTGGGGTTCCTTAATCTTCTGAAAGCATTCACCTCTGTCAGGCCCTCCAGCTGTGGGCCACTGGGGACATGCGGTTGGACAGGTCGGGATGTACATTCCTTGCAGTGAGGGGGAGCGCACTAAGGGGACTGTCGGGCATCTCCACAGAGGGTGTTAGAAAGGACTTAGTAGAGGTTTGGAGTTAGGCCAGATAGATGACCTGGGGGAGGGTTTAAGGAACTGGGGCTTTAAAAGGAGAAAAGATTATAGTGAGGCTCAAACTCACTTGTTAAATTGGTAACGAAGCAGCAATCTTTAGTATTGGGGAAATTTTGGCCATTTTTGTGGTTTGGACAGTGTTCGTATTTCATCTGTGTTCCAATGTCTTGTTCCATTGTGGTCTCAGAGTGGCCTTGGCTGATGTTAATGTTTTATGCAATTGTTTATTTTCAACAGGAGAACACCAGGTCATAGCTGTGAATGCCCACAGATCAGCTCATAGCACCACTGAGGTCAAGCTAATGGTAAGTACCAGGCTGGCTCATGGATGTCAGGCTTCTTTTCTTTTTCTTGGAAGGAAGTTCCCAGTGTCTTAGCCTGGCTAATCCTACTGATCCTTCAGATCTCAGTTTAAACTTCGTTTCCTAAGGAGAGCCTTTCCTGATCCCACCCTCCCTCAAATACATAGGTCAGGTCTTCCTGTTACATGGTCCTTAACAACTTCAGCTTCTCCTTTTTAGCACTCATCACAATTGTCATTGCTTAACTGTGCCCTGAATTATCCAATAGCTGACTCACCAGGTCACCTGTAAACTCTGCAAGAGTAGGGACCATGCCTATCTTGTTCATCTCAGTATCCTCAGTGACTCACACAGCAAGACTCAGTAGATGTGCAAAATTAGTATTTGATGAGTCAATATTGGATGAACATGAGACAGTGAACTTGTGTGTGTGGATTGTGCCTCACTCATCCCTATATTCTGGAGCCATAACAGTGTTTGGCATTTAGTAGGTGCTCAGTAAATATTTGTGTAATAAATTGTCATGGTTAATTTTATATGTCAAGTTGACTGGGCCACAGGATGCCCAGAAAGCTGGTTAAATGTAATGTCTGGTTGTGTCTGTGAGGGTGTTTCTAGAAGATACTAGCATCTGAATTGGTGAACTGAGTAAAGCTGTTGGTGGACCTCATCCAATCCATTGAGGATGGAATAGAAAGGTGGAAGCAGGTGGAATTAACACTGTCTGTTTGAGCTGGGGCATCCTGCCTTTGGCACTCCTAGTTTCAGGCCTTCAGACTGGACTGGAATCCATATAGTCTTTGAACAATATCACTGGCTTTCCTGGGTCTCCAATTTACAGATAGTAGATGGTGGGATTTCTCAGCCTTCATAATTGCATGAACCAATACCTTATAATAAATCAATCCCTCCATATACATAATTAGTTAATTAGTTTTGTTTGTCTAGAGAACCCTGAATAATACATGGGTTAATGACCTAATTCTTTTCCATTTCATTCTGTCCAAGAAGTCATTCCAGTGGCTTCAGAGTTACCCCAAATAATTGAGTATGTTCAATGCATGTTGAATGTAGTTGGCACAGTGTGCAGAGTGGTTAGCTGAAAACCATTTTGTAGAATATTTGACTCACATTTTCTCCTCTTCACCTCACATACCTTTTTTTAATCTGTCAAAAGCTCTGCACAGTCTCAGATCAAATAAAGGCCCTCAAGAAGCCAGTGATGGTTATCATTGCTCTGCACACTTCATTGGAAAGCCATAAACACAATTACTAGATCATTAAGGACTGTAAAACAGGAGCTTTGAAGCAACACACACAGAATCGCCTAGTTGGGCATGAACATTGTCCTGCACATGACAGTGTCTCCCTGTTGGAAACCACCTATGAAAAGGCAAAGGCTAGTGAACAGAAAGTCTTAGTGGCATAAGGAAATCTGATGAAGAACACCCAGGTTCTACTCCCAATTCTGATGCCCTTTGGGTGATACACTAATTGAACTTTTAGAGCCTCAGTTTCATCTGCAAAACAGGGTATTGAGGACTGATTGCATTAATGCCTTAGTTCTTTACCCCTTGTATTAGTTCACTGGGGCTGCTGTAACAAAGCATCACAAACTGGGTGACTGAAACAGCAGAAATTTATTATGTTACAGTTGTGAAGGCTGCAAGTGCACGATCAAGGTGTTGGGAGAGTTGGTTCTTCCTGAGCTGTGAGGAAGAATCTCTTCCTTTTTCCTTGGCTTATAGATGGCATTTTTTTCCCTGTGTCTGTACATTGTCTTCCCACTGTGAGTTTCTGTGTCCAAGTTTTCCCTTCTTATAAGGACACTAGTCTTACTGAATCAGGGCCCACTATAATGACCTCATTTTAACCTGATTACCTCTGAAACACCTTATCTCCAAATGTCACATTCTGAGATAACTTGAGGTTAGGACTTCAACATACGAATTTTGAGGAAACAGTTTAATGCATAACACCCCTCCTGTTCCACAGCCTTAACAGTTTCTCTCATAAAAGAGGTGATGTATTTGCCCATCCTTTGAATCTGTGCTGGCTATGTGACTTGCTTTGGTTATTGGGATATTAGCAGGCGTGATGCCAGCAGAGGTCTAAAAAAGCATCTGTGCATTTCTACTTTCACTCTAGTTTCTCTGCAACTGTCATGGGAAAATTCCCAGGCTAGCCTGCTGGAAGATGAGAGGCCTATGTTGTGGGGCCAAGTCATCCCACTTACTCCAACCAAGGCCATCCTAGATCAGCCAACAGCCAGCCAAACAAACCACAGACATATAAGTGAGTCTAGCCAAGATTAGCAGAGCTAGCTTGATAACTTGCAGTTAACCGTAGACATGTGACAAGGCAGCAAAATCAGGTGAGGCCAGTGAAGCTCCACATAAATGTTTATTACTATATGCCCTGGGGTTTTTGAGCTTGCTTATTATACAGCATTACTGAGAGAATATCTGACTGATACAGGATTAGTAATATCTACTCATTAAGTTGTGAGGACCTATGAGAGAGTCCACAGTGTTAAATGAATGGTAACCTTGGTATTACAGTATTTTACAAACTCTTGAGTACTGTGTAGAAGAGTCACCAATATACAGTAACATGCTATGGAATAACAATGATAAGAGAGCTGGAACGGGCAATGCTAACAAATTGGGCCTTGGCTATTATGTATAAATATGAGCCTGCACTCCATTCACCTAAACTGTTCATTATATGATGTCTGCTCTGTGGGGTCTTAGAGACCCCCTCTGAGAAAAATGAGGTGCAGAGAATCAAACTGAGTTGCTCGAAGTCACATAGCTAGTAAGTGGCAGAGCTTTCACCAGAATCTGAGATATTTATGATTTGTCTAACATGGGAAAACATGGTATTTTCATATCTCCTCCTAAGGAAGCTATTGACTTTAAAAAATGAACAGAAATAATCACTTCAGCTCTGGAGATCTTTTATCTTAATTGGAAGTTTAGAATGGGGGCAGAAAAAGAAATTAGGCATCCATCAATCCATTTATTCAGTTATCCACTCATTCAGCAAAGAATGATTGAGAGCCTACTGTGCATCAGGCACTGTACTAGGCCCTCTGCTTCTATCTGCTTTCCTGCCTCCTGTTGTCTCATCCTTTTTCTCATCAATGCCTCTTCTTTCATTCACTTCTGTAAATGTTGACAAGAATGGGTAAAAAACTCCTTACTTGTTAGGGCAAGTCTGCGCAAGATTGGCGCTGATGACTTTGCTTCATTTAGAATGTTAACCGCTCTGAGCACACCTCAGTCTTTTTTTGCATTTTTGAAAGACCATAGAGCACAATAGTTGAGAGCATGCCAATAGGCACAAATACTCCATTGCAGCTTTCTGGATGCTCAGATGAGAAGCTGCAAATTATATGTTTCCAGAGTTCACAGTTAATTCCAACCATTATCCATCCATCCATTCTTTTCATCATCTACTATGGGTCAGACTCTGTACGACTGCACTGAACCAATGGTTGGACACTAGTTGTGCAGTGGTGCAGTTATATAGAGCTTATTATATGCCGACACTGTTCTACGTGCTTTACATTTATTAACTCAGTTGGTCTTCACAACACCTTTATAAAGTATGTACTAGTATTCTCCCTTTTACAGATGAGGAAACTGAGACACAGGTTGTTTTTTTCTGTTTTTTTTTTTTTTTTTTTTTACCTAATGTCTCATGGATGCATCAATGGTAAGTGACAGAGCTGAGATTTGAACTCTGGCTGACCCAGAGTTTTGACCCAGACTGAATCTGGATCCAGAGTCTGTCTTTCATACTGCCTCTCTAAAACCTCTCCTGCCATTACCACTGAGGGCCATAGCCTCCTCTGGACCACTGTTAGGTAAGTCTGTATGCCACCATTCTGTGGTGACTCTGATGGGGATGTAAAAGAGAGTGGTTTCTTCAGAATAAATCCACTGCATATCCTAGCCTAGGATTTGAATCCAAATCCCCCCCACCCCGCCACCTCCTGACTCATGGACTTGCCCACCAATCCCACAGCCTTTCCAGTCTCATCTTTCTTCTGCAAGTGACCCTAAGCAGAACTTCGATTATTGACCATTTTCAGATTAGAAGACAGCAGAAAGAGGAAGAGGAAAGACATCCAAAGACATCTCATTGGAGCCTCAGTTTTCTCATCTGGGAAATGGGAATAAGTTAATGAATTGTGGAACATTAGGCTCTGACTTCTATGGAGCACTTAGTGTGTGCAAGCATTGTGCTAAATGCTATGCCATTTGCACACTCTCATTTAATCCTTAAAGGATCATTATGAGTAAGGCAGGCTCAGAGCAGTCCAATAACTTGTCCAAAGTCACACAGATAGTAAGTAGGAGGCAGAGTCCAGATTCAAAGTCAGGCTGTAGAACATCAAATATTTCACTCTAAAACCATATCAGTTGTTATCAGAGGGCCAATACTGGCCCCTAAGGTCTTTCCGGAAATTGTGGGGATGATTTTAGCAGTTACACTGACGGGGAGTTGTAAAACCATGACATTGGCATAATTTGCTTTAGGGGGCCAGGTGCGCAAGACATCAAGCAATGTGTGGGGAAGAGCTGTCCTGTGTCCTGCTTGACTTTCCAGTGTCCTGCCAGACCTTCATGTAGGTGAAAACCCATTTATTATCATCTGATCTTCTTTTATATAGAAACATGGAGTATGTTTTACATGGTTTTCACATACTCTGATTTTTCTATTAGTGCAACTTACAGTATGTATCAAGGGATGGTTATAGTTTATTTTGCTCAAAACTTTATCCGTAGTTGTATACCATATCAGAAAAACAGTATCACCATGGCAACACCTTTTAGGTAACCCCTAAATCAGTGTGGTTCTTATGCATACAGTGGTTCATTGTTCATGTGCCAACATCAGACTACCTCACTATGTCTTCTGGCATTTGTGTATGAAATTGATTTTTGAAAACTGTACATGAAATATATAATAAGTTGTATTATCTCTGAATTTCATTTCAGGAGAGTAACAATATATTTGTTATAAAAGGGTGGGCAGTGGCAGATAGGTCATTGCTCTCAATTCTTCAACACCTTTTGTCGCATGACTTTGCAGTACCTCTCACTAGAGTAGGTGAAGAGTATTTCTGTGCCTCATTGAATTTGGCCTTAGCCATGAGACTTGTTTTGGCCTGTGAAATGTGGACAGAAATGGAAATGCAACAGTCTTGAGCCTGCTCCTTAAAAGGCTTCATGTGTTTTCACTAGTTCTCTTGTTCTCCTGCCATTTGCTATGAGAAAAACATGTCTCAAGTGTCCAATCTTCTGTTAATAGTGAGGAGACTCAAGGAACAGATCGAAATCTAGCCTGAAGTCTGGAGCTAAGCTCATGGAGTCTCAGATGAATTCATCAGAACCACAGTAAACCAGACTCATGGGTTAAAAAACAACTATATTTTTCTTGTAAGTCATTCAGATTTTGAGATCTCACCATTATGCACCAGAAATGGACTGATACAAGGAGGTGTTGGGTCTGATAAGGTTGATAAGAGGTGCATTCTAATATTCCTCCTTTAAGCAAAGCAGCTAGCTCAGGTCTGGGCACACATAGAGTGAATGCTTTATAAACAGGAGTTCTATTAGTATTGAAGAATGGCTAAATGATATTCTGATATTATGTTAAAGAGAATTATAGATACATAGTTTTCACGCCCTTAGGTTTAAGGACTCTGCAATTACTATTGAACTCTCCCACCACCAGGGCAAGTGTTGGTGCTTTAGGAGGGTGTTAATTCACAGAACAAGCAGGTCAGAGATAATTAATGAGTTCCCTTTTTTAAAAGGGGAACTGGAACCATGGAAACGACAAGCATATTCAGCTTTGTGGCTGTGGATTATAATTACCAAGTTATTAACTGGGGTGTTATGTGAAAGATTGATGGTTCTTTCTCAATGTAATGTGTCCTTTAAATGCTAAATAATAAGTTAAATGCAAGGAATAAATAAGTTCAATGGCTTATTTATGGGGTAATTATGAGATATTTTCAGCCCATAAACTAGGGCATCTGTAGAAAACCAGTGCTATGGAGGAGGAAGAGCCCTGCATTAGAAATCAGGAGAACTGGATTCTTTGCCACCTGCCAGCTAATGACCTTGGACAGGTTATGTTGTTGCTCTGAGCCCCATTTTCTTCATTTCAAAAATTGAAGGGGGACGTACATAAAAATACCCATCTCATAGAGTGGTTGTGAGGAGTCAGTGTCAATGACATGGTTATATGAGGTGCTGAACATAGCACCTGACACATAATAAGTGGTTACAAATGTTAACTATCATTATATCATCATATTTGAAATAAGAGATTTGGCCCTTCCAGTAAGAGATTTCCCATTTTATGTTTTTAGTCAGTAAGTAATTGGTACAATTTGCAATAGACCATAAATGGATTCTCAAAATACCTTTTAATTGTTCTCTGTTTTAAAAAGTTATCAGAAACATGGGAAAATACTAGCAAGAATAAAGAAGAAAATACATATCATCCCTTTTACCTACCATCTAAATATAACCACTGTTAACATTTTACTGTAGACTCTTAGTCTTTTTTTTTTACCCATGTATAGAATTTCTTTTTTAAATCTGAAATTGGAGTCATGCTGTACATGCTGATTTGCCACCTGCTTTTGAGATGTTTCCAGAGTCATTAAATATTCTCCTAAAACACATTTTTTAAATGGCCGCAGAGTAGGGTGTTCTTGAGGAACATTGTCTAAGTGGAAGAGTTATTCATGAAGGCCTACTTTGCCCATTCACTTAAATTCTGCTTTCAGACTTTCTGAAATCTTCCTTTCAAATTGGTTTTAAATGGGCCTGGGTTTGGCTTTAAGATTCTCTTCTACCTCTTGCCTCCTCCCGTGGCTGCCCCCAGGCCCTCTGTCAAGTAGTTAATGAGTGTACTAGGCATTTATTCAGTAGGGGGGCTCTCAGTTTAAAGGGTGTCTGTGGTGAACGATTTTGTAAAAGGGACGAATGTCATTCAAATAATCACCCTCTAATTTCTCTGGCTGAGTTTTTTTTTTTAATTGGGTCTGTCTTAAAGTAAGGTCCATCTACAAGTAAAAATTCCCTACCAGCCTCCTTAAACTATTTTACTTGATGCCAAGCAAGTACCACTTTTTCACTGAATAACAAGAAGAAATATTTCTTTCTGTCCTCTGCATCTCCCACAATCCTTTTGGGTGGTTACTGTCTCCTACTGATAGTTTTCGAGTTGAGTTTCAGTGACTTGTACATAAACATTAAAAAAATTAATATTTATATACCTATTTTAATGTGGGTTAGAAATATATATGATATATGACATGTCATGTATATGACACATACCTACCTAATATATATGTTTTGCAAATCAATTCAGGATTTCGTGAATATTATTGCTAAGGGAGAGGCAGAATTTATTTAAGCACAAAATTCACTTGTGCGAAAAAAAATCAAATATGGCATGGAAATTTTGGTAAATTTGGTGATTGTCATTTTGTAACTGACATGTAGTAGTTGACATTGGGTAATTGCCCTGGTTGAAGCCAGCATCATCTGCCTGAACTTCTAAAACCCCCTCCAAAGAGATGTCTCTGCTTTCACTCTTGCCCTGCTTCCACCCCATTCTCTCCATACCAGCCAAAGGGAGTTTCTCAAAACAAATTGAAGAAGTCTTATTAATGACTGTCAAAGGCTTCTCATTGTTATTAAAAGTCAAAATTTTTAACACTTATTCTTGCAACATGGCTGAGATAGATGTTAATATCCTTCTTTTTTTTCAATAGTTTATTTTGGTATCCTTAATCTACAATTACATGTTCAATATTATGGTTATTAAACTACCCCCTTCATCAGGTCCCCCCCACCAACCCCATTACAGTCACTGTCCATCAGCGTACTGAGATGCTATAGAGTCACTACTTGTCTTCTCTGAGTTGTACTGCCCTCCCCGTGCCCCCCCAGACATTACATCTGCTAATCGTAATGCCCCTTTTTCCCCCTTGTCCCTCCCTTCCCACCCATCCTCCCCAGTCCCTTTCCCTTTGGTAACTATTAGTCCATTCTTGGGTTCTGTGAGTCTGCTGCTGTTTTGTTCCTTCAATTTTTTTCTTTGTTCTTATACTCCACATATGAGTGAAATCATTTGATACTTGTCTTTTTTGGCTTGGCTTATTTCACTGAGCATAATACCCTCTAACTCCATCCATGTTGTTGCAAATGGTAGGATTTGTTTTCTTCTTATGGCTGAATAATATTCCATTGTGTATATGTACCACCTCTTCTTTATCCATTCATCTGCTGATGGGCACTTAGGTTGCTTCCATTTCTTGGCTATTGTAAATAGTGCTGCGATAAACATAGGGGTGCATCTGTCTTTTTCAAACTGGGCTGCTGTAGTCTTAGGGTAAATTCGTAGGAGTGGAATTCCTGGGTCAACTGGTATTTCTATTTTGAGTTTTTTGAGGAACCTCCATACTGCTTTCCACAATGGTTGAACTAATTTGCATTCCCACCAGCAGTGTAGGAGGGTTCCCCTTTCTCCACATCCTCGCCAACATTTGTTGTTGTTCGTGGTTTGGATGTTGGCCATTCTCACTGGTCTATCTCATTGTGGTTTTAATCTGCATTTCTCTGATGATTAGCGATGTGGAGCATCTTTTCATGTGCCTGTTGGCCATCTGAGTTTCTTCTTTGGAGAAGTGTCTATTCATGTCCCCTGCCCATTTTTTAATTGGATTATTTACTTTATGTTTGTTGAGGTGCATGAGTTCTTTATATATTTTGGATGTCAACCCCTTATCGGATATATCATTTATGAATATATTCTCCCATACTGTAGGATGTCTTTTTGTTCTACTGATGGTGTCCTTTGCTGTACAGAAGCTTCTCAGCTTGATATAGTCCCACTTGTTCATTTTTGCTTTTGTTTCCCTTGCTCGGGGAGATATGGTCATAAAGAAGTCACTCATGTTCATGTCCAAGAACTTTTTGCCTATGTTTTTTCTAAGAGTTTTATGGTTTCATGACGTACATTCAGGTCTTTGATCCATTTTGAGTTGACTTTTGTGTATGGGGTTAGAGAGTAGTCCAGTTTCATTCTCTTACATGTAGCTGTCCAGTTTTTCCAACACCAGCTGCTAAAGAGGCTGTCATCTCCCCATTGTATATCCAAGGCTCCTTTATCAAATATTAATTGACTGTATATGTTTGGGTTAATGTTTAGATTTTCTATTCTGTTCCACTGGTCTGTGGGTCTGTTTTTGTGCCAATACCAAATTGTCTTGATTACTGTGGCTTTGTAGTAGAGCTTGAAGTCAGGGGGCGTAATTCCCCCTGTTTTATTCCTTCTTCTCAGGATTACTTTGGCTATTTGGGGTCTTTTGTGATTCCATATGAATTTTAGAATGATTTGTTCCAGTTCATTGAAGAGAGCTCTTGGTAGTTTGATAGGGATTGCATTGAATCTGTAGATTGCTTTAGGTAGTATAGCCATTTTGACAATATTTATTCTACCTAGCCAAGAGCATGGGATGAATTTCCATTTGTTAGTGTTCTCTTTAATTTCTCTTAGGAGTGTCTTGTAGTTTTCAGAGTATAGGTCTTTCACTTCCTTCGTTAGGTTTATTCCTAGGTATTTTATTCTTTTTGATGCAATTGTGAATGGAATTGTTTTTCTGATTTCTCTTTCTGTTAGTTCATCATTAGTGTATAGGAAAACAACAGATTTCTGTGTGTTAATTTTGTATCCTGCAACTTTGCTGAATTCAGATATTAGTTCTAGTAGTTTGGGAGTGGAGTCTTTAGGGTTTTTTATGTACAATATCATGTCATCTGCAAATAGTGACAATTTGACTTCTTCTTTACCAATCTGGATGCCTTGTATTTCTTTGTTTTTGTCTGATTGCCATGGCTAAGACCTCCAGTACTATGTTGAATAACAATGGAGAGAGTGGGCATCCCTGTCTTGTTCCCGATCTTACATGAAAAGCTTTCAGCTTTTCGCCGTTAGTATGATGTTAGCTGTGGGTTTGTCGTATATGGCCTTTTATGATGTTGAGGTACTTGCCGTCTATACCCATTTTGTTGAGAGTTTTAATCAGGAATGGATGCTGAATTTTGTCAAATGGTTTTTCAGCATCTATGGAGATGATCATGTGGTTTTTGTTCTTCTTTTTGTTGATGTGGTGGATGATGTTGATGGATTTTGAATGTTGTACCATCCTTGTATCCCTGGGATGAATCCCACTTCAGTGGTTCAAGGTCACATAGCTGATAAGTAGTAGTAGAGGATTTAATCCCAGGTCTGCTGATTGCAGGTTTCTGTTTAAGTCATCATCTCTCAATGCACATGACTGCAAGAGATCGTTTGCTCGGACAGTTATTTATGTCAATTGATAGTGCTTGGTTGGAGGTCAGAGAAAAACACATCTCAAACTGGCTTAAGCAAAGAAGGGACTTTATTGGCTCAAGTAACTGAAAAGTTCAGGGGTAGGTCAGGGCATGACTAGATCCAGGAGCCTAAATGATGTCATTAGGTACATTGTTTCTCTCTCTCTGTTGGGAAGAAATTAAGTTCAGAGATTCAGGGAAGTCAGAGTGAAAGGTGAGGAAGGAATTCATTAAAGCAAGAATAGCAGGGAATGGCACCTGCTTTGCAGGCAGCAGAGAGCAAGGCAGAACAGAGGGAGGAAAGGGAAGCTTATTGAACTACTGCTTAGCATAGAGCAAATCTCTTGCCAACTCCTAAGGCCAGGGTCATATGGTGTCCAGTGTCTGCTTGAATCTGCACAGTATGGGAGCTAAGTCCCTACCATCCCAGGACTTGGGGGAGCTGCAGAGCACTGGATGGGATGAGATTATGTACTGGGAACTTCCCAACGCAAAGAAAGGAGATTTTCAGGAAGGCTACTAAAGAGCACAGTTATATAGCTGCAGTCCTATCCGGGTCACCCAGGCGATGGAATCTTGAAAGCCCAAATCAGAGCTCTCAGTAGCCCCTCCCTGCTTATCTGGAGTAGAACACACCTGAAGAAATGGGAGTGTGGGCAACCTCAGAGAGTAAGTGCCTTAAGAGTTTAGGTTTGGGTTTTTATGGGGCCTTTTGGGTAAGGGACCGCATAAGCCATGATGTATTCAAGTGATTTATAAATCCTTTGAAGTTTTGTCTTAAGAATAAGGTTATTTAGGTGACTGTGTTGGTCCAGATCTTAGCATTCTTTATCCACATAGGTTTATTTACACCTGGGAGGTCTATCTCCTGTCCTGGTTACAGACTTACTTAATTGATTAAGGGGCTGGAAGAAGAGGAAGAACAGCATATAGATTAATTTAAAGAATAAACTGCGCCTTTTTTCTTGGCGAAGTAGATTTTACAATGCCATGACACTTGTCCCATTTCCCTGCTTTACCTCATGGCATAGGGCAGAGAAGTCCTTGATTGACAATCTTTGGCCTTGGAGGCCTGATCTAATTGGTACAATGAAGACATGGGCTGTACTCTGATGTTTTTCTTTATCTGGGGAATTGTTTTTCATCTGGGGAATATCTGGACATTTGAAGTCACTCCTGGCCTTTGAAACTTCAACTAATTAACTCTGAGTCCTTTCTGGATCTCTGGTTTTATCTGGTTAACTCTTTGGGTCCCTTTCAGTGGGCTTTACTGGCTTTATTCTCTGTCCACCCAGCTCATGCCTGTCTTTCTGCCTAACATCTCCATCTCTGTGTTCTGCTTTCTTTGAATTGATCCCATTTGCAGGCAAATTTCCCTTTATGGTCTTACAATGACTGCCATCAGTTCTGTGTAATATATCCTCTCAGGTCTATACACAACAGGAAAAGTAAGATCGTCTTAGTCCCAGTATTCCTGACAAGGGTCTCAGTGCATCTCATGGGTTCTCACTGGCTCATGTGGTTATCCCTGAACCAATATTCTTGATCAGAGGGATTTAATGTTTTACGTGCTGGTTGGATTGGATTGGATCTGGGTCATATGTTCTGCCCCTGGGCTGGGGATTGATTCCTATCTCTAACACAATCGATAAGAATGAAAGATGGTATTTCCCAGAGATAATTCAGGATACTTTGCCAGGAGAAGAGTGAATGGATGAAGATTAGCAAATATAGATGTCCAACACCTTGGTCCTACCTAGGGACATGACCTTGAGCATTAGTGTGGGAAATTCAAAGACTTAATGTAGGAAAGAAGACAACTATGCGGGAAAGGAGAGAAGTAAGTGGGTTTTGTACATTTGGAGGATGGCCACATGGGGTGATGGTTCTGGTCCTGGGCAGAAGTAAAGCTTAGCTCCCCCCTCGGTCCCTGTTTCTTTTATGGCTCCTGTAGTGGTCAGATTCCATGTGCATGTGTTCAGGTTACCTGCAACAACAGTTCAAGTTTAGGGGAGTGGGAAGAAGCTGGTATTTCATTTTATTTCCAGAGATCCTTTTTATTCCTTTACAATGAACATTTATTGTTCTTTTCTAATTACAAAAATAAAACAGGTTCATAAAAATGGAAATTCAGAAAACATTAGGTAGGTACATAATAATTATGAGGTGACTGAAGGAGAAAAATAAAAATTACCCATAACAGAGTATCTCAGAGGTAACCTCTTAAACATTTTTCCTGACCTTTTTCTAGGCATGTGAATACATTGGCTATATATAATATACATGCATGCAGATATATATTGTTTGAAGGCTTTTATTTATAAATGTATTTAATTTTAAAATCATTATATATTCTTTAAAATATTCTGAAGTTACAAGAGAGTATTAAAGTAAATAGTGAAAAAGTCCTAGCCACTTTCCCTTCCACTCCCTAAAGGTAATTGCTGTTCATAATCTTAATACATTCTTGAAGACCTTTTTCCAAGGGCACCCACATCAAGCATATACCAAGGTTTGTTCATTTCTTTTTCCCTGTCTCCCTCCCTTCCACAAATATGTCCCAAAAGCCAGCCTTATGTTGAACATGGTACCAGGGCACTGTTTGTTTCTAGGAATTTTCAGTAGACAGAGCTAGCAAATATGTACTTAAAAAACATAAAACACATGATAAATTCGTACTGATGCTTCCCATTCTAATTCATGGCTATAGGGTTATTTTTAAGACTTAATTTTTTAGAGTAGTTTAAGGTTAACAAAACTGAGAAAGAGGTATAGAGATTTCCCTACCCCTTTCCCCCATTATCAATACCACTCACCAGAATGCTAGATTCTTTTTTTTTGTACCAAAGATGAATCAAGGTCCATAATTTACCTTAGGGTTTCACTCTTGGTATTGTACATTCTATAGGTTTGGGCAAACGTATAATGACATATATCTGTCATTAGAATATAACACAGAGTATTTTTGCTGGCCTAAAGAATCCTCTGTGCTCTACCTATTCATTTCTCCCTCAACCCTCAAACAGCTGGTAACCACTTATCTTTTTACAGTCTCTCTTACCATAAGTTTTGGCTTGTCCAGAATGTTAGATACTTGGGATCATACAGCATGTAGCCTTTTCATATTGTCTTCTTTCATTTAGTAATAAGCATTGAAGATTCCTCCATGTCTTTTCATGGCTTGATAGCTCATTTCTTTGTTGTACTGAATGATACTCCATTGTGTGGATGTATTCTTCACCTACTAAAGGACATCTTGGTTGCTCCTAGGTTTTGGCAATTATGAATAAAGCTTCTATAAATATCCATGTGCAGTTTTTGTGTGGACAGAAATTTTCATCTCCTCTGGGTAAATACCAAGAATGTGATTGCTGGATTGTATGGCAAAAGTATGTTTAGTTTTGTAAGAAATAGGGCTTTTATTTAATCTCAACACTTTTTCATCTGTATTTCCTTTCCCCAATGCTGAGAATCTTGGTTCCTAAAGAAACCAACATAATTATTCATTTGCTTCATTCTACAATATCCCACCATACACACACAACTTTCTGGAAATAGCAATGTCATCTACACCATCAATATGATTAATGCAAATAATTCATGGTTTCTTTGTTTATTGAGGTGAAATTTCCATAACATAAAAATCACCTTTTGAAACATCTTACAGTATGTAATTAGGTAGCTTTAAGTACACGGACAGTGTTGTGTAACCATCACCACTATTCCAAAACATTTTCTTCATCCCAGCAGGAAATCCCATACCCATTAAGCAGTGAGTTTCTGTTAATTCCTTCACATCCCTGGGCCTCTGGCAATGACTAATCTACTTTCTGTCTCTATAGAGTTGCCTTTTCTGGAACATACATGGAATCATACACTATGTGGCCTTTTATTGTCTGGCTTCTTTCCCTTAGCGTCATGTTTTCAAGTTCATCTGTGTTATAGCATGTGTCAGTACTCATTTTATAGTGGAATCATATTCCATTGTATAGATAGCTCACCTCTGTTTATCCATTCTTCCATTGATGGACACTTGGGTTATGTCCACATTTTGGTTATTGTAAATAATACTGCTGTGTACATTCATGTGCAAGCTCTGAACATTTTGTTTTCAATTCTTGTAGCTATATTGTTTTTATATTCCTTTTTTATTCTTTGAGTACATGAGGGGTATCAAGTCAAATTTTATATTTTAAAATTACTTGGAAGAACTCTTTTCTGTGGTCATAATACTAAGTGGATACATATTTGGATTTATTTGTTTTACTTTGAATTTTTAGCAATTGCTTTTAAATTTAAATTTTGCTTGAAGGTCAATTTAGGATAGAAACTCTTGGCCCCCATTTTCTTTCCTTGAAGATCCTAAATATATAAAGTGCTGTTGAAAAGCTGAATGACAATCTGATTTTACTTAACTTACAAGTGCCTTGATCTTTTTGGCCTGGTGCCCAAGCCCAAAGTATAATCTTTTTTTTTTTCCTTTCAAGCCCAATAATTTTCTTGACTATGTTTTAGTGTTGGTCATTTAGTGTTGATTTTCTTGAAGTATAGTTCTTAGTAGTTTTCTGTTTCATTGCTTTGGATTTTTTTTTATGAGACTTATATGAATATTCTATAGCTATTATTTTCTTCATTTCTTTTAACCTGTTTTGCAGTATCAGGCTACAGGGCTTTTTCACTTCCATTTTTGGTGGGGGTGTATTTTTGGCAATCTTCCCTTGTCTGTAAATTCTCTATTTTCTTTTCATTTTGAATGGTATTTGACAATGGTACTTTTCTGTTGCTAACTCTTAAAGTGAAATGAACTTTCTTATATTTTCATGTGGAAAAATCAGACTAGGATAGCTGTTCAGTCTTCCTGTTTCTAGAGCTCCATCTTCAATTGTTCTCGTTATGTAATAAAAAATGTAGCCTCATGCTTTCAGCTGTGTCCTTTCTCTGCTTTCCGCTTGCACTTACATACGGGCATTCTCTTTCCTTTGGCCATTGTCCCCATCCTATTTGAGTTACACACTCAGCAATTTCTCCTCAGTGCAGGGCTTTGCCTGGAAGAGAGCTTGGGTTTGTTAGACTTGAGACCAGCACGCGGACTTCCCTTATAGCCTGCTGGTTCCCTTTTAAGTTGAAATCTGCAAAACCCTCCCAGTTCCAGCTGATGTTCTGAGATTGGCCTTCCTTGCTTGCCTGTATTCTTCAGTTAGTTTGGGGGGTTCTGTTGTTTAAGCCATCCAGGTACTTTGTTATGATGACCCTAACAGATGAGTATGCTGGGTAATTGAGTAATTTGTGGTCTCGAGGAGATTCACACAGGGACATAAGTACTCCTGCTAGTCCAGTCTGTGAAATTCTTGAGTATTTTTAAAAAGAGATAGATCTTCAGGTTACCAGAGGATAATGTTTATCACAAAATAATATATTGCTCGTGGGGGAATTTCAAGGAAATATCAGAAAGGTACTGTTTTGGGGGTGGGGCTTTTCCTTAAATTATATTAATATATTTCACCTGTTCTACCTCTGAACATGGCTGTGTGTGTGTGTGTGTGTGTGTGTGTGTGTGTGTGTGTGTGTGTGTTTAAGACACAGGGGAAGGGTGAGAAGGAGGGGCTGAAGAAAAGGAAAGACTAGATCAGACTTCCTTCTGTCCATGTGTTGTCTTTAATAAGGAACAATGACCCAACTGGAATTTTTTTATGACTGGATGTCTGTTTGAACTCCACTGGACAGGAACCATCTTTCAAAGCCGCTCAGAGTCGCCTGTAACACTCTCGCCAAAATAGCATGGGCACCAGCAGCCTCTTCTGCAGGTTGGACCAACTCTGTTTCCCTGACAATAAGATCATCGTATCTAGACTCAGGTACTGCTAACCAAGTTAAGTACAGAATAATTTAAAGCCTTGGCACTTCAGATTGGAAATCAGCTGAAGGAATGACAGGTTAAGGGCTGATTTATGCCTTATTTGTCTTGAATGGGTAAAGGAAAGAATAATTGAGCACGTGAGTCTTGGACAAAATTGGTTTGAAGGCATGCAGGAGAGGATGGTTATATTCCCTGACTCTTGTAATGTTACAGATTCTGCCCTCATTACCTGGGCAATATTTTAATATCCATTCTCGTTACCATTAGTAAAAAATTTTATTCTGTGTATAAAATGCTTCATGCAAGGGTATTAGGGACCTCTGAAGATTAATTTTTCATCTCATTCATAACCTACCTATCTATGTATCCACCCATCCACCCATCCACCTATTCATTCATTCACATATCCATTTATCTACCTACCCATCTACCTATCCATCTGCATATCCATCCACCCATCCACTACCCATCCATCCATTCATCCACTCACCTTCTTAATATCTCTCCATTCTAATAACTTCTCTCTATCCCAGTTTTCTTTCCTGCATGTGCATGATAGCTTCCTCATTGGCCTCCTTGCCACCAGCCTTTCCCATCTTGCATCTTTTGTCTACATTGCAGCCTGAATGATCTTTCTACACTTCAGTTTCCTCATTTGCAAAATCAAGGTAATAATATTTATTTCTCCAGATTGTTGTAAATGGGATAATTATTTATTCATCCAGCAGTGATTTATTGTGCTTCTACTTCATGTGTCTGTCTCCATTGTAGGCACTGGGGATACAGCAGCAAATAACACAAACAGGTCCTGCCCTCATGGAGCATTCCTTCTAGTGGGAGAGATGGGCAGTAATTGCATAATCCAATACATATGTGATGCCATTTCAGATGGTGACAAATGTTTAGAAGAAAAATAGTGATGTATATGAAGTGCTTAGCACCAGTCCAGCACACAGAGATGTTTAATTAATGGTGGTTGTCATATTAACAGTAAATAATATTATTTTATTATCAGTCTCTCTAAAACCTTTCCAAGATAGTTATGATTACTGAGTGTTTATTGAACACTTAATGTGAACCAGCCATTATGCTAAGCACTTTAATCTCATAACAACTTTATGAGGTGTATGTGATTATTTCCCTCATTTTAGATGTGAAAACTGAGACATAATCTCTCATTGTCCTCAAGGAAATGTCCATACTCCTTATTTGAGTACTCAAGGCCTTTCTTGATCTGGCCCTGTTTATCTCTCCAGCCTCAAGCCTTGAAGACCTTGTGTCTCCTGCCTTTTTATATCTCGGTCTTAAAAGGTTCAAGTCAGGCACCACCTCCTCCAGGAAATTTTCCTTGACCACAACCCTCCCCATTCCCTGTCAGGGTTATGTGCGCTGCCCCTGCGTTCCCACGTGGTTCTATCACAGTTCTTGTCATAGGGAACTGTAGTTGTCCCTATGTTGTCTGCTGCCTCTGAGAGAGTGTAAGTTCTCTGAGAGTGGGGGTCTTGGCTTTTATCTTTAACCCCAGCATCTAGTCCTGTGCTGGGTATATAAATGTGCTCAATAAATGAATTCCAGAAGATGTTCCATTTTAATCCTTTGTGGGGGAGAGGTTCCTTCTCTGGGAGGTTGTGTAGATCAGAGAGGATTTCCTTGGGACCGAGAGGGGATTAGGAACCCAAGGAAGGGGATCTAATTCTGACCTGTCATGGTCTGTGTGACCAATAGCTAGTTACTCAGCCGCCTTGTGCCTCTGCTAAAGGTACAGCTACATGGTTGGTAGGAAGGTATTTAGAAGACAAACAAGGGCCAGAGAACCAGTCTCTAGCATTGATAAAAACATATTTATTTGGTCTGAATTTAATGTCCTGGCTTGACATTTTTGCCACATAAAAAAACCCAGATTTCTCAGAATCTAAATTTAGAAGCTAGAAATAGATTAAAGGGTGAAATCAAAAAGCCTCCTTGCTTTGGAAGGGACCCACCTACTTGACCTTTCTAAATAACAACTTCTCTACAAAAATTGAGTATGCCAAGAGCATAGACTTTGCAACTAAATTATCTAGTTAAATTCCCCTTAGGCCACTTAACCAGTGTGAGACCCTGGGCACAGTTTTAGCCTCTGTGGTCCTCAGTGTTACCATCTGTTAAAATGAGGAAATAAAAATTCTTTGTTCATATGCTTGTTATGAGGATCAGATTAGAAAATTATGTTTGTGATGTGCCTGGCAGTGTCTTTTTCTTTGTACTTATTTCAATGTGGCTACTAGAAACTTTCAAATTACAAATATGGCTCATGTCACATTTGTGTTGGACAACATTGTTCAAGACTGGCTTTGAGGGCATGGACTGTATTTTCTTCATCTCTCTCTGAAGAAGCCGGCACTTCACGTTGAAGCATATGTGCTGAATATGTTCTTAAAAAGCGTTTGGTTGCACTGTGATCTTGCTGGGGAGAAATCAGTTTGTTTAACTCAGAATTATCGTTTGATTGATCTTGCCTTGGTTGTGGTTCAAATGGAGGGGAAACCCCTTTGCCAAAACCTCAGCCTGAAGGAGGTGGGTTGGAAACAGCGGAGGCAGAAAGCTTGGCACCACGGTCCTAAACCCCATAAGGGCAACCCAGAAACCCAGATGGGGACTCCCCGAGGACACCTCCAGGACAGATGTGCCTCCAGGAGGTGAATGGTTCTGGCTTCAAGAAAGAGTATCTATTCCAGAGGAAGTCAGAAAGAGGAGATTTTGTTCCTAGGAGGAATGTTGCCCCAGGCGCTCCGAGAAAAAACTGAGAAGCAGCAGATGGGGAATGAATATTGGCCAGGGTGTGATGGTTTTCATTCAATTAAAATATCAAATAGGGAAGTAATAGGAACAGGGTGTTTCTTGGTGGGCTTCTGATAAAGACCAGGCTGAGTGAACAAGAAGATAAAAGTAACGCTATCACATGCGGAAAAGAAATAGCCGTGGATTTTTTCCCACTTAAAAAAGTTTTTTCCCTTCTTAGTCTTTTTCAGGAGTTGATACTGACTTAGATTTGACATGTCCAATAAGCCATTTACAGTTGCTATTAAAAGAAACCTTTGACTGAAGTCAGGTACCATTTTTTTTTGCCTGGGTTTCTTAGTCTTTAAGTCTTTAGTGTTCTGTGAGTCCTGTGGGCCTGCCCAATATTCTGCCAAGTGAGTGAGGAATCCCTGGGTGACTGGGATGGAAGGAGAGAGGAGAAGCCAGTCAGTCTAGTGGTGAATATTTAGCTTGCCCCGTGAGGCAATGAAGAAAGGGTCCTGGAAAGGGCGTCCAGTGTCAGGGGGTTTCATCTAACTTAGGATCCTTTGGTTCCAAGGACCAGAAACGCACTTAGGCTCGTTGAGGGAAAGGACTTACCAAACAGACATTGTGAAATCTCAGCAGACCCCGGGGCACTATCTGGGACCGGATTGCTGTCAGGTTGCCAGTCTTCTGAGATGCTTTTCTCTTCTGTCCCATGATATCTCTGCTGAGTGGCTTCCTCTCCCAGGACTGTGCTAAAATACTCCTGCATTTTCCTCTCCCTTGATTTCCATGTCGCTCTGGTCTGTCACAGAGTCTGCATCAGGCCTGATTTGGAGAAATTGTGGGCTTAGAACTCACCACTCTCTGATGATCATTTCTGTCTCTTTGTGTAGGAGTTGAATGGGGGAAATTTTGGTTTTTTTAGTGGTGGTGAAGGAGTTGCATGCTTCATGCCTCCTGCCAACTTAAAAACTGTATGAGGCCTAAATTCCTAGTTCTTGAAATAAGTCCTTTAAGTGGAAATAAATCTTAGTCAGAAAGCTGCTAAGAGCTATGCCCCCAAGATGTGACCTCCGAAAACAGTTATCTTGGTAGTGATAACTGTTTATCACTTCCCAGTATCAATTTCTCTCCTCCTCCCTAACAGAGCTCTATTTTTGTTTACATATTCTCCCATCCCAAGTCTTAAGGGTAGATCTAGATCAGGGATCGGCAAATATTTTTAAAAGAAGACTAGAAAGTAACTATTTTAAGCTTGGTGGGGCGAGGGAGGTGGTATCTGATTGCTGTCACAACTAGCTTTGTGCCAACTCTGCTGTAGCAGAAAAGTAGCCATAGACAATATGTAAATGAGTAAGTGTGGCTGTATTCCAATTAAACTTTATTTATAAAATCAGGCAGTGGGCCAAAATGTGGCCCATGGGTTGTAGTTTGCCAACCGCCATCTAGATTAATCTAAGCCAGGGTGTCTCAGTCTCAGCGCTACTGACGTTTTGGGCCAGATAATTCTTTGCTGTGGGGGCTGTACTGCGGACTGTAGGATGTTGAGCAGCTCCTCTGGCTCCACAAGGTGCCAGTAGCATCCACCCCCAGTGTGACAGCTAAAAATGTTTCTAGGCATTGCCACATGTCCCTGGGGGCACTTTCCTGGTGACTTATTGGTTTGGGGGTGATCATGTGACTTGAGCTGGTCCAGATCGACTAATGGGCCATAATCCATGATTTGGTGAGAGGTCCTGTGTCCCTCCTTTTAAGACTTAAATAAGACAGCATTAGTGCCAAGTGCCACCCACAGCCATCTTACAACCACTACAGTAATCAGATTCTGCCTCCTGGATGGCAGAGCAAATGGACAGCAAGAATTCAGGGCCTCACTGGACAGCTGAATCAATCAGCCCTGACACCCTGGACTTCCCGTTGGATGACATGACTCATTTCCTTACGGTTTTAGATGGAGTTTCTCCAGGACATTCTGGGAGGTAATTAATCAGTGCACACAGAAAGATTTCACTATTTTCACCTCGGTATGCTTATATTTGTGTGTTCCGGCCGGATATGAGTCATGAGGCAAACCAGGCAGCAGGGGCTGTAGACCCTTAGCAAGGGTGTGGGTGCGGAGGCACTGATTGGTGGAGCATTACCTTTGGGTGTCCTTTTGGCTCCACAAAGGCCTTTGTGCGTTCATCATACTACCTGGCTCCCTGCAGATGCAGCAGTGCAGGGCTTCTTTCTGGCTGTCTTGGAGTTGGAATCCTCTGTGAACTGGTTCCGCAACATGGGTCTTTTAGAGGAGCTTAGATTGCCTGATTGGTTGCAGAACATTTTTTAATGGTGTCTTCCTAGGAAGGAGATCTGATTAGAAAACAGTGGTAGGGTTTAGCACAATACCCCGGCATCAGGTCCTACACTGCAAACATACTGGCTACAAAGATAACAGGAAACCAATTTCTTCTCAGTTCAAATCACAGTTCCTCTTAGCATCATGCCCTTATTGTTTTTTGAACCTCCTGTGTCACCCACTGCCCCCTCCAGGGCTTGGCTGATACTGAGGTGGTGAAAATGCATGTAGAACAAAACTGATAAAAAGTCAGTCACCTTCTAAGAAGGTTTTGACAGCAAGCTATCGAGTGCTCTTGGAAAGGCTTCTGGACTTTGGCTAAGAGTCCTGCCCTAGCTGCAGGACTTGGCTCTGAGCTTGCAGGTCATTTCACTTCTCTGAGCGTCAGTTTACTCATCTGTGGGAATGGGTGGTATGTGCCCATAGATCAAATGAGATAATGTATGTGAAGATGTTTAATGAAGCAGGAGGTCAAAGGAGAGCTGCTTGAACAGAAGAGCAGTATGGTCATTGGATGTTTATGGCCTTCGTTCTTCTCCCTTTCTCTTTGGTGGTACCTATTTTTCATTTGTGGTTATGGTTTGGGTGAGGGTAAAGGGGTGGACAGAACTGGGGTGTTTGAGTGCTTGAAGATATGGATGAGGACATGGCTCTAGGCAATGGTGTCAGAGCTGGGGAGCAGGGACACATCTAGATATTTTCCCAGGTGTCACAGATAACTACTGGCAGTCCCAGGATACTCAGGGCCCATGAGCAGATGGAAATATCACCAACTGGCCTTCCAAAGACAAACCTCTCCAAACGGGGAGCATGAGGATGGTATGGCTTTATAATCTGCCAGTCCTGAGTTTGAACCCTTCTCTGCCTTAATCTGTTGACTAGTTGTGTAACCCTTGGGCAAATTAGTTAAGCTCTCTAAACTCTATAGCTTCATTGGTAAAACAGTGATAGACGGGCCTTTTATCATAGGATATTTGAGGGAATTTCATGAAATATATGTCTGATACATAATCAATGTGCAAAAATTGCTAGCTTTGACTTTACTCTTAGTATTTCGAGGCTTGCTCTTTCCATCTTTCCTAAAAGGCCCCAACAGTTTATTATGGAATGTGGCTGTCATGGTGAAGGGAGGGACTGGGAAATATGTCACCTTGGGGACAGTCACACTGTATGGATAAAACTTTGTGGAAGCTGGTTCACCGGGGCCAGGATGAAGACATCCCATCACCCACTCCTGAGAGCCAATTGGGTTCCTCTACCTCCTTCAGACCTTTACACTCAACCCATCACTAAGTTCTGCTGGCAGTTTGTATCCTGAACAGAACCTGTTTCTCCATCTCCCCTGCCCCCAGCCTCGCTGGAGCTGCCAGCATTTCTCCCTTGCAGCAGCCTCCTAGCGGTCTGCCCCTGTCTCCTTGCCACCCACTCTCCCCTCAACAGCTTTAAGGGATGTTTGAAAATGTAAATGAAGCCACGTCTCCAGCTCCTTAAACCCCGCCACACCGACTTCCCACTGCACCTAGAATAACATCCAACATTTCCTAAGGCCTCATGGGAAATGTTCTCTGCCTACCCCCTTAGGGTGGCTGAATTCTTCTCATTTTTCAGGTCTTCACTTAAATGTCTCTGACCTATTTAGGTGCTTCCTGTCCCCTTACAGTATTTACAACTAGTAATTGTAACCTATGTGTGTGTTTATTCATGCAGTGCCTGTCTTTCCTGCTGGACTGTAAGCCCTGTAGGGCAGGGACAGTGTCTGTCTTGTTTCCTGCCCCATCCTTGCACCTGGCACATAGTAGGTACTACTTTATAAATATCTGGTCCAATGAATGAATGCCATCAGGCCAGTGATTCTGTTTGTCTTTCTTCATTTCATGCCTTCTAAAGGGGAAAAGCTCTGCATACAGGTGCTATGAAGCACTCTACAACCTGTGTCTTACTTGAGTATGCTAAGAGGCAGGAGAGCATAGTAGTTAAATACACTCACTCTGGTACCAGAATCTCTCAGTTCAAATCTCAGGTCTGCCCCTTGTCACCTGTTGGCAAGTTGTTTAGGGATAACATCAGTATCTCCTTCTGAGGGCTAATTGAGGTGACAGTGTGAAGCCATTAGCACAGTACCTGGCCCACTGTGTGTGCTGAGCAGCAGTGGCCATAATTATCCAAGTAGTATGTGTTGAAAGTTTCCATTTGGGGGTTTTTATACCGTTCTTTCTCTATTTTTCTTGAAGTCAAAGCAGCATTTATCTGATTCCATGTTAAGCATCCCTTTTGTGCTCCACTCGGTATACAGAAATGCTGCCACAAATACAGTCCCTGTTCTCATGGGGCTTTTATTTCAGTGGAGACTACAAACAAAGAATTGCAGGAGGGATGAGTGAAATGAAAAATAAATAGTGTGTAAGGAGAATAAATTCCAAGGGAACGAAACTTTTTGGTGTGTGGGGTAGGGTCAGGGAAGTTTAACCCAAGAATGTAGATGTAAGCTAAAGCTAGAACTAAAGGTAGGGTAAGATCCGTCCAGCAGATGGAAGCGGCAGTGGGGGCAGGGGGTGGGCACCAGGGGAGAGGAAGCTGAGCAGCAGGAATAGCTTGTGCAAAGGTTCTGAGGCTGTAGAGAACATGGCACATTCATGACTAGTATGTACAAGTAAGTACATAGCTGGAAAACTTGGTCATGGAAAATCATCACCTTTTTAGGGATCTCCCCAAAGAAGACCCTGAGATAAAGATTTGAATTTGAGAGGTTTATCTGGGAGGCGATTCTGAGTAACAGCTGAGGAATGGGGAGGTGACATAGGGAAGGGAAGGAGCCAGGAAAGGACACATTATCAAACAAGTTACTGCTGTGGGCAAGTGGGAACTCTGGGGGCCAATGTCAAACATGGACTTCAGTCATCTCATCCCACTCAATGGATGATGGAGCTGGGGTATTTACATACCATCTTCCATTGGTCAGTGTTTGAGGGCTGCCCTCGGTTGGGAGGACATTAATTCCTGGCACTTCCATCCTGCCAGGCGTATGAGCAGAAGTGGGTTCCAATAGTCATAGAAAGCTGTCAGGCAAATGAAAGCAGATGCTGGCTGTTGGAAGTTGGGCCAGTATGGTAAAGGAGAGGGGACCCAGCAGGGCACCAATGCATCTGTTACCCACTCCAACCCCCTTTAATGCTTGAAGATGTTGGGGCCATTCAGCATCAGCTTGAGAGGCCCGTCAGAGCTGTTGTGAAAGATTTTGGACTCTGTCCTTTGGGGAGCCAGTTAGCTTTTAAGGGTAAGTGAGGGATAATCAGACCTGCAACTTTGATCACTCTGGTCATTGCATGGAGAAGGAACTGTTGTGTCCCAGGAGCAAATAGAGAGAATTTGGGAGGCAGTAGCAACTCTTCCTGCAAGAGATGATGGTGGCTTAGAGCAGGGCGGGCAGGGGTGGGGAGCAAGCTGGAGGGAGGTTTAGGAGACAGAATAGACCAGATTTAGTGAGAATCTGGATCTGGGGAAGGTGGCAACCCTTTTCCATAATATCTTCCATATGCTAAATTAGATGCAGGTGTCTCTGAGACTTGGCAAGTGGTGCTGTAATTTTCTGTGCCCCCCACCCACCATCCCATACCTGATAAAGCTCTGTCATCTGCTGCAGTCTCCCTGCCCACTTTTCATAGCACTTCCCAGGCTGCTGGGGCCAGCATAAAATAAATAGCCCTGACTTCCCACCTTGCCAGCTTTCCTCCTGCCTTATCCACCCTGCTGTGCCTGGCGAGGGTTGGCTCTAGTGCCGGCTTCTGAACCAGCATTATTGTCAAGGAATGTGGAAGCAGTTGGGCCAGGGAGCAAGGGGCGGGGATGAGTGTTCCATTTGCCATCTGCGGCTCAAGTGAGAGCTGTGCTGATGAGAGCCAGGACCATCTCTGTGTGATCCAGAGAAAGACATTTCAGCTGAGCTGTCATTGGGACATCATCTGTAGGCTTATGTGGGTATTCTGTGGGGTCACTCTTTTCTCTGAGCATGGGGTGTGGGGGGAGGCCAAGCCTTGAGATGAGGGGCTGATGGTCCCCAAACCCAACTCCTCGGCTGGGCCCTGCTGGACAGAAAATGCGGCCATGCTGCGCTTGTAGCTCTAGAATGGTGCCAGCCCCGGCCAAACATAGCATCTTTGTTAAAAAGCACCCTGCTAATCATTTCGACCATAAACACTTTTTCTGGAGTTCAGATTTTAAGCTTTTCAGAATTTAAAGGGATCTTTAGAGTTATTCATTTAACAAATATTTATTTCTGGAAAATTCCTCTTCTGAGCAAAGTCCACCCCCAACCCAACACAGCACTCTTAATCACAAGGTCACCAAAAAAACTCATTGTTACGACAAGGAGACTAGGCCTTTGGCCCTAGCTGACTCCAGACCCAAGCCAGGCCCATTAGAATTCTTCCCTGGGAGCCTGGCCTAAGAGCAGAGAAAGGAAAGTTAGTCCCTAGTACCTGAAATTGTAACATATGGAAGACAGTGAACAGTTGTTTTTCTCTCAAGACTGGGGAAAGAGAGAGAACAGAGTGGGAGAGCGAGCAAGAGAGAGAGAGAAACGAACACAGGCAGTGTCTTGGCCCAGCTATTTCCTGTTCTTTTAGTTCCAAGAAACCCCTTAGAATTCTTGAAATAAATTTGCCATTTTTGCTTATGCTTGGTGAAGGTGAGTGTGCCTTTCAGCTGGCTGAGAAGGGAAATACATCTTTGCCCACAGACTGGCAGCCCGTTGGAACACTCTGGAGGGTTCAAGAGAAAGTTTGTCTCAACTCTTGATCCTGGAAATTCTTTTGGTGTTTATAGTCATCCTAAAAAAAGACCCTGTGGCCATAAGCAGCCACTCCTTGCTCCTCCTTGCCACACCCACCCCCAGCGACCACTAATCTACTTTCTCTGTCTATAGATTTGCCTACTTTAGTCATTTCATATAAATGGAATTATGTGCTCTGTGGCCTTTCATGTCTGCTTCTTTCCCTTAGGCAATGTGTTCAAGGCTCATCTGTGTTATAGCATGTGTCGGAGCTTCATTCCATTTATGGCTGAATCATATTCCATCGAATAGGTTGAGTACATTTTGTTTATACATTCCTCAGTTGATGGACATCTGGGTTGTTTCCACTTTCTGGTTATTGTGACTAGTGCTGGTATGAACATTTAAAATAGTAGGTCAAAGCCTGTTACTCCCGTGCTCAAACTCTTCCACAGCTTCCAAGCTCAGAATAAAATCACAAGCTCTCACCATGACCCCGGTGACCTCCCTTACTTCACTAACATCTCTGATCAAATGTCACACCTGACCCTGCTGTATTCTTCCTCATAGGATTTTCCCATAAGTGATGTTATATTACCTAGGTGTTTGCCTTTGTGTTTTTCCTCCTAGAGAGGTAAATTCTCTGATAGGTGGGACTCTTTTACTGCTGTGTCCCCTGTGCTTGCACATATTAGGAACTCAACAAATATTTGCTGAATGAATGAAAAGATAAGACAGATGAAATGAGGCCCAGGGAGAGGCAGGGCCTTCCCAAGTTTTCATAGCTAATTAGGTCTCCCAGTTCCAGTCCTGTGTTTGTTCTTCAAAACTCCCCGTCCCCCTGATATTTGGATGCTGAGCAGTTTATGTAAATCCTAGTCACCCCTACTCAGGACTACTTCCTGCTAAACCAGCAAGCAAATCCAAATCTCACACCTTTCAGACTGGGCACCTCTCATATTTCCCTTATCTTTCCAGCCGCCCTCCCATCATTTCCCAACACACATCCTGTCTTCCCAGCATCCTGAAGGACTTGCAGTTCCTCGAGCACTGGATTGTTCCCTCATGCCTCTCTATACCTTTGCCCATGCTGTTTCCTCTGTCTGAAACACTCTTCCTACAACCACCTTCTATAGATGGTCAGCTCAGACTCATTTTTATGACTCAGGTGGCCTTCTGTACTTTGAGGGAAACTTTCCTGCCATGCTCTTCCAGCCAGACTGAGTGAGATGCCTCTCTGCTGCCTACACAAAGTCCATGTTCTAATCATTTCACTCTACTGGGATTGACTGGGTATTTTCTACATTGTAGACTCTTAGTCTACAGTGAAAGGGTCATGCCTGTCATGCTCAAGGCTTTATCCCCAGCACCCTGCATGGTCCCTGGCTCCTTGAAGGCACTCAACAACTATGGACTTCATTTTGATCACAGAGGGTAAACTGGATACAGCAGGTACCCATGCCCTCCTACCTTTCATTGTGTTCTAGCCAACTTCCAGTATCTGTGTCTGTGCCAGAACGGCCAGCATTCAAACTGCCCATGATTGGTAGGCCACAGTGTCAAGGAATTAACACTCCCTGCTTCAGGAGCTGCCCTAGACCAATGACTCTCAGGAGTTGCTGTGTAAATATCCAGCTCCCTCCTTCCTCGGGTTATTTCATCTGAGACCTTAATGAGGAGTAGGAGGGAAAAGGTTGTTGGCACCTTCTGCCAGAGTTTCCTGCTGAGATTAACTTCTGATGGCCCCTGTGGTAGCTTGCTTAATAGTGTACTCATTATTTGCAGTATTTCCTTCGCTTCTATACTGGTGTTCCTTCTACTTCTTAAATATACTACTTTTATTCAATCCCTTGTCCAACTCAGTGGAACTGTCAGAATGCCAGTACCCCCACCAATGGCCCAAGCATGAATGGGTTCCTTTTTCCTTCAAGACCATGGTAACACTAGCCTGAAGGTATCAGCCAACCAACAGAACTCATAAATGCCAATTAGTTATATTGATGAGCAATGTTTATGGGTTCCTGCAGATCAATTCATAAATATCATAAATTGCAGCAATTTGTAAATAATGCCCTGTGACTAATGGCTCTGGTTGTAGTGGATTTTATCACTTTGTTGAGTACCTAATTGTCCTCAGCCTTATTGAGGGTTCTGTGACCTGCAACAATACAACAATGACTCAGAGCCCAGGAGCTTCAAGGTCAAAGAGCCTGTGTTTCTAGCTTCTTTCCTAGGTGACAGGGATCCTGATATCTCACCTTTGGTATTTTACTTTCTAGTGATCTGGTCTTTTTTTCCCCCCTCTTTGGAGGTGGAGAGCTGCTCTCCAAAGACTTAGGCAATACCATGGATTCTGGCCTTTACCTGTTGTTTCAGAGGCTCATTTATTGACTCATTCATTCAACACATAATATCATTATGGAGCACTTCCCTGTGTAACACTATGCAAATGCAGGAAATATATGGTGTATTGGTCAGGATAGGCTAGGTTGTACCCCTGTAACAAGTTAACTTTGAAATCCCAGAGGCTTAAAACATCACAGGTTTTTTTCACATTCATGTTACACGTCCAGTGTGGATCCACAGAGGGCGCTCCTCCATGTTGTCACTCAAGGACCCTGGCTGATGGAACCTTGCCAATCACTGCAGTAGGGAATTGACAACTGGAGAGTTACTAGGCCAGCTTTTCTGTGCTTCAGCCCAGAAGTGACATGTATCACTTCTGTATTCAGCCTATGAGCCAGAATTAGTCACATGGCCCCAATTAACTGCAAAAGGAGCCTAAGAAATGTGTATGGAGCACATGGAATGTTTGTTATGCTTGGGGGTCCTTAAGAGAGCTTGTATTGTAGCTTTGTAGGAGAATGCCAGGATCAAATGATTTATTGCATAAATAATTATTGAACAATAATTGGGATAAAGGCTATAAAAGAGAATTCAGGATGCTACAAGAGTATAAAACAGGAGACTAGATGCTTTCCAGATGGTCAGGGATGGCTTCCCTAAGCAGGGGTTATTTCAGTTGAGACCTGAGGTGATGAGGAACTGGTCAGATGAAGAGAGGAAGTGAGGCACCCAGCTGTCTTTCACAGGTTACCTCAGGTTCAACTGTCAAAGAACTTACAGTGTAGCCTGCAATAAGAAATATAGAAATAATGATGAGACTAGCTAGTCAATAGTGGTAGCCTATGTGGTTGAGTGTGTGCTGTGTTAAGTGCTTTCTGTGAATTGTCTCACTTAATCTGCCCTCCGAATAGGTTTAGAAGCATACTGCCCAGCAACTATCTGGGCAGGACTTGAACTTGCGTATGCACCTGAAGTTCATGCTCTTTACCACTGTGTGTTACTCCCTCTGGGATGATCGCTCAGTGACTGCTGGGGTGTAAGAGAAAGAGCTCTCACTCTGAGGCTGATCTTCCTCTGCCTTTCTGATAAGTCACTGAATCTTCACCACCTCAGTACATCATTAAAACAAGAGCATTTGGCTAGATGAGAGCCTTTCAAAAATGTTTTAATGTTGTGGAATATTAAAAAAAAGTGCAGTCCAATATATAAAGTAGGTAGGAGTGGTTAATAGTCTGGGGAGGCTCCTGAAACCTCATCCCCACATCTTCTTATCCCCTTTAGCAGCCCCTGGGGCCCCTCTGGGGGGCCTGGCATATGATAGGTGCTCAGTAAACTACTGGACCATCTAAGGTTACTCCCAGCCCTCAAGTTTGCTGAGTGTTCCCAGTATAATGATTAATAATTAGTTATAAGGATGGACTCCTTTCTTGTCCCTTATAGTAGGTAGAATAATGATTCCCAAGGATGCCCGCATCCTAATCCCTGAAACCTGTGATATGTTACATTATATGGCATAAGGACTTTGCAGGCAAGATAGTTAAGGATCTTGAGATTGGAGGATTATCCAATCTGGGTGGGCCCAGTGTAACCTCAGGCCCTTATAAGAGGGGTCAGGTGAGTCAGACAAGATGTGAGGACATGAGGACGGAAGCAGAAGTCAGAGAGAGAGAGAGAGATTTGAAGATGCTATACTGCTGTTTGTGAAGATGGAGAACGGGGTCATGAGCCAAGGAATGTGGGCAGCCTCTAGATGCTGGAAAAGGCAAGAAAATGGATTCTTCCCCAGCACCACCAGAAGGAGTGCAGCTCTGCCGATGCCTTGACTTTAGTCCTGTAAGACTTATCTCGGACTTCTGACCTCCAGAACTGTCCGAGAATAAATTTGAGTTGTTTTAGGCCACTCAGTTTATGGTAATTTGTCAGCAACGGGAAACTCATACATCTCTCTGAGACAAGAATCTACCCCAGACTACAAGTGGCTTGTATCTGTGTTTAATGACCAGACTATCAATTGTCTCTACCAAGTCCCAGCCACTATGCTTAGTGCTTTATTCCTCTTGTCATATTTAATTTCCAAATAACCCTGTGAGTAGAGACTGTCATGTCCACTTGGTAAAGATGAGGAAACTGGGACTCTAAGAGGTTACATCACCAGCTCAAGGTCACACAGGTGAGCATCTTTATGACCATTACTTTATCAGGTAAATCACTTGCCTCCATTTCATTAAGATATTTTTCTGAGGTTCTACTTTGTTCTTTCATTTGGAACATATCCCTATTTCTTCATTTTGTTTGACTCTGTCAGTTCCTGTGCACTAGATAAAAGTCACTTCTGCTAGTCTTTGAAGGCAGGACCTCATGTAGGAGATGAACCTTATTGTTCAAGATGAACCTTATTGAACCTTATTGTCCTGCCCAGCTCTTGGTTGTCTCTCAGACCTGTAGGATTGTCCAAGCAGCCTGTTTTATTTTTAGTGTCTCCCAGTAGCTCAGGGCCTGCCAAGGCCTGTCATGTCTCCAAAGCAGAGGGTCCTAGTCAGCACCCAGATTCAGACTGATGGGAAGCCAGACTCTCAGGCAGCAGCTTTTAAGGTATGCACAAATATACAGTCCTCTGAGACCTGAAACATTAGCCTCAGAGCCATGTCAAGTGGAGGTGTTTCCTGGCAGCAGTCACAAAAATTGGGGTGCCAGACAAGGTTGTATAAGCCCCTTTCTGGGAGATACCAGTGAGCTGGAGCACAGCAGAGAGAGAGAACAGGAAGGAGATACCCACAGGTGAAAAGAAAGAAAGGAATAAAAAAGGCTAGAGTTAAACAACAACAACAAAAAAGGATGGTACCTGCTGGCTAGAGCGAGGCGGAGGGAGAGTAGGAAAATGGTGCCCTCCAGCCTCAGGCACCTAGATGTGTGCTGAATTGCTTGCCTTCCCTTCAGGCTGATGCTCTGAGATTAGCAAATGGGCCTCAGTCCCCTAAATCTGGGCACCTCTTGAGCGTCTGCCTCTGCGCTGTGCCCTGGGGACAGGTGAGTCCTAGCCTTTTAGGGTCTTTGTGGGTCTTATGGATGTCAGCCCCACTGGTTTTCAAGCCTAGATGTTTTGGGGGCTCATCTTTCAGGTGCAGGTCTTAAAAATTAGAGTGATCAATGTGGGGTTCAAGCCCTTTGCTCCTTGGGGAGAAGCTCTGGTTTTTGAGCTCCCTCCTGATTATGGGTGGTCACACTGGGGGTGGGATTTATGGTGACATTGTGTCCCAGCCTTTCCTACCGGCTTCGATGCTGGCCTTTTCTCGTTCATTGATATGTTGGTTTTTCCCTGCAAGCAAACACACTTTGTTCCTCATCCCACCTCACGGCATTGCCTTTCAGGGTCTTATCCCAGAATTCTTCCCTTTTCCTGGCATCTTTGATCAGTGCCTCTTCTTAGATTCTTTCTTTGTTAAAATCTTGTTTTTATATATACATATAAAGGAAGGAAGGGAGGGAGAATCCTTTCCTTGAACTTGCTATCCTTTTTGGCTACCTTATTAACTAACATTCTTCTTCCTAAAAAATATTTGCAGCCTGCCTTTCACTGCCTACTTGTCCCCAGCCCCCTGCAAGTTTGCTTCCACACTCCACCCCACCTGCATACTCTATTGAATTTGAACTCTCAAAGGCCACCTGAGATCTTGCAGATACAATCCTCCTCCTCCTCCTGTCTCCATTTTCCTCACTCCTGTAGAACATTCCATCCTCTCTATATCAGAATTCTCTTCCCTTGTTTTCAAGCCACTGTTCTGTCATCTTTCTTTTTCAAAACTCACTTCTTCCACTCTTCCAAGAGTAAGTGCTCTCAGGGTTTAATATACGTAACTCTCTTCTTGCTGGCTCCAACTGTGGCTCACAAGCCTTGGACCTTAGAATCAGAATTGGGTGTTTCAGAAAATCCTGATGCCCGTAGAGCATTTTTAGGGCAGAGAAACTATTCTGTGTGCTATGATAGTACAATGGGGGATACATGTCTTTTTTTAAATTGAAGTATAATTGATATGTAATTTTATATTTCAGGTGTACAACATAGTGGTTTGATATTTATACACACTATGAGATGATTCCTGTGATTAGTTACCAACCGTCACCAAACATTTTACCATATATTGACTATATTACCTATGCTGTACATTACATCCCTGTGTCTATTTTATAACTGGAAGATTATACTTCTTAATCCCTTTGACCTATTTTGTCCGTTCCCTTCTCTCCATTCCTCCCAATCACTGGTTTGTTTTCTGTATCTACGAGTCTGTTTCTGTTTTGTTTGTTTTACTTTTTAGATTCCACATATAAGTGAAATCATACACTGTTTGTCTTTCTTCATCTGCCTTATTTCACTGAGCATAATGCCCTCTAGGTCCATCCACATTGTCACAAATGGCAAGATTCATTCTTTTTTATGACTGAGTAATAAATAGTCCATTGTATATATTTATACCACATCTTCTTTATCCGTTCATCTGTTGATGGATACCTTGGTTGCTTCTGTATCTTGGCCATTGTAAATGAACATAGGTGTGCACATGTCTTTTCAAATTAGTGTCTTCGTTTTCTTTGGGTAAATACCCAGAAGTGGAATTGCTAGGTCATATGGTAGTTCTATTTTTAATTTTGTAAGGACTCTCCACACTGTTTTCCATAGTGTCTGCAACAATTTACATTCCCACCAACAATGCACCAGGTTTTCATTTACTCCACATCCTTGCCTACACTTGTTATTTCTTGCCTTTTGGATAGTGGCCATTTTGACTTGTGTGAGGTGCTATCTTATTATGGTTTTGATTTGCATTTTCCAGATTTTTAGCAATGTTGAGCATCTTTTCTTTTTTCTTTTTGATGTTTAATTTTAATGTTTAATGTTTTATTTATACACATTCAATTGGTACCGATATTAAAGCAACATAGGAGTTTTCTTCCACTGTTATTCATTGAGAAGTAATATTCAATACAAAAGCATCAAATATCCAAATATATATACATATATATACATTTCCTAAGCCATTATATATTTTTTTAAATGTTGACATTTTATTTGACCCTTATGTCCAAAACATAATCATTTCAACATGTAATCATTATATACATTAAGATAGTCTACATTTTTATACTATCTTTAAAATATCTAAAGTACTGTAATTTCTACATGTAATTGGTATGAAACGTATGCATTTATATTCTTTTTTCCATATTAACTCTTTAAAATCTCAGTTTAGTTGCAAATTTTTTTTGTAATGTCTTTTTTTAACTTTTAACTTTTAATTTTTTTTTAAATTAAGGTATCATTGATATACAATCTAATGAAGGTTTCACATGAACAACATTGTGGTTTCAACATTCACCCATATTATCAATAGCCCACCCCCACCCCACTGCAGTCCCTGTCTATCAGTGTAGTAAGATGTTATAGGGTCATTAGTTGTCTTTTCCATGCTGTACTGACTTTCCTGTGACCCATGTATATTGCAATTGTGGATTATAGTGCCCCTTGATCCGCTTCTTCTTCACCACCCACCCTCTCCACCCCCTTCCCTTTGGTAACAACTAGTCTTCTCTTGGAGTCTGTGAGTCTGCTGCTGTTTTGTTCCTTCAGTTTTGCTTTTTGTTATACTCTACAAATGAATGAAATCATTTGTTACTTGTTTTTCTCTGCCTCAGTTATTTCACTGGACATAATACCCTCTAGCTCCATCTATGTTGTTGCAAATGGTAGGATTTGTTTTCTTTTTATGGCTGAATACTATTCCATTGTGTATACGTACCACTCTACTTTGTCCATTCATCTATTGATGGACACTTAGGTTGCTTTCATATCTTGGCTATTGTAAATAGTACTGTGATAAACATAGGGGTGCATGTGTCTTTTTGAATCGGGGATCTTGTTTTCTTTGGGCAAATTCCTAGGAGTGTAATTATGGGTCAAATGGTATTTCTATTTTTAGTTTTCTGAGGAACCTCCACATTGCTTTGGTTGAACTAATTTACATTCACACCAGCAGTGTAGGAGGGTTTCCCTTTCTCTGCATCCTCCCCGGCATTTGTTGTTTCTTGTCTTTTGGATGTTCGCCATCCTAACTGGTGTGAGGTGATATCTCATTGTGTTTTTAATTTGCATTTCCCTGATGATTAGCAATGTGGAGCATCTTTTCATATGCCTGTTGGTCATTCAAATTTCTTGTTTGGAGAAATGTCTGTTCTGATCCTCTGCCCATTTTTTAATAGGGTTATCTGTTTTTTGGGTGTTGAGGCATGTGAGTTCTTTATATACTTTGGATGTTAACCCCTTATTGGATAACCCCTTTATGAATATATTCTCCCATATTGTAGGATGCCTTTTTGTTTTGCTGACGGTGTCCTTTGCTATACAGAAGCTCTTTAGTTTGATGTAGTCCGATTTGTTCATTTTTGCTTTTGTTTCCCTTGCTTGAGGAGATGTGTTCAGGAAAAAGTTGCTCGTGTTTATATTCAAGAGATTTTTGCCTATGTTTTCTTCTAAGAGTTTTATGATTTCATGACTTACATTCAGGTCTTTGATCCATTTCGAGTTTACTTGTGTGTATGGAGTTAGACAATAATCCAGTTTCATTCTCATACATGTAGCTGTCCAGTTTTGCCAACACCAGTTGTTGAAGAGGCTGTCATTTCCCCATTGTATATCCATGGCTCCTTTATCATATACTAATTGACCATATATGCTTGGGTTTATATCTGGGCTCCCTATTCCCTTCCATTAGTCTATGGGTCTGTTCTTGTGCCAGTACCAAATTGTCTTGATTACTGTGGTTTTGCAGTAGAGCTTGAAGTTGGGAAGCGAGAGCCCCCCTGCTTTATTCTTCCTTCTCAGGATTGCTTTGGCTATTTGGGGTCTTTTGTGGTTCCATATGAATTTTAGAACGATTTGCTCTAGTTCAGAATGCCGTTGGTATTTTGATAGGGATTGCATTGAATCTGTAGATTTGCTTTAGGTAGGATGGCCATTTTGACAATATTAATTCTTCTATCCATGAGCATGGGATGTATTTCCATTTATTGGTATCTTCTTTAATTTCTCTCATGAGTGTCTTGTAGTTTTCAGAGTATAGGTCTTTCACTTCCTTGGTTAGGTTTATTCCTAGATATTTTATTCTTTTTGATGCAATTGTGAATGGAATTGTTTTCCTGATTTCTCTTTCTGCTAGTTCATTGTTAGTATATAGGAATGCAACAGATTTCTGTGTATTGATTTTGTATCCTGCAACTTTGCTGAATTCAGTTATTAGTTCTAATAGTTTTGGAGTGGATTCTTTAGGGTTTTTGTGTACAATATCATGTCATCTGAAAACAGTGACAGTTTAACTTCTTCCTTACCAATGTGGATGCCTTTTATTTCTTTGTGTTGTCTGATTGCTGTGGCTAGGACCTCCAGAACTATGTTGAATAAAAGTGTTTCTCCCTATTATATGCATGAAATATCTTTTTCCATCCCTTCAGTTTTAGTCTGTGCATGTCTTTGGGTTTGAAGTGAGTCTCTTGTAGGCAGCACATAGATGGGTATTGTTTTTTTTTTTATCCATTCTGTAACTCTAGGTCTTTTGATTGGTGCATTCAGTTCATTTACATTTAGAGTGATCATTGATAGATATGTACTTATTGCCATTGTAGGCTTTAGATTTGTGGTTACTACAGGTTCAAGGGCAGCTTCCTTACTATCTGACAGTCTGTCTTAACTTGCTTATTATGGTATTTCAAACACAATCTAAAGGTTCTTTTTCCCCCCCTTCTTATTCTTCCTCCTCCACTCTTTATATATTAGGTGTCATATTCTGTACTCTTTTCCTATCTCTTGACTAACTTTGTGAGTAGTTGATTTAATTTTGTGTTTGCATAGTAATTAATTGGTCTACTTCCTTTTCTGTGGTTTTATATTCTCTGGTGACAGCTATGTAGCCTGAGGGGTACTTCCATCTAGAGCACTCCCTTAAAATACACTGTAGAGACAGTATGTGGGTGGTAAATTCCCTCAACTTTTGGTTACTGTAAATTGTTTAATCCCTGCTTCAGATTTAAATGATAATCTTACCAGGTAGAGTATTCTTGGTTGGCGGCCCTTCTGTTTCATTGCATTACATATATCATGCCACTCCCTTCTGGCCTGTAAGATTTCTGCTGAGAAATCTGCTGATAGCCTGATGGGTTTTCCTTTGTATGTGATCTTTTTTCTCTCTCTGGCTGCTTTCAATACTCTCTCCTTGTCCTTGATCTTTGCCATTTTAATCATTGTATGTCTTGGTGCTGTCTTTCTAGGGTCCCTTGTGTTGGGAGATCTCTGTACTTTCATGAACTGAGAGACTTTTCCTTCCCCAGATTGGGGAAGTTTTCAGCAATTATTTCCTCAAAGAGATTTTCTATCCCTTTTACCCTCTCTTCTTCTGGTACCCCTATAATGCAAATATTGTTGTGTTAGGTTTGGTCGCACAGTTCTCATATTGTTCTTTAACTCCTAGAGATCCTTTCTTCTCTCTGTCTCAGCTTCTTTATTTTCCTGTTCTCTAATTTCTCTTTCATTTAATGTCTCCTTTACCTCATCTAATCTTTCAAATCCCTCAACTGTATGTTTCACTTCAGAGACTGTATTTTTTTAGAGTTTTTATCTCTTTCTTGAAGTCTTCCCTGAGATCTTGAATATTTTTCTGTAGCTCCGTGATCATGTTTATAATTTTTATTTTGAAATTTGTATCAAGAAGGTTGGTGATTTCAGTTTCACTTAGCCCTCTTTCTGGTGTCTTTTCCTGTAGTTTTGCTTGGACAAAATTCTTTTGCCACTTCGTATTTTTAGTGATTCCTATGGAATAATAACTTTGTGTAGGTGGCACCCTCTAGTGCCCAGAGGTGTCTACTCTCTGGAGCTGCTAAGCACCTGTAGAAATGCCGAGAGTTGCAGGCAAGCAGAACTCATGCCTGCTGGGAGGAAAGAGCTCTTCCCTGCCTTCCCGGCTGTAGTGTCCATCTCCACTGCCAGATCGAGTGGTCTGAGTGCGCAGGGAGGAGCCTCTGTGCTATGCCCCCGTAGTTGCCATAGGCAGGGCCACCCTCTGGCTTGCCTGGCATGATGGCAGGGGCATTAGGTGTGTGGGTCCAGTGCCTGCTGGGAGGAAGGAGCAGCTTGCTGCTCACCACAGTGGGGGGCCTCAGAACTGAATTTCCAGCCAGGGGGATGGAGCATCTGAAGCTCCTGAGAGTTCCCAACCTGCTAGGCTGGATGTGCTGGGATGATTTTGTCCACCTTCCCTTTCTCCTGAGCAGTGAGCTGTGTGTATTCTTTGCCCTTTTAGCACCCTTCTCACTGTTGGGAAGTCTTTCAAAGTGCCCACCTTTCTTTTGTCCCAGGGGGGCCAGTAGTGCCTAATTGTTCTCCACAAGTGGCTGGAATCTCAGTCTCTCCCAGTATTCCGCCTGTCTTTGCTTTCCAACCCCACTAATCTCCAGAGCACCATGTAATGTGGGTTTGTGCTCCCGGAGCAGATCTCCAGTGTTGGGTGTTTAGCAGTCCTGAGCTTCTACTCCCTCCCCGCTCCATTTCTCTTCCTCCTGCCTGTAGGTGGAGATGGGGGCAGGGATTGGGTCCCACCAGATGGCAGCTTTGCTATTTTATCCTTTTATGTGAGGTCTTCGCTTTTCCCCAGATGTAGATAGTCTGTTTTGCAGATTTTGGTCACTCTTTCAGGTTTAGTTGTTTTTGCTTTATTTTTGTGTTTTGTGTGGTTTTGGGAGGAGGTTTCTGCCTCACTTCTCATGCTGCCATCTTTTTCCAACCCTATTCTTATGTTAAGCATCTTTTCATGTGCCTTTTGGCCATCTGTATGTCTTCTTTGGAAAAATGAGTGAATATTCAGGTCCTCTGCCCATTTTTTAATTGGGTTATTTGTGTTTCAATATTGAGTTTTAAGACTTTATATATTTTGGATGTTAATCCCTTATCAGATATATCATTTGCAAATCTATTCTCCCATTCAACAGGCTGCCTTTTCATTTTGTTGATGTTTTCCTTTTTAATTTGATGTAGTTCCATTTGTTAATTTTTGCTTCTGTTGCCCTTTTCAGTGCAGACAGACCCAAAAACATATTGCTGAGACTGTTGTTGAAGAGCTTACTGCTTATCTTCTAGGAGTTTCATGGTTTCAGGTTCTACATTTAAGTCTCTAATTCATTCTGTTTATTTTTGCATAGGGTGAAGAAAATGGTCCAGTTTCATTCTTTTGCCTGTAGCTGTCCCATTTTTCCAACACCATTTATTGAAGAGAGAAACTTTTCCCTATTGTATATTCTTGCTTCCTTCTCAGAGATTAGTTGATTATATCAGTGTGGGTTTATTTCTGGGTTCTTTATTCTGTTCAATTGATCTGTGTGTCTGTGTTTGTGCCAGTACCATACTGTTTTGATTACAATAGCTTTGTAGTATAGTTTGAAATCTGGGTGTGTGATACCTCTGGTTTTGCATTTCTTTCTCACAATTCCTTTGCTATTCAGGGCCTTTTTTAGTTCTGTACAAATTGTAGGGGAGTTCCAGTTCTTTGAAAAATGCCATTGGTATTTTAACAGGTATTGCATTGACTGTGGTACATGGCTTTATGCAGTTGTCAGTACTATAGAATACAACACCAAGAGTGAACACTAATGTGCTTTGGGTGATAATGTGTCAGCATTGGTTCATCCGCTGTAACAAATGTGCCTTTTGTGTGGGGATGTTGATGGGGAAGGTGGAAATTCTGTGTACCCTTTGCTCATTTTTGCTGTGAACCTAAAACTCCTTTTAAAAACAAGTCTATTAAAAATGCTCATGTCCAGAGATTGACTTTTTGTCATAGCCGATTCTGAGGTATAAGAAGGTTGAGAAATATCAGGCAAGACTCTTCCTGAGGACCTATCTCTCAGTGTAGCCTCACTGATCACTTTGAAGAAGGAAATTCCCAAGTTTAACTTTCCAACCCTGCCCTTTTCCATGATTCCCACATTTACAACCTCTGCTTGTATGGATGTTTCTGAGATCATATCAAACTCACCATCTTTTTCATTTCCCAGATTCCTCTTCTCTCATCCAGTGTTTGATCAGTGTGCCCATGATAAGCTTGGCTGTTCACGTTTTATAAACTTCAGATTCCCAGCATTGAGGATTCTTTGCATTCAAATCTTTGACCCCTCAACCTCATTCCCTGCCTCTGCTTGAACCCTTCTTGCCATGGAAGTTTAATTCTTGGCAAGGATCATCTACTTTTCAAAAACACCTTTATTTTTTTTTTATTACACAGCTGATAAATGTGAACTGTAGGGAAAAAAAAATCTGGAAAACATAAAAGAGAAAATAAAACCCACCCTTATACTATCACCTACTGAGTACTATTAATGTTTAAATATTTAAAAATAAAAATAAAGGAAACAGGTTATATTGTGAAATGTTTTTTAGGTCATTTTTCCCTTAACATGACATCATAAATATTCCCCTATCATAAATATACTTTCAAACCATTTAAAATAAGTTTTATGTTCCTTTGTCTGCAAAAGTAGTACGTGTTCATTGTCCAAAAGTCACACAGTGAGAAGTCAGTGGAACAGGAAATAAAAATCTCTCCACCCCCTCCCTCTGGATTATCCAAAAAGCAGCCTAGGATTATCCCCCAATTTTTCTTACTGAGACAAATAATTTGATATTTTCCAAGAAGGCATTTGCTGGCATTCCTTATATTTATTTTCTGGATTAAAAAAAAATTGAATTACATAATCTTCCCAGAGCTCAAGGCATCTAGAAGTTTTAAGCTGCCTGTTTGGTGCTACTCCACGCCCCTCTGCCACCACCTCTCTAGGGCTAACCACACATAACAATTCCAACATGCTTTTTAATTGCTAAGGCGACCTTTCTTTTTAAGGGCAGTTCTGATGGTTGGGAAGCTCTTCTTTATGTTGTATTGAAAACTGCTTCTTGTCCCTTTTACTCTTGGCCCTAGGCTTTCCTTATGGTGCTAGTAAAAACAAAACAAAAACCTAAACATAAAACCCTGTCTCTTTTTGACTTGCATCCTTGCCTCCCTCTCCACTGGTCTTCATTGGCCTTTGGAGGCAGGATAAGGTTAAGAGCACAGCTATGTAGTCAGACCCCCTGCATTCCTGGGGCAGTTTCTTCCATCTCTGTGAATCTCTGTCCTCATCTGTGAAATGGGGGTAATATCAGAACTTACCTCACTGGGTTGCTGTGGTAATTAAATGAGCAGTATGTGTGAGGCCCTTAGAACAGGCCTGGCATGTATTGTCATCAGGTATCCACAGGGTCTAGATTCTCGGAAAAAGGGAAGGTGACAAGATTGTCTGACTCAGACTCACCTGGAAAACTCATCTGGACGCAAGGGCCTGTTTTTGTTTGCGTCTTTGACTCAACTCATTTGGTGATTAGTGTTGCATGTCTGCCTGTGGCTGCAGGGCCCAGAACCTGAAACTGTGAGAATATTGGCAAGAACACAGGGGACAGACATGGGACCAGAGAGAGGGAGGCCAAGGTGTGGAATGCTATGAGAAGAAACCAGTGATTTCTGACCTAACAGCTGCAGGCTCCAGTGCTTAGTAGCTGTGAGAGCTTATACAAGTGTTCAAGCTTCAGTGTTCTTATCTGCAAAATGGGTTCATTCATGTGGGATGAGGAATAATGATGCACCTTACCTCAATTATTCAGCTTTTGCTAGGTGCTACCCATTCACTGCTTTCATTCTCACAAATCCCTCGGGGCCGAAATTTACATCCTTATTCTGCAGATGAGCACACTGAGGCACTCAGAGGTGGGTTGCTTTCTCAAATCCTCAAACCTAGAGAGTGGCAGGGCTGGGATTGGAATCCAGGCTGGCTCCAGAGTCTGGGCTCTTAAACTTATTATGCTGATAAAAACAAACAGTAATAAACCTACCATTTACTGAGCTTCTTGTTCAGTGCCATCTTCTCTTAATTTTCTCTTAAACTGGCCCCTGAAAGTCACCTAGTAGGTGTGCAAGGACTCTCTTCCCTTGGGTGGGAGACTGCTTTATTTTAGAGCTGGGATCCTCTTCCATGCCTGTACATTAATCAGGTTCATACAGGGAACTCATAAAAAATGATGTCAGGCCCCACACCAGAGCTTCTGATTCCATTAGCTTAGGGTAGAAGCCCTGCATAGGGAGTTTTTAAAATCATGCTGGCTGATTCCAATCTGTAGGCAGCATTGAGAACTGTGGTGTAGAGGGATTTTACCTGCCTCCAGGTGTGGTGCTTAACTGGGCTGCACGTTAGAGTCATCTGGGAGCTTCTAGATTCTGAGCTCATTGGCTTGAGCATCAGCCTTACTCACTGAGCTATTGTGCCTATTGGACCTTACTAGATAGATGCCAGGCAGTGCGTTAACTCACTGGATCCTGGAGTCATCATCTCTTCTTGGTTTGCTGAGGATTGTCTGTCCCCAGAGCTCCCACAGGTCAGATATGGCCAAACTAGTATGGTTGGTCACCCTTTTTAATCCTTCTCTAAACCTATGTTTCTTATTGACCTCATTCATTTATTTTACTGCAAATGTCTAGGGAAAGTTCTACTGATAAACCACATTATAAACTGAGGCACAGAATATTGGTCACATAGTAAATGATGGTTACAAAATACTGCCACAACCATTATTTAACTTCCTCTTAGGGCAAGTGGAAAGATTCAGAGGGAGTTTTTTGGTCCCCGTTTTGTAGACAGGAAAAGTGAGCCTCATGGGGGTAATGACTTTCCCTTGGTCAGGCTATGGTATTACATGGTAAGTCTGATCTTCTGACCCCTGGGCCTTTGCATGGCTTTGTTATATTGTGTGGGAGGATGAAGAATGTCCCCTTGAAGAGGCTTGCAGTTCATCAGTTTTGACACTCTGCGTCCATCAGCAGAGCTTGGGCCCCCCAGCCTTCCCTCCTGCAGTTGCTGAGAGTGGCTTCCTTTCCTCTGGGGACTGGGGATACTGTAGTTAGAAAAGGCCAAGATGATTACTGGCAATTGGGTGATGTTCATTTAGAACATCTGCCCTCAGGTCCCCAAGACCAGCTCTATCAGAGGACGTGACCCATGTCTGGCATTGTCAGACTCTGAAAACAGTCTCGTGTCCTCAGGGGAGAGATCTGGATGGGGTTGATCAGACTGCTGAAATGTCTTTGAGGTGTGGAGTAATGGAGGCCTTGCTGGCAAAGAGACAAGCTTGTACAAAGGATTATTTTAGCATGATCTGGTGTTCTAGGGATAAGTGGAGAGAGAAGTGCAAGATATAGGTGGCCTGGTTTCTCAACACAAGGCAGCCTGAATTTCTTTTTCTCCAGGAAAGGAACCTGCTGAATGGTTCAGGGAGAGGGGTGGGGCCCTCTCTGCGGAGGAGCAGTTCAGCAGCCAATTTGGCAGGAAGATTTGCATATTTGAAACATCAGTGCTGGAATTCTCAGAGCTGATTCTAAGAGGTACAAGGATGTACATAAAATAATATAATTAGAAAAACTAGACCATTACTTGCACTGAAGTGGAAATTCAAGAGGGCAGGGACTTTAGTCCCTTTTGTTCTTGACTATAGACTCAACATTTGGATAGTTCTGGCACATAGTTGGTGCTTAGTGAATGAATGAATGAATTTTCCAGCATTATGTGTGGTTTTACCAGAAAATGGCATTTGAACTTACAAGATGGAGAGGATTTAGTTAGGAAGAAATAAGTGAGCCTGGTTGGGAGGGGATGATCCAGGCAAGGTTAAGCATAAGCAAGGCTAAGAGGTAGAATAAGGCCTACAGCAATATAAGACAGTATCTACTGAAGCTTACTATACACCGGGCACTCGGTAAAGTGCTAATTAAATCCTCCTAAAAAACCCTAGGAATATCTCCACTTTACAGATGAGGACATTGAAGCCCAGAGTGTGAAGTATCTAGCCCAAGGACAGGCTGTAGCCCTGGCTTGCCTGTTTCCAAGAGTCCTGCAGGGCTGTGGGGTCTCAGACCTCATTAGAGGTTTGCAGCAGGTGGAGCGCGTGTCCCAGTCTGCACAAAGCCCGCTGCTGCCCTGCTTGGGTGGCCAAGGCCTGGTGTCCTTGCCACTCTCTGGCCTGCAGGAGTCCACTCCTTGCATGCCAGGCCTGCTCCCTTTTTAACCAAGCTGCTGTGTTCACAGATTTCCATTTTTAGCTTCCCGGACTAGAACACAGTGTTCAATGCACTGTAAACCTCAATGTCAGTTTGATTATAAGAGAGGCGTGTTTGGGCTCCCGCTCTCTCGTTTCCATGTCTAATAATAACCCTCTGGATTCTCTCTCCCCTTTTCTCCCAAGGCCCTCAAAGCGTTTCACATGCAATGTCCCACTTAAGCCTGTAGTTCCTCAGGGAGGCTGCTGGTGGCTATTATGCGAAAGGGCTTCGGCACCTATTTGGTTCTCTTCAAACAGAAAAGGTTACAATCATCTCGGTTTTAAATGTGGGAGAACCAAGTAATTGGAGAGTAATAAGAAATGCTAAAGGGAACTGGTGTTTAATCAGTGCTTACTGTGTGCATCTTATCAACCCTGGGAGGTGTAATCGGGGAACTGTCCTTATTTTTATGAAGGAGAAAAAGGACTCAGAGAGGTTAAGTGATTCATTCAAGGTCACACAGCTAATAATAGGTATAGTATGGCTTTGACCCTGGATTTACTTCCAAGGCCTTTAGCTTTTCCATTGCATCATTAAATGGGATGCAGTGGAAATAAAGGCGCAGTCAGATCTTAATTCTCTTGGCTCCTGCACCAGGCCAGCCAGCCCCCTGTCCCTTTCTGTATAGCCTACATGAGGAGGTTATAGGAGGATTATTTCTCATTCAGTCATGGCCATCTAACCAACTAAAAAATATTGGAAGTAGGAAACTACTCCTTTGTTTTTCCTTCCATCCCAACCATTCATTCACTCATTCATTTATTCATTCATTCATGTATTCAGCAAGTATCTATTGTTCCCTTTTCTATGAGCATTAGTGAGATGAAGACACAGTCCCATTGAGTCTCTTTTCCCCAGGGTCTTAATTTCTGTTCAATCTCTGTGTGATCTGGAGCAAGTGACTTCACCTCCCTGTGCTCCAGTGTCCTCATCTAAAGAATGGGGATAATAATGGTTCCTATTTCATAGGGATTATGTGAAGAGCAAAATGCACTTGCGAGTCAAGGAATGGATCAACCTCCACGGCAGTATGTGGGCCCTGTGAGGACTGTTTGGGGAGATATTTTGTGGGTAGAAGGCTGTGCCTAGTTCAGTGTTGGTGGAATAGTTCTGTGAAGATAATGGCCCCCACTGTTGGGTGGACCAAACATACTATATCCATATTCTACACATTGGCTGTTTTGGGAAAGTTGGAAAGTTGAACTGATTTAAATCAAAAAGCATTGATTGAGCACTTACTTGTTAGAGAGGCTATGTGGACCTGGGTCCATGTTCCAGCTTTGCCCTGTGACAGCTCTGTGACTTTGGGATAGCTGGTACACCTCTCTGGACTGCAGTTTCTCTTTTTGGAATGCTTTATCATTCTTGTGAGGACTATAAATAAAGTATAGAAAGTACTTTAATATTTTCTCTATAGAAAGTATAGAAAACATAGTTACTGGCACATGTTGGTACCCACAAATGGATGTTATTACTAATGCTGACAGGTGCTGATTGCAATTCTACAGCATCAAAATATTAAAAATCCATGGGTTGGGTCTTCAGGTACAGCTGGATCCAGGTGCTGTTATGATGGCCTGACCTGGTCCCACTCCATCCTTCTCTCAGTTCTGTTTTCATTTGTGTTGGCTTTGCTCCCAGGAAGGCCTTCTCCTCCTGGTGGCAAGGAGCTCAATACTTATACTTACATACTACCCATGAGCCCAGTGGAATAAGATCTTCTTTTTCTCTATAGTTACAGCAAATTCCATGGCCTTGAGTTACATTGGACCAACTTGGATCATGTCCCATTCTTGAGTCATCACTGAGGTCATGGGTGGACAAAATTAATTTGTTGTCCAGCTCTGGGGCATGTCACTCCCTTATGCTAGGGGCTGGGGCCATCAGCTTTAAACAAACCACAGGGACTAAGAGTGGGAGAAGGCATTTTCTCCAAAGGAGAATCTAGGTTCTTTTACTAGAACAAAGGGAACAGGTACAGGACAGGTGTGTTCAGCTGGGTTCTTCCAAGAACAGACTAAAGATGATTTGTGTGCAAGTAATTTATTAGGAAATGCATTTGGAAGAAACTGGTAAGGGATTGGAGGAAGCAGGGTAAGGAAAGAGGAGGAAGTCAAGTGCGAGACTTCAGGTGAAGTGCCAGCCTTAGCGTGATCCTATGGGGTGCTCTGGAGTGTAAATTACACCTCAGAGTATGTCCTATTTTGAAGCACGGGAACTGGGCATTTGTATCCATGAATCAGTCATTGGCAGTGGACTTCATGGTCTCCAAATGGGAGACACAGCTCTGGTAGTTCAAGGAAGGGCTCTGAAGATGGTCTTGGGTGTGAGGCTTTGGTAGCAAAGCACACAGAAGCTCAAGGGGTGTAAAAGGGATGTAAGGGGCTGTGGCACCCACTCCAGTGGGGAACATCCATAGCTGTCTGCAATGGGATGACAGAGGAGTGAAGGGGAGGAGGCAAGGGCAAGGGACAGAATGGGCACAGCAAGGACATGGGGCAGCTAGGGTGGTCTCATCCTGGTCAGGTTCAAGGAGGAGAAACTGAGAAGCAGCCCCCCGACCTCCCCTTTCTTCCTGCCACTCTATCACTGACAATAGCTATCATCAGTATCCCTTACAGTCCTCAGCAGCGCTGAGACATCACTGTGCAGAAACAAGTGAGGAGGTAATTCAGCAAAGGGCACAGGCAGCCAAGAAGCCAGAGGGGCAGCCTCAGCCCCCATTACATGGATGAGGTCGGAGTGAGATCACTAGGCCCAGGGACCCTTGGGTACCTGCCCATGCCAAGGCTGGTGCTTCACCTGAAGTCTCACACTTGACCTCCAACTGCTGGAGGTCTGGAGGTTCAGAAATCCCTTGGGCTCATGTAACCTCACTCTGCCTCTTCCCTTCCCACCTCTCACCCCTCCAATAGCCTCTCTATCCATCAGAAGCAGCCACCACCTTTGCTGTTCCGGCTTCATCTGTCACCTTCTTCCCCAAGCCATCTGGCATTCTGCTGAGGGAACTGGGAGGCAGTGAGGGAGAAGCAAGTCAATGTGTCAGGCCAAGTTAGCAGCTCCATCCTCAGGGTCACGGCCACTGCTCTGCTAATTATTTTGAGGGTGATGAGGTGGTTCAGGCCAGGGTTCATAAAAGAGTCATTTACTGAGCACTTGTTATGTGCCAGGCTCTGTGCTAAGTGCCCCAGAAGCATTATCTCATGTCATCACATCCAGCAGTCATAGAAACTGACGTACTAGGACTCTTTGTTACAAGTAATAGAAACCCAAGCCAGGCTGGGTTTGAGGAAAAAAGACTTTTTGGCTCAGAAAATGGCAAAGTCGAGGGGAATTAGTCACACCTGGAGCCAGGAGTTTAAATAATGTCACCAGTCTCTTTCCATCTTTCTCTTGGGCTTTCTTCTATGTTGGCTGCACTCTTAGGCAGCCTCTCTGTTCCCCTCCCTTCAGTGACAGCCAGTTGGCCTCCTCTAGTGAGGAGATGGCCAGAGGAGGCTGCCGCTCTGGCTTCTTGGCTGCCTGTGCCCTTTGCTGAATTACCTCCTCACTTGTTTCTGCACAGTGACGCCTCATGGGTGCCAGGAACCAGCTCCACAAACCCACTGGGAAGAGTGGTTCTCTTTTTCAGTGGTTTATACCATAATAGTATCTCATCAGACCAACTTGGGTCCTCTGTTCATTTCTGAACCAGTCACTGTGGCTGGGGGTGGAATATTTGGATTGGCCAGTTCTTGGTGATGTGCCCACATCTGAAGCTGGGTATGGCTTAACTTCATCTGCAACACATGGACTGAGAGTGGGGCACTGGTGCTTCTTTGAAGGAAAAGCCTACCTATTCTGACTCGAAGAGGGGGATTGAGTACTGGGAAGGAGACAGAAAATTAAAGGTCCACCAGGGGTTCATGTTATTATCGTCCTCATTTACATATTTAAAAACTGAGGTTTTTCAGACAGATAAAATAATGATCTCAAGACCATACATCTAGTAAGTGACAGGTTGGTGATTGGAAACCAGTCTGACTCCAGAGTTTGAGCTCCTGACTACCACCCCAGGTTGCTGCTTCAATAAGAGAAGAGGTGGTTCCATTCCCGGAATCTCTGAAATGTGGCATTACCCATATCAATGAAATATTGATTCATTTATTGGGAACAAGCATTGGAACAGAAGTCAGGAATCATTGGTTCTATGTCTGGGCTGGCAGTTGTTGGTAATTCTGAACTCTAGTTTTCTTGTCTAGGTACAGGGTGCGATGACATCCTCCTGCCTGCTTCATAGGGTTGAAATTGGATATGAAAATGCCTCTACACCTGTTCTTTCTCCATGTGAACTCCTCTGTGCTATTGCACAGTGTATTTATGAGTCCAGATTCTCCTGAGGGCAGGGGCAGGCTTCATTCATTCATTCATTCTTCAGTAAGGATTTTTGAGTAACTACTATGTGCTAGACCTTGTCCCGTGTACTGCTGTATTCATCTGATGTTTAGTCCATAGTAGGTACTGGGTAAATGTTGGTGACACTGGACCTTCCTGACGCTTTGCCTGTTTAGCAAACAGTGATGCTCTCAATGACCTCCTGCCTTCTGCTTCTTGCTACTGCTAACCAAACCACTAGGAATGTGCCCTAATCTTCACTGTATAACTGAAAAAAATCACAATGTGGGTTTTGGGGAATATGTATTAAAAAACTGAGGAATGAGAGAGAAGACAAAGCCGTCAATAAAAGACTGTGTTTGGGTAGAAAGCTGATCTCACTGATAGGCTTCCTGTGGGACTTGCTGGCTTGGGCAGGTTTGGAAGATGGAGTTTCTGGGAGCCCCAGTGGGCCCATGATCTTGCCCTGGCATATCCCCAGTAGTTAGATTGAGCCCTAATCAAGGCACTCGTAACATATGCCCACTTGAGTTTCAGAATTGCTGTGGACTATTGAGTGTGTCTCACTTCCCTGCTTTTTAATGGGAATATCTGTGGCAGTATGCCTGTCTCACTATTGTAGGTTGGGTATTTTGAAGGAAGATACTCTCTCTCTTTAGTCCACAGGTTTTTGGATCAAGAGGAACTGAACTCGAGGAGCTATACTTGAGTTTTATCTGAGAAGCCTGACCCACACTTAGACCTGATTTAGGTGATAGGATCCTGATCTGAGTTTGATGCTTCTAGATGACAATTTCAGGGTTCCTTAGAAGGGGGTGAGTGTGTGTTGCCTATGTATAATTGTGTATAATTTGTGCCATGCAGGCAGACTGTAGTGGCTTTAAAACATGTTCACACATTCTTTGACACTCTTCCAGTCAAGAGATGGAGTCTGGTTTTTGTCCTTCAACCTGAGTGGGCCTCTATGGCCACCTGGATGAATAGAATGCAACAGAGATGACACTGTGTGACTTCCAAGGCTGGGTGAGAACAGAAAGGCATGCAGCCTCTGCTAGTTCCTCTTGGAACACCCACTCAGGGAGCCTTCAGTCACCAGGCAGTAAGTGTGGCTACACTTCAGGAACTGTGTATAGACCTCGATAGACCACATAAAGAAGAGCTGTTCAAGGAGTCCTGGCTGTTCCCACCCTCAGGTGCCTGAGTCTTTCCAGAAATACAGTCACATGAATGAAGAAACCTGTGATGTGACCCAGGCCCTAGCCATAGTGAGTGCAGGTGCTTGAGAGATCCTGAGCAAGAGCTGCCTGGCTAAGTCCAGCCAACCCAGACACTGGAGCAAAATAAATTATGACTACTGTACTAAGTGCTGTTTTGAGAGTGTTGTTACGCAGCAATAACTAGCTGGATCCTGCTATCAAGAGCAGTGGTAACGCAGCCTTTCTTAAGAGAGGGCCCCACTCTGGACTCCAGGGTTCTTAGTCAAGCCTCAGGCATGCATTCTGCAACTTTTCATGCTGGTGCTTTCTCAGTCTTATGAGAAAGCATCAAAGGAGGATTCTCAGGCAACAACCAGGACTCATGTGGTCCTGATATGATTTGTTGATTGCAATGTTTAGAAGTATAGTTGACTTGGGGACAATGGGGAAAACCAACCAAGTTCATCCATCTGCAGGGGATGTCTGTTACATCACAACTGCCATCTGGTCACATGACAGTGAGATACTGTTGATTCCAGGACACACTCCCATTACATCAGTGTGACAATGTGCATCTTGAAATGATGATCTCAGCCAAAAAAAAAAGGGGATAATAGTGTATCTGTGGTGTAGGGTAGTGCCCAGCAGAGCTCTAGGCCCATGCTAGAATGGTGGCCATCAGTGCAGAGGTATGCTATTACAAGGACCCTGCATAAGGAAAAGGGTGCAGGGTCCAGAGTCAGGCACCAAAACCCCAGGAAAAGGAAGTATTAACTGGAGCAGAGAGGGGAGCCTGAGGAGATGGCTCAGCTGATGCAGTGCCAGGACCTCATGAAGAACAATGCATCAGAAATGCTTTGGTTACTCGAGTGAAAAATCAAATTAGCTTTGCATCTGGGAGTAGGGCTGCTCTAGCCAGGAAACAGTGTCAGCTTCACTGGAAAGGGCTCTGGCCATCCCTCAGCCCCGGGAAAGCCAGGAGCTGCCAGGGGGCCTGCTGGCTTCTCCTGAGGTTGGTCTCTCTCCAGGACATGGTGTTTCAACATCTCAAGTGGTTCCATGTGACAGCAGCGGTCTCTTGCTCTATTTCTGGGTGAAGCCCTGTTCTCACAGAGGGGGCTTGTTTGTACTAACTTCTCTCCCTCCTCAGAGGAAGCCAGGAAGGATGGAGAATAAGGAAGCTGCAAGAAAGCAGCAAAGAACGACTGTGATTAAAAATTATTTTTTAAATTTGTAGCTGCAAAATGCTTTGATCAAATAGAATGTCACTCCAATCTCTAACATGGAAAGTGGTCTTTAAAGGAGCTTCTTGGTATAAACACTTTGGATAGAATTTTGCAATATCTAGTAAAGCTAAATAAGCATGGGCACATTCTGTGACCCAGCAATTCCACTGGTTGGTATATCCCTAGAGAACCACTTCTCAAATTTCAAAGGGCAGATGGAGAACCTGGGGATTTATTAAAATGCAGGTCCTGATTCAGTAGATCCTGAATGGGCCAGAGATTCTGTATTTGTGGCTAGCTCCCGTTTGAGGCTGATGCTCCGACCACACTTGGAGTGGCAAGGCCCAAGGGAGCTGTTTTCTAAATTTTCTTTTTGGCTCGGACTGCCAGTAAAGAATACATTTGAGATTGCGACCCAGTATACACATATCTATAATTGAAACAAAGTTTTATGAAGCAATTCTTAGCTTTGCTGTATGATGCTCTCTAATATTTTCTATTCTCTCTTGTAAAAAAAACAAAACAAAATCCCGGAGTGTTGATTTCATTATTCACCAGTGGGTCTCCAGTCACACTGAATCCTAGAGAAATTCTTACCCACACAGACTAGGAAATAGGAAGACTCACGGATGCATTGTTTGTAATAACAACAACAACAAAAAATTGGGAAAAGCAAAAGAAAAGAAAAAAACTACAGCCTGAAAGGTCTGTCCACAGGAGAATGTATCAGTACATTTGTGATACAAGCGCACAGTGGAACAGTGAACATAAATCAGTCTGAACCACATGATTCAGCATATATTTCACAAACAACATTGAGTAAAAATACCAGTTGAGGAAGGTTGCATGTTATAGGATACCACTTATGTACGGTTTAGAAACAGGCAAAAGAATTCTATTTGTTCTTGAGGAATTCATATGTATATAGTAAATGTATAAAAGCTCATAAGGGAATGATTAACACCAGATTCAGGAGAGTGACTGCGTCTTGTGGGACTCAGTGGACTGTAATAGGGGTGCCTTTGGGGCTCATTAGTGTATATATATAAAGCTTCATTCCCAAGGTGGGTGATGAGTCCATGGTGTTTATTATATTAGTCTCTATCCTTTTGTTATAGGCTTGAGGCATTTTGTAATAATTAAAATTTTTAAATGAAAGAAAAAGAGAGGAGGAGATTCTTGAGTTGAATGTTATAGGGGGTTGTGTTAGTTTCCTAGGGCTTCCATAACAAATTGCTAAAAACTTGGTGGCTTAAAACCAAAATTAAATTTTAATTTATTCTCGCACAGTTCCAAAGTCCAGAAGTCTGAGAAGACGTCTGTGGGGTTTGTTCTCTCTGGAGCCTCTGAGGGAGAATCTGTTCCATGCCTCGCTCCTAGCTTCTGATGACTGCTGGCAACGCTTGGCATTCCGTGGTGTGGGCTTTATCATCACTCCATGTCTGCCTCTGTCTTCACATGGTCTTCTCTCTGGGTTTCAGATCTCTTGTAAAATGTCTCCTTTCTCTGAGAAGGAGACCAGTCCTTGGATTTAGGGCCCACTGTAAATGCAGCATGATCTCATCTGGAGATCTTTCTCTTCATTACTTCTGTAAAGACCCTATTTCCAAATAAATTCAGAGGTATTAGGGCTAGGACTTGGACCTATCTTTTGGGGGACCAACATTCGACCCAGTATAGGGATATAAAACCCTGTCCATTCAACCTCTCCCCTCAATATTATTATGATTATATTGCTTATTGCAGGGTTTCTTAACCTCAGCACTAGTGACATTTTGGGTTGGATAATTATTGTCATTGGGGGGCTTTCCTGTGCCTTGAAGGGTGTCCAGTAGCATCCCTTGCCTCTACCCATTAAATGCCAGCAATATGCCTTATCCATTGTAGCACTGAAAATGTTTCTAGATATTCCTGAATGTCTCCTGGAGGTAGGGTTGCAAGATAAAACACAGAGCCCCAGGTAAATATGAATTTTATATAAAAAAAGAATAATTTTTTAGTATAAATATTTCCCAAATATTGCATGGGACATACTTATATTTAAATTATTCATTGTTTATATTGGACATGCTGATTTCCTCCCCCCCCTCAGAAATCTGGCAACCCTACCTAGGGGGCAACATTCTTCCTGGTTTAGAAGAGCTAGGTGAGGACTGTCATTACAAATCCATTCATCCGCTGTCTACTCTGGTCTCACCACTGTGCCATGCCCTGTTCATGATTAACTGCATTTACTCCTTGAAACAAACCAGAGGAGTAGGTGATGTACTTACTTCCAGAAAATATGTAGAGGGGTTAGATTTTGAATCCAGAACCATGTGTTCATAGATACTATGAGTCGGGTAGAGGGGTGGCTGTTTGGCAGATTTTGAGTGCCTCACGAGTTTGGGGGAAAATGGTGCCAATGTCTAGACCATCGTGGTGAGAGGTATTGGATGAGCAAGAATGAGAACTACAGAAGGGCTGGTGGTGGGAGATGATGGCAGGGCGTAGGAGCAGCAGCTATTGAAGATGGGGCGTGAGCCTTGGGTTTGGGATCATTTGCCAAGAAGAGAGGCCGCTGAGTGTGAGCTGTGGTGAGAGGATCTCAGTAATGAGCAGACTCGTGTTTGAAGGTCAGCTTCACAGCCTTGAGTCGATTCTGTAGTGACGACATCTGTCCTTCACGGTGCGCTTGGTGTCTGGTGAGTACTGCCCCCCATGCCAGCCCTACATGATCTCATTTACTCCTCAAATGCCATTCTTAGGGCATTTTGCAGATGTGGCTGCTGATGCTTAAGAGAGGTTAAAAAACTTGTCCCCTATCATAAGCTAGTGAGGGGCAGAGCTGGGACTCCCACCAGGGCCTGCTGGACCCCAGAGCCCACATTTTGAAATCACTGTTCTTTACTCTCTTCTATCAGTATCTCTTTAAGCCTCAGTTTCCTTCTCTCTCCAATGGGAAGAACATTCCCAGCCTTTTCAGGTTGTTTCTAGGATTAAATGAGTTAGTGTGTCTAAAGCACTTAGCCGAGGGCCTGGCACAGAGGAGCTAGCAGTTATTAAGAAGGGGAGTGAGGCCTGAAGCAGGGGTCCCTCCTACCCTCCTCACAGGCTATGTGTGTTCAGCAGGGTTTGTATCTTACTCATCTCTGTTCATTTCATCTCTAAACCACCGTGCAATGACCACTTACTATGTGCCAGGCACTGTTGTAGGTCCTATGCATGCAGCTAAGACTAAGACATCATCTCTGTCCTCAAAGTACAGCATTTCCCCAGCAAGCTTGGAGTGCCCATAGTAGGCCCTCAAAAAATGCCTGCTGAATGGATGACTTCATGAATAATGAATGCAGAGAGCAAGTGAGTCCTGTCTTCTTAACAGAGGCATCAATTCAGCTGTGAGAATTGCCAAGGCTGGCCCTGGGATAATGGATTAGCATTGTCTTCTAATAAGGGTGGTTTCATTCATATGAAGGATGGAGATAATAATATATTTCTTGCAAAGCTGAATTAACTAATATTTATAAAGTGCCTCTGAAGCCACAGATGAAAAGCAAAGTAAAAACATCTTGTACTATAGATATTAATAATTATTGTCCCCCTGCACCAGACCTTTCAGGTGTGTTTCTTGAAACAGGAAGAAGTTGTGCCTAGTTTTGAGATAATTAAACCCTAGGGAAAGATCATCTAATCCTTTATTAGGGCCCAAACAAGCCCTTTTTCCTCTTTGCTGAGTCTGTGTTTTCCTCATCCTCAGGTGACCTGCCTTCTTTTGAGAACATCTGCTTTTGAGACAGTAACTTTCTCTTTGTATCTATTATTTAAGTAGGTATTTCCACTAAAGTCTTCCTGGGGCCTCATCCGGACCTATAAAATAGAAGGGCCGTTTGCATGACAATTGATTTGCATATAATTTGCATGACCTATCTTGGTTCATGCAGTTATATCTTACTTGATTTCCAAAAACTTTGTCATTTCTGTTTATATAATCATAAAGGTGGCAAAGATCTCAGATCATGCAAAGGACTCGTTCCCTGAGAGTCATTTGATGGGTAGAAGGAAGGGACATTTGCTGAACCCTACTGTGTGCTTACAAATGGAATTTCACTTAATCCCCTGGTTCTCAGGTTTGGCTGCAAATTGGAATCACTCGGAGCTAAAAAATATCGGTGACTGGTCCCTACCCTCAGAAGATTATGACAGAAATCGGAGTAACTGGTGGGGGCAAGCCTCAGTATTAGGATCTCTGAATCCTCCCCAGGTGATTCTAAGATGCAGCAAAGACTGAGAACTACTTGTTTTATTCTCACAAAAACCCACGAACATCATCCCCCTCCACACCCCCATGTTAAAGGTATGGAAACTGAGGTTTGGGGCATTAGGGCAAGGACATTCATAATAATATTATTAATGTTAATAGCTGATCATTTGATGTTTAGTATGTGCCAGACTCTGTGCTGAGCATGGGTGTGTGTGTGTGTGTGTGTGTGTGTGTCTGTGTGTCTGTGTGTCTGTGCATTTAATTCTTGCAGTGACTCTTTAAGGTAGGGATTAATATTCATTCCCTTGTTATAAATGAACAGAGGTTCAAAAACATATGTAATCTGCCTATGGCCCCGAAACTAGCAAGAGATCATCCACAGGGGAGAGATGACTGTGTGTGGATTAGGATTAGACTGTGTTGGGATTTGAATATTCGTTCTAACTTCTGGTTTATTCAGGATCCAACTTGTGTGCTTCTTGAGGAGCCTGTCTTTGCCTTCTGTGTTCCTCTGGGCTTAGCACAGTGCAGGGCTCCTTAAAGTCCTCTGGAGAATACCGAGGGCCGGCATGGAGCAATTAGGGCCACAGAATGGACTTTTAAGCAATAAGGAGCAAGACTTTTGGCCTGTGAATCGGTGCTTCTGCCCTTCCTCCATCTCTCCAAAACTTATTGAGCCCTGTGCCAAAGACACAAGGCAGACGAGGCTGCTGTGTAGCATCCATCACTTGTCAGCCAATATTGGAGCTTTGAATTAACCTGCAGAAGTTGGGCTGTGCTTTTTTTCTCCCTGGAAAATGAGCTGAAGCTGATGTGAGGAAATAGTTTCAGCACACCAGAGGGAAGAATGGTGACTGTTTTTTATTTATTTGGAGGTGTTTTTTCTTTCTTTCTTCTCATCTGGGATGTGGCAAGAGGAAAGAAATCTTATCACATTTATCCAGCCAGTATGCTTGTGAATAGGGAATCATTTGGTGCCATGATATTCAAATATAAATTTGTTCATTCATTCAATGCTTTTTGAGCTCCTGCCAAAAATGTCTGGTGCTATTCTAGATGATGGGGATACATTAAAAAATGAGGCAAAGTCCCTTTATCTATGGCGACCTGAATGATGAGAAGAAACAAGTCATGTATAGATCTGGAGGAATAGTGTTTCTGAGCAGAGGGAACAGCAAATGTAGATCTTTGAGATGCGAATGAGTTTAATGGGTTAAGGAACAGTAGGACAGAATATGGTTCACAGTGGATAAGTGGGGTGAAGATCAGAGAGCTGGGCAGGGGCTTGGTTGCACAATGACCTATAGCCATGATAAGGCATTTGGGAATTACTCTGAATGAGATAGGAAGCCACTGGATGGTTTTAAGCAGAGAAGTGACATGACCAACTTGTATTTTCAAAGAATCACTCTGGCTGCTGTTTGGAGAATAGACTGAAGGGGGCAGAAGTGGAAGCCTGGAGCTGAGTTAGGAGGCGTTGAAACAATCTAGTGGAAAAGATGTGGTGGTTTAAACCAGGAGGTAGCAATGCAAGTGGTTAGTTGTTGCATTTGGCATCTGTTTTGACAACTGAGCTTACAGGACTTGCTAATTAACTCATTGTATTGGGTGAGGAAAAAAGAGGAATCAAGGTTGATTCCTGCCTTTTTGGCCTGAATGATAATATTAAGGTATCTCCTGAGATGGGAAAGACTGAAGGAGAAGTCCATATCACCTATTGTATTTCCTTTTTAGCAAATTCACAGTAGCATATTAATGGTTCTTAGATGGTCTGCAATAAAGACATCTGCTTAGCTTTGGTTAACCCAGCATTTCCGAAACTTATTTGATCACGGAATTTTGTCTGTTGTTGCCCCACAGAAACATGTGGTAAGATTCTCTAAATTTTCCTTGAATAACACTGGAGTTGGCATGTGGAATTTTCTGTGTGTGTGTGTTGGCCCAGGTTGGGGAAGTGACTTGCAGCTGGCAGTGTTTCAAATTCAGATGGATGAGCTATGTGCTTCCGTTCTTTATGCCTTCAAATACTTCAATGCCATCCTCTTCCATCTAACGACTCTTCCTGCCTTAGTCTAACCAAAGCATATCTCCATATCAGACTAGAGAGAGTTTATAGAAAAATCTGTGCTGCTCCCACTGTCTTCAGGACGAATATGAAATGCTTTACTCTGGCTTTGCTGTGTGCTTCGTGACATGAGTCTCTGCCTACCTTTCCAGGCATTATTTTCCACCCTATGTTCTAGCTAAAGTGAAATTTTTAAAGCTTCCTATTCTCTGTCTCACCTCTGTGCTTTTGCACATACTCTTCCCTCTACCTGGAATACTTTCCAAGCTCCTTTCACTCAACCTTTAGGTATTGTCTTAGATAGCACCCTTCTAGGAGCAATTTTCTCATTTCTTATGCTTGGGTTGGGCATCTCTTCTCTGTGTTCATGGTTCCCCTAGGGATACCTCCCACTACCACCACAGGCCCCTTTACCAAGGTAGAATTGACAAATAGAAATTGTGTATATTTAGGTGTACAACTTAATGTTTTGGTATACATATACATTGTGAAGTAATCACCACAATCAAGCTAACATCTAGACAATGAAAACACAGTCAACAGAAGCCAAAATAGACAGCTGGAGTTGCACCAAATTGCAGAGCTCCTGCCCAGCAAAGGCAAAGGAAACAATCAACAGAGAGAAAAGGAAACCCACAGAGTGGGAGAAAATATTCACAAGCCATACACTTATAAGGGGTTAATATTCCAGAATATATAAGGAACTCACACTACTCAGTAACAAAAAAAGAATAACCTAATTAAAAAATGAGCAAAGGACGTGAATAGACATTTCTCAAAAGAAGACATACAAGTGGCCAACAGGTATATATGAAACTGTGCTTAACATCATTAATCATCACTACTCATAATGCAAATCAAAGCCACAATGAAGTATCACCTCATACCTGTGAGGATGTCTATTTTCAAAAAGTCAAAAGTTAACAAGTATTGGGGAAGATGTGAAAGAAAGGGAACATTTCCTTTACACTGTAGGAAGGAATGTAAAATGGTGCAGCCACTATCGAAAACACTCCTCAAAAATTAAAAAGAACACTACCGTATGATTCAGTAACCCCACTTCTAGATATATGCCCCTAGCTTTTTAAAAATAATTTATTTTTGTGTCATTATTCTACAATTACATGTGCAATATTATGGTTATTGAACTACCCCTTCATCAGGTCCCCCCCACCAACCCCATTACAGTCACTGTCCATTAGTGTAATGAGATGCTATAGAATCACTACTTGTCTTCTCTGAGTTGTACAGCCCTTCCCGTGCCCCCCTGAACATTACATCTGCTAATCGTAATGCCCCTTTTTCCCTCTATCCCTCCCTTCCCACCCATCTTCCCCAGTCCCTTTCCCTTTGGTAACTATTAGTCCGTTCTTGGGTTCTGTGAGTCTGCTGCTGTTTTGTTCCTTCAGTTTTTTTCTTTGTTCTTATACTCCACATATGAGTGAAATCATTTGATACTTGTCTTTTTCGGCTTGGCTTATTTCACTGAGCATAATACCCTCTAGCTCCATCCATGTTGTTGCAAATGGTAGGATTTGTTTTCTTCTTATGGCTGAATAATATTCCATTGTGTATATGTACCACATCTTCTTTATCCATTCATCTACTGATGGACACTTAGGTTGCTTCCATTTCTTGGCTATTGTAAATACTGCTGCGATAAACATAGGGGTGCATCTGTCTTTTTCAAACTGGGCTGCTGCATTCTTAGGGTAAATTCCTAGGAGTGGAATTCCTGGGTCAACTGGTATTTCTATTTTAAGTTTTTTGAGGAACCTCCATACTGCTTTCCACAATGGTTGAACTAATTTGCAGTCCCACCAGCAGTGTAGGAGGGTTCCCTTTTCTCCACATCCTCGCCAACATTTGTTGTTGTTTGTGTTTTGGATGTTGGCCATCCTCACTGGTGTGAGGTGATATCTCATTGTGGTTTTAATCTGCATTTCTCTGATGATTAGCGATGTGGAGCATCTTTTCATGTGCCTGTTGGCCATCTGAATTTCTTCTTTGGAGAAGTGTCTCTTCATGTCCTCTGCCCATTTCTTAATTGGATTATTTGCTTTTTGTTTGTTAAGGTGCATGAGTTCTTTATATATTTTGGATGTCAACCCCTTATCAGATATGTCATTTATGAATATATTCTCCCATACTGTAGGATGTCTTTTTGTTCTACTGATGGTGTCCTTTGCTCTACAGAAGGTTTTCAGCTTGATATAGTCCCACTTGTTCATTTTTGCTTTTGTTTCCCTTGCCCGGGGAGATATGTTCATGAAGAAGTTGCTCATGTTTATGTCCAAGAGATTTTTGCCTATGTTTTTTTCTAAGAGTTTTATGGTTTCATGACTTACATTCAGGTCTTTGATCCACCTTGAGTTTACCTATGTGTATGGGGTTAGACAGTAGTCCAGTTTCATTCTCTTACATGTAGCTGTCCAGTTTTTCCAACACCAGCTGCTGAAGAGGCTGTCATCTCCCCATTGTATATCCAAGGCACTTTTATCAAATATTAATTGACTGTATATGTTTGGGTTAATGTTTGGATTTTCTATTCTGTTCCACTGGTCGGTGGGTCTGTTTTTGTGCCAATACCAAATTGTCTTGATTACTGTGGCTTTGTAGTAGAGCTTGAAGTCAGGGAGCATAATTCCCTGTTTTATTCCTCCTTTTCAGGATTGCTTTGGCTATTCGGGGTCTTTTGTGGTTCCATATGAATTTTAGAATGATTTGTTCCAGTTCATTGAAGAAAGCTATTGGTAGTTTGATAGGGATTGCGTTGAGTCTGTAGATTGCTTTAGGTAGTATAGCCATTTTGACAATATTTATTCTTCCTAGCCAAGAGCATGGGATGCATTTCCATTTGTTAGTGTCCTCTTTAATTTCTCTTAGGAGTGTCTTGTAGTTTTCAGAGTACAGGTCTTTCACTTCCTTCGTTAGGTTTATTCCTAGGTATTTTATTCTTTTTGATGCAATTGTGAATGGAATTGTTTTTCTGATTTCTCTTTCTGTTAGTTCATCGTTAGTGTATAGGAAAACAACAGATTTCTGTGTGTTAATTTTGTATCCTGCAACTTTGCTGAATTCAGATATTAGTTCTAGTAGTTTTGGAGTGGAGTCTTTAGGGTTTTTTATGTACAGTATCATGTCATCTGCAAATAGTGACAATTTGACTTCTTCTTTACCAATCTGGATGCCTTGTATGTCTTTGTTTTGTCTGATTGCTGTGGCTAGGACCTCCAATACAATGTTGAATAACAGTGGAGAGAGTGGGCATCCGGTCTTGTTCCTGATCTTAGATGAAAAGCTTTCAGCTTCTCGCTGTTAAGTATGATGTTAGCTGTGGGTTTGTCATATATGGCCTTTATGATGTTGAGGTACTTGCCCTCTATACCCATTTTGTTGAGAGTTTTAATCAGGAATGGATGCTGAATTTTGTCAAATGCTTTTTCAGCATCTATGGAGATGATCATGTGGTTTTTGTTCTTCTTTTTGTTGATGTGGTGGATGATGTTGATGGATTTTCGAATGTTGTACCATCCTTGCATCCCTGGGATGAATCCCACTTGATCATGGTGTATGATGTTCTTGATGTATTTTTGAATTCGATTTGCTAATATTTTGTTGAGTATTTTTGCATCTACGTTCATCAGGAATATTGGTCTGTAATTTTCTTTTTTGGTGAGGTGTTTGCCCGGTTTTGGTATTAGAGTGATGCTGGCTTCATAGAATGAGTTTGGAAGTATTCCCTCCTCTTCTATTTTTTGGAAAACTTTAAGGAGAATCGGTGTTATTTCTTCTCTATATGTCTGGTAGAATTCAGAGGTCAATCCATCAGGTCCGGGGCTTTTGTTCTTGGGTAGTTTTTTGATTACCGCTTCAATTTTGTTGCTGGTGATTGGTCTGTTTAGGTTTTCTGTTTCTTGCTTGGTCCATCGTGGAAGGTTGTATTTTTCTAAGGAGTTGTCCATTTCTTCTAGGTTTTCTAGCTTGTTGGCATATAGATTCTCATAATATTCTTTTATAATTCTTTGTATTTCTGTGGGGGTCCGTCGTTAATTTTCCTTTCTCATTTCTGATTCTGTTTATGTGTGTAGATTCTCTTTTTCTCTTAATGAGTCTGGCTAGGGGTTTATCTATTTTGTTTATTTTTCAAAGAACCAGCTCTTGGTTTCATTGATTTTTTCTATTGTTTTAATCTTCTCAATTTTATTTATTTCTTCTCTGATGTTTATTATGTCCCTCCTTCTGGTGACTTTAGGTCTCATTTGTTCTTCTTTTTCCAATTTCAGTAATTGTGTCTTTAGACTATTCATTTGGGAATGTTGTTCCTTCTTTAAATAGGCGTGGATTGCAATATACTTTCCTCTTAGAACTGCCTTTGCTGCGTCCCACAGAAGTTGTGGCTCTGTGTTGTTGTTGTCATTAGTCTCCATATATTCTTTGATTTCTGGTTTGATTCGTCCTTAACCCACTGATTAATTAGGAGAATGTTGTTAATTCTCCATGTATTTGTGAGCTTTTTTGCTTTCGTTCTAAAATTTATTTCTAGTTTTATACCTTTGTGATCTGAGAAGTTGGCTGGTAGGATTTCAATATTTTTGAAATTACTGGGGTTCTTTTTGTGGCCTAGTATGTGGTCTATTCTGGAAAATGTTCCATGTGCACTTGAGAAGAATGTGTATCTTGTTGCTTTTGGATGCAGAGTTCTGTAGATGTCTGTTAGGTCCATCTGTTCTAGTGTGTTGTTCAGTGCCTCTGTGTCTTTACTTATTCTCTGTCTGGTTGATCTGTCCTTTGGAGTGAGTGGTGTGTTGAAGTCTCCTAAAATGAATGCATTGCTGTCTATTTCCTCCTTTAATTCTGTTAGTATTTGTTTCACATATGCCGGCGCTCCTGTGTTGGGTGCATACATATTTATAATGGTTATATCTTCTTGTTGGACTGACCCCTTTATCATTATGTAATGTCCTTCTTTATCTCTTCTTACTTTCTTCGCTTTGAAGTCTATTTTGTCTGATACAAGTATTGCAACACCTGCTTTTTTCTCTTTGTTGTTTGCATGAAATATCTTTTTCCATCCCTTCACTTTTAGTCTGTGTATATCTTTGGGTTTGAGGTGAGTCTCTTGTAAGCAGCATATAGATGGGTCTTGCTTTTTTATCCATTCTGTTACTCTGTGGCTTTTGATTGGTGCATTCAGTCCATTTACATTTAGGGTGATTATCGATAGATATGTACTTATTGCCATTGCTGGCTTTAGATTCGTGGTTACCAAAGGTTCAAGGGTTGCTTCTTTACTATCTAACAATCTAACTTAACTTTTTTGTTAAGTTATTGTAAACACTGTCTGATGTTTCTTTCTTTCTCTCCCTTCTTATTCTTCCTCCTCCATTCTTTATATAATAGGTGTTTTATTCTTTGCCTTTAGTTAGTATTTGGATGGTCTGCTTTCTTTGCTATGATTTTATTTTCTCTGGTGACATCTTTTTAGCCATAGGGGTGCTTCCCTCTAGAGCAGTCCGTTTAAGATATCCTGTAGTGGTGTTTTATGAGAGGCAAACTCTCTCAACTTTCTTTTGTCTAGAAATTGTTTAATCCCTCCATCATATTTAAATGATAATCGTGCTGGATACAGTATTCTTGGTTCGAGGCCCTTATGTTTCATAACGTTAAATATATCATGCCATTCTCTTCTGGCCTGTAAGGTTTCTGTTGAGAAGTCTGATGATAGTCTGATGGGTTTTCCTTTGTAGGTGATCTTTTTTCTCTCTCTAGCTGCCTTTAATACTTTGTCTGTATCTTTGATCTTTGCCATCTTCAATTATTATGTGTCTTGGTGTTGTCTTCCTTGGGTCCCTTGTGTTGGGAGATCTGTGGGCTTCCGTGGACTGCGAGACTATTTCCTTCCCCAGCGTGGGAAAGTTTTCAGCAATTATTTCTTCAAAGACACTTTCTATCCCTTTTTCTCTCTCTTCTTCCTCTGGTACTCCTATAATGCGAATATTGTTCCGTTCGGATTGGTCACACAGTTCTCTTAATATTCTTTCATTCCTAGAGATCCTTTTATCTCTCTCTGCCTCAGCTTCTCTGTATTCCTGTTCTCTGATTTCTATTCCATTAGCAGTCTCTTGCATCTCATCCAGTCTGATGTTAAGCCTGTCAATCGCTTGTCTGATTTCTGCATTGTCTTTCCTCACTTCCCTCACTTCCTCCCTCAGGTCTTGCACATTTCTCTGTAGATCCATCAGCATGGTTATGACTTTTATTCTGAATTGTTTTTCAGGAAGACTGTGCATTTCCATCCCTTCAGGCTCCCTCTCTGGGGTTGTCTAGTTGATCTTAGTCTGGACCATATTCCTCTGTCTTTTCATGGCTATAGAAGTGTCCGATGGTAGTTGCCACGCATGTCGGCTGGGCTCCTTAAGACTTTAAAAAGAAAAAAAAAGAGAGAAAGAAAGAAAATAAATAAAAAAAGAAAAGGAAAAAGAAAGAGAAGAAAAAACAAAAAAAACACCGCCCACTGGGCGTAGATTCTGTGAAGATGCTGTAGGTGGCGCTGTTGCTCCACTATTCCACAGCCGTGGCCGCGCCACTCCACAGGACCCTGTATAGCTCTGGCCGGAGTGGGAATGAATGGGAGGCTGTTGATCTCTGTAGGAAGTCTAAGTGTGGCCACCCTTTCCCAGTCGCCAGCTAAGGGATCCGAAACTCCCCAGGACTCCCAGCCTGCTGTGCTGAGTTTGCCGGGGGGATCCGGCTCCTCCGCTAGGCTCCTGTCTCTTTAAGACCACTGAAAAAAGCATGCAGTTTTCTTTTTTTTCCTTCCCGGGAGCCGACTGCAAGCACCCTGGCACGTTCCCCGCTCAGATCCTGCACCCTCTGTCTCTCCAATCTCCGCTACACCGCATGATGTGTGTCAGCACTCCCTGCGCAGATCACTGGGGCTGGTTATTTCGCGGGGTGTACTTCAACTCCCTCCCGGCTCTGAATCCTCTCCTCCCGCCGGTGCGCTGGGGTGGGGAGTGCTCGTGTCCCGCCGGGTCGCGGCTCCGTATCTTACCCGCCTCACGGGGTGCCGTGTCCTCTCCGGTGTAGCTGCACGCTGTGCGCTTTCCTGTGCATTCTGGTCTCTCTTTTAGGAATAGTTATATTTGCTGTATTTTCATAGATATATATCATTTTCGGAGGAGATTTCTGCCTTCCTGCTCGTGCCGCCATCTTCCCGGAAGTCTCCCTAGCTTTTTATAGTATTTATTATGTGATATTTCTGTTTGTCTCTTTCCTACCAAGAGCTGAGTTTGATGAAGGCCTGGCCACTTGTCTTCTTACCCATTATAACCCTAGTGTCCAGCACAATGCCTGGCACAGAGTAATAAGTACACGGTAAATCTTTATTAGGATGAATGAATAAATGAGTGAATGTAGGTCTTTGGATCCTTATCAAACATAAACTGCAGGTAGTTTTCTATTATTTTGCTTCTTAGGTCTGGATGCCAGCGCTGTGATCTGGTAGTCTTGAAATTGTCACAGAGCTAGGAGGCTCTCAGAAAGTCTTTGCATCCCTCTTTCCGTCTTTCGGCAGAATCCTACTCAGGGTTCTTTTACAGACGGGGAGGCTGAGGAACATGGTCAATGACCAAGACATTGAATCACTTCCACAGACCTTTGCTGGGAATTCAGGGATTCCCAGGAATCTAGGAACTAGGAACTAGGAAATGGTTCTTGTGTGAAGACTATGTAGCTAGGAAAATAGGTTCACAGATAAAGTTCAGGGAAGAAAATGCTGAAATGGGGATTTTTGGAGCACTTCTTGGGAACATGGAAGAAGGAGCAATTAACTTGGCCTGGAGTTGGGAACTGAAGAAGCTATAGGAGAAAAAGTTATACTAAACCTGGACTTTTGGGGTGACTGAGAGTTTGCCAGACAGAAATCTAAGGGTGTGGGTAAGGAGGAGGATGCATGAGGCAGAATAAGAACATGAAGATGAAGAGGTTGGTGGCCCATTTAGGGACCAGTGAGTCATAAGCCTATAGATCCACTCAGGGTTGAAACTAAATCTGTATCAGTTAGGATACTTGGGCCTATGAGTAAAATAAGACCCTACTCGAAGAGGTTCAAATATCAGGAAGAAATTTTGTTGCATTGCAAGAAGTCTGGAGCAAAGTAGCTCCAGAATAGCTAATTCAGCAGCATAATGCAATCACCAAGAAGCCAATTTTTTCCATATTCCCATATCATCATTATAGGGGATCAATTTCAAGGCTGTGTCCTTCTCTGTTGATTTATCTTCTTTTAATCAGTGAGGGAAATATTTCCCAGAAGCCCTATTCCAGGTGCCATTGGCCAGATTGTGTCACATGTCTAAGCCCAAGCAAGTCCCTGAAGGACATGTGCCCATCACAACTGACTTAGGCCAGTCAAGAGTTATACCTGCACCCAGGACCAAGGAGGGGCATGTGGCTGCTCAACAGATGGAGGAAATCAAGATTCTATTAACAAGAGGTCGCAGGCAATGGGTCAGGCCTAATTTGGGCCACTGTGAAGGCCTGGAGCACCAGGCTATCACCTACTACTCAGCTCCAGCCCGATGTTGCCTCACAGGAGAGGGCCTAGTGTTGCCAGACCTCTCAATTAAAAAAATATATATATAGAATAGGAGACTTTTATGTGAAATTTTGTGATTTCTAAATGGCCACTAATTAAAAGACAACCTGTTTAGTCCAAATAAAATGTTTGTGGATCCATCAGACATATAGAGTCTAAAGGGAAAGATCCCTTTACCACCATCCCAATTCTCTCCCCCTTCCAGAAATGAACACTGTTAGCAGTGTAGGTATCATTCTGGGACTTTCATTGTTCTGTGAACTTACATACCCCAAGTACGTGTATACAGTTTTGGTTTTTTGGTGTGTATGTGTGCACATGAGTGTGCTTAACCTCGGGGGGATTTATTATGCGTATTGCCTTATGACAAGCTCTTTTTACTTAATAAGAGGTCTCAGAGATCTTTCCATGTCAACGCACAGAGATTCATGAATGATATTAGAGAGCAAGAAAGAGGAAGAGATTCATGTGAGTTATGCCTGCTTAGAAAACACTGTTCCATAGCAGTGCAAATAACATTCCTTGGCCCTCCAGGGTGAAAGGCCCTTCATAGGAATTCTTTTGGTTTTGGATGGTGTGGTGGCTTTGTAATGTGTCCGTCAATGTGGCTATGAACTACCTTCTCCACACTTTTCTTCCTGTGATTTTCCAGTTAGGGCGAGCCACCAGCGAGGTTCCTGAATGGTTTGGAGGGCCCAGGGGGGGCAGCAGCCGGGTTGTGGCTCACACACGTGTTACTGCTGACCTGCTTCATCACCTTGGGGACACACCTCCAGTGCCTCTGACTCCTGGGCCAGATTGGGTCCTCAGCCCTGTGACTAGGGACCTGGCTTCCTCAGGACACACACACCACCAATGCCAGAGGCAACAAGAACAGTCATGAGTTTCAGTGGGTCTTCATGGTGTTCCAGCATCTTCTTGCTCTCTCCACCTTACTCTCTTCTCTTTCCAAATGCCTGCCCTGAGGACATCGAGGTCCAGCATCAGATGGGCACACAGTGGCTTTACAGAGACTGCTTAATCAGCTCCCAGAATTGCACAGACAATTCCCTATAACAAATCCCTTTTTACATATTTTATATATAAATAGGTCACTATATATTATGCATATTTAAAATATATGTTAATATAAAAATATTTTTAAATATATGAAAAATTTTCTATCTGTCTCCTGGTGGTTTTGCTTCTCTGTTTGAACCCTGATTGATTCAGAAAGATTTCCATCAGATTAACAGCAGCAACTGCAACAAGAAATACAGGTTTTTGTTTTAAGTGTCTAGGCTGTGCAAAGTACTTCATATATATTATTTAATCCTCACAATAATTCTACAAGCAAGGGCTATTCCATTTTACATAGGAGGGACATAGGTTGATCAAAGTTAAGTCACTTGAGGGCCGTTATACAGCTACAGATTGGCACGGCCTGGTATTCATTTGGGTTTGTCTGGCTCCTAGGCCTTAAACCATTACACCATACTATTCCCTTAAAACACAAGCTTCAGCTAAACTTCACATTAGGAATATATTTATTCTGTAGCGTGAACATTGGTGTACCCTCTAACTGCAGAGGAAGAGAAGAGAGTGTGCTTGCTTTTAGAAACAGAATGTGCCTCGAAGGTCATGATATCTTCGAGAGTCTGGTTTATAGGCATATGTGGCATTTTTACTCACTCATAAAACAGGGCCCCTGCCTGGCCTCCTTCTGGAATCCACTTACATTCTTTGAATGAAGTATGGTACATGTAGCACTGGTTATGCACAGGATGGATTTAGGTCTCACCTAAGGTTACATACAGTTGAATCACAGTTACTCTCCTTCAAGTGCCTTGCCTACTGATTATAGCGGGGAGAAGGGTTTAGTTCAGTGCTAATATGTTTCTAATACCTCTCTAACATTGGCTAATCTATCTCTGAACAAGAAAAGAAAGAGGCCATAGTCTGAGAGTCTCCAGTGGGCAACAATATCTATAGAGAATTTAGTAACATAGGGAAATTAGATTTCTTTTTTTTGCAGTTGCCTTCTAATAATGGCAAGGGATAGTGGTTTCCCACTTGTATGTTCTGTGCTAGAATTTATAGGTTAGAATTTTCCTAAGTAAAAAGATGTGAGTCAAGTTAAAGAAATACACAATAGTGCCCATGGTTTTTGGTAACAAATGTTAAGGTGGCAGAAAGACTGAAGCCTGTGAAGCAATGGTTGGATCAACATGGGGAACCAACCAAGCAATATTGCTTTTTATTTTTCCCGTCCTGTTGATGCATCTAGGCCCACTTCAAACCCATCATAGTAGTTGCTTAACAAATATTTGTTGAATGAATGAATGAATAAATAAGTCTCTCAAGTCTTCTCAGCCCCTTCCAGCTATCAGGATTCCTCCCACCTGGAAACTCATAGCACTGATTGGGCTAGTACTCAATTCAGTAAGTATTTTTGGGACACCTTCTATGTGTCTGGTACCAAAAATTCAGCAGGCAAGAAGATGCCAAATATCAAGCAATTAAGCAAGTACATCATGTTGTTGCCAGGCAGCTGCGTCTGGGGAGGGCTCTGCCTGCACACCAGGTGAAACCTCAACCTGTGTGGGGAGGGTTCTTGACTCTGAACGAGAAAGAATTCTCCAGCAGGTCAGATGAATGTAGATAAGGAAGGAATTTATTAAAGTGAGAGTAGCAGGGAATGGTAGTTGCCTTGCAGGCAGCAGAGAGCCAGGAAGCTGAAGTAGGACAGAGAGTGAAGACTTGTGCTAAAGTCTAAAAAATAGAATGAAACGATGAAGTAACAAAGACGTTTACTACTGGAAGAGCACAGAGACAAAATGCAGTAAGTTGAGCAGTGAGAAGGCTTTATTTAACAAGTACACACTTGAAGAAAGGGAGTGAGGGCAACCTCAGAGAGGAGGAACACTTAAGGGCTAGGATTGTCTTTTAAGGCTTTCAAGAATGGGGCAGAATGCAGGGGTGGGGGTTGTTGGGTGTAGGTTTGACTTGTGGTCTCATGATGTCTCTCCGGTGAGAGACTTCATGTCACTATCCATAGTTAGTCCTCTAGATGATTCTGTAAGATAAACTTAACACAAGAAATTTATTGATCTAGTTCCTCTCCAAGATAATGGTTTCCCTCAATCACTGGGAACATATCAGTTAGGACTTCTTGCCCTGCCTTATGATAAGTTGGGTTATTGTCTGATTACTAAACAATATATTAGGAATCTTACCTCCTAACTCGCTGAGTTTTAAAATAGAATCATAGCCTTAAGATGGAGTCCCTCCAGTTCTTACCATACTGTTTATATCTCAGCATTTTTCATTATAGGCAGGAAAAGTTAATCATGACACATGTCCCATGTCCCTGCCCTACTTTAATGTTACAGTGCTTATATATTTTATTATAAAGTTTATATGTTAGTATGTAATTTTTTCATCTTCAGGCCCTATTTTACGTATTGATTCTAATCTTAAAGCTAGGATCCAAATAACATACTGAGAACATTAGAGAAAATAGAATGAAGAAGAGAAAAGAAAAACAAAAAAGGAGATGGTAGTGCAAGAGCTGCGTTGCCCAGTATGGTAGCCACTAGTCACATGTGGGTATTGAGCATGTGAAATGTGATGAGCCTGAATTGAGATGTGCCTTAAGGGTAAACTACCCACTGGGTTTCGAATACTCATTGAGAATAAAAGAAGGTAAGGTATCTCATTTATAATTCTCTGTATTGTATCATGTTGCAAATATTTGGAATGTAGTGGGGTAAATGAAATATATTATTAGAGTGAATTCCAATTATTTCTTTTTACTTCTTTAATGTGGCCAGTAGAAAATTTAAAATTACAGATGTGGCTCACATTCTATTTCCATTGGACAGTGTCAATAGCTGGACTGTAATGTCCAGTAGGGTAGACACCTTGTCTTCTTGCTTCATCTCTGTGTTTCTAGCATCTATGCAATATCTGGCACATAGAAAGTGCTCAGTAAGTTTTTATTAAACCACATTGGACATGTAGTAATGAAAAGGAATGATATTGTGATTTATAATAAGAAATATGTATCTGGTCTTCATCCTGTTGCTGGCACAGAATTCCTAAAACTCTAGGAATTTCCATAGTAATGAGAGCAATAAAGTTATCTTTTGTTATGTTAATTGCGAATTGTGGTGAATTGTGGACCCCCCCCCAAAGGATGGGGCTGGTTGTCAAGGGAACCAATCATGTGATTAGAGGGTTGGAACTATCGGTCCCACCTCCACAAACACTTCCACCCTGAAGGGCTGGAGGTTGAATCAGTCTCCTCAGGCCAATGATGTAATCAATCATGTCTCTGATGAAACCTTCATAAAAACCCAAAAGGATGGGGTTTAGAGAGCTTCTGGGTTGGTGAACACATGGAGATTTGGGAAGAACGTTGTGCTCTGAGAGGGCATAGCAGCTCCTGTCCTTCCCATATTCCTTGTCCTATTCATCTGCTCTATCTGGCTGTTCCTGAGTTAAACCCTTTTGTAATAGACTAGTAATCCAATAAATGAACTGTTTCTCTGAGTTTTCTGAACTGCTCTAGCAACTAACTGAACCCAAGGAGGGGGTCTTGGGAACCTCTATTAATAAAGAGCCAGTCGACTGTAACTGGCTTGGGAATGGCATCTCAAGTTCAAGAAGGGAGGGGGTCACTGGGAACCCAAGTCTGTATAGTTGGTTGGTTGGAAACACAGGTAACCTGGGCTTAGGGCAGTCTCATAGAGCTGAACCCTTAATCAGTGGAATCTGATTCCGTCTCTGGGAAGATGGTGTTGGAATTGAGTTGAATTCTTGAACACTTTGTTGGGTGTATGTGGGGCAACTACCCCCGCCGCATCCCTTGCCCTTCCACAGGAGCCCTGTTTAAAAGGCCTGTAGGCTTCTTTGACAATTGGTTCAATATCCAACTATCATTGCTATTTTTCCAAATTTACTAATTTTTTTCTGCAAAATCTTTAAGAACTCTACTTTTTTTTTTAGATTCCTCAGATAATGATTTAATTTAGATTTAACAAGCCAGTTATTGCAGGTCAATTAAGTGCCACTTGGTGATTTAAAACCTATTTATTCAGATTAACAGCCATTAAATGATTTTATCACACCTCTTTTTGGTTAATATTATTTAAAACTATTTTCAATTTTTTACAACATCATTTTAGATCCATGGACACTTAAATCTTTTAAGGTCAGGAAGATGTGTTTTTTTTTAAAATCTCTTCTGTCATTTGCAACCTGATTTATTTATTATAGAAGAATGTACAGATATAATTTCCTAGAAAGCAAAATAACCAAAGTCTATTTAAAAGGTTCTACACAGAATTAATAGAAGGTGACCAGCAAGTAGACTAAGTTGACTGAGCATTGAGCTCATATTTAAGTATTACCGTTTTTTAAATAGCAACTTTACTGAGCACCCTTTTAAAGTATACACATCCATGGTTTTTAGAATATTACAGAGTTGGGCATCTGCTACCATTATCTATTCCAGAACATTTCCGCCACTCCAAAATGGAAATCCCATTTACTCATTAGCAATCAGTCCTAATTTCCATATCTCCCCAGCACCTGGCAACCACTAGTCAACTTTCGGTCTCTATAGATTTGCCTCTTCTGGACATTTCTTGTAAGCAGAATCATATGCTATGTGACTTTTTGTGTCTGGCTTGTTTTACTTAGCATCATGTTTTCAAGGTTCATCTGTATTGTAGTGTGGGTCAGTATTTCCTTCATTTTACTTCTGAATAATATTCCACTGTATGTATATGCCATGTTTGTTTATCCAGTCATCAACTAATGAACATTTGGGTTGTTGAAAATTAATACTCTTTTAAAATTACACAGCTTCTAACATAAATCCCACATGATATATATGTGTATTAATAATGGCCATGAATATTTATTGAGCCCTATGTGCCAGGTGTTATTCTAAATGCTTGTATGTTTTAGCCTATTTAATGTTTACTGTAAGAGGGATGCACCATCACCTCCTTATTCTCAGGAGGAAAATGGGAAATAGATTAAGAAACGTGTCTCAGGAAAAACAGCTAGTATGTGATTCAAACCTGGGAAGCCTAGTTGCCAAACCTGCACTTTATTTTTCATTAAAAAAATTATTATATAATAAAACTGACTTTGGGAGAGATATACAGTTCTATGAATTTTAACATTCACATAATAAACTTGTGTAACCAACACCACAATCAGATAAAGAACTATTCCATAATCCCAAAATATACTTTTGTGTCCCACCCTGACCCATCCTTACTGTTGGAGGAGGTCATTGAGAGATCGTGACCGCTGATTGACCCTCAGGTACATCTGGGCAGTTGGAACCTCCTCACCCTCTCCTCTGTCCTTAGGATGTATGTTCCACTCACTCTTTCAACAGTGGGGGCTGTTTTCTATGTCGTAGCCTTGGGAGAGTAAGGTGTTGTAGAAATGATCTGGACTGGACCCCATTAAGGCCTCTCATAAACTTTTCAGGTTCTGGCAGCAGGCGTGGGGAGCTCTTCTTGCAGCCACTCGAGACAAGCTCGTAAGTGCCTTGCTTCTTAAACCTGCCATCTACACATCTGGAGCAACCTGCCTCTTTCTTCAGTCTCTCCTTGCCCCCCTTGTACAACGGCCAGTTTGCAAACCAGAGCTAACCCCATGGCAACAACTGATCTATTCTCCATCCTATAGTTTTTTTTTTTAATTTTTTAATTTTGGTATCGTTAATCTACAATTACATGTACAACATTATGGTTACTAGACTCCCAATATCATCAAGTTCCCCCCCATATACCCCATTACAGTCACTGTCCATCAACGTAGTGAGATGCTATAGAATCACTACTTGTCTTCTCTGAGTTGTACAGTCCTCCCCGTGCCCCCCCTACATTATGTCTGCTAATCATAATGCCCCTTTTTTCCCCTTGTCCCTCCTTTCCCACCCATCTTCCTCAGTCCCTTTCCCTTTGGTATCTGTTAGTCCATTCTTGGGTTCTGTGAGTCTGCTGCTGTTTTGTTCCTTCAGTATTTTTTCTTTGTTCTTATACTCCACATATGAGTGAAATCATTTGATACTTGCCTTTTTCTGCTTGGCTTATTTCAATGGGCGTAATACCCTCTAGCTCCATCCATGTTGTTGCAAATGGTAGGATTTGTTTTCTTCTTATGGCTGAATAATATTCCATTGTGTATATGTACCACCTCTTCTTTATCCATTCATCTACTGATGGACACTTAGGTTGCTTCCATATCTTGGCTATTGTAAATAGTGCTGTGGTAAGCATAGGGGCGCATATGTCTTTTTCAAATTGGGCTGCTGCACTCTTAGGGTAAATTCCTAGGAGTGGGATTCCTGGGTCAAATGGTGTTTCTATTTTGAGTTTTTTGAGGAACCTCCATACTCCTTTCCACAGTGGTTGAACTAATTTGCATTCCCACCAGCAGTGTAGGAGGGTTCCCCTTTCTCCACATCCTCGCCAACATTTGTTGTTGTTTGTGTTTTGGATGTTGGCCATCCTTACTGGTATGAGGTGATATCTCATTGTGGTTTTAATTTGCATTTCTCTGATGATTAGTGATGTGGAGCATCTTTTCATACGCCTCTTGGCCATCTGTATTTCTTATTTGGGTCCTCTGCCCATTTTAAAATCAGGTTATTTTTTTGGGGGGTGTTGAAGCATATGAGGTCTTCATATATTTTGGATGTTAACAATTTATTGGATAAATCATTTATGAATATATTCTCACATACTGTAGGTGGCCTTTTGTTCTGCAGATGGCGTCCTTTACTGTACAGAGTAGTTTTGTTTTTTTGAACATCATCTGGCTGTGGTGTGGCACCAGCTGGGGCAGACTGGGTCCTCCACACACTCACCACGAGGAATCCAAATGAATGCCAACATTTATTCAGTGCTTACTAAACCCCAGACACTGTTGCATCCAGGAAGAAAAAGCAAATCACCTACAAGAAAAAAAATCAGGCTGTCCTCAGATTTATCAACAGTAACATCCAGAGACAGAAGACAATGGAGGACTGTCTACAGAGTTCTGAAAGAACAAAAATGTGATCCAGGGATATTATACCCAGCCAAGATGTCATTCAAAAATAAAAGTAGTTAGTAGAGAGATTCCCACAAATATAAAAACTCATAGGAAAGAAAAGTATTTGAAAGTGAAATTCAGCCAATTAAGAAATAGGACAAAATTAAGACTTTAAAAATTAAGAAGTCTTGGTAAAAGGATATGTGATGATTATTGAATTCATTTAAACATAGAAGTAAAACTAAAAAAAAAAGAGAACATCATATAACTGGAATCATGTAGTATGTGACTTTGATATTGACTTATTTCACTCAGCATAATGCTGTTGAGATTCATCCAAGTTTTTGCAGGTAGCAATAGTTCATTTCTTTTTAGTGCTAAATAGTATTCAGTTGTATAGATGTGCCAGCATTTATTTCTCCAACCACTTTTTTAAAAATAAAATTTTAATTCCATAACATTCAGACAGAAAGTACATAAGTTATATGGAGACAGACTGATGAATTCATGAACACATCCCTGTAATCACCTCCCAGACTGAGAATTAGAACCTTGCCCCACATGTTCCTTTGTGCTCTTTTCCAGATAACCTTGCTTCTGTTTTTACTCCTATCTCCATCCCCTAATTGCCCTGTTTTTGAACTTTATAGAAATTGACTTGTATAAAATATGCTCCTTTCGGCCAGTAGTTTGTTTGTGAATTTTGTTCACATAGCTGAGGTTTATTCTTCCTTATTGCTCTGTAATATTCCATTAGAAACATCATAATTATTTATCCATGCTACTGATCATGGATATTACTTGTGTTGTTTCCAGTTTGGGGCTATTTTGAGGAGTGGGATTCCCAGATGACAGGATGTGTGTATGTTCAACTATCATATATGATGCCAAACCCTGTACCAAAGTGAATGTATCCATTTTCATTGCATTAGCAGTGTGTGAGAGTTTCAGTCACTCTCTGTCTTTAACAGCACTTGATATTGTTATTTTAAAAGTATTAAGCTATTTTGGCATGTGCACAGCAGTGTCTTATTGAGATTTTAGTTTGCATTTACATAATGGCAAATGATACTAAGTATCTTAGGTTTCCTGATCATGTATACCATTCGTTGGGAAGTGCATATTCAAATCTGTTGCCCATTTAAAAATCTCTCTCTCTTTTTTTTTTATTGATTTGTATATTTGTGTATATTCTGGCTCTGAGGCTTTTATTATATGTATTGTAAATATTCTTCCCCCACCCTGTGGTTAGCCCTTTCATTCTCTTATTGATGAGGGTTTTCTTTTTTTATTATGGTGAAACAGAAATAACATAAAATTTATTTATTATTTTATTTTAAAGTGTACCCTTCAGTGGCTTCAAATACACTTAGTGTTGTATAAGCAAATCACCACTGTACAGTTCCAGAACATTTTCATCACACTAGAAGGAAACCCCATTTCCATTATGCAGTCACTCTTCATTCCTTTCTCCTCCCAGCTCCTGACAACCACTAATCTGCTTTCAGTCTGTATGGATTTGTCTATCCTGGAAATTTCATGTAAATGGAATCATATACTATGTGGCCTTTTGTGTCTGGCTTCTTTCACTTAGCATATTATTTTTAAGTTTTATCTAAGTCATAACACATATTAGTACTTAGTTCTTTTTAGGAGTCCTTAGAGAACTGAAAATCAAAACTATAATAAGATACCACTTCGCATCCACTTGGATAGCCATAATAAAAAAAAGAAAGGAAAAAAAAAGAATGACAACAAGTGTTGGTGATGATGTGGAGAAATTGGAACCCTCCTTCATTGCTGGTGGTGTAGCCACTGAGAAAAACAGTTTGGCAATTCCTCAGTATATTATTGATGAGTTTAATGGACAGGAGTTCTTAATTTTAATTAAGTTGAATTTATCAATCATTTAAATTGTTCAGTGCTTTATAGGTCCTGTTGAAAAAAATCTTTGCTATCCTAGGTTGATCTTTCAGAAGCTTTATTGTTGTATCTTTGCACTTAAATCTGCCATCCACCTGGAATTTATTTTTTTATATAGTGTGAAGCAAGATTTTTTTTTTCCCTGTGGGGATTTCCATGGACTGAGCCTCAGTTCTCAAAAATAGTCTCTTTCTCATGGCACTGCAGTGGTCTCTTTATCATAAAGCAAAATCTGTTTCTGGACTCTGTTCTTTTCTACTGATCAGTTTGTCTAAACCTTGTACCATTATCCCACTGTCTTAATTCCTGTAGCTTTACCATAATTCTTAATGTCTGGAAATGTAAATCTTCCTACCTACCTAGTTCATCATCAAGATTGTCTTGGATATTCTTGGCCTTTTTAATTTCCATATAAATTATAGAATTAACATATCAATTCTAATAAAAAAGAGACCAGTTGGGATTTTGATGGGGGTTTGTTAAATCTATAGCTTAACCTAGGGAGAATGACTTCTTTACAATATTGAGTCTTCCAATCCATGAACATTATTTATTTCTGCATTTATTTAGGTTTTTTATCAGTCAGTGTCCAGTAAAGAGACAGGAACCAGACCAATAATTTGAACAGGGAAAATTTAATATAAAAATTGGTTAGCAAGTACAACTAGTGAAAAGGTAGATAACTATTTAAAAGGGTAAAAGATGACTTTAAGGGGTACAGAAGGAGCAACTGCAGAAAGCAGTGTAAAGTGAAGGTATTAGGAAACTTAAAAGGACCCTCCTCCCCACTTCCAAGATTGAGATTCAGACCTCTTTGGAGAAGGTGTGGCTCCTATAGAAACATACAGTCTACTAGGGATGGAGAAACAGGAAAGTGTGGGCTAAAACTGACCTGTAGGAGTGATTTAACTGAATGGAAGGAAGAATGAGGAAATTGCCCGAGTGCATGAACAGCTGGTCTGCAGGACTTCTGATGTCTTGGGTAGCATTGGTGATAATGAACATCCTTAACTCATTTCCAACCCAGAGGGAACGTTTTCAGTATTTTACCTTTATGTATGTTGTTGGCTCTAGTTTTTTGTAGCTACCCTTTATTAAATCTATTTTAGTTTTGCTAAGATTATATTATAAATAGGTATTTGACTTTTTCAAATGCTTTTCCTCTTCTGTTGAGATGATTCTGCGGTTTTGTTTGGGTTTTTTCGGTTCTTTATTTAGTAATGTGGGGAATTACAGTGATTTCTTTTCAGATGTGAAACAAACCTTGTACTCTTGGAATAAACCAAATGTGGTCACGATATAGCATCCTTTTTATGTATTACTGCCTTTGATTTGATAATATTTTGTTTAGGAGTTTTGTGTCTGTCTCTTTGAAAGAGATTGGGCTGTAATTTTCTTTCCTGGTAATTTCCTTGTCAGGTTTTGGTATCTGGGTGTCTGTATCAAGGTTATACTGACCTCAAAAAATGAATTGAGAAGCGTTTCAGCTTATATTTCCTAGTAGAGGTTGTGTAAGGTCAGTATTATTTCTTTTTTAAATGCTTGGAAGTAAATGAAGATGTCGAGTCTGGAGATTTCTTTGTGGGAATGTTAATTACAGATTCTGTTTCTTTAACAGGTATAGAAATATTCAGATGTTTTATTTCTTCTTATGTCAATTTTGGTAAGGTGTATTTTCCTAGGTTTTATACTCCATCTAAATTGTCAAATTCTATGGCATAAAGTTGTTTATAATGTTCTGTTATTATCATTTCAATGCCCGTAAGATCTTGCTTGGCACTCACCAATTTTATTAGCCTTTTTGAAGAACCAATTTTGGACTTCGTTGATTTTTTCTATTGTAAGTTTTCTTTCTCTTTCATTGATTTTTTCTTTAATTGCTATTATTTTCTTCTTCCTATTTTCTTTGAGTTTGTTTTGTTGTTCCTTTTCTAACTTCTTGAGATGGATATTTATGTCATTGATTTCCATTCTCTATTCTCTTCTAATAAATCCATGTAACAAGTTCTAAATTTTTGTCTAAACAGAGCTTTAGCTACTTAACATACTTTTTGATATGTCTTGTTTTTATTATCATTCATTTCAAAATATTCCTAATTTCCTTGGTGATATCTTAATTTCCAGGCAGGTTTTAAAAGATGCTTAAGTTATCATTATTGACTTCTGGCATAATTACATTGTAGTCAGAATCTATATTCTGAAAATATTAATTCTCAAAATTTGTTTAAATTTTGTTTTGTGACCCCGTGTTTTAATCATTTTGGGTAAATATTCCATGTGCACTTGAATGTATAGTCTGCTGTGGGGTGCAGTGGATGTTTTCTGCTGACTGATCTCCTTGTCTCATTAATTTTTTTTTTAGCTGTATCCAGTCTAGAGCCAAACAATCTAATGTCAAACAAGTCAAATTCATTAGTCATGTTGTTTAGATATTTATACTCCTACCACTTTGTTGTCTGCCTGTTTCTTTAGCTACTGGGAGAAGTTGTTAAAATATTCCCCTATTATTATAGATTTGTCTATGTTTCTTTTTTTGGTTTTGATTTGTATATTTTGAAAGTATGCTATTACATGCATATGAATATAAAATTGTATTAACCTTTATTGAAATTTTCCTCTTTATATCTTGTTAGGCATCTTGTCTTCAAGTTTACTTGGCTTAATATTAGTATAACTATATTACCTTTCTTTTGGTTAATTTTTTTTTGTACTTTTAAGCTTTTTGTGTCCCTATATTTGTCTCATATAAGCCAGCATATTTTATTCTAATGTGGTCTGGCTAGCTAGGTCTAGTAACTGGTTAGTCAGTTTATATAATATGATTACTGACATATTTAGCTTTATATCTGCAATATTACTATTTTTTCTATTTGTCTCATTTTCTCCTCCCCTCCTTTCTTGCCTTAATTTGGACCAATCAATTTAAAAAAATTAAACTAGTTTTTCTTAGCTTGTTAGTTATATCTTCTTTTAGTAACTGCCCTGGAAACTAAGACATACTTGCTTTGCTTATTGAGTCTAATATAAATCAATATTTTTACCACTTCCCACCCAATTCTAGGGCCTATTATACTATACTTTATCTTCCTCTTCCTGCCTTTTGTGTTTTTAATTTTATTTATGTAAATATACATACATGCAAAACCCCATAAGAAATTGTTCTGCTGTTTTCAATATTCATTTAGATATACTCATGTATTTTTTTCTGTAGCTTTTCAGACTTTACTGTATTTCTGTCTGGGATCACTTTTCTTTTGCCTAAAGAACCCCCTTTAGTATTTGTTTTAGTTGGATCTGGCAATTTAAAACAAATTCTTAGTTTTAATTTGTTTGAAAATATCCTCATTTTACTTTCATCTTTCAAGGGTATTTTCAGGATGTATAGAATTCTAACTCGGAGATCATCCCCTTTTATCGTCTTTTTGGTTCCATCATGCCTGTTGAGAAGCCAGCTCTCATATAGTTGCTTCTTTGAAGTTCATGTTTTTTTTCTTTTTCTCTGTGTGCTTTTAAAAGGTTTTCTATTTCTTTTTTTAATTCAAAAAGTATTATTGAACAGTTTTATTGTGAATGTTAAAATGAAAGACGTAATCCCTTAAAAGCTTTTCTATTTCATCTGCTTTAGGTTTCATTATTCTGTGGCGTGGTTAGCTGTTCTTTTCTTTGTATTTATCCTACTTGGGGTTCTCAGAACTTCTTGAATCTATGTCTTGATGTTTTTACTCAGTTTGGGAAATTTCTTAGCTGTGATTTCTCCAAATATTTCTTCTTCTTCTACCTTCTCCATTTTCTTTAATTCTGGGCTCCAATCCTATGTGTTAGAACTTTTTACTGTGTTAAATTACATTCCTGAGTTTCTTTTCTGGTTTTCCATGTCATTATATAGCTTTGGTCCAAGTGTTTCCTTCTGACCTGTTTTACAATACTTTTTTTAAACGCTGTCTCTGATCTACTCTTAAACATTCTACTAACTTCCTAATTTCAGTTTTTCTATTTTTCAGATTCTAAGACTTCAATTTGGTTCTGTTTTTGTAGACTTAAGTTATCCTATTTTAGATGACTCCAATATCATGATCATCTATGAGTTTTTCTATGGCTGCTTTTTTTTTTTCTTGAGGTGGGTGTTTAGTATGCCTGGTAAGTTTTGATGGAATGTCAAACATTGTGAACAAAAATTGTAGAGGTTCTTCTCTAGGGAGTGTTCTCCCTGTCCCTTGTCAGGCAGCTAGTGTAGAGGCAGATCACTGCTGATCACTCAGGGACTAAGTGATTGGATTGTTGTCTTTATAACATTCAACCTGCCTCTGATTCACACCCCTTTTTCTAGAACCAGCATTCACAGATGGAAGCCAGAGCTGTTTACCAGGGCGTCTCCTAATTGGTGGCCCTGAATTCCAGTTGTGTGCCCTGGTATTAGGAGAATAGTTGAAAACTCCACTCAGCTTTTCAATTGCCTTTTGCTTTGACTTTAAACTTCTTGCCTTATACAGCATAAATAAGGGGGACATAGGTACACTGTATTTGGAATCACTTCTCACTACCTCACATTTTTGGGGGGATGGTATTTTGGACCCTCAACTCCTATCTGTTTTGACATCCCAAAATGCTGACTTTTGTCTCCCACCCTCATGAGACTTCTTAACCACTCTGATGGCTTCCCTGCCTTTCAGCAGCTGCCCTCTGCTCTGCTTCTGAGCTTCTCACCCCTTGATGCTTTTAAGAGTTATCCATGCCCTAGCGAAAAAGTGATATGCACAGACTTCCCAGTGAACCTCCCATCTTTCCAGGATTTTTCTACCTGAAGTCCTGGCTGCTCCCTGATGCTTTCAAATAGAATTTTGGTGTATTTGTGTTTTATCCAGCTTTTCTAGTTAAACTTGGTGGAAACATTGATCAGTCTCAATTACTCTATCACAGTTGCACTTAGAAGCTCCATAATTAATTTTTTTCTTCTGAATGCTTTCTTTTGCACATTTTGTATTTTATTTATACTCTGGTCCCTTGAGGTTTCCATTTTCTGTATTGCCTACCAGGGCTGCTGGTCCTGCAACACAGCTGTGTGTTCAACATAATTGGTGTCTTCTGTGGTTGTGCAGTGTCGTGGCCCAGCAGTTCATCTTGTAAAGCCCAATATGATCTGGCCCCTTGCTTATTCTCTAAGTGCCATTTTCTATCCTTTCACCCTTAGGAAATATGCTTCCAACTGGAACAAGCAAGAGTGATCTTCAGGGAGACCTTTCTTAACACCTGAGCCAGGTGGTCTTAGCAAACTCTCAACCCCATATGTTATTTCTTCCTAGCACTTCTTCAAATGTCCTTTTCCATTGATTTGTGGAGTTGGCTGAGTAATTTATCTATTCCCAGAATAGTGGTCTGGGCTTCAAAGACAATGACCTTATCAGTCTTGTTTACCAGTGCCCTCCACAGGGCCCAATACACATTTCCTTAATTAATTTGAGCCTTATTATGAAGGGAGATGACAAGGAGGGGATAACTAACATCATTAAAATTTTACTGTTTATCATCTTAGTTTTCACCTTAACTTTTGCCTTCTTGCATAGAATAGACCATAGCTTTGAGAAAGTATATTATTTTCCCAAAGTCACACAGTTGCTAAGTGCCCAATCTAGAATCCAATCCCAGGCCTACCTGTTCAAAAGTAACCCTAACTTTGAATTGTTAAATATTTCTCACTCTTCTATGCTTTATGTATTTTCCTCCTTTCCTTATTGACTTTTCAATATCTATTTGACACTCATAGAATGCTATGGTACATAAAGGGCTTTTCCTAAAAAAAAAAAAAAGATGAGAAGCTGACAATTGCTCTGTTACTTCAAAAACAAAATGGCATGCCTTTTATATTAGGGTGGAAAGATTATGTGGGTCAGTCTAGATTGGTGTCTAAACCACTTATTTCCCACAAATGGTCCAGTTGAAGGGGAAACATTAATTTGTCTAAAAATATGTGTTACCTTGAATTAAAAAGAGGTACTTATAGTCAGAATAATAACTCATGCATTGGGCACCTATTATGTGACATGCATTAAGGTAGGCACCATGCATACCTTGTCTTCAATCATCAAAACACCCTTGGAAAGTAGATATTATTATTTCCATTGTACAAATTTGGAAATTGAGACTCAGAGAAGTGAAGAAACTTACCTAAGGAAGTTTCAGATTGAGAATTTGAACCCCTTTATGGACTTCCATAAAGACTGCTTATTTCTCAAGGCCATCAAGCCTGGAACACAGAAGGAACTTAATAAATGTTGTTTTCTTTTTTCAAATTAATGATAATTTAATGAGCTTCCCAGGGAAGAGCTACAAAGTGTTATAATGAGGATTCTTTGTGTCTTGTCAGGAAATATGAACAGTATCTCCAAATTGACCCCTTGGAAAACCCCGAAGGTTCTGAGTCATGACAGCTTCCAAGTGCCAGGTAAGGATCATGTCGGTGTAAATTGCAGGCTGCACTCTGCTGTTTGCTCCAAATATTTTCTGGTTGCAAATGCTATTGATCTGACAGTTTATTTCCCGAGACACATTAGTTCAAACTGATGTGATATGAAAATCTCATCCTAAGGAAATTGGCCTTGTGAATGGTTATCCCCTGAGAAGAGCCTGCTGCACTTATGACTTTACTAATATGATGAAGAAGCTGCAAATACAATTAGCAGGCCTGGTTGGTAATTTTCCAATAGTGATGTTTGGAGTATATTACTGGTTTAACTGTAATTGAACTTAAGATGATCTAAAAATCTCTAAACTAGTGTGAAAGTCATTCATGGTCTCTCTCTTTCCCTCTTTCTGTTATGTTTTCTTGTGTATTGGCCTTTTCCACATGGTGACCCCAGCAACTCCATTCTGTGTTATCTTTGCAACACAGTTTTGCAGATGAAGAAATTCTCTGTGCTTATGTAAAAAAACAAACAAACCCTAGACATTAAACATTAACCCTAGACATTAAAAAAAAGCATTAACCCTAGACATTAAAAAAAAAATGTCTAGGGTTGAATCAATTACTATGACTAGGAGGAGGAGAATGTTTTGGCCAGATGTGGATCACAGGTTGTTATGGGCTGAATTGTGTCTTCTCCAAATTCATGTGTTCAAGTTCTAACCCCTCAGTTCCTCATAATGTGACTGTATTTGGAGATAGGGGTCTTTAAAGAGGTAATTAAGCTTAAATGATGTCATATGGGTGGGCCCTAATCCAGTATGACTGGTGTCCTCATAGGAAAAGGAAATGACACAGACACACAGAGAGGGAGACCATGTAAAGAACAGGGAGAAGACAGATGTCAACAAATGAAGGAGGGAGGCCTGGGGTAAAAGCAGTCCTGCCAATGTCTTGTTCTCAGTCTTCTGGCCTCTAGAACTGTGAGATCATTTCTGTTATGTAAGCCACCTAGTCTGTGCAGCCCTGGAAAACTAATACACAGGTTTAGCCTTGGAATTGGGGTAGATTTATATAGTATCCCTTGATTCACACTATGATTAGAGGAAGAGTGGCTACTCAAAGGGAACCCAAGGGGCTGTCACTGTAAGGAAGAATAATGGGCGCCTAGTAGGAAACAAGAGACAGATTGTCAACCACTGGGGCAGGTTCATAATAATTGTTGAACATTCATTATGTGTTAGGTCTTGGAAGCACTTTATGCTTAACACAACAGCCCCATGAGATGAACAATGTTATTTTTCTCACTTTACAGGTGAGAAAACTGAGGCACGCACATGTTAAATGACTAATCCAAGAGCATGTAGTCAGTAAGCAACAGAACCAAGATTTAGCTCTGCACCTGTCTAGCTGCAGAACCTCAGCATTTTACCCCTATACTTCTTGGAGAGCCAGTGATTCATAATTTTAGAAGCTTGTGCTTTTCTATTCCCAAGATTGTAAAAGCTCTGACTTGAGGCATAGGAAGGATGTATGTTAATTAAGGAAAATTCACAGTCTGTAGAAATCACAAATCCATTTTTGGAGCTATTTCTGATCTGGGCAAGCCTTTGACACATTCAAGTTAATTAGCATTTCAGAACAGAAAGTAATTGCTGTTGTTCCTCAAAATTGGGAGTAGGAAGATACTCAGTGACTTGTAACTACCCCAGTCCTGGCTCCAAAGTGCAAGGATCAGAACTCCAAAGCCTCAGTAAGAAGACATGATGGAGAAATTTATCAATTCACCTGCTTCTCCCCCTCTTGTATGTTTGCTGTGTGTTCTGCCCCATAATTAGCAAGGCAGTCCCCACACCTGTCTGAATCAGGGGGTTAAACTCTACAGCTGAGTCAAGGATCTGTCCTGAATTTTATCAATAAGATTTCTGTTTTGAACCATGCAGGCTAATATTTGAATGTTTCACTTGGGAAACAAATTCAGAAAATATCAGACCAGCACGTGGCCATCATAGTTTTTCCAAGTGCTTCTGATATTTCTGTTGAAACCATCTGGTGACCCTACTTGTAAATCCTGCCTGTCTTTGGCAAAACTTGCTCGTTTTACAAGGAAGGGCAATCTGTGCAAGCTAGTTCCCAGACGAAATTCAGGGGGTCTTTTCTATTGAGTATTTATCATCTGAGTCTGTGAGGTGATGAAGTTGTGTGGAGAAGCAACAGTTGTCATTAAGTTTTCTCAATAATTATACTTCATTAATAAAATATTTAATGCTTAAATGATCCTTTTCTACCACGTCAACTTCTTTGTGGCTCAGTCTCTCTGAAGGCCCCCTGAATTTTGTCCTTGTCCTTGAATGGATTGCTGTTTCTTACAACCAGTGGGTCCTGTCAGAGTATCAGCCTCTCACTTACTGTCTGACTCTGGTGCATAGACAGTGTAATCCAACGGCAAATGTTTAATTGAAAATCTCGTCCAAGATATTGGATTCTACAAAGTTGTTGGAAATGGTATTGAAATATGCTCAAAGAACAGAAAAATCACAGATGACCCATGAGAATCTGGTGGTCTTAGAACAAAACCCACAGGTTTAGCCACTGGCTCTTGTGGAGACTGTTGTGATCAGTTGAGCCTGTATCATCCTGGTTATTCAGTATTTTGAGTATCATCCCCCAAAGAGTTAACAGTTGAAGGAAAAAAATGACAAGGAAAGTGACATAGTGAACACTTCAAAAGAGAAAGATTTAAATATCAAAAAATTTGAGAGGGCCTTTGGAAAAATTGGTGAAGCCCTTGAATATTTTTTTAAATGACCTTTTTGCTATCGTGCTGTGAAAGCCAACCCTGAAATGAAGGATTTTGTTGGAAAATCTCCACCCCAAAAATTCAGTACTTAATTCATTTTTCATTTTTCCTAAGAATTCATGCCTAGTTGAAATGGTAACCTAAATTTTGTTTTGTTGATAAATTTTAGTTTCATTTTTCAAGACAAAGTTCTCAATCAAACCCCTTTTCTCCTCTGTGATTTGCTATGAAAATTTGGGCTCAGTATTAAGTGACTCACTCTAGATGTCTTCTAACAGGATGGATTTTCCTCTCTGGGATGGAACTAAGAAAGCCAGGGAGGGAAGTGTCCACCTTTTTTCCATACGTTGCTGCAGTACTCTGCTTCTACTTCTTGCCATGACCTCCCCATGCTCCTGCTTCTCTCATCATAGCTGTGTTCTCTGCTCACTCATGGTGTACCTCCTAAGACATCCATGTTTTATACCATGTGTCTCCCCTTCCCTGCCATAGGTAATTGGACTAGGGGGAGCCCATGACTCAAGGTTCCCTATTCCATAGGCTGAGCAAGGACCCATGCTTTATAAAAAGGGAATGAGCTGGACCAGTCAGATTCACTCTTAGGAATCTCTAAGGTATACGGTCAGATTTAGTTGGATAACATGATGACCAAATAGCAAATCGACACAACATAGAATCCCTGAGGCCATGATGGGCCAAATGCAAGCATCAGAAGCAAGAGTGAGTGATCCAGCAGGACCAGGATGGGAATGTGGCTCCCACCTAAAGTCCTTGTCCTATGCTCTTCTACCATGTCTCATATAGTGGGCAGCTATCCATCCTTCTGGTGACAATACCCCAGATTTCCTCAGTCCATGTAATTTGGGTGAAACTGATCCTGTCCTTAGATCTAGGGTCATCGTATGACCCGTTACTGGCTAATGAGCTCATTACATACCCTTGTCCATAAGGACTGGTTAAAGGATGGGCGTATTGCCCAACTTGGGCCAATAATAGTCAAGAGAAGAACTTGTGTTTAAAGAGTTAGAGAAAGAGAACCCGGCGGGATTGTACCTGAAGCTGTTTGCAGCCATCCTGTTGAGAAGTGAAGCAACCTGGAGATCAGGACCAAGAAGTGGAGAGATAATAGGTCTTGCTGATGATATTCGAGTTCTGGATCCTGCCATGCCTGAAACTGAAAAAATCCCCTCCATCTTCCAGCCAACATTTCTCTGTTGCTTAAGCTAGTTTGAATTGGATTTTATGTCACTTGTTACCAAAAGAGTCATAACTTATTCAACATGCTTATTTGATCATGATAATAATAATCCTTAACCATTCCAAGACACTTTTCTAACCATCACCCCATCTGATTCTCTCAGTAACCCTGTGGTGCAGACAGGACAAGGATTATCATCTTGCTGAAGATTGCTGCCAGGTTAGGGGGCCACTGATGTTTTCTCAAGCACTTGGAAAACACAGGGAGTAAAGATTGCCTTTTGAGAGTTAACCCATGAAGTCAATATATTACAGACAAAAGCAGAGCATGCAAAGTCACCTTAAAGAGACAGGATGGCTAGGCCTGCAAGACATGTCTGTCATGTGGTTAAGCTTTTTAACATATTTAAAGAAAGATTGTCCATCCCATCATGATCTGCCACAGAAGCCTAAAGAACTGCGAATTGCAAATGCTGACTTTGGTAGTACAGCCCCTGTAGCTTATACCACTAGAGAGGGAGTCTTGAACTTTGAATATTTTGTGTTCCATTGGCAGGACTGGAGTTAAAGAAACGCTTTCAGTTATAACTCATTTAAGAGTAGATTGATAACTGTGGTCGATTAAAAGTGGCTGAAACCTTCTAGCCATTCCTCCCATTAAGATGCAGAGTCTCTTTCCCTTCCTCTTGAATCCAGGCTCACCCTGTGACTTACTTTGAAAAATAGAATGAAGTGGAAATGATGCTGTGTCATTTCTGAGGCTCAGCTACAAAAGATTTGCAACTTCTACTTTTGCACACCAGGAAGACTCTGTTTTGGAACTCAGCTGCCATGGTGTGAGAAACCCAAGCCATGTGGAGAAAAGCTGAGCTGTCAGCCAACTGCCAGTCATGTGAATGAGCTACTCTGGGCATTCCTCCTAGTTGAGTCTCCAGATGACTGCAGCCCCAGTCAACATCATATGGAGCAGAACAACCACCCTGTAGAGCCCAGTCAACTCACAGAATCATGAGAGATAATAAATGGTTGCTGTATTAAGCCACTAAATTTTGGGGGTTATTTGTAATAGTGCAACAGATAACTGAAACAATGGCTTAATCAAAAAAGACATCTAGTGATCTTCTGCAATGGGAAGCCTGCATTTAGGAAGTTTCAGGCTTGGTGCAGCAGATCAACAATGTTACCAATGATCCATGCTCTTTCTTCCTATTCCATAGCCTGTAGCACACTGGCTTTTCATTTTCCTCGTGGTAGCAAGATGGCTGTTATAGCTCCATGTAGTAATTCATGTTTAAAGCAGAAAGAAGGGTAAAGAGATAGTAACAGTGAGCTCTTCTCTTCCCTCTGTACCTTTTACCAGAAGCCAAGTATTTTCCCAGAAGCCCCTAAGATGACTTACCATAATGATTCAGTGGGCAGAAATTATTACCCTGAATTCCAAGGAAAGTGAGTGTTTATCTAACCTCTACAGTGTGAAGCAGCTGTGGGAAAGAGAGTTGGCAATGACCTTTTAGCAACAATCAAAAATGTCTACCAAAAATTGGATGCAGATATTATTGCCAATTGACCTGTGATAGTTATGATCCCAACTGCACTATCCTTTCCATGAGATACTTGCTCCCAGCCATTTCATGATTATGTCTTGCCACTAAACATTAAATGAATGCATCCATCTCTCCTTATCTCCTTTGATGAATTTTATTCATCAAAAAACCAGATTATTATTTATTTCCCCACACTGGTCTTCTTACCAGGAGAGAAAATACTGGTTGTGTAGACTTTCTGGGTCAATCCCTACAACAGTCGTTTCTCTTTACAGTGAATAAATTGTCATCTGGTTTATACATCAGTCTCAAACCTTGGCTAATGTGAGTTTAACTCTGAGAGATAATACTGCTCTTAATGTGTTGAGAGAGCCAGGTTTTCATGTTTGTAAGGATCTGGGTACAGTCACTCAACCTTCATGCTATCACATGAATCTCTTTGGGAGACAGCTTGCTGGTTCATTCTTCTGGTAGAAACACAAGTGACAACTGAGAAAAGACATTTAGAATTACTACAGAGATGAGAATGCATAGGGGTGAGTGACCATTTTTCCTGCTCCCTGCCCTCCTGAATACATAGAAACCCAGACGACTTCAGGCTTTGGAGATGTTGACCTCACCTCCCCAGATTTTATAATTATATCTTGATTTAAAGTTATCTGCCCCCTTAACCTCAAAAAGTCAGTGTATTGGTTAAGAACATCAGCTCGGGTATGTCTGTCAGCTCTACAACATATTGATTGAGTGACCTTGGGCAAATGTTTTCCTCGTCTTTAAAATGGAGACAATATTCAGACCTCTTCTTTGCAAGGTTGCCATGAGAACTGACAGGTGTAACATATACAAAGTGCGTGGCACCGTGTCTGGCTGGAGCCAGTGCTCACTAAGTGATAGCTATTTTTATTTTTACAGCCTTTGTGTCCCAGCTGGAGGTCAGAAAACCTGGTCATCCACAGCCATGCTGTCTTCATCCTTAAAAGCCCTATTCACACACTCAGTAATTATTCAGTGAGTGTCAGCAGTGCACAAAACACCACACTTGCATTGTGGGGGGATGAAGAAAAGAAATGTTAAGACGTGCTTCCTGAACTCAGAGACGTTATAACCTGGTTGGAGAGGCAATATATAAAAGCATGAAATGGTTAAGTAACTGTGCACAACATATCAAGGTGATGGAGTAGCCCCCCAAATGCAATGAAGGCTGCTTCCGTACCACTTGTCCTGTCCTGGTGCAATGATAATAGCGGTGGACTTGGAGTCAGACCCCCTTCCCTGGATACTCCTCACCCCAGGCTGGGTCAGAGAGCAGCCGTTGCCCCGGGACAGCCCCTTTGGCTGTGCTCATCGTGCTGAAATGTAATTGTCCATTGATCAGTCTCCTGTATCAAATCGGGAGCCGTGGAGGATTCATTCATTCATTCACTAATTGAGCAAATATTTATTGGGTATCTGTTGTGTGCCAAGTTCTGTTCCAAACAAAGAGAACAAGACAGCCATTGCCTATATTCTTGAGCATCTAGTGGTCCAGTTGTGTGAAAAGACAATGAAAAAGTAAATACTTAGATAAATACAGTGTTGGGTGGAGGTAAGCACTAGGAAGAAATATATAAGGCAGGATCAGGAGTGTTGTAGCCACGGAGAGGCACCACCCCCAGCCCCCATCCAGGGAAGAGGGTCATCAGCAGATGGGCCCCACCTGTGGGCTCCTCAGGGCCTGCCTGAGCTGCAGAGAGCCACTTGGCCCTAGCTCATACCTTTGCCAGGGCCGTCTGCACCCAGTGCCTACATGAGGAGGGGTGCAAAGGCCTGGCTGTCTCAGCTTCACCCAGGACATTTGGTGGGCAGTGCTGGCGGAACTCCCTGGGAGGGATGGACAAGGTTTGTGGCACCTGTGTCACAGTTTATCTTCCTTGCTTTGCCCAACCCTGCTTTCCCCTGTGCACCGCATACTCCATCTCTGCATTTGCTCTAGGAGAACCCAGTATGTGACAAGGTGATGGGGCATCATGGCATGGGAGGGGCTTGCCAGTTTGGATTAGGTTGTCAGGGGAGTCCTCTCTGAGAAGGTGCTATTTGAGCAGAGGGAAGGGAGTGAACTATGCAGAGATTTGGAGGAACAGTGTTCAAGACAAGGAATAGCAAATACAAAAGCCCTGAGATAGGAATGCGCTTGGCACATCAGAGCATCAGCAGGAAGGCGGCCGGGCAGGGGCTAACCCCCAGTGCTAGAGGGTGACTCTGGGAAATGCCAGAAGTCATACATGCAGGGATGTCTCTACCATGTGTCCCTAGTGCCAGCATATAGCAGCCACTGGCTAAATGTCTGCTGAACCTACCTGGCCTGTCATTCCAGCTCCTCTCCTCTCCTCTCCATGTGTGACAACTAGTTACCTCACCTTTAGTGCCTCAGTTTCCCCACCTGTAATCCATAGCAAAGGTGGGACTCGAGCTCTGGTTTAGTGCTGCCACTACACTTCTCTTCTTGAAGTCCCTCCTTCCTGCTCCTCTCTCCCCGCAGGGATTTGGAGCACCCCCAGTCCCACTCCCAGGCTCTCAGCAGATGTTCCCACTAGGAAGGCGGTTGCCCTTGGCAGCTCATCCCATATCCTGAAGCCCCTGAGCTGAGAAGCAGCCATGCTGGGGCAGTGGGTGGAGGAGGTGGCAGATCCCTCTCCTCTGATAATAAATAAACCCGATTAAGGCGTCCCCACACCCGTGGGGCAGGGTGCTCCTTTCGTGGGCCTTATTGCTTTGATAAAAACAGCAATATCTGAAAATTGTCTCTGGCACCTAAGAACTCCCATTTTATGACTTGCACGTGCCTGGGATAAATTGCTTTTCTGCCTTTTTATATATAATTCAGGTCCTTATGGATGCTGGTGGGATGCATAATGCTCCCCTGTAATGATTTATTCATTTGGGGAAAGCAGAGTGCACCCGCTGGGTTCTGCCCAGACTGTCTGACAGCCTGAAGGGTTGGCATTGCAGGCACATGTTGGATTTGTTGTGAGGGAGGAGCTGGTTTGGGTTTATTGAGTTTTCCTGGAAAGCAGGCCTGCTGGGTGAGGGCCACGTGTCAGGATGAGGTTTTCTCTGAGGTGGTCTCTGGGGGAGCTGAGGGCTTTACAGGTGTGATTTCAAGCATCCTCACCACCACCTTGGGAATGTACAGTACTCAAATCCCCACTTTATGGGTGATGAAATGAGGTTCAGAGAAGTTACATGACATGCCAATGTCACCAGACCAAGCAATGAAGGGATGTTCCATCGGATTGGTCAACCTTCATTTTGCCCATTTGCACCTCAGCCAGGGCTTAACACATATGGACTCACATTGCCTTCGGCACCCATGTGTGAGGTACAGGCGATTTACCCCCATTTCAGAAAGAGTCTTGAGCCTTACAGAGGTGAAGGGACTGACTAGGTTTACCCCTCTAGAAATGGAATGCCTGGGATTTTAATGTTTGTCAGTATCCTCCAGTCACTTGTTCATTCATTCTTCTTTTCATTTATTCATTAATTCACTCACCTCTCTTGCCTTGGTTTCCTCATTTGTCAACTGGGGACAATATTAGTACTTCGTGGGGATTAAACGAGGGGTTAGAAAATTGAGTTAAAACACATTAAGTGCATAGAACAGTGTCTGGCACACAGAAGAGTGTGCAATAAATTTTAGCTGCAATAATAGTTATTTTATCATTCTCTTATTCATTCTTTCATTCTACAGATATTTTTAAGTAGCTTGCTGTGTGCTGGAAGTCTCCTAGGTGCATTGCACACATGAGCTCACTTTCATTGTCATCACCACCTCATCTCACAGGGAGAACAGCTCAGAAAGATGAAATAAATTGACAGGGGTCCCTAGTAGTGAGTGAGTTTCATTTTCCAAAATAGATCAACATTCATTCATCATTTGATATATTTTCATTAAGAATATGTTATGTGTGGGCTGGGTGCTTCTTACATTTCTGTTAACTTCATATATTCTGTTGACATTTATGTGTGAATGAATAAAGGGGTGGATAAGATTGGTTCCTGTCCTCAAGATGCTTGTACTCTTTTATGTGGGATATAGGCAATCAATCAGACAAGAAATGACCATATTTCGTGAATTTTAAGATCCATGTTTTTTTCACATCTGAGTTCAGGATGCATCGTACAATCAGTGGTGTAAAATCACCATTGACCAGCAGTATTCAGGCTGAGGTTAGCCTTGCCTGGAGATGACAACAGAGCTATCTTTTAAGAATTCTTATTTCCTGCTCTTAATGGCTCGGATAACAATATTTTATAGGGAAAACATGGACGCTGGCAACTGTGGCTTAAGTGATTTAGAAGACCTGGACTTTGTATTGAAGACATTTTTCTGATATCTTAGCCAATATATTTTGCTTCTATTTTCTTTTTTTTCAAAGTATGTGCCAGAGTGATCTGTGATAAAAAAAACCTGATGTCTGAAAAAGTCTAAAAGTGCTTTTTAAAATAAGTAGAAATAAACATTCTAAGTGATAAAAAGCATTATGAATCCTAGGCATATACCCAAGAGAAACGGAAACATGTCCGTGTAAAACATGCACACACATGTTCATAGCAGCATTATTCGCAATCGCCAAAAGGCAGAAACAACCCAAATGTCTATCAGGGGATGAATGGATAAACAAAATATGGTCTGTCCCCACAATGGAATAGTATTCTACCATAAAAAGGAATGCAAGTACTGATACTATAAGGTAGGTAACGCTTGAAAGTGTTATGTGACATAAGAGAAGCCAGCCACATAAGTCCCCGTGATCCCATTCATATAAGAGTCCAGGATGGCAAAATCTCAAGAGACAGAAAGCAGATGAGTGGTCAGTTATGACTGGGTAGAGGCAGGGAGGGGGGAGGTGATAGCTAATGGGTACAGGGCTTCTTTTTGAAGTGGTGAAAATGTTCTAAAGTCATCTCTGTTGGTGGTTGCACATACCTGTGAATACAAAGCCACTGAATCGTATACTTTCAATAGGTATATTGTATGGTATGTGAGTTATGTCTTAATAGAGCTATTTTAAAAAGGAAAAACATTGTCCCAGGGTCTTTATTAGTGTTATACACAGTAACATACTAGCCACTATACTGTGTGTGTGTGGTCAGTGTTGCTTCTGGGATGGAGACGGGGTTGTGGAGGTTTTGAGAAGGCACTCAAGCCCACCTGGGGTAACAAGGAAGGCTTCCTGGAGGAGGAGGAGGTGGCGATGTCAAAAAGCTTTAGCTGTGAGGATAAGCAGGAATGAGAATGGAGTCAGAGTGATCCAGGTAGAGGAAGCAGCATGTGCAAAGGTCAGGAGGTGAGAATCCCTCCTTTACTTAAGGACATGACCTTTTCCCAGTGCAAATGCCTGCCCCCACCCCTGGGGCTCAGAGGGTCATAAAAGTGAGTAGGTTGTGGTCTCTGCTTTCTAGGAGCCTGTGTTCTAGCATTGAGGACAAAGCATATACACCTAGTCTCCTAGGTCGGCTACACCAAATGGCACATCAGTATGTTCCTGAAGGATGGAGAATCATTCTTGGCTGTGACTTTGAAAAGCAGGAGGAGTCATGAAGGCAGACAATTTCCACACTGCTAGTGGGAGAGTAAATGACACAGTCTTTCCAGAGGGCAGGTAATTTGGCAAGGGGCTTACCTTTCCATCCAGCTGTCTGTCCACACCTGGGCATTTACCCTAAGGAAATAGGTATGCTGACCGTCAGTTGTCCATTCACAAGGATGCTCTTCCACACAGCTGTGTATGAATAGCAGGCATGCAGCCACAATCTGGATATATGAAACGATAAGGGGCCCATTGATTCAAGACTACAGCGCCTTCATCTCCTGGGAGCCTGAGGCCGTCAGGGCAGGGCTGCATGTCAGACACACCTGTATCCTGACCTTGGGCAAACCTGTGGAGAGCCTCAGTGTCCTTGCATGTAGAACGGGGATGGTAATAATGAAGCATACCTCCTAGGGCTGAGGTGAAGATAAAGGCGTAAAGACATGGGAAGTGCTTAGAACAGTGTGCAGCAAGTGAATTCAGACTTTATTGATTATTATTTTGTTATGGAGCTAATAAAATGGATGCACTTGAAGTCTATTAAGTGATACTGGAAGGTAGTCAAGATCAGATTTTAAGTGAGAAAAGTCAGTTGACAAGGGACCTCATTCGTTTGTATGTGTGTGTATATTTATAAAATTTATTTTTCTTCTTGATGCTTTTAAAACATTTCCTATAATTTTAAAGGGACATGGAAGAGACACATCTTGCTGCAAGAACTCAAAGCACCTCCCAGCCCACTTTGCAGTGACCTGAGGGGACCCTTTATGGAGACTCCCCAGGCAGCAGAGCTCCACCTGCCATCATTCTGTGCAGTGCAGGCAGCTTAGTCTAAAAACCGGCCGGAGTCACATCTTCAGGTGCTCCAGTTCTTCCAGTTCTGATGTGGCTCTTCCGTTGACAGAGATCAAACCTTGTTTAACACGAGGCAGGGCTCCCTGGGCTGTAGTCGGGGTCTTCCCCCCCACAGCTTTCGAGCCTTTCCAGTTCAGCTGGCAGGGGTCGGGGAGCCAGAAATTTCCAGTCCTCTTGGGGAATCTATCTTTTGGGCTGTGGGTGCCACAGTGTCATCCCTACTTTGGGCGACAGCCTCAGCAATGGGAGACAGTGCTGTTCACAAGTCACGGGACAGAGCTGTCAGCAGCTCCAGGAAGCCAGTTTCACATGGAAGCTAAGGGACAGACCAGACCTGTTGCGTTCATTCCTTGTTGACAGCCTGACCCACTCTATCATCGTTTTTTTTCTGGTTAAATGTTTTCCCTTCTTTTAAAATTGAGGTATGAAACATACATTAAAGAGCCTAGATCTTAAGTGTACAGCTTGATGAATTTCACATACCAGTGCGTTCACACACCACGGCACAGATCAAGATAGCATTTCTCACACCCTGGCTGGCTCTCTCATGCTCTCTCCCAGTTGGTAGCACTCCTCCCCAAAGGGTAACCACTCCTCGCAGATTAACTCTGCCCATTTAGACTTCTTATACATGGGATCAAAGAGAATATACTTTTTGGTAGCTGGTTTCCCAACTTTATGTTTGGGAGATACATGCACGTTCTTGTGGGTAGGAGCCCCTTTCCTTTTTCATTGCCATGTAATATACCACTGCATAAATGTCCTGCAATTTTTAAAATATATCCTACAGGTGATGGGCATGTGACTTGTTTCCAATCTGTGGCTATTATGGATTGCACTGTTATGGATATTTGTGTCTTTTGGTGGATATAATCCTTTATTTCTACCATCATTTCTTGCACCAACAACTATAGTATTCTTATCACTACTCTCCCCCCTTAATCCATTCTCTACATAGCTGTGGGCATGATCTTAGATAAGACTGTGTGCCTCAATTGCTTAAGACTCCAAAGGCTTCCTCATGTACTTAGAAAAAACCCTAGACTTTAAATTCTGGCCTATAAACACCTTACCTGATCTGGCTCCTACTTGCCATACCTGACTTTTTCTGGAACCCCTCTCTGTGCTTTAGCCAACTCTGCCTTCCCTCTGTCTTTTAAATATGCCAAGCTCCTTCCTGCATGGACCTTGGCACTAGTTGCTCCCTCTTTCTGGAGTTCCCCTCCTGAAACCTTCCCCTGAGACTGAGCCTTTCTGTTCACTCATATCTCATCTTCAGAGGTCTCTCCTACTGTCAGAAAGAGCCCCCGTTCCATTTGTTCTTTGTCGTGTTTTCTGCCTGCTAATCCCCTTATCTTCTCCTGTTCACCACAGTGGGGAACTTGTCAAGTTACTGACATCTGCATCCCCAGTGACTGGCCAGCCCTGGCCTGGCACAGAGTGGATGTTTGTGAATGTCTGTTCAGTGATTGAATGAAGACACAAACCATAGAGAGCCAGATCCTTTGGTAAAGGAGGCAGGGCAGCTTAGTGTGGGTGATCTTGGAACTTGGAAATCAGATTGCCTGAGTCTGAGGCAAGGCTTCGCCTCTTATTAGCTGTATGATTAGAATCATCCTGCCTCCCTGTGCCTTGGTTTCCCCATCTGAACAGTGGGGGACAATAGTTTTTGCAAGGACCTAGGGCCTACTATTGCTATTTATAGAGCAGATGTTTTGCAGGGCAGTTGGGCTATCCATATCTTACAGACATGGAGACAAAAAATATTTTTTGAGTGCAAAAAATAAAGTCCAAAGACTGCTCACACAGGTACCAAGTGGTAGTGCTGGGACTTGAACCCAGATCTGGCTCTACTCCAGAGCCCACCTAGACGCCTGTGGGAAGCACCTACTTACCATGGTAATGAACTGTGGTCCTCCGTCTGGGTAGGTTGGGAGGCACCCAGAGTGTTTATATAATAACACGATTGCTCTGCCATGTCAGTAGCTCTTGGAGTTATGTAAGACAGTTCTACTTGGTTAATTCACAGGGGACCTGGGAAATAGGCAGGACCCAGAGGGATTCCTTTATTTTACAGGTGAGTGACCTGGGCTCTGGCACTGGCTTGGAGTCCCATTCTGGCCTTCAGGCCTGCTGCTAACTTGTGACACTCTGGTGTGCTACCCAGTGGTTTAAGCGTTCCCACATCAGTGACCTGGTAACTCCCGGGATTTGGGGCTTTTCCATGCCACCTTTACCATTCTTCAAATGTGCATCATTATTTTTTAAAAACCAAAACTGAAAACAGAAAAACTTGACCCAATCCTAAGCAGTAATGTCTGTGAACTCATGGTTTGATAGTCATTCAACAAACATTTGTTACGCACCTCCTATACACCAGGCACTGTTTTGGACACTGGGAGTACATCAGTGAGTTTTCAAAAGAGAAAACCCCTGTTCTCATTGTATGGGGAGACACACAATGAATCAATTAATAGATTTATACAGTGTCAGGTGAGGACATGTGATTTGAGGTAAAACAAAGCAGGTGAAGGTGATAGAGACCAACAGGGAAATACAATAACTATGTAATTTCCTGATACACATAAAATCAATACATATTTTTGAGTGCAAAAAATAAAGTCCAAAGACTGCTCACACAGGTACCAAGTGGCAGTGCTGGGACTTGAACCCAGATCTGGCTGTAATCAATACATAACCATTAGAATAAACATGTCCATTCATGTACCATTTGGAAAACCTTCGAACAACCCCCAGAGGAAGGCAGATCAGCTGAGACTGCTTCCTTTCTGTTAAGGAAAAAACAGACTCCGAGAATGACCTGCTCAGGCTCGCACAGCCCAAAGCTGCTGGAACAGTGCCCTCTGGCTCCATCTCTTTCTTGCCTTTATCGTTTTCCATATTGAATACAAATTCTACCCTGAGAAAGAGTCTGAACCTGCAGCTCATCTGCTTTCCCTGAGGGGCTGGACTGCTCATCCGCACCTAACCCGCCACTCAGCCCCACAGTGTGTGTCTCAGCATCCTTGCAGAGCAGCAAGCATTGCAGTTGGTCACCCTGTTGCCTTTGCTCCCCTGCCCTAGCTGAGTCACTGCCAGAGATAAACTGGCTGATATATGGGTTGGGGAGATAGCGTCTCTCCAGCCATCCTCCTTAATAAGCCTCCGGTCACTGGAGATGGCAAAAAGCCTTATCTCCTTTTGCAGATGTGCTTACCTGCCTCCTATCCCCTCACTCAGTTGTGTTCCCAGGAGCCCACCCACCTTCCCCATTTCAGAATGGGTATTTGTAACATGCTGTCTTTGAAGAGTGAATGCCTCCGTTCAGGCATATGGTCTTGTTGTCAAGATGTAGTCTTCTGATGTGATGTATTCAGGGATAATCTTTGTGTTCCATTTTCAACAGGGAAAAATGAAGCTCAGAGAGGTCAGTGACTTGCCTAAGGTTGTACAGTAGAGAATGGCTTGAATTCAGGTAGGTGGGAAAACCAGGGATCAAGAGTCCCAAGAGAGACTCGGGTATTAATTTTGGCAGCCTTGCTGCTGATGTTGCTTTTGGACAAGCCACGCAGTTTTTCTATGCCTCTATTTCATTACCTGTAAAGTGGGAATAATAATAGAAGTAGCTACCACACAGGTTATTATGAAGTTTAAATGAGTTTATATATTTAAAGTATATTTAGCACACTGTTTGGTGCATAGTAGATACTCAATAAATGGTGTTGTCACTGTTATTGTTATTCCCTGGAGAAGAAATTCAGTTTACCTCTTAGTCTAGGAAACTCCTAGGTACATTTGGCAGGCCGAGTTATCAAGAGAGGACAGGAAGCAGGTTCCTTTTTTGTTGCTCAAAGTGTGGGCTGGCCCCCAGCAGCATTACTGGGAGCTTGTTTGAAATGCTGTCATAGGCCCCATCCCGGACCCGCTGAATCAGAACCTACATTTTAACGACATTCCCGGGGGATTTGTGTGCACCTTGAAGTCTGAGAAGCACTGATCTTGTGCAATTCTTCTCAATTTTCCCTGTGCACCAGGGCCACCTGGGAGGGTTTTAAAAAATTCAGAGGTGAATTGCCTGGGCACCACCCCTACAGAGTTGGATCCATTGGTCTGGGATAGGGTCCAGGCATCATTTTTTTTTTAAAAGCTCCCCAGATAATTCTGATGCACAGCAATGGTTGGGACTCCCAGGTGCGGGGGAGCCTGGCTTGCTTTGGAGATGGACAGAATGGAGTTGGAAGTGAAGGTCTTTCCACTGCCTAGTTGTGTGACCTCAGGCAAGTCGCTTAACTTCTCAGATTGTCAATTTCTTCATTATAACATGAGAACAGTCCTCCCCTTCCCTCTCTGGGTTGTTCTAAGGATGGGATTAACATCGATCACACACAGGAGCCTGGCAACAAGTACCCCCAAATGTTGAATGCACTCATCCTCTCGTGTGAACCACAATGTCAGGCCCACAGGTGGTAAACTGTTACTGTTACCAATATTAATATGATTGATAGCAGCAGTATTGTCTTCAATATGAAGGATTCGCTCACTGGGGTGTGGTATGTATCCTGTGGTGATGCAGGAAATACCCATCCCTGGCTTGAGAAGGCGGCCTGACAAGGTCAAGAAAATAACAGTCCTCGCTACTGATGCTGGGGTTCTTGTTTGTGGAGTCGAAGAATGAACTTAGCAAACAGTCAGGGTAAGAGAGCCAAGGAGACTTTTATTGAGAGATACAGTGAGAGGACAGACAGAGCTCCTGACTCATGCCAGGAGGGGACAAGAGAGCCTGTAGTGGTGCATTGTCTAGGGGTTTTATAGGCAGTTGAGGATTTTTGGGAACCGGATAAAAGGCTTAGGGGTGTGGACTTGTTAAGTGGTCCCTGAATATTGAAAATTAACTTAACACAAGAAATTTACTGCTCTGCTTTCCCCCTGGGACACTGGCATCTTGGTCTAGGAGCATATCAAAAGGCCACCTGCCCAGCCCCCAAGGTGGGCTGAGGTACTGTCTGTTTGCTGAAGAGTAAGTTAAAAACCTTACTTCTTAAACTTCCTGGGTGTTAAAATGAAATCTTATCTTTAAGGTGGAATCCTTACTGCCTTTTACCATGTTGTTCACAGCTGGGACTGCATGCTAAATTAGTTGCCCAGTTTGCAAAATCACCCCATCAGATCTGAAGGAGGAAAGACAGCACATAGGCCTGGGCCTTTAACATGCTAAGGTGAATCTTACACATGAATTCAAATGATTAGCATAATAAAAACATGTGCTACTCTTCTTTAACTGGGGAATATTAACTGATCTCACTGAAGAATGATTCTAGAGCTTAATACTTAACACAGAGTTTTGGTAGGGGGATTCCTTGCATGTAGTTACATTGCTTTGACTGCAAATATCCTGCCTTGCTTTTTCCAGAGGCCCTCACCCTACTCTGTCTAAGCCCATGGTCCCTGTCTCACTACCATTACAAAGCACTTTATAAAAGAATTAAAAAATTAAAGTCACACACATACTTAATTTAGATCAGTGGTTCTCAAAGGGGGAGGGCAGGGGATTTTGCCCCCAGGGGACATTTGCAAATGTCTGGAGACATTTTTGGTTGTCACAACTGGGGTGGGGGGGAGGGGTGGGGGGTGGTTTGCTACTGGCATCTGGTGATTGGGGGCCTGGGATGCTACTAAACCTCCGACACTGAGTAGAACACCTCCCAACACAAAGCGTTAATGTGGTCCCAAACCTCAGTGGTGCTGAAGTTGAGAAAACCTAGTTTAGATTCAGGTAGTTCTGCAAAGCATGTTATGTAAAACAATAGACTCTCCCATCCCTCTCTTCCCTCTCCCTCCCTGGAAGCGATCACTTTTGCCTTTGGGATTATTTTACTTACTTACATGTCTCTAAATAGTCTGCTTGGGTTGTGACTTCTTGTGACCCCATTCTAGAGACTCACAACAGCCCTATGAAGTAGGTGCTATCATCGTCATCATTTGGCACCTTAGGAAATTGGCTCTCAGAGAGGTTGTTTGAGTGCCCAAGATCATACAGAGCATGTTGAGAAATCAGGACTTGATCCCAGGACGGTGTGCCCCCATGGCTCTGGGATTCCTTATGTCCCAGAAGGTCACCTTAGGACACAGCCCTTTGAAATACCTCTTGTAACTGGGCTATCACCTGCCTCAGTGAAATTGCCGTGGTTTGTTCACTTCTGTGTCTGCAGCAGCAGTCACAAGGGCGGGCATGGAGCAGGACTCCGAGGACTGCTTGTGGAATGAATAAGTGAATTTCAAGAAGCAGTGGGAGGAGGGCCCAGTACTCCTGGGCAGGGGATTAAAGAAGCTGGGGCTTGGTCAGATAACCATGGGCAAGGTCACTCAACTTCTGCAGCGTCAGTTCTTCATCTGTAGAGTGGAGGTGAGAATATGTGCTTCACAGGGCTGTTTGTGAGCAGCCAGAAGCTACAAAACCACAGATGCTCAGGAACCTATAAAATTATGCACGTGCTGCACGGGCACATCAGTCACCATGTAGGGAGCAGATTTCTGCAAAGCTCCTCCCTCTCACACTTCCTTCCTCGCTCCCTCCCTCCCTCCCTTCTTTTCTTCTGCATGAAACATGGCATAGTTAATTTAGAAAGAAAAAGGAATGCCTTACAGTTAAGAAAAAGATATATTATAGCCCAAGCTAGTTTTAATATGATGAAATATTTATATTAATGTGTCACAAATATCGATTTGCCCTTCTCTTGCCTGGAATCATTAACAGGTAGATATGTAACATCTTATTTTTTGCCTCCTTTTCCTTTGAGCAATATATAGTTTCAGATGATGTTGACAAAACTATTTTTCATGCATAATAAAAATAGATGATATTTATTTAATGCTTATTGTGTACCAGCCACTACTGCAAATCCTTTTACATTGTAATTCTTTTAACACTCACACAACCTCAGAATGTATGTACTGTGCTTATTTCCATTTGACAGATGACAAGACTGAGGAACACACAGGTCACTGGTTCGAACCTGTCTGTTCTGACTCGAAAGCCCTTGCTCCTGACCACCCCTTCTGCCATCTCCCTGCTGTGCTGTCCCAGCCTCATAGGTCTCAAGGAGGCCAGTGTCCCGTGGCTTTTTACTGGGAAAGTCCCCTAATATGGGTGGTCCCTGACTTAAGATGATTCGACGTATAGTGGTTTCAGATTATGGTTTTTCGACTTTACAGTGGTGCGAAAACAATACACATTCAGTAGAAACTGTATTTTGATTTTTGAATTTCTATCATTGGCTGGGCCAGTGCTCTGAGGTCCAATCCTCCCTCATGATGCCGGGCAGTGGCCACGAGCTGCAGTTCCGAGTCAGCCACATGATCACGAGGGTAACTGATACACTGACAACCATTCTGTACCTATACAATCATTTGCTTTTCACTTTCAGTACAGTATTCAATAAATTACATGAGATATTCAACACATTGTTATAAAACAGGCTTTATGCTAGATGATTTAGCCCATCTGTAGGGAGATGTTTGTGAGCACATTTAAGATAGTCCAGGCTACGCTGTGATGTTCAGTAGGTTGAGCATTTTTAATGCATTTTTGGCTTTAGATATTTTCAATTTATGATGGGTTTATTAGGATGTAACCCCATTATAAGTCAAAGAACATCTGTATTCAAGTCTTTTCAGTTTGCAGTAAATAGATATACAGAGAACTGAAATTTGCAGTTCAAATTGAGGTTGATGACATAGATTTTTTAGCCAGGAGTGGAGAAATCCTGGAATTGCATGTCCAGCAAGGTTTCAGGTCCTGGCAGTGCAGCTCTGGCTCTCAGCAGTAGTGGAGAGAGGAACCCAGGAGGAGGACCTGGGACAGCCAGTCCCCAGTAAGCCAGTTTTGCATCCTAGGAACACGAGAGCTTTTAGTTCCCAGACTTTCACTCATTGACACCTGCCTTCTCTGCTTTGCAGCTTCAGTATCAAATCTTCCTAACTGATGTGCACTGTCTCAGAGCTTTTCAGAGTCAGGCTCTGGTGGAGAAGAGCCTGCATAGGGGCTCCCAGCCCATACCTGCTCCAAGGGCCAACACACAGAGACCTACGGAGACCCACAATGACATACACACACACATGCACACACACGCACACACACATGTGCCTCTGCCCATTTGTCCCATTCACCATTTCTTTATAATACCCCAGCCACTTGTTTCAGGTCCTGGCATGCAGTAGGTATTCAACAGAGGCCTATTGATCCAGTTATTCTCTCCTTGTCCTGTACCTGGATATTTCGGTATTTGTTTTGGCTTGCCTAGATATGAGTGGAAAAGAACTAGAAACGATTCCTGTATTCCTTTTGGATAGATGCCAAGCTCCTTAGCATGGCTTGCAAGGTCCTTCACAGTCTGGCCCCTGCCAAGTTCTTCTCTCATTCTCCATAACCTGCTGGTGTATCCATTTCCATTTTTAGTGATTTTTAAATTTTTTCTGTCATAGAATTCTTTGAGGATCTGATGAAAGCCACAGACCCTCTTCTTCAATATACAGACATTTTTACCTTCACACTGAACATAATTTCTGGGGATCCCAAGGCCCTTCACTGATCTCCAAGTGCATAAGATCCTGGTGAAGGTCCTCTGCGTTGTAGGGCTAGAGAAACCCAGAGAGGGGAGGTACCTTGTCTAGGGCCACAAATGACAGAATTGGAACCAAGACTCATGTCTGTAGATCTGAAACAGGAATCGCTCCTCACCGCCCTGTGTTGCCAAATGAATGCCATGCAATTAGTTGATACAATGAACAATTGAATCAGACACTCTTCTCAGACTTCCTGATCCATCAGACCTTTAGCATTGGCAGCTCTGTGAGGTACTCAAATACCAATGGTTTCTGACTAAGGAATTCTTCTTGTAGTTTAGAATTTTCCTGGTGATTATAAATGGGAGTGATTACAGCAGAGTCCTGCTGGTCATTCCACGGAGTGTCTGCCATCTCACGGAGAAAGCTCCTCAAGCCTGCACACTGGGATCAGGAGAGCATCCCAAATATTTTGCCCCACCTGTTGTTACTGCCATGTTCCTAACTCCTGGGACAGGGGGATGCAGTCATCTCATTCCTTAGTGCTCTGGACCTCATTTAATGGCTCTTCTATTTCCCCATGTCCCTACGCCAGAAACTAGGGCATAACATGACGCATCCCTCTTCTCATACTCCCACTCTAATCCATCACTAAGACTTGTCTCTTTCTCTTTTCACTGTGTCTCCAATTTATCCATTTCTGTCATCTTTGCTGCTGCCTCTTTTACAAACCAGGCCTTCATTATTTGTAGCCTGGAGAGTAGCCAAAACCTGCCCTGGATGGATGATCTGCTGAGATACTGGCTACTGAGTGCTTTTCTTTTCACCTTCACCATGCTCTGTTTGGGCCAGAAGGGTGGTGTTTTAATCAGGCCAGGCAATGCTATGCTGCTGTAACAGAAGACCAGTGGGTTCAGAACAAAAAACTTATTTTGCACTCATGCAAACTCGGCTGCAGTCTTGGTAATGGGCCAGGCATCTGTGCTCTGTGCTTCCGGGTTCCCTAATCCAGGCTGCTGGATCTTACAAATCTTCCATATCAATGGAAGCAAATGTGCCTCTATGATGGCTACAGGAGAAGGTGGGAAGGTTAGGAAGGGAGAAAGTGAGAGAGTGAGAGGAAGAAAGGAAGGAGGGAAGGAAGAAAAAAAATTGTTTAGCAGCTCAGAAATGTTTCCACCCAGAGGTGACATGTGTCACTGCTGCTCACATTTTGTTGGCCACAACAAGCTGTATGACCATGTCTAACTCAAAAGAGCAGAGGGGCAATTAGAAGAAGAGGAATTGGAAATATTGGTGATAACACTGATAACCTAATTACTTCCCCCAGGGAATGGGTGGCCACATAGGTGCTGATAATAAGGGTGGTAATTTATCACCTCTTTAATTCAAAATATGGATCTGGCTGTGAGAAAGATTCAGGAAATCAACATCAGCCAGACCCAGTTCCCCTCCTCCCACCTTTGACTAGGAGACAAGTAAGGGTTGAGTTTAGCAAGGAAGAATAAGAGAGAATGAGCTGGAGAGAATTTTATGAAAGTGTGTTTACTCTGCCTCCCTTGAGTTGAATACTGGGGGCACCCCTTCATGTACAGACGTCCTAGGGTCAAGGGCATCTGTGTTCCCCTGCCACTTTGATAAACAGACTTTCTCTCTTAAACAGAAAGCTGAAGGTCAGGGGTGCCTGTGAGGAGTGTTGGGCAGAGGGAAGGGTGGTCAAAAGCATGGGAAGTGGTGTGATCCAGGGAGGGGAGTTGGGGTGGGAAAAGAACCAGTTGGGAAGAGGCAGGGTAGAAGAAGAAGCAGGGAAGTACAGAGCATGGGCTGGTCCCAGGATGAGGGGCCTTGTTCAGCTGAAGATGCATCAATGAGCTGAAACAGCTGAGGACCAAAAGAGGCTGCCGCTCCATCTCAGTGGAGGTCAGTGCAGGACAGAAGAGGGACTCAAACCTGGGAGGGACAGGTTCCATCTAGGACAGCAGCTGGCTCTGGGCAGAGGCAGGTGAAGACTAATTGGAGCAGGCCCTTCCTCCGAAAGAGCATGCAGGGTTGGGGGTGGGGGGCTGCTGTGTGCAAGAGCTCCTTGCAGTGTTGCAGGGAGGGGAAGCAGTGAGGGAGATGGAGGCGAGCACACACTCACCTGTGTATGAGTGCTAACCTGTGGCTTACCTGGGACGGCTGAGAATGTGTTTCCTGCATCAGGCTGCACAAAGGCCAGGTGTCAGAAACTCAACTAGGTTCTAGAAAATACAGTTGTTTTCTCTTGGGATAACTGAGTCTATCTTGGGAACCTCATTCAAACTACACGAGGGTTACTCAGTCATTTGTGCACCAGTGACAGTTGGCAAAGTGTACTGGTTCACAATGGGTAAGTAAAGGGATTGGGAGTGTGTAGAGACTTTCATAACAATTTGATATTTCAGTGACATCTGAGTGAATTTTTGTTGTATTTTGCAAAAACATAGGTTTGTGATGAATTAGGGAAAAAATGGTCCTTCCCTACAGATAGTCTGAAAAAAACTGCTCTGTGGCTTTTCTCATACCACTCAGGTCCTTCCTAATCTGTTTTCCTTAGTGGTCTTCCTAGAATGCCAGCAGGATCCTGAAATGCCTCTGTCTACAGTCTTGCAATTATTTTTTCAAGCTCTTTTGGATAAAGACCAACTTCTTAACAATGGCCCTCAAGGGTCTGCATCATCTAGTCCTGTTTGCCTCTCCAGCCTCCTCCCCTCTCCTTTCCCTCACCCCTTTCTGCTTCCTGGTCACACTTCCTTTTATAGGTGCTCACAAACACCAAGCTCCATCAGACCTCAGGGCCTTTGCTTATGCTATAGTCATGCTTTTTCCATCTTGGTGGAGTTGACTCTTATTTTGCCTTCGAATCACAGCTCAAGAATTACCTCCTCAGAGAGGCCTTCTCCACCCTCTGGGTTAGTTAGGCCACTGCATCTTGCCTTAATAATACCACTTGCTTACTGAAATGTTACTTCAATGTAAGTAACTTGTTCCTTGTCTGCCTTCCCCGAGGTCTGTGAACTCCAAGAGGCCAGAGACCTCACCTCTCTTGTTCACCACAGTCCTCAGTCAGCTATAGGTCCTCAGTAAACATTTATTGAATGAATGAATGAATGAATGAATGAATGCAACATCCAGAGCTTGTGGAAAAGGCATTTTAGATTGTGAAGCATGTCCTTTGGGGACCAGGCCTTTATTTCATAAAAAAGTTCCCGTGCCTCCTTCCTCTGTACAGAACCTGGCAGCCTATCCAGAGCTCTTGCTGATAAGTCATTTCATTGGCACAACTGGACAGGAAAGGACAGAGTGACTAATGGGAGTCAGACACCGTGTCGCGGACAAAGGCCCGAGTTGACATGGTAACAACAGGCAGACCAATGTGGCCCGGGCCCTGGACATGTCTGAGAACAGGCCCTGGGTCATTTTTCCTCTGTGCTGGTGAGTGAGAAATGGCCATGGAGGGGAAGCGAGGTGGGGGCTGGTGGACCCATGCTTCTTTCTGAGGTGGTGTGGGCTGGAAACAGCTTTGGATGACAGAGGTAGTGACCTATATTTTTGGGCATGAGAATGTCCTTTAATGTGCATTTTTTTTTTTGGTATGATTAATCTACAATTACATGAGCAACATTATGGTTACTAGACTCCCCCCATCATCAAGTCCCTACCACCTACCCCATTACAGTTACTGTCCATCAGCATTGTAAGATGCTATAGAATCACTACTTGTCTTCTCTGAGTTGTACAGCCGTCCCCGTGCCCCCCCAACAGTGTATCTGCCAATCGTAATGCCCCTTTTTCCCCCTTATCCCTCCCTTCCCACCCATCCTCCCAGTCCCTTTCCCTTTGGTAACTGTTAGTCCGTTCTTGGGTTCTGTGAGTCTGCTGCTGTTTTGTTCCTTCAGTTTTTTTCTTTGTTCTTATACTCCACAGATGAGTGAAATCATTTGATACTTGTCTTTTTGCCTGGGCTTATTTCACTGAGCATAATACCCTCTAGCTCCATCCATGTTGTTGCAAATGGTAGGATTTGTTTTCTTCTTATGGCTGAATAATATTCCATTGTGTATATGTACCACATCTTCTTTATCCATTCATCTACTGATGGACACTTAGGTTGCTTCCATTTCTTGGCTATTGTAAATAGTGCTGCGATAAACATAGGGGTGCATCTGTCTTTTTCAAACTGGGCTGCTGCATTCTTAGGGTAAATTCCTAGGAGTGAAATTCCTGGGTCAAATGGTATTTCTATTTTGAGTTTTTTGAGGAACCTCCATACTGCTTTCCACAATGGTTGAACTAATTTGCATTCCCACCAGCAGTGTAGGAGGGTTTCCCTTTTCTCCACATCCTCGCCAACATTTGTTGTTGTTTGTGTTTTGGATGTTGGCCATCCTCACTGGTGTGAGGTGATATCTCATTGTGGTTTTAATTTGCATTTCTCTGATGATTAGCGATGTGGAGCATCTTTTCATGTGCCTGTTGGCCATCTGAATTTCTTCTTTGGAGAAGTGTCTGTTCAGCTCCTCTGCCCATTTCTTAATTGGATTATTTGCTTTTTGTTTGTTGAGGTGCATGAGCTCTTTATATATTTTGGATGTCAGCCCTTTATCAGATATGTCATTTATGAATATATTCTCCCATACAGTAGGATGCCTTTTTGTTCTACTGATGGTGTCCTTTGCTGTACAGAAGCTTTTCAGCTTGATATAGTCCCACTTGTTCATTTTTGCTTTTGTTTCCCTTGCCCAGGGAGATATGTTCATGAAGAAGTTGTTCATGTTTATGTCCGAGAGATTTTTGCCTATGTTTTTTTCTAAGAGTTTTATGGTTTCATGACTTACATTCAGGTCTTTGATCCATTTTGAATAACTTTTGTGTATGGGGTTCGACAATAATCCAGTTTCATTCTCTTACATGTAGCTGTCCAGTTTTTCCAACACCAGCTGTTGAAGAGGCTGTCATTTCCCCATTGTATAACCATAGCTCCTTTATTGTATATTAATTGACCATATATGTTTGGGTTAATATCTGGACTCTCTATTCTGTTCCACTTGTCTGTGAGTCTGTTCTTGTGCCAGTACCAAACTGTCTTGATTACTGTGGCTTTGTAGTAGAGCTTGAAGTTGGGGAGCATAATCCCCCCTGCTTTATTCTTCCTTCTCAGGATTGCTTTGGCTATTCAGGGTCTTTTTTGGTTCCATATGAATTTTAAAACTATTTGTTCCAGTTCATTGAGAATGCTGTTGGTATTTTGGTAGGGATTGCATTGAATCTGTCGATTGCTTTAGGTAGTATAGCCATTTTGACAATATTAATTCTTCCTAGCCAAGAGCATGGGATGAGTTTCCATTTGTTAGAGCCCTCTTTAATTTCTCTTAGGAGTGTCTTGTAGTTTTCAGGGTATAGGTCTTTCACTTCCTTCATTAGGTTTATTCCTAGGTATTTTATTCTTTTTGATGCAATTGTGAATGGAATTGTTTTCCTGATTTCTCTTTCTGCTAGTTCATCGTTAGTGTATAGGGAAGCAACAGATTTCTGTGTGTTAATTTTGTATCCTGCAACTTTGCTGAATTCAGATATTAGTTCTAGTAGTTTTGGAGTGGAGTCTTTAGGGGTTTTTATGTACAATATCATGTCATCTGCAAATAGTGACAGTTTGACTTCTTTACCAATCTGGATTCCTTGTATTTCTTTGTTTTGTCTGATTGCCATGGCTAGGACCTCCAGTACTATGTTGAATAACAGTGGGGAGAGTGGGCATCCCTGTCTTGTTCCTGATCTTAGGTGAAAAGCTTTCAGCTTCTCGCTGTTAAGTATGATGTTGGCTGTGGGTTTGTCATATATGGCCTTTATGATGTTGAGGTACTTGCTGTCTATACCCATTTTGTTGAGAGTTTTTATCAGGAATGGATGCTGAATTTTGTCAAATGCTTTTTCAGCATCTATGGAGATGATCATGTGTTTTTTGTCATTCTTTTTGTTGTGGTGGTGGATGATGTTGATGGATTTTCGAATGTTGTACCATCCTTGCATCCCTGAGATGAATCCCACTTGATCATGGTGTATGATCCTCTTGATGTATTTTTGAATTCGGTTTGCTAATATTTGTTGAGTATTTTTGCATCTACGTTCATCGGGGATATTGGTCTGTAATTTTCTTTTTTGGTGGTGTCTTTGCCTGGTTTTGGTATTAGAGTGATGCTGGCTTCATAGAATGAGTTTGGAAGTATTCCCTCCTCTTTTATTTTTTGGAAAACTTTAAGGAGAATGGTTATTATTTCTTCTCTGTATGTCTGATAAAATTCAACGGTGAATCCATCTTGTCTTGTTCTTGGGTAGTTTTTTGATTACCGATTTAATTTAATTTCTTGTAATTGGTCTGTGTAGGTTTTCTGTTTCTTCCTTGGTCAGTCTTGGAAGGTTATATTTTTCTAGGAAGTTGTCCGTTTCTTCTAGGTTTTCCAGCTTGTTAGCATATAGCTTTTCATAGTATTTTCTAATAAATCTTTATATTTCTGTGGTATCCGTCATGATTTTTCCTTTTTCATTTCTGATTCTGTTTATGTGTGTAGATTCTCTTTTTCTCTTAATAAGTCTGGGTAGGGGTTTATCTATTTTGTTTATTTTCTCAAAGAACCAGCTCTTGGTTTCATTGATTTTTTTTCTATTGTTTTATTCTTCTCAATTTTATTTATTTCTTTTCTGATCTTTGTTATGTCCCTCCTTCTGCTGACTTTGGGCCTTATTTGTTCTTTTTCCAATTTCAATAATTGTGACTTTAGACTATTCATTTGGGATTGCTCTTCCTTCTTTAAATAGCCTGGAATGCTGTATACTTTCCTCTTAGAACTGCCTTCACTGCATCCCACAGAAGTTGGGGCTTTGTGCTGTTGTTGTCATTTGTCTCCATATATTGCTTAATTTCTGTTTTGATTTGATCATTGGTCCATTGATTATTTAGGAGCATGTTGTTAACCTCCACGTGTTTGTGAGCCTTTTTGTTTTCCTTGTACAATGTATTTCTAATTTTATACCTTTGTTATCTGTGAAGTTGGTTAGTAGAATTTGAATGTTTTTGAATTTACTGAGGTTCTTTTTGTGGCCTAGTATGTGGTCTATTCTGGAAAATGTTCCATGTGTACTTGAAAAGAATGTGTATCCTGCTGCTTTTGGATGTAGAGTTCTGTAGATGTCTGTTAGGTCCATCTGTTCTAGTGTGTTGTTCAGTACCTCTGTGTCTTTACTTATTTTCTGTCTGGTTGATCTGTCCTTTGGAGTGAGTGGTGTGTTGAAGTCTCCTAAAATGAATGCATTGCTTTTTATTTCCTCCTTTAATTCTGTTAGTATTTTTTTCACATATGTCGGTGCTCCTGTGTTGGGTGAATATATATTTATAATGGTTATATGCTATTGTTGGACTGCCCCCTTTATCGTTATGTAATGTCCTTCTTTATCTCTTGTTACTTTCTTTGTTTTGAAGTCTATTTTGTCTGATACAAGTACTGCAACACCTGTTCTTTTCTCCTTATTAGTTGGATGAAATATCTTTTTCCATCCCTTCACTTTTAGTCTGTGTATATCTTTGGGTTTGAGGTGAGTCTCCTGTAAGCAGCATATAGATGGGCTTTGTTTTTTTATCCATTCTATTACTCTGTGTCTTTTGATTGGTGCATTCAGTCCATTTACATTTAGGGTGATTATCGATAGATAATGTACTTATTGCCATTGAAGGGTTTGGATTCGTGGTTACCAAAGTTCAAGGGTAGCTTCTTTACTATTTAACTGTGTAACTCAGCTCTCTTATTAAGCTATTATAAAAACAGTCTGATGATCCTTAATTTCCCCCCCCCATTCTTATTCTTCCTCCTCCATTCTTTATATGTTACGTGTTTTATTCTGTACTCCTTTGAGTTTCCTTTGACTGCTTTTGTGTATAGTTGATTTTATTTTTTGCCTTTAGTTAGTATTTGGTTGGTCTCCTTTCTTTGATATGAATTTATTTTCTCTGGTGGCATCTCTTTATTGTTAGGAGTGCTTCCATCTAGAGCAGTCCCTTTAAAATATCCTGTAGAGGTGGTTTATGGGAGGCAAATTCCCTCAACTTTTGCTTGTCTGGAAATTGTTTAATCTCTCCTTCAAATTTAAATGATAATCATGCTGGATACAGTATTCTTGGTTCAGGATTTCATTGCATTAAATATATCATGCCATTCTCTTCTGGCCTGTAAGGTTTCTGTTGAGAAGTCTGATGATAGTCAGATGGGTTTTCCTTTGTAAGTGACCTTTTTTCTCTCTCTGGCTGCCTTTAATACTCTGTCCTTATCTCTGATCTTTGCCATTTTAATTATTATATGTCATGGTGTTGTCCCCTTCGGTCCCTGTGTTGGGAGATCTGTGGGCCTCCATGGTCTGAGAGACTTATTTCCTTCCCTAGCTTGCTGAATTTTTCAGAAATTATTTCTTCAAGGACACTTTATATCCCTTTTTCTGTCTCTTCTTCTTCTGGTACCCCTATAATACGGATATTGTTCTGTTTGTATTGGTCACACAGTTCTCTTAATATTCTTTCATTCCTAGAGATCCTTTTATCTCTTTCTGCCTCAGCTTCTCTGTATTCCTATTCTCTGATTTCTAGTCCATTGACAGTCTCTTGCACCTCATCCAGTCTGCTCATAAGACCTTCTATTGATGGTTTTATTTCTGTTTTCTCCCTCCAGACTTCATTGCTTAGCTCTTGTATATTTCTCTGCAGGTCCATCAGCATGGTTATGACTTTTATTTTGAATTCTTTTTTAGGAAGATTGGTTATATCTATCTCACCAGGCCCTCTGGGGTTGTGTGAGTGATTTTTGACTGGACTAGATTCTTCTGCCTTTTCGTGGTGATAGACGTAGTTGCGGCAGGTGGCTCATGTGTCAGCTGGGAAAACAAAGTCCCTTACTGCTTGTTGGTCACCTTGTCCTTCTCCACTGCCTGTGCTGTCTACCTGCACACCTGGAGCAGTCTCTGGGATAATCTCCTTAGCTGCCGTGGGCTGGGCGGCCTTCAGGAAAGCCTTGCGCACTGTGGGGGTGGGGGGGCGGGTGGCAGATGCGCCGGCTGTGTTCTTCTGTGAAAATGGCTCTCCTTCCTGCCTTCCAGACCATGCTCTGGCTTCCTCTGTCTGTCCCAGTTAGCTGCGCGCTGGGAGGAGACTGTGTGGTTGCTGTGGGTGGGGCTGCTCCCTGGCTGCTCCACAGCTGGTGCGTCAGCTGGTTTGCTTGCAGCGCTGCAGGGGGGAATGAATGTCAGGCTGCTTATAGCTGTGACGGGCTTCGGGGCTGTGCTACCCCTGAGGGGTTTAGGGAGCCTGATGTTCCTCAAGATTCTCAGCTTGCTGGGCTGAGTGTGCTGGGATGATTTTCTCCAGTTGTTGAGCCCTTGTCCCTTTAGGACTTTCAAAAAGCTCCTGCTTTTCTTTTGTCCCAGGAGAGCCGGCTGTGGGGACCTGCTCTCAGTCTCTGTCTCGGATTTTACTTTTCTGTTTCTCTAATATCCAGTACACCATGCAATGTGTGTCTTTGCTCCCGGTGCAGATTACTAGGGCTGGTTATTTAGTAGTCCAGTGCTTCCACTCCCTCCTCACTCTGATTCTTTTCCTCCTGCCGGTGCGCTGGTGTAGGGGGAGTGCTTGGGTCCTGCCCGGTCACGGCTTTGTATCTTACCCTTTTTGTGAGATGCTGAGTTCTCGTAGATGTAGCTGTAGCCTGGCTGTTGGACTATATCCTCTGGTCTTTCTTTTAGGAATACTTGTATTTGTTGTTATTTTCAAAAATCTATATGGTTTTGGGAGGACATTTCTGCTGCCCTACTCATGCTGCCATCTTGAGCCCCTCCCCTCTAATATGCATTTTTAATATATAAAATATGTTTATATATTATTGATTAAAATATTATCTTACATTTTATATTGCACCATCTTTTTAAATTGCAAAAGCCATTTAGTGCTTTGGACATGAGTCATAACTGGTGGCTATGTGTGTAGTGGTTAGATATGGAGGTTCAGGAGCTTGGCTGCATAGATTCAAAATCTGGCTGCATCCTTTCTCAGTTTGGGGAACATGGACAAGTTATTTAATCCCGTGTACTTGTGTTTCCTCATAGGCAAACTGGGGATAAAAACGGTACCTACTTAGTGGGGTTTCAATGAGGGTTTCATGAGATGATGCATGTCAGGTGCTCAGCATATAATAAACAACAGTATCTTCTTTTATAAAAGTAGTCAAATAATTTTGAAGTGAATAAAAAAGAAGTAAAGTCTCTATCTAGATACAAGTTCATTTGGCAGTGTCTTCCCAGATATTTAGACCTCTGCAAACATACAGGCCAGGATTGGGATGAGGGGAGGCAAACCAAGCACCTAGGGCACACTATATAAAGATACACTCACTCTCAGGCACCAGCCTTGCATTTGCGTGGACCTGGGAGCAAGTACATCCTTAAATTTTACACCCTAGTGCCTCATTTGTCTCACCCTAGGCAGGCCCTGATACAAGTAATGTGAGACTTCTGCTCCTGACAATGGCAGACAAGATAATTTGGGCCAGTCCCCCTACTAGATAGACGTGTGTGTATACTAGTGTACATATGTATATACACACACACACTGCTTCAAGGCATGAGAGAGCTGAAAAGTAGTGAAAAGACACCAGAATCTGGAGAAATTGGAGGTCTAGGGAGATGCGATCAGTAGCTGGCAAATACAGGTGTGCTGGAGAGGTAAAGAGAGCTAGGTGGTAATTTTAGCATCTTCATAGGGTCAAGGGTACAGAGATTAGAAGTTGGCTTGTTAGGGGAGGAGGCCTTGGTGAACTCTCCTTACTTTTGGTTGGAATTCCAAAGGGTTGCACCCTAAGGGTACAGGTGAAATAGAAGTAGACAGGCTTTTGCAAGGGCTGCCATTCAACAGTGACTCATCTCCACCCCAGCATTTGTTCTGAGGTGACTTCAAACCCTACTGGATCCCTGTAGGATGCTAGTTCCTACAGGGACCCATAAAATCCAAATATAAATTCTCCCTGGGGAAAAATAACAGGCCTCATGTTTTTTTCCACCAACAGGTTTACAAATGCAATGATTGGCATGCAATAAAACAATAATGAGGCACATGAGTTGAACAAAATAAATAGCAACCAGCAGAAACAACAGACCAATGAAACAGACCACCAGAACCTCCAAATATTGAGGTTATAGAAAGACTTTAAAATAACTCTGATGACCATATGCAAGGAGGTAAAAGACAAAATTGAGAATTTTGGTAGAAAACTAAAATAATAAAAAGAATCAATTGGAAGTTCTAGAAAATTTTTAAAAACTGACAAATTAAGAACCCAGCAGATTAGACATAGTTTGAAGAGAGACTTGGTGAATTGGAAGATGAGTCAGAAGAAAATACTCAGAATCAAGAATGGATAGACAGATGGTAAATTCAGAAGAGGAGGAAAATATTTGGAGCACACTGTGAGAAGTTCTAACTGAGGGTCCCAGAGGAGAGAGAAAACAAATTTGGCAGAAGGAGGTATTTGTAGAGATTGTGACTAACACGTTCCCCAAACTGATAAAAGGCATCAAACCATCTTAAGAGTCCCTATAAATCCTAAGCAGGATAAACAGAAAGATATCAAACCGAGGCACACCCTAGAAAAATTAATAGGAAACCAAAACACAGAGAGAAATCTCTTTACTTGGCTTCAGGATTGGCAAAATCATCCCATCAGCTCACCCTGTTGAAGGGTTGGTACTTCTGTGACCTCAAAGTTAGGTGACTTATTTTAAACATGGAGGTTATTAAGACTCTTTGGTATCTCTAACTGTAAGTCTTGGTCACCATTCTGGAGCATTTGTTCATTTATTCAACATATATTTGTTGAGGACCTATTATGTACTGGGTACTGAGGGATACATCAGCAAACAAAGCAGACTAAAATTTTTGTCTTCCTGGTTCTAACATTTTAATGCGATGAGACAACAATAAACGCAAGAGTTAAAGTATCCAATATCTCAGATGATTATCAGTGCTGTAGAGAAATGTGAGCAGGGGTGGGTTTAGGGAATGTTGCAGTTTTATTTTACTGAGAAGGTAACATTTGAACAAGCTTCTGAAGGAGGCCAGGGAGTGAGCAGGGCAGAACCTCTTGGGGGATCACGGGTCTTACATTTTGTTCTGTTCTAAGTGTATAGTTTAATTAAATATTACAAATCACAGAGAAATACAAGAGTTAAAAGAGAGGAGTTGCTTTTATGAACATTAAGTTAAATACCTTGAAAAGACTTGAAAAATTGAGTTGAAAGAAATGCTGTCAGATTAGAAGATAAAAACTAAGCAATTAGCAAGAAAAACAACAAACCTCACAAAAGTGTGGAAGAGTGCAACACTCAATTTACTTTACATGTGCCTTCTTTAAAGTGCACCGCTCTAAAGACATTGGAATTGAATATCAAAGGTAATATATTACGGTTGTGATTTATGCAAGAAAGAGAAAAGGGAATTCCATCAGAGATCCAAGGCTCCAAGACAAGACCTCTCCTTACCTCAAACAGTTGGTGAACAAATGACATTTCTTTGTTTTAGGTTAAACTAAAACATTTAATATATGAATGCATTATGTTTTATGATTTTTCACTTTGGCTTCCTTGAGTAACCCACCAACTACTAGTTCTGATATTGGGAACAGGCCAATTTGTTGAACATCAATGAGCAGAAAGCTCTTTTTCTGAAGATCAATGTGTCCAACTGGCATTCCCCCTCTGTCCTGAGTCTATCCAGTTCTTTCTTGGAGATCACTTTAGAGAACAGGCAAGAGAGGAAGGGAAAGTTGAAGAAAAGTACGTGGAAGTAGATGAAGCAAATTCAGGAGACCTAGCCACGTTCAGATCATAACTTACGGTGACAACTTGGGTAAGTCATTTGTCCCTTGGAACTTGTTCTCTTCATGTGTGACATGTGCACAATAACAGAACCTACCTCATAGAGTTCTTGTAAGTATTAAATGAGGTGGTGCATTCCAGCTACTTAGTGCTTGGCATACTGGAAGTGCTAAGAAGTGAGGTGTCCAGAGTTATTTTACCATGGACATGCATGGAAACTCAAATTGGTATAACTGCATTTGAGGTGGTCATCTCTCATGGAGCCTGGAGTAAATGAATTGGAGTAAACTCAGAGGGAAAGAGAGCCACTACCATGGAGCAGACTAAGCCCCAGGAGGAGACAGGAAGCGTTGACCTCAGTGGTGGTGGTGATGATGGTCTGCATGGTCTGAGAGGCCCCTGTGAACAAAGAAAAGTCAACTCCAAACTTTTTAAGTCCTGGCTGGGATTGGGGCTTGGTGAACAGAAAGCCAGACACCAGGACTTTGCAGGTGGACCCAGGAAGTTAGCAACATCTCCAGATGTACCATTTTGGATTTTGAGAGTTGGGTAGTGACATCATGTTCAGTGCCCCAGGGTACCCGCTCTGGGTCCTGTAGTTCCCTGTGCTCTTCACCATCATCACAGGATGTCATTTTCTTTTTTTTTTTTTTACATTCTGCTTTTTTTTATTATCATTAATTTACAATTACATGATTGTAATATATTACCTTTGATATTCAATTCCAATGTCTTTAGAGCGGTGCACTTTAAAGAAGGCACATGTAAAGTAAATTGAGTGTTGCACTCTTCCACACTTTTGTGAGGTTTGTTGTTTTTCTTGCTAATTGCTTAGTTTTTATCTTCTAATCTGACAGCATTTCTTTCAACTCAATTTTTCAAGTCTTTTCAAGGTATTTAACTTAATGTTCATAAAAGCAACTCCTCTCTTTTAACTCTTGTATTTCTCTGTGATTTGTAATATTTAAACTACCCCTTCATCAGGTCCCCCCCACCAACCCCATTACAATTACTGTCCATCAGCGTAGTGAGATGCTATAGAATCACTACTTGTCTTCTCTGAGTTGTACTGCCCTCCCCGTGCCCCCCCAACATTACATCTGCTAATCGTAATGCCCCTTTTTCCCTCTGATCCCTCCCTTCCCACCCATTTTCCCCAGTCCCTTTCCCTTTGGTAACTATTAGTCAGTTCTTGGGTTCTGTGAGTCTGCTGCTGTTTTGTTCCTTCAGTATTTTTTCTTTGTTCTTATACTCCACATATGAGTGAAATCATTTGATACTTGTCTTTTTCAGCTTGGCTTATTTCACTGAGCATAATACCCTCTAGCTCCATCCATGTTGTTGCAAATGGTAGGATTTGTTTCTTCTTATGGCTGAATAATATTCCATTGTGTATATGTACCACATCTTCTTTATCCATTCATCTACTGATGGACTCTTAGGTTGCTTCCATTTCTTGGCTATTGTAAACAGTGCTGCAATAAACATAGGGGTGCATCTGTCCTTTTCAAATTGGGCTGCTGCATTCTCAGGGTAAATTCCTAGGAGTGGAATTCCTGGGTCAAATGGTATTTCTATTTTGAGTTTTTTGAGGAACCTCCGTACTGCTTTCCACAATGGTTGAACTAATTTGCAGTCCCACCAGCAGTGTAGGAGGGTTCCCTTTTCTCCACATCCTCGCCAACATTTGTTGTTGTTTGTGTTTTGGATGTTGGCCATCCTCACTGGTGTGTGGTGATATCTCATTGTGGTTTTAATCTGCATTTCTCTGATGATTAGCGATGTGGAGCATCTTTTCATGTGCCTGTTGGCCATCTGAATTTCTTCTTTGGAGAAGTGTCTATTCATGTCCTCTGCCCATTTCTTAATTGGATTATTTGCTTTTTGTTTGTTGAGGTGCGTGAGTTCTTTATATATTTTGGATGTTAACCCCTTATCAGATACATCATTTATGAATATATTCTCCTATACTGTAGGATGTCTTTTTGTTCTACTGATGGTGTCCTTTGCTGTACAGAAGCTTTTCAGCTTCATATAGTCCCACTTGTTCATTTTGCTTTTGTTTCCCTTGCCCGGGGAGATATGTTCATGAAGAAGTTGCTCATGTTTATGTCCAAGAGATTTTTGCCTAGGTTTTTTTCTAAGAGTTTTATGGTTTCATGACTTACATTCAGGTCTTTGATCCACCTTGAGTTTACCTTTGTGTATGGGGCTAGACAGTAGTCCAGTTTCATTCTCTTACATGTAGCTGTCCAGTTTTTCCAACACCAGCTGCTGAAGAGGCTGTCATCTCCCATTGTATATCCAAGGCACTTTTATCAAATATTAATTGACTGTATATGTTTGGGTTAATGTTTGGATTTTCTATTCTGTTCCACTGGTCTGTGGGTCTGTTTTGTGCCAATACCAAATTGTCTTGATTACTGTGGCTTTGTAGTAGAGCTTGAAGTCAGGGAGCGTAATTCCCCCTGTTTTATTCCTCCTTCTCAGGATTGCTTTGGCTATTCGGGGTCTTTTGTGGTTCCATATGAATTTTAGAATTATTTGTTCCAGTTCATTGAAGAAAGCTGTTGGTAGTTTGATAGGGATTGCATGGAATCTGTAGATTGCTTTAGGTAGTATAGCCATTTTGACAATATTTATTCTTCCTAGCCAAGAGCATGGGATGCATTTCCAGTTGTTAGTGTCCTCTTTAATTTCTCTTAGGAGTGTCTTGTAGTTTTCAGAGTACAGGTCTTTCACTTCCTTTGTTAGGCTTATTCCTAGGTATTTTATTCTTTTTGATGCAATTGTGAATGGAATTGTTTTTCTGATTTCTCTTTCTGTTAGTTCATCATTAGTGTATAGGAAAGCAACAGATTTCTGTGTGTTAATTTTGTATCCTGCAACTTTGTTGAATTCAGATATTAGTTCTAGTAGTTTTGGAATGGAATCTTTAGGGTTTTTTATGTACAGTATCATGTCATCTGCAAATAGTGACAATTTGACTTCTTCTTTACCAATCTGGATGCCTTGTATGTCTTTGTTTTGTCTGATTGCTGTGGCTAGGACCTCCAGTACTATGTTGAATAACAGTGGAGAGAGTGGGCATCCTTGTCTTGTTCCCGATCTTAGATGAAAAGCTTTCAGCGTCTCGCCGTTAAGTATGATGTTAGCTGTGGGTTTGTCATATATAGCCTTTATGATGTTGAGGTACTTGCCCTCTATACCCATTTTGTTGAGAGTTTTAATCAGGAATGGATGCTGAATTTTGTCAAATGCTTTTTCAGCATCTATGGAGATGATCATGTGGTTTTTGTTCTTCTTTTTGTTGATGTGGTGGATGATGTTGATGGATTTTCGAATGTTGTACCATCCTTGCATCCCTGGGATGAATCCCACTTGATCATGGTGTATGATCCTCTTGATGTATTTTTGAATTCGGTTTGCTAATATTTTGTTGAGTATTTTTGCATCTACGTTCATCAGGGATATTGGTCTGTAATTTTCTTTTTTGGTGAGGTCTTTGCCCGGTTTTGGTATTAGAGTGATGCTGGCTTCATAGAATGAGTTTGGAAGTATTCCCTCCTCTTCTATTTTTTGGAAAACTTTAAGGAGAATCAGGTGTTATTTCTTCTCTATATGTCTGGTAGAATTCAGAGGTGAATCCATCAGGCCCAGGGGTTTTGTTCTTGGGTAGTTTTTTGATTACCAATTTGATTTCGTCACTGCTGATTGGTCTGTTTAGTTTTTCTGTTTCTTGCTTGGTCAGTCTTGGAAGGTTGTATTTTCCTAAGAAGTTGTCCATTTCTTCTATGTTTTCCAGCTTGTTAGCATATAGATTCTCATAATATTCTCTTATGATTCTTTGTATTTCTGTGGGGTCCGTCGTGATTTTTCCTTTCTCATTTCTGATTGTGTTTATGTGTGTAGATTCTCTTTTTCTCTTAATGAGTCTGGCTAGGGGTTTATCTATTTTGTTTATTTTTTCAAAGAACCAGCTCTTGGTTTTCATTGATTTTTTTCTATTGTTTTATTCTTCTCAATTTTATTTATTTCTTCTCTAATCTTTATTATGTCCCTCCTTCTGGTGACTTTGGGCCTCATTTGTTCTTCTTTTTCCAATTTCAGTAATTGTGTCTTTAGACTATTCATTTGGGAATGTTCTTCCTTCTTTAAATAGGCCTGGATTGCAATATACTTTCCTCTTAGAACTGCCTTTGCTGCGTCCCACAGAAGTTGTGGCTTTGTGTTGTTGTTGTCATTAGTCTCCATATATTCTTTGATTTCTGTTTTGATTTGGTCGTTAACCCATTGATTAATTAGGAGAGTGTTGTTAAGTCTCCATGTATTTGTGAGCCTTTTTGATTTCTTTCTAAAATTTATTTCTAGTTTTATACCTTGGTGATCTGAGAAGTTGGTTGGTAGGATTTCAATATTTTTGAAATTACTGAGGTTCTTTTTGTGGCCTAGTATGTGGTCTATTCTGGAAAATGTTCCATGTGCACTTGAGAAGAATGTGTATCCTGTTGCTTTTGGGTGTAGAGTTCTGTAGATGTCTGTTAGGTCCATCTGTTCTAGTGTGTTGTTCAGTGCCTCTGTGTCTTTACTTATTTTCTGTCTGGTTGATCTGTCCTCTGGAGTGAGTGGTGTGTTGAAGTCTCCTAAGATGAATGCATTGCTGTCTATTTCCTCCTTTAATTCTGTTAGTATTTGTCTCACATATGCTGGCGCTCCTGTGTTGGGTGCATATATATTTATAATGGTTATATCTTCTTGTTGGACTGACCCCTTTATCATTATGTAATGTCCTTCTTTATCTTTTGCTACTTTCTTCGTTTTGAAGTCTATTTTGTCTGATACAAGTACTGCAACACCTGCTTTTTTCTCTTTGTTGTTTGCATGAAATATCTTTTTCCATCCCTTCACTTTTAGTCTGTGTATATCTTTGGATTTGAGGTGAGTTTCTTGTAGGCAGCATATAGATGGGTCTTGCTTTTTTATCCATTCTGTTACTCTGTGTCTTTTGATTGGTGCATTCAGTCCATTTACATTTAGGGTGATTATTGATAGATATGTACTTATTGCCATTGCTGGCTTTAGATTCGTGGTTACCAAGGGTTCAAGGTTGCTTCTTTACTATCTAACAATCTAACTTAACTTTCTTGTTAAGTTATTGTAAACACAGTCAGATGTTTCTTTCTTTCTCTCCCTTCTTATTCCTCCTCCTCCATTCTTTCTATAATAGGTGTTTTATTCTTTGCCTTTAGTTGGTATTTGGATGGTCTGCTTTCTTTGCTATGATTTTTTTTCCTCTGGCGACATCTTTTTAGCCTTAGGTGTGCTTCCCTCTAGAGCAGTCCATTTAAGATATCCTGTAGTGGTGGTTTATGAGTGGCAAACTCTCTTAACTTTCGTTTATCTGGAAATTGTTTAATCCCTCCATCATATTTAAATGATAATCGTGCTGGATACAATATTCTTGGTTCGAGGCCCTTCTGTTTCATAACGTTAAATATATCATGCCATTCTCTTCTGGCCTGTAAGGTTTCTGTTGAGAAGTCTGATGATAGTCTGATGGGTTTTCCTTTGTAGGTGATCTTTTTTCTCTCTCTAGCTGCCTTTAATACCCTGTCTTTATCTTTGATCTTTGCCATCTTAATTATTATGTGTCTTGGTGTTGTCTTCCTTGGGTCCCTTGTGTTGGGAGATCTATGAGCTTCGGTGGACTGCGAGACTACTTCCTTCCCCAGCGAGGGAAAGTTTTCAGCAATTATTTCTTCAAAGACACTTTCTATCCCTTTTTCTCTCTCTTCTTCCTCTGGTACTCCTATAATGCGAATATTGTTCCGTTTGGATTGGTCACACAGTTCTCTTAATATTCTTTCATTCCTAGAAATCCTTTTATCTCTCTCTGCCTCAGCTGCTCTGTACTCCTGTTCTCTGTTTTCTATTCCATTAACAGTCTCTCGCATCTCATCCATTCTGCTGTTAAGCCCGTCGATCGCTTGTCTGATTTCTGTATTGTCTTTCCTCAGTTCCCTCACTTCCTCCCTCAGCTCTTGCACATTTCTCTGTAGGTCCATCAGCATGGTTATGACTTTTATTCTGAATTCTTTTTCAGGGAGGCTGTGCATTTCCATCCCTTCAGACTCCCTCTCTGGGGTTGTCTGGTTGATTTTGGTCTGAACCATATTCCTCTGTCTTTTCATGGCTGTATAATTTGGTCACTGATAGTTGCCACGTATGTCAGCTGGGCTCTTTAAGACTTTAAAAAGAGAAGAAAAAAAAAGATAAAAAAGAAAAAAAAGCAAGAAAGAAAGAAAAAAAGAAAAAAACAAAGAAAAGTAAAAACAAAAACAAAACAAAAAACAAAACAAAACAAAACAAAAACAAAAAAATGCCCACCGGACGTAGATTCTGTGGGAATGCTCTAGGTGGCGCTGTTGCCCCACTATTCCACAGCTGTGACTGTGCCGCTCCGCAGGGCCCTTTATCGCTCTGGCAGGGGTGGGAACGAATAGGAGGCTGTTGATCTCAGTGAGAAGTGTTAAGTATGGCTACGCTTCCCCAGTCGCCAGCTAAGGCGTCTGAAACTCCCCAGGACTCCCAGCCTGCTGGGCTGAGTGTGCTGGGGCGATCCGGCTCCTCCGCTGGGCTCCTGTGTCTTTAAGACGCTGAGGAAAGCGCGCGCTTTTTTTTTTCCTTCCCGGAGCCGGCTGCAAGCCCCCTGGCGCGTTCCCCGCTGAGATCCTGCCCCTCTGTCTCTCCAATCTCCGCTGCACTGCGCAATGTGGGTCAGCGCTCCCCGCGCAGATCCCCGGGGCTGGCTACTTCGCGGGGTGTACTTCCACTCCCTCCCGGCTCTGAATCCTCTCCTCCCGCCGGTGCGCTGGGGTGGGGGAGGGCTCGGGTCCCGCCGGGTCGCGGCTCCGTATCTTACCCGCCTCTTGGGGTGCCGAGTCCTCTCGGGTGTAGCTGCACGCTGTGCGCTTTCCTGTGTATTCTCGTCTCTCTTTTAGGAATAGATGTATTTTCTGTGTTTTCGTAGATAAATATAGTGTTGGGAGGAGATTTCTGCCGCCCTGCTCACACCGCCATCTTCCCGGAAGTCTTCCCAGGATGTCATTTTCTTAGGATGACCTCTTCCTAAGCATTTCCCAAACTTGCTTCTGCAGTGTTCCTTGAGATGCTAACAGATGTTCTGTGTTAAAAGGTTCCCATACCATTTAATCTGGGAAATATGGTATACTATAGTAATGGTGGTAATGGCTTCTATTTTTGGAGGGGTAGTGATCCTTGTGAGCCAGGAAGCCTACTGCTTTTTCCAGAGTTTGTCCCACTTAATTCTCTCAATGTCCTGGTGAGTTAGGTACTATTATAATCCCCATTTCACAAGTGAAGAAATGGAACATCAAGAAATGGTTCTCAGAGTGATTGCCTTGCTTAGCCAACGTTGCACAGCAGGTGAGTGGAAGAGCAAAGATTTGAACCCAGGTCTTTTGACCCCAAAGCTTCTGTTCCTAACTTGAATTAAGAGTTCTTTTTAAACCCTTGACATACAATGGGGTGATCAGGGAATGTGTCCAATATCCCATCTAGGAATATTTTGAGCAGAGGAGAGGCCTTTGTTTTTCAAATTCAGAAGAATGATATACAAGTAAATGCAAAGCATGCTCACTCCCTGCAGGCATCTTATGTCCATTTGAAAGGATAAGAGCTGTTTCTGTCTCTAGAGTCAACCTGTGCCCTCTCTTCAGTATTTAATCCAGAACAAGCACCCAAAAGGTTCTGAAAGTCCCGCGGCAAAGAAACCTCCATCTTTCTTTAACTCAGTTTGTCCTACCCTATTTTTCCTCCAGAATCCCTTCTGTGCTTCCCATTTCCTTTCAGAACATATATTAGCATCCATAGGAAGAGTATTCCATGAAGTGCAGTTTGAGTATTTCCCGTATAGGGGAGGCATTTAAGGCTATGTGTAATTTATTCCCCAAATGCTGGGGGCGGGGTGGGGGGAACCCATTTCATCGTGCATCCTCTGCTGGTAGTGAATAGAGCAAGTGTTCTTTCTTTACATAAAGAGCAACATAAAATAAACCTGATGTATCCAGCAACATTTTCTAAAAGATTGTTCTAGGGATTAGCTATCTGGAAATTCACAACAGGGAGGGCTTTGGAGGGAAATGGCAAATCATGATTTATTGATGTACCCTAAAATTTTCAATGTGTCATAAATGGGAACTTGACAAGAGGGAACCTCTTAAGAGTCTTGGATAACATTTTCTTGAAATTGGCTATGGTATTTTCATATTTCCTTTGCAGACCTACCCCTGGATGACTACTTGAGTAATATCTTCCTTTTGAAAGCTTTTCATTCTTTATATCGTTTTCTTAGTCCTTGGCAAGATTGCATAGGGGGCTGTATTCATTTCTAATCCATGGAAAAGAAAGCATGTCTCTCCCTGACACTCCAACCTTTGCAAAGCATGGAAGATAATGATAGTTTCAAATGGTTATACAGACTTTAAATAGCTATCAGTGTAAATATAAAACTATAAAGCACATGAATAAAAGCTCCTTGAACATTCCAGAGGGAAGGTGAGCTTGAGTGAACTTTTTTGCAAGTACTCAAAAGAAACAACCAGAATAGATGGATTAGTGGGAAGCAGTGTGGCAGGAGTACAAGCTGATCACCAAATTAGTCTCCTTTCTTCCTAGGTACACAGAATGCATTTCCCAGCCTCCCTTGCCCTAGGCCTCAGTGGGTGACTGAGTTGTAGCCCATGGAGTATAAACAGAAATGCATAGCCCATAAAAGCTTCCCACCCATAATCCTTGTTCTTCTTCCACCTTGGTACCCTTGGAAGCCGTTTTGGTTTTGAAGGTGGGAAAGCCAGGAGATAGGTTCTGAGTACTTGAGGGACTGTTTGGCAAGAGCTGCCCTACTATTTTGGGACACTGCTTTGAAATATTACATGAGTGAGAAGTAAACATCTATTACATATGAGCTATGACACCTTTTGGGGATTGTTTGCTATCATGGCTGGAAGTCTGGACAGGGAGCTTGCACTTGGTCGTGGTTGGCTGTAGCGCTTGCCGAGATAAACATGTAGTTGAAAGACCACGAGCTGTAGAGTGAGTCAGACATGGGTTAATGCTTGGCTCTGCCATTCACTCAACAATCTGATCTTGTGCACTTTACTTCATCTCCATCAGCCTTAGTGTTTTCTCTTTAGAAAATGGAAATAATATTTACCCTGTAGGCATGTTTTGAAAGTTAAAGAAAACACATTTAACATGTCTGGCACAAGGATAGCTGCTGTTGCTGACTTTCTGCATCCCTTTTTAAAGAATTCTATTCCCCTGTTTGTGTTCTGTAGGTTGTAACAGTGACACCCTCTACATATCTCCATCCTCAAATTAACTAAACCAAATTAACAACAAAAAAAAAACCAGAGGAAAAATTTGCCCGTCTTCAGCTCACTATACTTTTGATTAAGTAGTTATTTGAATTATGACCAGTTTATTTGAATGATGACTCTCTCCCCCTTCAGGCTCCTTGAGGGCTGGCCTTGTATCTGTTTCTGTCTCAGGTGTGCCCAGCCTAACACATAGTATCACACAGAGTGGAGGTTCAGTAAATACTTGAATGCATGAATTGATGAGGATGGGAATCCTCCGCCTGTAAATCTTTGCAGGACTCCACAAACACATAAGCCATAGTTAGGCAGAGGAGAGAGGCTGCCAGGCCAGCCCTCTCAAAGATGGCTTTATCATTGGCCTACCAGAAATGGTACCAGTCACTCCTCAGTCTTAAGGAGAAGTCATAGGCTGGGTGGTCTTTGTGCCAACTTCAGCTCATAAATGAATTTTGTTTATTCTGTGCTGCATTTTAAAAAGTTTAATTTATCACCAACATTTAAGCCTTGGAAGATTTCACACAAAAAGCCATGTTTTCTGCTTCTGTTGAAAAATCAGAAGGTCTGGCAATGCTAGGCTTGATTCTGGCATGACAAGAGCTGACTGAAGTTGAGTAGCAGTATCCTCATTTAGTATCTGTACCCTTCACTGCACCCCATCAGGCCCATTCTTTTCCTCATTTACATTACCAGCCTGGCCCTCAAGTTTTCAACTTCCTGTTATTATCCCTTAGTCATTAATTCAGGCATTCATTCATTCAACAGGTATTTAGATGCTGGTGAAAATGGGGATCCAAGAAAATATTACCCATGCTTCCTGATCTCAAGGAGTTTATAGGGTGGTTGAGTAATAAGAGACATAAACATATAGTCAAGCTTTAGGGAATATTAATTAATTGATAACACAGTATAATTGTAGTGAGTTAGTATACCCCAAAATTTATAACTGCTGAGAACCTCATAATATGACCTTGTTTAGAAAGAGTGTCTTTGTAGCTGTCATTCATATCTTTTATCTCTGAGATTCATAGTATCTTGTACAGTGGGTAAGATCATCTTCATTTTACTAATGAGGAGACTTATGTTCTGAAGGGTTAACCAACCTGCTCAAAGTCAGTCTTTTGCCTCTAAATCTGATAGTGTTTCCAACATATGGTCACTGACTGATCTGTTTTGTTTACTGCTGTATGTGCAACTGTGGTGCCTAGTACAGAGTAGATGCTCAATTAATCTTTCTTGAACAGAATGAAACAAACGACCAGAAAGCATGATCTTGAAAGAATGGGATAATGGATGTAGAATGTCTGACCTAATGGAGAGGGTCTGGGATTATCCCCAGCACAGTGCCTAGGATGTAGTAGATGCTCAGTAAATACTTGTTAAACACTGAATGAATGAATAGGACTTCGGAGGTGGGCCTTCCTGGGGCACCACAACAAAGACCTGGGAGCCTTGAGTGTATGATGTGGAGACAAACTGCTAGACGTATACTCTGTTGGCTTCCCAGTTTGACAGGACCACACCCTGCCTTTTCTATTCCCCACTGCCCAGATCACAGAACTTGGCCAAATCAAATTATGCTAACTTCATCCCTGCCTGGCTGCCTGCCCACTTTCTGACATCTGTGCCACGTTAAAAATAGATACTGGTAGTAAACTCGAAATGGATCAAGGACCTGAATGTAAGTCATGAAACCATAAAACTCTTAGAAGACAACACAGGCAAAAATCTCCTGAATATAAGCATGAGCGACTTCTTCCTGAATGCATCTCCTCGAACAAGGGAAACAAAAGCAAAAATGAACTCCTGGGACTACATCAAACTAAAAAGTTTCTGTCCAGCAAAGGACACCATCAACAGAACAAAAAGGCATCCTATAGTATGGGAGAATATATTTGTAAATGACATATCTGACAAAGGGTTAGCATCCAAAATATATAAAGAACTTACATGCCTCTACACCCAAAAAGCAAATAACCCGATTAAAAAATGGGCAGAGGATATAAAGAGACACTTCTCCAAAGAAGAAATTCAGATAGCCAACAGGCACATGAAAAGATGCTCCACATCACTAATCATCAGGGAAATGCAAATTAAAACCACAATGAGCTATCATCTCATACCAGTAAGGATGGCCACCATCCAAAAGACTAAGAACAACAAATGCTGGCGAGGATGTGGAGAAAGGGGAACCCTCCTACACTGCTGGTGGGAATGTAAGCTAGTTCAACCATTGTGGAAAGCAGTATGGAGGTTCCTCAAAAAACTAAAAATAGAAATACCATTTGACCCAGGAATCCCACTCCTAGGAATTTACCCTAAGAATACAACTTCTCAGATTCAAAAAGACATATGCACCCCTATGTTTATTGCAGCACTTTTACAATAGCCAAGATATGGAAGCAACCTAAGTGTCCATCAGTAGATGAATGGATAAAGAAGAGGTGGTACATATACACAATGGAATACTATTCAGCCATAAGAAGGAAACAAATCCTACCATTTGCAACAACATGGATGGAGCTGAAGGATATTATGCTCAGTGAAATAAGCCAGGTGGAGAAAGACAAGTGCCAAATGATTTCCCTCATTTGTGGAGTATAACAATGAAGCAAAATTGAAGGAACAAAATAGTAGCAGACTCAGAGACTCCAAGAAGGAACTAGTGGTTACCAAAGGGGAGGGGTGTGGGAGGGCGGGTGGGGAGGGAGGGAGAGAGAAGGGGATTGACGGGTATTATGTTTAGTACACATGGTGTGGGGGGGATCATGGGGAAAACAGTGTAGCACAGAGAAGTCAGTGAATCTGTGTCATCTTACTACACTGATGGACAGTGACTGAATTGGGGTATGAGTGGGGACTTGATAATATGGGTAAATGTAGTAACCACATTGTTTTTTCATGTGAAACCTTCATAAGAGTGTATATCAATAATACCTTAATAAAAAAATTTAAGATAAAAAATAGATACTGGTTTGCAAATGTTAAGCAGCTCGTTCTGCATGAGGCCAGCAGCTGGTGGCTACCAGGGCCGAGGCCTGTGGCATTTGAGTTGCCCCATGGGATTTGAATCTCTTTGGCGGCTCCTCTGTGTGCTTCTGATTGTGAAACTTAGGATCATGCTGTAAGTGATGGAGGGATGGGAACCAACCTCATCTCATTATTTATTTTTGCTATAAAATGGGTTTTTCCAAGGCAACATACATCAGGAGGCCTTCTCACAGCATTGCTTTGATGACACTTCATGTTTTGTTGAGCAGATAGTCCCTCAGTGCCAGCGGTCCCTCTGCTTGATAAATGATATCTCCTTCAAACTGACCCTGTGGGCTTTTCCTGTTTCCCAGGGTCCCCTGTGGAGCTGGCTGGCTGGCTTCTTCTTGCCAGCATAATAGCTGACACAGTGTGACTTCATTGCCAATTCCAAGGTCATTCCCTTTTTATTACCCATGACACCCACCCCTCCACACCCATATACCACCGAGAATGGTTCATCTGAAGCAGTCTCATTTTTAACCTGTGGCTGAAAAGCTCAAAAGACCACTCCAGAGGAAGCCTACCCACCACCTCCTAAGGATACCCAAATCTTGCGAGAGAGCTGGCATTGGCTCTAAGAGTATGGCCAGGAGATGGCGTGAGAGAGAGATGGAACTAGATTCCCCAAAAGCAGTGTGGGACCATTAAGAGCAAGGAGTCACATGTGCTTGGGTTGTAAGTGCATCACCTTGGTCTTGGAGCCTCAAGGTGCTCATCTGCCAAATGGGTATAATAATATCTACTCATAGATTTCCATTGGAAGGTAAATGAGATGAAGCATGTGTATTATTTTGCACATAGCAAATGCTCAGTAAGTATTAGCTGTATTCTTATTACTCATAAAAATAATAATGAAGCTATTTCCCCAAACATTAGACCAAGGGAAACAAGCTGTAACTACAGTCCTAGTGGGGGGATTTGAAAATGGGGGTGATATTGGAGATGTTACACTTGGCTCATGGTCTTGGAGGAAGAGTTATGCCCAGTAATCAAGTCAGAGGCTATACAAGGAGTCATAGACTTGGGGTTCAAATCAGGAGAGCAGAAACTATCTAAGGTTTTAATACAAAAGGAATTTAGTGCAGAGAATAGACAAGACAGATTAGCAAAGAACAGAGAAGCCACACTGAAGTGGCAAGTCAACTCAGAGATTGAAATAGCAGGAAGCTGCTATTATGCCTGGGCTAGAGGCGCAGAGAGGAGGGTGGGACTAGGAGCTGGGGTCTCCCTTTGGTAGCTGTAACCACAAAGGGACTTCTAGCAGGAGCTGGACTTACAGAGTCCACACGGCTGCCACTAGAGATGCTGCCTGAAGCAGCAGAGAAGGGAGAGAAGGACTGACTCCTCTCTTCCTGTCACTCACCACTTTCCCACCTGGGCCTCCCACTAGCAAAACCCCGAAGCCAGCTGGCAAAGGGTTCTGAGAAATGTGGCCCACAGAGGTAAGCAAAAGAGAGCAGGGGATGGAGCTGAGGGCAAATAGGGCCAGGTTGGAAGAGGATGAAGTACAGTTGCTAGATAAAATACAGGATTTCCAGTTAAATTTGACTAGGTATCTTGCGTTTTATTTGCTACATTTGGCCACCCTAGCTTGAAGGCAATTTTGGACCCAGTAGGGGGTCCCAATTCTCAAATCAGATTAGGTGGATAAGAGATTAGGAAGAAGAGGCAGAGAAGAATAAAGATGTTAAACCACCCTGACATTCATCAAAGTGGTACAGATGAGTCTGGAGAAGTAGGCAGGGCAGGGCTGCTGCGTATGGTCAGGTGAGCTCTACAGGGCATGACTCCACAGTGTAAGAGTCAAATCATAATCTAGAGAACAGTGTGCCCTAGAGCTGTTCGGGATGCACCCATGTGGCCATATATGGTATTTCTCAGCCAGAAAAAGCAGGAGCTTATGAACTGTGGTAAGGAGTTTGGACATTGTTTGTTACAGCTGTGGGATGGCATGACTGGATTTATACTTCAGAAGGATGCTTTCTTTGCTGGGTGTGAAATGGTTGGTAGTGGGCCTACAAGAGAATAGGATAGGACTGTAGGGATGCTTTTGTGAGGTCACCCTTTGGTAGCTGGAGCAATGATTGTGGTTTGAACTGGGATGTTTGTGATGAAGGGAGGGAGATGGGCAGATAGGAGTCATCTTCAGGTGAGTGGAGGGATGCCATGTAGACCTGGATTAGATGTGGGGGTCGTGAGCAAGGTTGCTGTCACTTAAACTTCTGGCTTGGGAAGTTGGGTGGATAGATCAGGTGGTGTCCCCTGTGGTGTGAGCACTGCTCCTGGAAAATCATTAGGGAAAGAAAACATGAAGCGCCAAAGAATTTTTTTAGTTCAAATTTAAATAAATTCAGCCAAATCCACCTTATACTTCATTGTATAATTAAACTAAAATAAGCTTCTCAATTTTTTTGGCCCAATATTTTCTTGATATACTGAATCATTCATCTCTGTCTGTTTATTCTTTTCCCCTTCCTATTTTAGGAAAGTGTAGCCTTACCACCTGACCATTTCCTCCTGTATATATACTAAAGTAAGTTAAACATTAAAACACTATTGCATTTCATTGTTTCTAAAAGGCAGGTTAAAAAACATTGTATCGTCTCAGAAATTGGAATGCATCTGGGAATCGATGGCATCTTACAGCCACTACCGGCTAGATAGCCACTTTTATGTGGTTATCATTATCTGAGTATTTGCACACTTGCTTTCTTACTCCTGGTGGCCTGGAATGGGCCACTTGGTTCCATAATGCTTCAGTTAACAAACTGTTAAGGACCATTTGAAGGAGTGTAAATTCTGGTTGTTGTCTAAAAACCTTTCACTGTCACTTCTGATAAGATTAACAAAGTTCCAGCATCAAAATTGGCAGACTGGGCTCATCAGCTTGGAAGAAAACTCTGGAGAACAGAGTGAGAATGTCAAGAAAAGCCGTATCAATGCACAATGAATGGCACTGTGTGAAAAATGAAAGGGATATCCTTGACTGTGAGTCAAAGTGATTTAGAAGAATTAGATTCCAAATATTAAAGAGTTTCAGGAACACCCTGCCAATTTCTTTTGCTTTTACTTCCCTTTTTTATGAGTGTATAAGAATAATATGTGGTAAAAGTCTGAACAGATAAGTCTGAAAGAGTTCTTTAAATAGGTATAACATAAAAATTATAAGTGATAAGAAAGCTTTGTGCCATAGTTAAATTGGTAGTGGTTTTTCTTTCTTAGGGCCACATAAAATAGTGGTGAGTCAAGGATGAATCTCACAAACATAATATTGAATGATAGAAGTCATAAACAAAAGAATATATAATGTATGACGCTGCTTACATAAAGTTCAAAAAAAACACGCAAAACCAAGATAGAGTTTTACAAGTCAAGGCAACTATTACCCTCTTAGAGGACAGAGGGAACGTGAGTAGGGACTTCTGAAAGGCTGGCATCATTCTCTGTCCTGACCCAGGTGGCTGTCACACAGGTGTTCACTTTGTGATTACTCATTGAGATATACATTTATTTTATACACTTTTATCTATGTGTGCCATGCTTCAAAAACATTTTTAAAAGCATTGTTACCTGAAATTATTAATATCTTGGATTTGATGAAATGCAGGAACGTGTGTGTGTGTGTGTGTGTGTGTGTGTGTGTGTGTAGTATTTTCTTTTCTCTCTTTCCTAGTATGTATATTCTCTAATTGGTCAGAGCATCTCTCTTGCCTTGAGGAAAAGTAGAGCAGATGTAGCAGGAACATAAAAATACATTTTTTGGTTTAAAAATGCTCTTGATAATCCAAAGGGAGGGCCTTGAGGGGAGCAGGCAACAGAATTTATGCCATAACTACATGTGACACAGAATGGAGAAGTGGCAGCAGCTGATGCCTACCGCCCACCAGAAGTGAGAGTCATTGTGGCCGGAGGGAAATGGTGATGGTAAAAGGCGTGGAAGAGGCACCCGGGAGAGGACCACACAGGCAGAAACCATGTGAAACAGAATTGAATTATCATGAAGTTATAGTCAAGCACTTTCTAAGACCAGTGCCAGGATTGGTGTAGAAAAGTCTGGAAGGAGTTATAGTGTTTATTTCTAGGTACTGACATCATGTGTATTTAAAAATAAATGTATACCTCCTTGTATTTTCTAAATCTCCCACAACTAGCATATATTATGCTTGTATTAAGAAAAAAAATATTTTCAATTAAAAAATATAGGCTGGAATTCCATCCCATTAGGTTGTGTATGGTAGAGGTGTCTGTGGGTTCTCCTACAGTTCAGAGTATATTTATAGCATCTTAAATCTTGTACCACGCATGTTGTATTCTGAGCACCAAGGCAGGGTGGGGCATCCAAAGCTTCCAGCTGAGAAAGCTGTACATAGGCCTATCATTCTGAATGGTCCAAGCTTTGAGTTGCCCAGACTCTCACTTGCCTTTTGTCTTCTGTAGCTTAAGTACAACTGTACAGAACTTTGGACAGATGCAATCTGTTGGAGGCAAACATGAATTTGGTTTAAAATGCTCTTTTTTTTTTTTTTACCAGTGGCAGCAGCTTTTCATTCAACCACTACCCAGCAGAACACATCACCATATGGCACCCACCTCCATCCCTCTGTGAGTGCCTTGAGGACACTTAGATATATATAAAAATAAAACACAGTCCATGCCCTCTGGGAGTTCACAGTCTCCTAAGGGCAGCAGATTGTATATAATGAATCAAAATACAGGGTGATGATTATTATGATAGAGGAGTGGAGGACATATTTTTCTCCTCCTCTGCCAGCTTCCTGTGGCATATACCAAGGCTAGTGTAACAGTGGGAGATAGATATTCTTTTAGCATAATAACGCATAGGAGATGAGACAGTGGGAAGGTTAATCTTGGCAATGTGATAGATCTGATTGCTTTTTTGATAATCCACTGTGAACGAGGCCAGGGTGCATATATCTCTTCTCCAAAGATCTGCGCCCCCTCCTAGTGCCCCAGTCTCTGACTCAATAGTGGAACAAAGGGAGGAGCCGAATGGCTGACAAATTGCACTGGAAACTGAGCATGATAAGAATGAGCAATACCTTGAATAAGCTAAGGGTCTGGGGGGGTGGGTAGTAGAGAATGAGTGTCCAAGTGGAAGAAGCTTTTAAATTGGATAATTCCTCATGGGGTATCATTCCTGAGAATCAAGAAAAAAATCCCCATACCCACTGGAGTAGTTTGTAGGAATTGGCAGAGAGTTGTAATAGAATACAGAAACAATTCTGAAATCTTTATCCTCTTTGGGGTCTATAGGGATTGTAATACATGCCCAAATCCCAATAAGGGACTTGTGTACAGTGTTCTGGATTTGGTATGGGGGCATTGGCAAGCTATACGTATTTGCTTATGGACTTTATAACCACACTCCCTGGATAAAAGGCATAGTTATTGAGCTATATTTTTATAAATATTTTTCTCTAGATTTCAAAAACTATGAAACATTTACTATGTGCAAGCTGCTGTCCTAGGTGCTGAAGCATCAACTGAACAAAACAGCCCTTGGAGCTAATATTATGTTGCGGAGACGTAGTCTTACGGCAGCAAAAAGGAGAAAGCCATTATTAGTGCCTGAGGGAGAGGTCAGCAAGGCTTTCCACTAGTAAACATTTGAGCTAGACCTTGGAGGATGAGGAAGCCAGTGCCATGAAGAAGGTGGCAGAAGACAGTGTGAGGACAGAGGCTCTGGGCACAATCTCAGGTGTGTGTAGAGAGAGCAGGTGGTTGGCTGTGGGCTGGACTTGAAGAGGTTGATAACTGGTTACACATGGGCTGAACTGGGCCCATAGTCATATTTGGTTGGATAAGCACAAATTCTTTAAAATCTGAATTTGAATGTTTTTCGAGGGGCTTGCCTCCCTAGTCACTGCAGCCATTGCCACTTCTTTTTTTCCCTCTCATACCTGGCACACTGGCCCATTTCTCTCACATATGTTAAGTATACATTGTGGCCTCTGAAGGCATTTGGATTTGCAAGTCATTGGCTAGAGTTTTTTTTAATTTTACAATATAAAACATAGCTTAAGTTTAGCAAAAAGCACAGATCAGAAGCACATGTGGTGCTATGAATGTTTGCAATCTGAACATATCCATGTAACCAGCACCCAGATCAGGAAATAGGTCATTGCTAGTACTCCTCAATATCCACCATTATCCTTTCTGGTCACTACCATCCACAAGGGTATCCACTCCCTATCTTCTAACAGAATACGTTATTTTGCCTGTTTTTGAACTTTACATAATTGAATCATACACTAGTATTTTTTTTGTGCCTGGCTTATTTCACTCAACATTATATTTATCAACATCATCCACATTGTTGCCTACAGTTATTTGTTCATTCTCATTGCCGTACTCCATTGTATGGTTATATCACAATATATTTATCCATTCTCTCCATTCTACCATTAGTGGGCATCTTGGTAGTTTCCAATTTGGGGCCATTGTGAATAGTGATGGTATGAACATTCTTATACATGTCTTTCAGTGAATGTATATGCATACTTCTACTGAGTATATACCTAGGAATGGGATTACTAGGTTGATGTGTATGTATATATTCAACTTCAGAAGATAGCCAAATAAGTTTTTAAAGTATTTGTGGGTACTTCCACCATCAGTGGTTGAGAGCTCCATTTCCTCCACATTTTCTCCTTGGCTGGAGATTCAGTTGCATGGTGGAGAATGGAGAAACACAAAACTGGAGAGACTGTCAGTCATAAGATGTTGCAAGATTTTAAGAAAGGGTGCTATAACATTTAGATATTTATTCATTCAGCCTTTCAACAAATACTTGATGAAGATTTGCTACATATCTGGCACTGTGCTAGGCTCTGGGGATACATCTGTAAAGCAATGGATAGAATTCCCATCCTCAAGGAGTTTATAGTCTATTGCAAAAAAAGCATCTGTTGTCAGAATTGCAATACCAATGCCAAGCCATTGTTTTCTGATTTTCATTCCAATTCTGGACTGCAAATGGATTTCCTTTAGGCCCTGTCCAGTTTCTTTCAGGCCACAATCTGCTGGGCCCAGCTAATTCGGCTGGCTTCCCTGGGGATTATTGATTGCCTGGATACCTAGATGCATTTAGATTCCAAAACTCCAGTGTCACTCCTGGAGGTCAATTAGTATGTGGACTGGATCTTTGTAGCTTGGTAATGATTCCAGATTTCTGATTTATCATCTTCATTTCTCTTGCTGAGGGCAGCTGCAAAAGATGAGGTCTGCACCTTAGCGACTGCAGAGTCCTCATTAAATTCACACTTCTCCTTGTTGACTAACCAAACTGCTTTCTTTTGTGGGAAATTCTACCCCTCCACAGACCTCACTTCCATGAATGGAAGTTGTAAAGCCTTTTCTCACTCAAATTGTTGCGTCCTTCCTCTTGAGATGCCAAATGTCAGTTTTCTCAAATGCCCAGGCATGAAAAGTAATGATCCCACTAGCAGAAGGGTAGATGAGACAGCAGACTTCCTCCATAGCCTATGGTAAAGAAGTTGTCTATATTGGTCCAAAATCATTGTTAGAACTGCAACTGGACCAAATTGGGAGGGATTTGGGGCATCTTGTATTGTGAGTGTGGGGCAAACTTTGCTCCACATCTATTCTGCCACAATTTATTAACTACTTTATGGCAGGCATTTGCACTAGGCACTGACAACATATTGGTGAGCAAGTCATGGTCCCTGCCCTTGCAAAAGCTTAGTCTAGTGGGGAAGACAGAAATGTTAACAAAAATAACACAATGCAGTATATAAATACTACCAGTGGAGAAGTTCAACATGCTAGGGGACTGTAATGTACATGTATATATAATGTATATGTAGGGGGCATCTGCCCTATGTACCATAGAAGGAAGCCTTCCTGGAAGAAAAGCCATCAAACTGAGACCTGAAGGAGCTACAGGAGTGTGGGAAAATGAGGAAGAGCATTACAAGCAAGGGGAACAGCATATGCAGAGGCCTAGAAAAAAGAGAACATGATGAATTTGAGGAACATAAGTGAGTGAGTATAACTGGGTGAGGAGTAGAAGGTAAGGAGAAGAGAGATCATACTTTAGAGGTAGGCTCTTTAAGCCAGAGTAAGAAATTTGGACTTTTTATGGCAGTATGGAGATGAAGGCAGTATGGAGTTTTCAGTAGAGGGAGTAACATGTCAGCTTTGCACTTTGGGGAGATCTATTTGCATTTTGGCAAAAAGATGTTTCTTTGAGTGCTGTAATAATTAGGCAGTTAGGTAGGAAGAGGGGTCAGATCTGTCTTGTGTGGCAGAAAAATCTTTTTAGGATTGTTTTTGGCTAACAATTTGGTGCTATAGCCGATACTGTTAGTGCCCCACCCATACACCCTTGGCACTCACCATTCCATGCATGCTCAGCTCAGGGCTCCCAAGAGCTGCATTGTGGCTCTGCCTGGTCGCTTTCTCTGGAAACTGGAGCTCAGTGAGCCTGTTTCCCAGAAGCTAATGCTCCATGGGATTGGCCCTCAGCCAGACTGATGCAAGTTAGTGGATAAATACCCCAGCTTCCTTGCAATTCTTGGTGGGATAAACTGATGGCCCTCAGGGGTAACCTGCTCAATGACACACTCTTTGTTGGCTTATTTCCTTTCATTGTCTCACCCCCAGCTGTAATGGGGTGGACACTGTGGCATGCAATCCAGATGCCCCCTCATGAAGGACTTGTTGCCCTGGCTGCTAGGAGTGCTGTAGGCAGATGACCTCCAGCTGTCAGTCCTTTTAGGGATCATCCCAGCTGCAGATGGCTGCCTTGCCCATGGACCCATTTTTGTTCTGGGGAAGCCCACATCCAATGACTAATTGATGTGGTGTTATAAAGGTTTAACCATCTTAGACAAATTTAGGACAGCTCAGAAGGGTTGTTCTAGCTCCAAAGCTCTCTGTTTGTGCTGGGCTTGACTCAGGTTTTTTCTGGGTTTGCATTCTCCCTCTGCTCAGTCCCGCTTCCTTCCCCTTCCTTTCGTAAGTACTGATTCCGAGGGAATTCTTTAATAAACGTCGTGCATGCCAAGTCCATCTCAGAGTCGGCTTTCTGGGGAACCCAACCAGTGATACCTACTTCTCTGGGATCTCCTGTCAGATAAACTACTCGAATCCTTGTCTCTCAGCTTTTCTGGGAGAGCCACACCCAAGACAGTACTAATCTTGCTAATAAGCCAGGTAAACAAAGTTGACTCAGCCTGAGTTCTGGGGCAGATGGGAAAAGACACTGGTTTTGGAAGGAAATGATTAAGGACAGAGAATATTTCTTGGGATGTAGCCACAAATGAAGAATCAGCTGTTTCCTCCTAGACTTGGTTGTTGGAGTCTCTAACCATTTATACACGAATAAATCTCTATGCATCTTCTCTAAAGTATACTACATAGAGTTGCCCGTGTGAAAATTCAATCCCAAGTGAATGCTGCGTTTTAGAGTCTCTATCCTTAGAACTTTCATTTAGGTGCTCATTTTTGAAACCACTGTGTGCTTTCTCTGTCTACAGTTTTGTAATAGATCGTGTAGCATGTCTGGATAGTTACCAGCCTGTGGTACCCGTTTCCCCTGTCCTGGGGACGCTGCTACAGCAGCCATTGTTGATGCCCCATCACTTATCCCCTCAGTCCTTCTGAATTCTCCTGCAGCCGTCGTTAGTTTCCACCTGCCACTGTCTTCTCTGCCCAAGGGCTTTCTCTGACAGAGGGAGGACGGTGTCAGGAGTTAATGTCCACGTGGAAACCCTCAACTGCTGGGGCATGGACATCATCAAATAAATTACTCTGCTTCCCCATCCTCCAGAGAGACCACTGAGAGTTTGCTTCACATGATTTCGCAGAAGATTTCTAATGGGGTTGGGCCTTTGTCGCCCCTGCTGGTCATCAGCTTACTACCCCGTGCTTTCTTGCCCCTTCCCTTTTCTAGCAGCTTTTCATCACTTTCTCTCCTGTGCATGCTGGGGTCACCTCCCGGATAAGCTACCTGCATCCAAGTCCAGCAACTGGTTTGGGGGAAACCCAAACTGACACAAAAGCCTGTCTCTAAAGTGCAGTTCATCAACCTCACATAGCCTCTAATTTGTACATGATCTCAAATGTACCTTCCAAATTAAGTGAAAACCTGCTTTACTTTTTTTTTTTTTGCATAATGTGGTAAGTAAACAGAAAAAAATTCTTCATGTTTACTTATACAGATAAAAAAGACTATATATATGAAACTCAATCCTTCTCTGAGTCAGAAGTCCATCTTTGGACTGGATAGTTGGTCCCATAAGAACCTCCTTCTGTCTGTAGGCCCATTTTCCAGTACAGGAGAAAAGAATAGAAATTTGGAGTTTGAACCTTGTCATGCTTGTAGTGACAAGGAAGTCTCTGGCCATGACTGAGCTTGGAAGGAAGTCTGGGCTGAAAATCAACAGCTTTTCTTTTCTTGTGCACTTTGTGGGGCTGTTTTTTCAGTGCACGTCGCAAATTTGGGAAGGCTCATCTGCCTGTTTGATTAATGAGCCCTCCCTGCAAAAGCAACAGAGATAAATGTCCTCTGGGAACCCAGCAAAGAGAAATGAAGAAATAGGATGGCTAATTTTCAGCCATTATTTTGGAGCCTGAACTCCTTTCCTGCATCAATTTAGCTATTATTTCAAAAACTAATTAATCTTCACTCAGGCAGCTCCCAGGGACCCATGTTTAGATAATTAACAACCCGTGGATTATGAAAAGTCTCACTTGCAAATTTGGCTACAGCATTTGGGTAGAAGAACACTTCTAGTATTATTCCATCCATTTAAACCCTCTTCCATCCATCCTTCATTTCCTGACAATTAAGAGCAAATAATTAACCATGATGGATTTTGCTTGCCCACTTGCTGCTCAAATAATGTTCTCCCTTCTTCTTTGTTCTTAAACCACCTCCATCTGAGCATTTTTGACCAACTTTGTAGATAATTGCATTGAACCAGGTACCAGTAGGCTTCATTCTCCGTTAACAAGCATCAGGAACATTTGGATTATGCCTTGTTTTGTTCTGGGGAAGTGCGGAGTGGGAGGACATTCCCAAGGCTCCATCACAGAAGTAGCTTGTAATTTCTCCTTGGCTTTTGAAGACTACAGCATTCAGGTATAACTCTATTTGTAAAATGTCTTCTCTGCCAAGGGTAAGGAAAAATTCAGGCTAGACGTTAAGGATGATTTTGTGATTGAAAATGTTGAGACACACTAGAACAAGTTACTAAGAGAAATGTTGTCTTGCCAATGGGTTTCAGCCCTGGGCAAGTTAGCTATGGATTCAATGTGACCAAGGAAATTGACAGCAAAATGTTCTTGGGGTGAAAGGGTTATACCCAACTTTATTTCCACGGTGGCAGGTCAGTCACTAAAATCCCGTTCACTCAGAGTGAGTCTGCATGCAGCAAGCCGGTCTCTGCCTCTGGGCCCCTCTGTCTGCACGGCCATCCCACACAGCCGTCCTCTGGGCCTCTCTGCACAGTTGTCCCGCACAGCTGTCCTCTGGGCCTCTGTCCTTGGCACTGCCACCATCCAGCCTCTGCTCTGCTCTCCTGCAGCCTTGCAGCCGTGCCATGATTTCACGCGCCCAGAGCACTAGGCGGATCTCTTTATATAGAGTCAACAGCCATGTATTGCCCACAGGTGTGCAGTGAGCTAGTCAACCAGGGCCAGGTGAGAATCCTGGCCACAGGAACTCTCATTTTATCCACAAATGTGAATTTCTGTGAAACTCAAAGCTACCCTCTCCTGGAAATTTCATTTGTTCAACAAATTGGGTGCCTACTGTGTGCGAGGCATTATGGAAATTTCTGGAAACACAGTGGCAAGGAAATAAAATGCTATTCCTGCCCTCATGAAACTTATAGTCTAGTGACATCAGACATTAATGAAATGTCTCCCTAGTTAAAAAAAAATGTTACATCTGGAGAAACAGGATGACGTGGAAGCATTTAATAAGCAGATCTGATTTATAGGGAAAGTGGTGGAAAGAGGTTGGGAAGGCTTCCCTAAGCAAAGAACATTTGAACTGAGATATGAAGAATAAGTATTAATCTTTGCAGGAAGAGCATTGCCTCCAGAGAGAACAGCATGTGCAAAACCTCTAAGGTTTAGGGAGCTTGAGTGGACAGAAATCTGGGGGAAAAAAAATCCAGTAGATTTGGAATACAGAGACTATGGAAGAAAGAGTAGTTCAGGATATATTTTATTTCCAAAGTTTAAATAGGGTTTTCCTTATTTTAAAATCAATACAGAAAATTAAAAGCTAAAAAATGGGGAGTGGAGTTGTGGAACACAGTCACGCAAAATTCAGTTCCTAAACACATCTCTGGAACTTCAGAATCATAGACCTCTAGAGATCAACTGGACCAGGAAACTGAATGTCAGAGAGGATAAGTGTCTTGCCAATGGGTTTCAGCCCCCTGCAAGTTCACTATGGATTCAGTGTGACCAAAGAAATGACAGTAGAACATTCTTGGGGTGAAAGAGTTTATTACTTGGCTTGTTCTTGTGGTGGTAGGTCGAGGACGAACAGCTCTGCCCCAAGCCAGAGCACTGGGCTGAGCTCTCTATATAGTGCAATAATAGCTTATTGCCTACAGGTGTGGAAGCAGTAGCCTAGCAACAGGCCAGTTACATCATCAAGTGGTTTAAGTTCAGTGAGGTTCCTGGCTAGAGGAACCCCAACTTCCCCACAATAAGTGACTTGCTAAAGTCACACAGCCAATTAGTGGCAGGTATTCTGTGAGGAGTATACATGTAATTGGGGGTACTTATGATGGTTTTAGGATGTGTATCTATAGATATTTTCTATTTGAATGGTTAATATATATCTAAATGTATCAGGGAAAATATAACTGGTTCATTAAACTTTTGATCTTATGGATGGCATAGCTTAGAGTGAGGTTATATGGAAAAAAGTGAGTTGGTTTAAAGTAAATAAGAGTTTAATAAATAATAGTACAGTTGATACACACATATGCAAAATCGTCAACATGTTAAGTGAATGACTGGCAGGTGGGAATGCATGCACCACACTGTGCTGACAGGTGACTTCTAGTTCAGGGTAAATTACTAGGGACAAGAGTTTCCGGCTGACCCCAGAAGGTCCCTTTAGGACTTGTGGTTCCAAAGCAGTCAGGGCTCTTTTTAGCTTGTTTCTTTCTGTGGTTTTCCTCTCTGTGAAAACGCCCCCTTGTTTGATCTCTCTTCAAACAATAGTGGAAGAAAGTAAAAGGTTACTGACTTCATGTAATCCTAAAAATAGTAGCCATGAATATAACTTGGATTATGGCAAGTGAGAGGTGTGTGAAGGGGGTTGTCAGCACCATTCAGAGACTGGGCAGTTAATGAATGAGAACTTTGAAAGCAGATTAAGGCACTCTGGCAGATCAACCCTTAAGCAGGAAGATTATGCTTATTAAGAAGCCCATAATTTACTTGGCTTCCTTTTCTCCAGGTTGGTTTCTCCAGGAAAATTGGCTGCACCTTCTCATGAGCTCCTGAGCTGGAGGGCAGTGTGGAAGGCAGGAATATGAGGAATACTTGCTGATCAGTGGGCATAAGTTTCTGCTGAGGTGGTTTCCTTCTGAGAGCAGGTGTGGTCAGGGCTGATTTACCCATTGGCATAGTAGGTGCAGTGCCTAGGGCTCACAAAAATGTTTTAATTTCTTTTAAAATCAGAAGAAAAACACAAATATAATCCAGCCAGAGTTATAATTATCTTTATACCAGCACTGTTACAAAATATAGGTTTAAGTATATATATATTTGAAGGGTGGGACTCACCAAGACAAAAGCCTAAGACCCATACCAGTCATAATGTTGCCCTGGGTATGGTGGACATCTTTATTTTTGTCTGTCCACCATCTAGTCCTGCTTCCTCTGGTCACAGAATTTCAGTTTTCCTTCTGGGAACCACTCCTATATTTTCAGTCCTGTGAGATTCAGGTGGGTTTTTGTCAATCCTGGCTCAGAAATGGTCATGTGAATCAGGCCCAGCCAATCAGAAACCCATATCCCTTGTCTTCTGTGATTGGTCCAGCATAAATCAGTGACCCAAGTGGGGCCAATCAGGGCCAACAAGACTCAGTTCTGGGGCTTTTAAGTGCAGAAGTGAGCAATGAATACAGGTGGGAGATGCCAGTCACCGTCTTTACCACCACATGGGGAGAGTTTGAGAAAGAGGCTATAAGCAGAATGGTGTCTGTGTCTTCATCAATAGGAGTTTGGGGACTTTAACTTCAGAGCTGGGACACCTCCATACCCCTATCTGGAGAGAATCTGACTGGCTCATCCTCAGTCAGGTGTCCACATGTGGTTCAGTGAGCTGTGGCTAAGGGGTGAGGCAGCAGAGTACAGTTTTACAAATATGATTGTCAAGGGTCAGTACAGTGTGGGGTCAGGAGCAGAAGGTGTCAGATGTAGGTTATTTGCTAGAAAGTTTTTTTCCACATTGGGAAGCTATAGAATGTCAGGTGACATGGCTTGGTTTCTGACTTTGAGTGGGAGACCAAGAAGCTTTGGTCTAATTCAGAATTTCTCAAACTGTTTTTGTGGGATACAAGCATCAGTGGAGATATTTGAAAGGTTTTTGTAGTCAAGTATGGTTGGGAAATGCCAGCTTAAAGCACAGCATGCAGCTTCTTTCTGCAGGATTTGTCAGATCCTTACTATGTTCATGTGCATTATGAATCTCTAGGGGAGGAGGAGATAGAAGGGACCAGTATTTCTTGAATTTGTAGGACCACCAAACTAGGGATTTTAAAGATTTCCTAGCTTTGAAGGAAACTACTATTTTGAGCAACACAATTTAAGAAATGCTGGTCAGGGTAATTAACCTTGAGAGCATTATATACTATATAAGGAAAACATTTAAAAATAAAAAACCTTAAAAAATGCCCCTTTTCTTAGGGAAGCACCTGGAATTTGACAAGTTCACAGTTTTTCCTATGAAGAGATGTGGAGTCTTCTAATAAGCAGTAATCTTTATCTAATGCTGTTCTAAGCCCTAGGAGATTGTGCTAAGGGGTTTATATTCACTATCTCCTTTAATACTCACCATATAAGGAGATAGGTGCCTTGATTAGTCTCACTTTATAGCTGAGAAAACTGAGGCACAGAGGGCTAAAATAACTTGAATGCAGTAGAGGTAGAATCTGAATGCAGTCAGTCTGACTCCAGAGTCCTGCCCTCAGCCCCTATTCTAAAGCTAAAATAATTTGCATATTACATCAGGCAAATCTGTTCTCTGATTGAGCCTCAGTTTCTTGATCTGTAAGTTGAGTGCCTCAGACTAGAGCCTTTTAAAGCAATTTGGCTCTATCTAGATTTTCCATGATTTCAAGATTCAGTATCTAATCCCACTTGGAAGACCGTGGCCATGAAATGCTGTTCTTGCTGCAAGATTAAGTGATTTAAGAAACAAGGAGAGTGGAGGCAGAACTGGGAACTTCAGACAACTGCTAAAAAGAGAAGCAGCCACCCTGAATGAAGGGCTCACCCCTGCAACATGACCAACTGGTAAGAGAACCTGTGAAAATAAGGCCCTAGAAGGTATCTCTATTGATTGCCAACCTGAATTTAGTAGAGATATCAGGCACCCAGACAGACATCAAGGGCTGCTCCAGAAGCCCCGGTTTCTTTCCTGGCATGCAGCAGATGGGTGTTTGAGCCACTCTCAGCAGTTCACTGGTTTGCCATCCATCAACCTGAGGCAGAAGAGCCTTGAGTCAGAGTTTTCTCAGTTTTCTGGCTCTGCTTTGCTCACATGGGACAGATGTCATGTGCCAGAATTGATGCTTCCTTCAAAAGCAAGGGGACAGAATGGAGGAGGCATGTTAAGGAAACCCTCCACGAGACTTTGTATCTCTGGGCCACTTTACACCTTTCTTTCATCTCACAAGGGCCTCACAATGACCCTGAGAGATGGGTAATAATAAAAATAACCAAAATACAGTTGACCCTTGAAAAATGTGGGGTTAAGGGCCCTGACACTCCCTTCCCCCAGTTCTGCACAGTTGAAAATTCACGTATAACTTTGACTCCCCCAAAACTTAACTATTAATAGCTTAGTGTTGATTAGAAGCCTTAATAGTAACATAAACAGTTGATTAACACATAGAATGTATGTTAGGTATATTAAATACCCTCTTCTTACAATAAAGTAATCTAGAGAAAATAAAATGTTTTTTCAAATTGTTGCAAGTCTCCAAAAAAGTTTCCAGTATATTTATTGAAAAAATCTGCATATAAGTGGATCTACACAGTTCAAACCCATGTTCAAGGGTCAGCTATACTATATCTTAGGCATAGGGGTAAATGCTTTAAATATATGATTTCTTTTCATTATTTCATTGAGGTCCATACAGTTAGAGTGAACATATATTCTGACTTACATGGGACAGTCCTGATTCATCTCTTCTGGACTTACCATTAACAGCACCCAGTTCACCCTCAAAAGAATGCTATTTTTGAGTTATAAAATAAGTCATGGGGATATAATGCACTGCAGAGGGAATATAGTCAATAATACTATATTAACTTTGTACGATGACAGATGGTAACTAGACTTACTCTGGTGATTAGTTTGCAGTGTATACAAATGTCAAATCACTATGTTGTACACATGAAATGCATAGGATATTGTATGTCAATTATACTTCATTAAAAAAGAGAATACCATTTTGCACAGTAAATTATATTGTCACCTTAGGTATGGTCAGGCTGCCTAGGTTAAATTCTACTATTGTTATTAAGAGCTATATATTAACTGCCTCATTTTCTTCACATAAAATGAGGCTAATAATACAGTATCTCTCAGTATCTAAATTATTTTTTTCCAAATTTAAGAACTGAATAGATCAGTATAGTCAACTGTATCAGTAGAAAACCATAGGATTGTGTGTGTCTGTGTGTATGTATATACATATATAGGCTAAAGATAAGCTACATATGTGCATATATATATGTATAGATATAGATATAGCTTAGCAGACTGTCTGGCATTTAGCAAGTGTACTACTACAATGTAGTAGCTTTTTACTCCTGCTATTCCATCTGTAAAATGGCAACAATATCTTATCTGTCTGGCATATACCAGCTGCGCAGTGGATGGTTATGATTTTTATCTTCATTCTCCTCCCTCTGAGGAGGATTGCCATATTTCGGGTAAAAGAAATGGCTGTCTCACTACACTCAATGGTGTTAAAAAAAGTTTTTTTTTTTTCCCCAGTTAATGTCAAGAGGCAATGCCATGTGCAGGATTGTGGAAGAGGTCCTGCAGAAGTTGACCTTGCATTGGCCTGGAAGGGTGCTCTCCTAGGTCCTGAAGCATATTTCATTTTGTAAACAAGATGGGCATTTTGAGACACTTGTGTGCGTTTTGTGGTAGGCAAATAGATGGTTTGTGTTCAGTGAGTATCATGGCTGTGCAATTGAAAAATGAGCTGAAATATTAACAGGTCTGACCAACTGCTGGGTGATTGCTGAGTTGAAAAGATACAGAAAATCTTTGGGATGGAATTGCTATGTGCTAGGACTGAAATGGTAAGAGAGGAAAAAAGCTGTGGGCTGCTGATAATTTCTGACCAAATTGAGCAGGGCCATTATTTGAGGGCTGGGACCACGTATTCTCTATTCTTTTAGGTGAATTGTGCCCCTTAGGATTATCAGTCAACCACTTGCATCTAATCTGGGGAGCTCACCAAAGACTGGGTTGAATTAGGTGATGGTCATGGTAAAATGATGAAGCAGGGATGATTTAGTTTTAGTACTTACTCACATCCTTCATATCATCCCACCATCTGGACACAAGAACATATCCTTGTGTCTTGGAACCTACTATCTGGCCTGGCCTGCTACAGCTCCCTATTCTGCAGGACCTTAATAGTTAGGAATACATTTAGCTGCAAGGGAAACTCATCTATAGTAGCTTATAACAAGAGGTCAAGAGGTAAATGGCTACTGGTATTGTTTCAGTAAGTGGCTTGGGACTGTCAGGGCCAGCATATCTGTCCTTTCCTCAGCCTTTCCTTCATGCTTCTTATCTTTAGATCATGTGATAGCTGACTTTGGTGGCTTCTTTTCAACTTTCCCTTATGGTACTTGTTGACTATCTTGTCTCCTGCCAGTATTTAGCCTTAGATGGAGTTTATCACCCACTTTGGTCTGCATTCCCAAGTAACCTGACTCCGGGAAGACCTGGGCCTGGTGTGCTAGGGACTGCCACTGACCTCACACTGTCCATGGGCTGGGCCTCAATCAGAAGGACTTGGGCAGAAAGAAGACAGGCAGGGGCTTCTATCTCCTCTTACTGGGAAAGCAAATGCTTTCTCAGAACTGCCTCTTTTAGATTTTGCTTACATTTGTTCTTTGTACCAAGGACACATGACCATCCTTAGCTGCAAGAGAGGCTTTAAAGAGGGAACAAGATTGTCATGATCAACTTAGACCAATCACGATCCATTGCCTGGTGCTGGCACTTTGCTTTCCCAAAGAAAATTGGTTCTGCTATCAAGAAAGAAGAGGATTAAATATTGCTGAGATACTGAAATAGATAACAGTGTCTTCCATTGTCCTTTTTTTTTTACGATCTGAGATACTTTGGGGCAACTGATTTCTGTTACTTTTTTAATACCTTAAGAACCTTGAACTGTGCTTACAGCTGCTTGAAAATGTTTAAAAGAATAAATGAGTGTGTTTCTGCTGAATTATAAAATAGGCAAGTAGTCTCATTTTCTGTTAATATATTTTGGTTCAGGGTGAAGATTTTTATGAAAACACACCTTAATTTGAAGGTGTGGCTCTAATAATGAGGATTTCAGTTAAGAGCAGGTCAGCAAGAGTGAATCTCATTTTCACAGAACATTCAGATATACAGTATCCCTACATTATGACTTGTTGCTTTTCAGTTTTGTGAGGACAGTTCTAACATATCAGCCCTGGAAGGAGTCTCTGATAATGATAATCAATAGTTAGAATTTTTGAATACTTGCATCTACTAGACACACTAGTAGGACTTTAAAATGATCGATTCATTCAATCCTTATGATGAATCTATGAGGTAGGTTCTTTTATTATCCCTGTTTCATAGAGGTGGAAAATAAGATCCAGAGAGATTTAGCAATTCACTCAGGTTCATACATACTACAAGTAGGGGAGCTTGGGTTCAAATCTAAACTGCTTGATTTCAGAGCACATGATCATATCCCTTAGGCCAAGTGGCCTCTCTGATAATAAAAACTGTCCTTGATTGAGAATCTAGTTATGTGAAACCAGCACCTGTCATGTGGCACATGCTTATGTAAGCATGTAACATACATCTTGTCATCTGATTTCCACCACAACTCTATGAAGTAACTACAATTCTTGTCTTCATTTTACAGTTAAAGAAACAAAAGCACAAAGAGGCTAAGTGATGTGGCCATGGATTACAGACTTGTATAGGTTTAGGGTGAACTCGGCTTATCTAGGCTCTGAACTCAAAATCAGAGTCATTTTTCCTTGTGTCACTTTCCTTGTGTGATTCAATATCTCTTGAAAGCAGGCTTTTTATGTAAGTATGTATTTTATTATTTTTTATTACATCTGAATATGTGTTTATTTTGTCTTCATTTTTTAACAGCTTTGAGACATAATGCACATACCAAACAATTCACCCATTTTAAGTGTACAACTCAGCAGATTTTAGTAAGCTCACGGAGTTGTGCAACCATCATCACAAGCAATCTTAGAACATTTTCATAACCCCCAAAAGAAACCCCATGCCTGCTAACAGTCATCACCCATTCCTTCCATCCCTCCAGCCTTAGGCAGCCACTAATGTACTTGCTGTCTCTATAGATTTGCCTATTCTGATGAGGTCAGTCTTCTTAAACTTGTCATTATAGAGACAAGATTCAACAGAAACAGGATGAAGAAAGCTCATTGAGGGTGATTAGATGTTAGCAAGTCTGTGAGGGAAGAGTTATTATCTTCTTTTTACATATATTGGTTATGATACATGCCAAAATGTTATAACCAAGAGGCCCCCAAATACAGTGTCTTAAACAAGATGGAAGCTTATATCTGTCTCATGGAACTGGCAGAGTTTTGTGGTTTGAAATTGGCTTCCATTTATGGATTTTCGGCAGCTGTTCCACTTGTAATTTCTTAGCCAGCAGAAAGGAAAAAGGGAACGTAGAGGGAAAACAGCTTGCTTTTAGGGGTGCAATATAGAAGTTATATATAGCATGCAGTTTCTCCTACTTACACTTCATTGGTTAGAATGTGGTCTCATGGCATCTAACTGCAAGGCAGGCTGGGAAATACCTATATAGGTAACATGTGATCTGGGAAAGGAAAGAGGGATTAATGGGTATTGGGAGCTAATTAGCAGTCTCTGCTGTATCACAGGTAAGGAAATGGAGGCTCAGAGGTGTAAATATTTGTCCAGTGTGACATAGTGGCAAAGTTAGATCATGTACATTTTGAGGAGGTCTAGATGTGGAAGAGGTGTCAGGATGTGGGGAAACGGCTTGGCAGGATGGATAGTGGTGTGGAAAAAGCACATTGCAAAGGCCTGAGTGGCTAAAACAGGCCACAGTGAAAGAATCAGTTCCTGCAAGAGCCAACCTCAGAGGCTGGTAGAGTGAATTCTTGCTTGTGAGCAGATGGTGGGATCTGAGGCACTGACAGGAAGCAGAGTTTAGGACTGCACAGTGCTAGGGAGGACCATTTCCCATGAGCACAATGGAAGAGGTGTCCCCTGGAGTTAGGCAACATATTGGCTCTGCCAAGAAGGGCCTTCTCCTGCTTCCCTGTCACAAGTTGGATCATGTCGGGAAGAGATTTTGAGATGATGATTGGCATGCAGGAGGCTTATTAGGGAAAGCTCTTGGAATCAATACCTACGTGGGGGAGGGAAAGAAGCAGGACCGAAAACAGGAGGACGTCGAGCCCTAATGTAGTCTCAACAGAAACCTCAGCTAACTTTAGGGGGAGTTTTCAAGAGGGGGATGATCTTCCAAATTTGTCTCTGAAGTTGTCTCAGCCAGAAGGCTGGGCCTGCATACCCCTGTTAATCAGTAATTGGGTGCAGGCTGCCCAGAGAAGGAGGGGTGACCCTAGGCATGACTTGAGTGACTAGCTCTCTCCAGCTGAGGCAGTCCCTCAGAGGGCTGATGGCAAAGGGCTGTCTTTTAAAAGTACTTCAGTTGGGCTGATACAGCCTTCGTTTCTGAGATCTTGGCAGCACCTCACAGCATCGCCACCGCTCTCCATTAACGTGCTGCCTACTGTTCCTCCACCACAGAGTGTGTCTTGAGAGACTTTGGGCTCTTCAAGAGCTCCCTTTTTCAAATCTCAAAAATCCCCTGGTTGGTGGGGAGCGGGTATCTACAGCTTAGATTTCATTATCAGTTCATTAACAGTTGGCTTAACTATCTGTAGCCCCTCCTGGGGGTCTGTTGCTAGCATCAGAGAATTCTAATTGGACAGATGATACCAAGACTGGGTGGGACAAGGGATGGGAGGTCTACCAGAAAGCAGAAGGAGAGGCCGAGCGGGAGGCAAAGCCAAGTTCCCCTCATCCTCACCGAGCTCAAGGCAGAGCTCCCTTGGGGGAGGGCTGGGCATCAGGGGAGAGCCAGGCTTTGAGGGGTTCTAAAGTCAGACCACCAACTCCACAGCTTTGTCCAAAGCCAACCCTACCTCAGACATTCCCTCTTTTGTTTGAGTTTCTAATTTTCTGTTTACCATGATGGCTGCCTGTTCAGCTGAATGAAAGATCACAGTTTGATCTGCTTCAGAGTTTGATTTTTTCCTCCTCAGCATAACAGTTCATGCATCTGAGGGCTACAGCTAAAGAAGTGATTTTTAAAGACTTCTCAATGGCAAAGAAATCAATGAAAAAAAACTTTTTCCCCCTCTCCATTCTGCTTTTAATTATTTTCCCTGTCCAGTCCCCTGCTAGGAAAGTTTTGTCTGAGGCCTTCTGTCATACTTTGTCAGAAAGTTGCCTTGTTAGGGATTGGGGGCCTGCTGGGTGAGCCAGGGAGGTTGTGAGGTTTCCCACAGTCTTGGCAATTAACTCAGCTCGAAGAAGGGGTGCATTCACAGAATTCCATTAGGAAAATGGAGTCCTAAGGCATAGTCATCTTTCAAGGACAGGGTTATTGCTGAAATATCTTCATGGCAGCCTCCAAGAAATAAGTCCACAGACTTGTAAGGGGCTGTTAACTAGAGGACGAGGTCAGAGAGAGACAATCTTCAAAAAGGTATGCAAGAAGGGGCTCAGGTGTCCCAGATGCTCTGCCCTCCAGGATCCACTTTGTCACTCAGTGGCTGTGTCATCTTGGGTAAGTTGGTTAACCTCTCTGAGCCTCAGTTTTCTTATCTCTGAAATGGGCGATAATTTAGTGAGATAATGCAGTGAGGTATTAGGCAAGGAACACAGGCTTTTAAATAAAAGGGGCTTTTTAAAAAACATTGCAGTAAGAACATTTAACAGAAGAGCTACTTTATTAAAGTTTTAAGTGCCCTCTGTAGTATTTTTAAGTATAGACACAATGTTGTATAGCAGATTTGTAGAACTTATTCATCTTGCATATCTGAAACTCTATCCCCACTGAACAGCAGCAACTCCTCATTTTTCCCTCCCCCAGCGCCTGGCAACCACCATTCAACTCTGTTTCTATGAGTTTGACTATTTGAAGGCTTCATAAGTGAGATTATGTAGTGTTTGTCCTTCTGTGACTGGCTTATTTCACTTAGCATACTCCAAGGTCATCCATGTTCTTGCAAATGGCAGGATTTACTTCTTTTACAAGGCTGAGTAATACTCCGCTGTCTGTGTATACCATATTTTCTTTTTCCATAGCAAAAATAGAAAACCCACTGAAAGAAAAGCAAAGGGCTTGAACAGACATTTCTCCAAAGAAGACACACAAATGGCCAAGCGGTATACGAAAAGGTTCCCAGCATAACTGAGAATCATCAGGGAAATGCAAATCAAAACCATAATGAGTTACTCTCTCAACCTGTCATGGTGACTATTGTCAAGGAGACAAGAAATAAGTATTGGTGAAGATGTGGAGAAAAGGGAACACTTGTGCATTGTTGGTTGGAGTGCAAACTGGTGCAGCTACTATGGAAAACAGTATGGAGGTCCCTCAAAAAATTAAAAGTAGACCTGCTATATGATCCAACAATCCCACTTCTGGTAATAAAAGGGGCTTAATCATAAAGCCTCTGGAACTGGAATGGAAAGTTCTCAGAAACTGAAATAGCTCTAGCAACTATCTTCCTTTGCCTTTTGTAACTCATTGTCTCTATCTTTATTTTGGGACAGCTACATTGTCCTCCATACAGACCTACCTCATCTGTAACTGATGGTTTCTGCTCATTAAAATAATAGCTCGCACAAGACTCTTAAGGCAGCTCCATCCCTACTCTGCCTCATGAACTTTGAGTTTCCCTTCCCATGAATCGATGCCATGTTCTCAGTTAACATTTCTGGGAAAATTGGATTGGTTCAGCTGATCTTTATGTCACTGAATTAGCTGCCTTTGGATCAGGTGATTAAGCCCAAGCCAATCCACTGTCCATGAAAGGCTGGAATCGCATCACGTTACTTAGAAGCTGATTGCATAAGACTGCCCAGTCAGAAGGGGCTGGGCAGGGCACAGCGGCCTACCTAGGACCATAGGTGCCCATTAACTAGTTTTTTTCAGTGAATAAATATGTGATAAAAAATCCTTAGGCTCCAGGACATTGCAGTAGTTGGGAAGAGGCTGACCTTGGGTCAAGCAATGGTTCCAAGTACTGCCTCCAGCCCATTTGATCTTGATCTTCAGTTCACTTTCCCAAGCCTCCATTGTTACATTTGTAAATGAGCTGTTGAACTTGACCACAGTATTTATGATATTGTCTGGTGCTGCCCCAGACTACCTCATGCAAATGACCAGATAAAGAAAACTAGTCAGAGCTGCCCAAACCAGTGGATTTACACAGAAAGTCCAAATGCATTAGGAAATAGATATTAAGTCAGATCAGTGTGTTGTGAGGCTCCTGGCTTGGCTTTCTTCAGCTCTAACCTGATTAAGGCTATATGTGGATGTAACTAATTTAGGTTGAATGCTTCCCTTGGAGGGTGGAGGCTGGGGTTTCAGGGTGTACAGTAGCTAAGTATGGTAGATTATTGTCTTGCCAATGGGTTTCAGCTCCGGGCAAGTTCACTATGGATTTAATGTGACCAAAGAAATGACAGTAGAATGTTCTTGGGGTGAAAGGGTTATATCCAACTTTATTTCCACGGTGGCAGGTCAATCACTAGAATCCCATTCACTCAGAGTGAGTCTGCATGCAGCAAGCTGGTCTCTGCCTCTGGGCCCCTCTGCCTGCACAGCTTTCCCAGTCTCTGTCCTCGGCGCTGCCACCCCTCAGCTTCTGCTCTGCTCTCCTGCAGCCTTGCAGCTGTGCCACCCAGAGTACTGGGCAGGGCTCTTTATATAGAGTCACTAACGATGCATTGCCCACACATGTGTAGTGAGCTAGCCAACCAGGGCCAGGTGAGAATACTGAACACAGTAACCTTCATTTATCCACAACTCATTTTCCCAAGATCATTACAACAAAATCTCTGATGCCGTGTACTTTCCTAGACCCGGGTCATCAAAAGCCTATGTCACTTCCCTTTCAGCCTTTGTGACACCTTGAGCAATAGTGTATCATGGAACTGATACTCTATGATATCCCAGGCTAGTTCGTAAAAATGCTATGCATCTCCTCCTTGTTCTCCTAGAACATGTATTTGGGGAGGCAGCCACCATGCTGTGAGGAAGCCCAAGCTCCCCATCCCATTGCTCTGGCTGGGTTTCCAGCCTAAAGCCTGCACCAAATAGTCAGCTGTGTAAATGAGCCATCTTGAAAGTGGCTCTTCCAGCTCCCAGTAGAGCTGCCTCACCTGATGCAGCTTGGAGCAGAGAATAATCATTCCCACCAAGTCCAGCCCAAACCACAGGTCTGTGAGCAAAATCAATGATTATGGTTGCTTTAGGCCACTAAATTTGGGGTGCTTTGTTAGACAGCAATAAATAGCAGATGCAGTGCTGAAAAAACATGCTCATAAACTTTCCTCCTTTTGTGTGTGAATGGGGAGTGAAGAGAGTTTAAGTCCAAGGAGAGAGAGAAAAGAGGGCTAATGGTGGGCAGGGAGAGGTCAAGGGCTGCAGAAGGAGGAATATATGCTGACTCTAACAACCACCACTTGCTGAGCACTTGCTGTGCTCAGGCTGTGAATGCAGGGCTTTAATCTAATCACATGTACGTCCCCGAGAGGGAGCACTAGTATTATCACCATATGACAGTTAAGGAGACTGATACCTGGAGAGTTTAAGTCTCTCATCCAAGGTCACTGTGGATAAAATGAGAGTTCCTGTGGCCAGGATTCTCACCTGGCCCTGGTTGATTAGCTCGCTGCACACCTGTGGGCAATATATGGCTGTTAACTCTATATAAAGAGCTCCGCCTAGTGCTCTGGGCATGACACAGTGGCATGGCTGCAAGGCTGCAGGAGAGCAGAGCAGAGGCTGGAGTGGTGGCAACGCCGAGGACAGAGGCCCAGAGGATGGCTGTGCAGGACGACTGTGCAGAGAGGCCCAGAGGACAGCTGTAGGGGACGGCTGTGCAGACAGAGGGGCCCAGAGGCAGAGACCGGCTTGCTGCATGCAGACTCGCTCTGAGTGAACGGGATTTTAGTGACTGACCTGCCACCGTGGAAATAAAGTTGGGTATAACCCTTTCACCCCAGGAACCCTTTGCTGTCAATTTCTTTGGTCACAGTGAATCTATAGTGAACTTTTCCAGGGGCTGAAACCCATTGGCAAGACAGTCACAAAGCCAGTATGTTGTGCAGCTCACATTTGGACCCAGATGTGTTGTCTTGCCAATGGGTTTCAGCCCCTGGGAAAGTTCACTATGGTTTCAATGTGACCAAAGAAATGACAGTAGAACATTCTTGGGGTGAAAGGGTTATACCCAACTTTATTCCTACGGTAGCAGGTCAATCACTAGAATCCTGTCCACTCAGAGCGAGTCTGCATGCAGCAGGCCAGTCTCTGCCTCTGGGCCTCTCTGCCCGCACAGCCGTCCCAGTCTCTGTCCTCAGCACTGCCACCACTCCAGCCTCTGCTCTCCTGCAGCCTTGCAGCCATGCCATAGTGCTGCCCAGAGCACTGAGCAGGGCTCTTTATATAGAGTCAATAACGACGCATTGCCCCCACGTGTGTAGTGAACTAGCCAACCAGGGCCAGGTGAGAATCCTAGCCACAGGAACCTTCATTTTATTCCATGTGTCATCTCAACCACTGCACGATGCCCGACTCATTGGTTCTTGACCAGAGGCATGTTCTGAACATGTAGAACCATTCTATCAGGAACGTTTCTGCATTCCCTTTGTGATTCATTATGAATGTCATAGTTACTTCTGATATATATTTAGTGCCAGGCACTGTTCTAAGCAAGCCCCTGACTTACCTATTGTATTTAATCCTCATTTTTCAGATGAAGGACCTGAGGTTCTGGGAGGCCACACTTGTTCAGGGTCACATAGGCAGGAAATGGCAGAGCTGAGTGTGACATCCATTCCCTACCTATTAACCACTCCTGCTTCCTAACTTTATGAGTAAGGATGAGAAGTACAAGGAAGGAACAGGGGAGGAAATGGGAGGGAAGGGGAAAAACCGAAGGTGAGCTACAAAGGAAGGGAAGAAGGGGAGACGTGGCAGGTGGGTTTTGTTGATGCCATAACCGTCATTTCCAAATGAGACAGGGGAGGGGTGCTGGCAGGCTGGCTGTGAAGCCTGCCTTTCAGAGAGCCATTCTTCTTCCAATAATGTCGTAGAAATATATAGAGTGAAAGAGGAGAGTGCGTTGGAATGAAATACTGTATAATTCATTTGTCTTCTTTACTGAGGAAATCTCCCTATAATTTATCAGTAGGAAAGGTTTAAGTGAGTTTTGTAGTTCTTTTTATGTGCCCTTAAGAGGCAGGTTTCATTTTGCCAGTGGGGACTTTTTCATCATTCCTTGAACCAAAATTGGGGATCATGTTTTAGAAAAAGGAGAGGAGTTCTAAGGAAAACAAACAAGCAAGAATTTTACAACCAAAAGCTACCTGCCCAAATGCAAACAGAAGGCAAAATGTGACCCACAATGTAAATTTCTCTCTACCCAACACAGTGTGAGCATGAACACATGCACACAGTCTAACACGTGTGTAGCCAAATTAGTCACACACGCACACAGGCACATGAACATAGTCATGTACAGACACACAGACACACCACTACGATTCCTTGAGCACTGGGTTTTTAGGCATCTCTACTAAAATTCTATTGAGTTCCTGACCCTGAGGCTGGTCTGCCTGAGATCCAATTCCATTTGTACCCCTTGCTGGCTTTGTATCCTTGGTCAAGTTCCTTAACCTCTGTGTGCTTCCATTTCCTTATATATAAAATGGACATAGTATGTCTAATTCATAGAGTTGCTGTGCTGATTAGGTGAGGTATTGTGTGTATTGTGCTTAGAAATGTGTCTGGTGCATGATGGCTCTCCATAAATGTCAGCGATCACTGTTGCTATGAATTATGTAAATATCATCACCTTTGTCATCATCAAAATCTCCCTTTTACTGAACCCTGCTGTGCAAGACCCCGTGCCAAGAAAATTATTTGTATTATCTCATTTAATACTCAAAATAGCTGCATGAGGTAGGTACTGTCATTTTGATAACAGAAGAAACCTGAAGCCTTGAAAGGTTCAATAACTTGCATGAAGTCACATATCTGATAAATGGCTAAATTGGGACTTGAACCTAGATCTGTTTAATTCTAAGCCCTAGTTATTGACTATATACAACATATGATCTCAGCTATGGGCTACTTTGTACAGGAAAATTCTCCTCTGCTAGGGTACAAGCTTCCTGAGGGGCTGTACCTGTCTTGTTCAGTGCTGTTTCAGTACATAGAATGGAACCCAATTCCAGGAAATCTACTTCTTTTTTGAAAGAAAAATGAGTTCATTCACCAGCATAATGGAGGTGATAATGTCCACTCTCCAGTGCTGCAAAAATTATAAAGGATAATATCTACGAAAGAGCTGGCATATATCAGGGGCTCAGTAAATGGCAATGTGAGGATTTTTGTTGAATTAAAGAATAAAGGATGAGTCAGAGGCCTAAATATTCAGAGACTGGGGGAATAGCCATGCCATTAGTGGAACAAGGGGGGGGGGGAAATTGGGCTGCTTTAAGGGAACACAAAAAATTTAATTTGCTGTTGGCAGAGCATGAGGTGCCAGTTATCTCCCATGTCCACATGGAATGACATGGCAGGCAGCAGGGAATGCAGAGTTGAAAGGGTCATGGCAGAAGTGGTGGTTCTCCTTAGAGTTCACAAGAGAGCCATGGGTAATATGTAGCTCCTCAGATGGACACAATGAGCTCTGTGTGATCCTCTCCTGTTGAGTGTGGATGGGACTACTGACTTGATTCTAATGCGTAGGACATATGGTGGAAGTGATGGCAGGCTACTCTGAAATGAGGTTGACGATGACTGTGGCTTCCATCTTCCGTGCTTCCTCTCAGATCACTCACTCTTAGGGAAACCTGCTGCTGTGTTGTGAAGCAGCCCTGAGGAGAAGCACACGTGACAAAAAATTGAGGTCTGCCAGCAGCCATGTAAGTGAGCTTGGAAGTGGATTCTCCCCTAGTCATGCCTTGAGATTATGGCGGTCCTGGACAACACTTTGACTACCACCTCCTGAGGGACGTTGAGCCAGAAAGCCTGGCTCAGTCATTCCTGAATCCCTGTATGGAAGAAACTGTGAGATATGCTTGTTTTCAGCTGTGTAGTTGTGGGGAGCTTTGTTATACAGCAGTAGGTGACTAATACACCTAAGAGGAGTTGAGATCAGCAAAGAGAAGGTGTATAGAGAGGAGTCTGAAGTCAGAGCCTGGGGAGATGTCCCCACCATAGGGATAGGAAGAGGAAGCAAGAGAAAGAGAGAGCGAGAATGCACCTGTGGGTTGCTGAGGTCTTGAAGAAGGCCGACCAGACCATCAAGGAGCAAGGAAGTGGATCATTCATATTATATACAGCAGATAGATGTGGACTGAGAAATTTGGGTCCATAAGGTAGGCTAGTCATTTTGCATCCTTCAAACTTTAAATATTTGCTTGGCATTCATTTGGAGAGAGCCTTAGCAGCACAGGGGGCAAAGTCCTCCTATCTATTGACCCAAGCGGTTAGCTCTGGCTCCAGGCTACAGCTCAGTTTCAGCAAAACAAAAGCCCTGCAGTCAAGGAGACCAGCCCTCACAGGAGCACAGTTGGAAAGCCTTCGTTGTTACTCAGGCTTGCCTCTTGGGGAGGTCTCCCTGCCCTTCCCTGAGTAACTTAATCAAAGTTTACTTTCCAACCTCACACAGTACTATCTCTGGGAGGAGTTCTGGTAAACACAATTTCCTGGTGATGTTTGAGTCCCGTATAGACTGGAGCCCTGGGCAGCTACCTGTCTGCACTGTCAATTAATCAGGCCCAGCAGGAGGGAGCATGGAAAGAAGCCATTCAGTTGACTACTGCTGATAACCTTGGGCAGAGCATTTCAGTGGTGAGGTGGGGGAGGATGCTAGATTAAGCAGAGAGTGAATGTGTGCTGAGGAAGTGGAATCAGTAAGTGTGAAGAAATGCTTTTGAGGAGTTTGATAGATTGAGAACAGGGTGAAGGGAAATGGCTCTCATTTTTCCTTAATTATAGGGAAGATGAGATGTTGCTCAGCAGAGGGAAAGGGCCCATTAGGCAGGGAGACTTCTACTGTGTAACAGAGGAGCCATTCAGGGGCAAAAGATGTCAAGAGGAAGTAAGAGTAAGAAGGCCAGCAGGAGTAAGAATGGGGTTTGGAGTTGAACATATTCAGATTTGAATTCTGACTACCTCTCTCTAGCTGTGCCTTCTTGGGCAAGTTGCTTAACCTTTCTGGGTCTTGGTTTTCTCAACTCTAGAATGGGGATAACAATGCTTACCTCACAGAGCAGTTCTAGGGGCTCAATAAGATAATGGTTGTAAATTGCTCAGCAAAATGCCTAATGGTAGTATTTGTAAATGCAGCTAAAATTAAAAACAAAATCAGAGGTGTGGCTACAGCAAGGTATGGTGACCTTTAGGAATGGGAGAAATGGTAAGTGCTTGGTAAATTTTACTCCTGGGAAGTTTAAGAATTTTTCTAGCCAGTGAAATTTAAGGGGACTTTTGCAGGGAACAGGAGCTTCTGGGAAAGGATTTTCTCCTTCATAAACAGAGAGTTGAGAAGATAAAGTCCTCTTTTAAATGCCTTTGGATACCATGTGTGAGTTGTGATGCCTGGAGCTGTGGCAGCCACTTTGCCACCTGGGGGTGGGGGTGAGAGTGTTTAACCCAAAACTAAAGGCCATCAGGAAGATAATGGAGTGGAGAGGTGAAAATAATATCTTTACTGGCATTGTTGAGCCGCTGAACAAAGTAGCTTAAGTTCCTTATTGTTTAAGCTATTTTTAGTTGGGTATTCTATTAATGCATTGTAATTGATATGACACAGTGTCCCTGGAGGAGGTCACAGAATGTGCAGAAATAAGGTGGCTGGAGGGAACAAGGAAGGTAGAAAAGAGAATTCTGCAAAGTACAGAAGAAATACAGTCATGGCAGTGAGAAAGAGCTCAGTGTAAATGGAATTCCCCCAAATATTTAAAGTATTAAATTGCTGGATGCTGAAATACAAAGAAAGAGGTGTGAAATGGAGTGACAAGAACAGAGATACTTGCAGGAGACAGATCACGGACAGTTTTGAACACTGCTACCGGGATGTGGTGGTTCAGTGGGGAGCTGTTGAACAATTTTAAACATTAGGGGCTTAATGACCATGAAGCAGTAGAGCAGTGATGGAGTAAGATGGATCTTTTGCCACTTTTTATTGTCTCTTTCTAAATGGCCCCTGTATTCCTTGTTCTTTCTTTAGGATGGAATCCTTGTATCCTACATGAATGATCTGCTTATCTATCTCATTCAGTCTAGGTCACAGTTCCATGATAACAGGGAGCCCTGGTTTTATTATGAGGCTCGAACAGACATGTGTTAATCTTCAGGAATGTGATATTTCTCATGTACTTTCATTTAGAGCCGTGTCTCTTATTAAATCTAATGAGTTTCTCTGCTGCTAAGAGATCCAGGGCATCCTCAAAATGAAAATGTGTAGCCCGAGTCACATTTAGCAAAGGACTTTGTTCAGGGTTTTCTGTCCTCCTTTTCAGAGGTTCTTAGCTTTTGGACTCAAACTTGCTAGCTTCTACCTACTATCAATTGTTTACAAGATAATAGACTTTTTAGAAGTTGAAGGATCTTGGAATATATACAATCCCATCATTTTGCAGTAGAGGAAACTGAGTCACAAGGAGGGGAAATGACTTGGCCATTGTCAAATCAGGGACAGATGTGGAACTGGAGCACAGGTCTTCTGACTTCCAATCTATTGTCTTTATGGCTGTATCAAGGTGAACAGAAACTAAAGGCTTAATACCATCAATGCATGAAAGTATTCATGAATGAATTGTCCACTTAAAAAATCAATCCTCATATCGTTATTTCTTTTTCCTCTCCCTCTGGTTGGTGTCTCAGGCAGCCTCTTCCTCAATTATCAGATGTTGTAAACATCCAACAGAGCTAAGAAGATAGAATGCAACTGGCTGCAAAGTGAAACTGCAAATCTTGCATGATGTGGGACTTTATGAAGCTTGGTGAATTGGCTCAAATCTCATGCAAAGCCCTTGACAACTGAGCACCTGGCAGGTTTAGGCAATTAAAGAAGAGAAAAATCCACAAGGATAACCCTGCAATGGGCGCTGCAGAGGGTGGGGGAGTGGGGGGTGAGAATAGCAGAGGATTAAAAGAGACTTGTGGGAAAAATTGATGAAGCTCATCTTAATGAACTTGTTGTAAAAGTCAAATATGAGATGAGGCATCTCCACATTATGTTGGGATATAATTTGGTTAGAAGAATTGTCCTTTGTACCAAATCATATAATCTTGGTTTTAAGAATTAGAGTAGGGAATTATAGAGCAACTTAATTGTAACTTAAATTTGTCTTAATATGAGATTTAAATGTATTTTTGCAATTTAAAATTTGATTTTAAAGTCCCAATCAAATCCTTTTGCCAACTATTTTTATCAGGTAGGGTTTAGTTCAGCTGCAAGTAGCATAAACCTGGAAATAGTGATTTAAATTTTAAAAATATATATTAAGCTGAGGGAAAGTAGTTTCTGACTCTGGTGCATTGGCTCAATAATACAGAATGATGCCTCTGTATTTTCCCTCAGGGTTGCAAGATGGCTATTGCTGTTCCAGCCTTCACATCTGTACTCAATTCAAGAAGGGAGTGGGGAGAAGCCTGTACTAGTCTTGTCTGACTCGTTATTAAATCAGAAAATAAAATCCTTTCCCAGAAGTCTCATTGAAGATGTCTGTGTATATCTCATAGGCCATACCTCTCCTAGCTTCAAGGGAATCTGGAAATTGAGTCTTTGGTTTTCCAACCATCAACTAATGGGAGGTTGCAAGGGATAAGGCTACTTTGAATGTCCAGTGTCCACTACAGTGTTTCAAGTGGTCTTAAAAAAAACTCTGGTGTTAATTTTCTATGATTGTAAGACTCATCTGTACCTGAAATTTTACCTTGAAGGCCCAAGAAGCCCCCAGAGATCAGACTTTGGCATATCTTTAACAGAATCTGAAACTGAAATGGAAATGTGGGCAATGTCAACTTGACACGATTCTGGCTTTTAGAAACAGCAAAAACCACAGTGTGTAAGTGGTTTACTTTCTATGTGTAGCATCTCTCTTGATTCTTCTAACAATCCCCATGAGGTACCTTAAGAAAACATTGTAATAGTGCACATATCACAAATGAGGAAACTGAGGCTCAGAAAGATTCAGTGATTTGTCCAAGGCAACCCACCTGGAAAATGGTAAACTTGGGATTTGAATCTTGGTTTGTCTGACTCCGGATTTCTTGCTCTTTCCACTATACTGTAATGCCACATGTCAGCATTTGCCAAAACATGTCCCATAGAAATAGAGTTAAGGCATTCCAGAAAAGGTGGGGGATAATATGTTCAAATAAATTTGAGGTCTTCTGTGATAAACAGAGTTAGACAAAGTTTTCACTGATATTACATTGCAATTCTTCAAGTGAGGGCTCAGATCTGCATCCTTCCCACAGCTAATTGACTATGGAATCCTTGGGATATAGCATCCCATAGGGCTATCCTTTCATTTGTTCATCTAACAAAAATTGTTGAGCTTCGACCATGTTGCAGGCATTTTTCTAGCTCTTGGTAAATATTGTTGACAAGATAGACCTGGTCCCTGCCCTTCACAGAGCTCCCAGTCCAGCTTACAGACCACTTCTCCAATTAAGCCTTGGGGAAGGCCGATACTTAGGTGGGTCCACCTGTTTCCAGAGAGGAGGTATCCCAAGCGCAACCAGTGACTAGATTCAAGTCCTAGCCATGACCCAACTTGATTTGCTACCTCAAGTCTGCCTGTTGGCTTTCCGGGTATGAGAGGGTACATTCTCTTTCTCTCCTGCCCCACACAGGTAGAGAGATAGATGAGCTAACAGAGGCAGAATGTTCTGGAAAGAAGATAAATAGGAGGGAAAGAGTGGTTGACCAGATGTTCTGTGATGCTCCTGTCATACAGGCTTAGAGCCTATGAAGGCGTGTGCCCCAGGATCCTGAACTTCCATTGGGAGATTGGCTCTTCTCCCCTCTCTACTCATTGCTCTGACCCCTCTCCTATTGCTTCCCTTGTCCTCCCTTGTTGCTTTGAGTTGCTTGTTTTCCCTTATGACAGCTGACCTCTTTGTTTCCATTCCATTTCTAGAGTGAGAGACTGGCTATACATTATTAAATCTTAGTAAATATTAATGCCCCATCACTGTCACATTAATTCAGCCCTGTGAATTGAGATGCCAGGGTTGGGTTGATGAGTAGGCTTTACCATGTTTGCCCATCACCAACTCTTCCACTGCTCCCAGCACCCCTGCTACCCCAATGCCACAGTCACCATCACCAGCAACTTTATAGGGTCTTCTAGCAACTGAGAAACCATACCTTTGGGAGCCTCAGGGACTTTTCATTCTGCTCACTCTCTTCACCAACTACTTTCTAGGGCTCAGAAGATGTACCCAGTAGAGCCATTAAAATTTAAAGATCTGTTGCTGGAAGGAGCATCTTGAGATCTCAAGGCAAATTCTAATCTGGATGGTGAAACATGTCACATCTCTCTACTACAGCCTTATTATTTTATTTCTTATCACTGTCCACATGGTCAATATAATTCACAATAATAATGATGTAATGAATTGGTACAACTTTTTTCCTCAATGTTGAGAGAAGCTGCTACATTTTCCAGCTGCATTTATTTCAAGGACTTTGTTTCAGTGAGTTGTGTAGATGCTAAGCAAGTAAGTACCCATTGTTCCAGGGGAAGAACATATAGTAGGTATGTTTTGGGATAAAGACTTTTCTCTTGATATTCCTTGTGATATATACCCTGATGACCTATGCAGAGGAGTTAGATACATTTGCATAAAAACTTCAGAGATTCTTGGGAGAAAAGAGATTGAGGTTGCAACCCCTACCTTTTGAAGTTCAATATTACTAGAACATCTGTGGTGGACTAGGGAAACCATGACTAAAGTCAGCTGACTGGACTCTGGGGGCTCTGAGGGGCAGCTCATCATGAGAGAGGGACAGAGGAAGTCGGAATGGCGACTTGGTTCCACATCAGGGCCCAGGTCTTCTTGGGAAATGCAGTAGTATTTGTATGACATTGACACACCTTCTAACCAACTGTCTTGGCCATGGTGGGTGTCACCCATCTGCCTGGGTGCGTGGTAGGGCTTATTGCTGTATGTTTCTGTACATGTGTGTTAAGAGCAGTTTCGTGACTAGTATCCTTCAACATGTATCTATGTATGCAAAATATCCTACAACACGTATGTATACAAGTGTTTCCTTATGTTATAATTCTAGAGATGGGTGTGCTATGTCAAAGGGTGTATCAGTCAGCATAGGTAGAATACACTGTAGTAACAAACAGCTCTAAAACACTTAACACAGTGAAGGCCTATTTCACACTCCTCTTACATATCCAGCTGAGTTATGCTTATGTGTTCTACCACTGGGGCCAACACTGAGGGAGGTGCCACCATTTCAGACACTGATGGTCACTAGGGAAGAAGTGAAGAGCATTCTGGGTATTCCACTAACACTTCAGTGCTCTGGCCTGCAAGTACTCATCACTTCCTCTTACAACTCATTCAACAGAACCAGTCACATGGATAATAATTAAGTGGGTAATAACTAGGAGGCCATGAAGTTCAGTTCTGACCTGCGTCTGGAAGGCAGAGAGCCAGAAACACTGTGATCAGCATTAGTGACTATTTCAAGTGGGGTGAACATTTTTACTGTTTTTTATTTTGGTATCATTAATCTACAATTACATGTGCAACATTATGGTTACTAAACTCCCCACTTCATCAAGTCCCCCCCACATACCCCATTACAGTCACTGTCCATCAGTGTAGTGAGATGCTATAGAATCACTACTTGTCTTCTCTGAGTTGTACAGCCGCCCTGTGCCCCACCACACATTATGTCTGCTAATCGTAATGTCGCTTTTTCCCCCTTAATCCCTCCCTTCCCACCCATCCTCCCCAGTCCCTTTCCCTTTGGTAACTGTGAGTCCATTCTTGGGTTCTGTGAGTCTGCTGCTGTTTTGTTTCTTCAGTTTTTTTCTTTGTTCTTATACTCCACATATGAGTGAAATCATTTGGTACTTGTCTTTTTCAGCTTGACTTATTTCACTGAGCAAAATACCCTCTAGCTCCATCCATGTTGTTGCAAATGGTAGGATTTGTTTTCTTCTTATGGCTGAATAATATTCCATTGTGTATATGTACCACATCTTCTTTATCCATTCATCTACTGATGGACACTTAGGTTGCTTCCATTTCTTGGCTATTGTAAATACTGCTGCGATAAACATAGGGGTGCATCTGTCCTTTTCAAATTGGGCTGCTGCATTCTTAGGGTAAATTCCTAGGAGTGGAATTCCTGGGTCAAATGGTATTTCTATTTTGAGTTTTTTGAGGAACCTCCATACTGCTTTCCACAATGGTTGAACTAATTTGCAGTCCCACCAGCAGTGTAGGAGGGTTCCCTTTTCTCCACATCCTCGCCAACATTTGTTGTTGTTTGTGTTTTGGATGTTGGCCATCCTCACTGGTGTGAGGTGATATCTCATTGTGGTTTTAATCTGCATTTCTCTGATGATTAGCGATGTGGAGCATCTTTTCATGTGCCTGTTGGCCATCTGAATTTCTTCTTTGGAGAAGTGTCTATTCATGTCCTCTGCCCATTTCTTAATTGGATTATTTGCTTTTTGTTTGTTGAGGTGCGTGAGTTCTTTATATATTTTGGATGTCAACCCTTTATCAGATACGTTTTTTATGAATATATTCTCCCATACTGTAGGATGTCTTTTTGTTCTACTGATGGTGTCCTTTGCTGTACAGAAGCTTTTCAGCTTGATATAGTCCCACTTGTTCATTTTTGCTTTTGTTTCCCTTGCCCGGGAGATATGTTCATGAAGAAGTCGCTCATGTTTATGTCCAAGAGATTTTTGCCTATGTTTTTTTCTAAGAGTTTTATGGTTTCATGACTTACATTCAGGTCTTTGATCCACCTTGAGTTTACCTTTGTGTATGGGGTTAGAGTGTAGTCCAGTTTCATTCTCTTACATGTAGCTGTCCAGTTTTGCCAACACCAGCTGTTGAAGAGGCTGTCATTTCCCCATTGTATATCCTTGGCTCCTTTATTGTATATTAATTGACCCTATATGTTTGGGTTAATGTCTGGACTCTCTATTCTGTTCTACTGGTCTGTGCGTCTGCTCTTGTGCCAGTACCAGATTGTCTTGATTACTGTGGCTTTGTAGTAGAGCTTGAAGTCAGGGAGCATAATTACCCGTGTTTTATTCCTCCTTCTCAGGATTGCTTTGGCTATTCAGGGTCTTTTGTGGTTCCATATGAATTTTAGAACTGTTTGTTCCAGTTCATTGAGAATGCTGTTGGTATTTTGATAGGGATTGCATTGAATCTGTAGATTGCTTTAGGTAGTATAGCCATTTTGACAATATTTATTCTTCCTAGCCAAGAGCATGGGATGAATTTCCATTTGTTAGTGCCCTCTTCAATTTCTCTTAGGAGTGTCTTGTAGTTTTCAGGGTATAGGTCTTTCACTTCCTTCATTAAGTTTATTCCTAGGTATTTTATTCTTTTGGATGCAATTGTGAATGGAAGTGTTTTCTGATTTCTCTTTCTGTTAGCTCATTGTTTGTGTATAGGAAAGCAACAGATTTCTGTGTGTTAATTTTGTATCCTGCAACTTTGCTGAATTCAGATGTTAGTTCTAGTAGTTTTGGAGTGGAGTCTTTAGGGTTTTTTATGTACAATATGTCATCTGCAAATAGTGACGGTTTGACTTCTTCTTTACCAATCTGGATGCCTTGTATTTCTTTGTTTTGTCTGATTGCCGTGGCTAGGACCTCTAGTACTATGTTGAATAACAGTGGGGAGAGTGGGCATCCCTGTCTTGTTCCCGATCTTTGATGAAAAGCTTTCAGCTTCTTGCTGTCAAGTATGACGTTGGCTGTTAAGTGGGTTTGTCATATATGGCTTTTATGATGTTGAGGTGCTTGCCCTCTATACTCATTTTGTTGAGACTTTTTGTCATGAATGGATGTTGAATTTTGTCGAATGCTTTTTCAGCATCTATGGAAATGATCATGTGGTTTTTGTTCTTCGTTTTGTTGATGTGGTGGATGATGTTGATGGATTTTCGAATGTACCATCCTTGCATCCCTGAGATGAATCCCACTTGATCGTGGTGTATGATCCTCTTGACGTATTTTTGAATTCGGTTTGCTAATATTTTGTTGAGTATTTTTGCATCTATGTTCATCAGCGATATTGGTCTGTAATTTTCTTTTTTGGTGGTGTCTTTGCCTGGTTTTGGTATTAGAGTGATGCTGGCTTCATAGAATGACTTTGGAAGTATTCCCTCCTCTTCTATTTTTTGGAAAACTTTAAGGACAATGGGTATTATTTCTTCTCTATATGTCTGATAAAATTCAGCGGTTAATCCATATGGCCTGGGGGTTTTGTTCTTGGGTAGTTTTTTGATTACCGATTCAATTTCATTGCTGGTAATTGGTCTGTGTAGGTTTTCTGTTTCTTGCTTGGTCAGTCTTGGAAGGTTGTATTTTTCAAAGAAGTTGTCCATTTCTTCTAGGTTTTCCAGCTTGTCAGCATATAGATTTTCATAGTATTCTCTAATAATTCTTTGTATTTCTGTGGGGGTCTGTCGTGATTTTTCCTTTCTAATTTCTGATTCTGTTTATGTGTGTAGATTCTCTTTTTCTCTTAATAAGTCTGGCTCAGGGTTTATCTATTTTGTTTATTTTCTCAAAGAACCATCTCTTGGTTTCATTGATTTTTTTTTCTATTGTTTTATTCTTCTCAATTTTATTTATTTCTTATCTGATCTTTATTATGTTCCTCCTTCTGCTGACTTTGGGCCTCATTTGTTCTTCTTTTTCCAATTTCAGTAATTGTGACTTTAGACTATTCATTTGGGAATGTTCTTCCTTCTTTAAATGGGCCTGGAATGCTATATAGTTTCCTCTTAGAATAGCCTTCGCTGCTTCCCACAGAAGTTGGGGCTTTGTGCTGTTGTTGTCATTTGTCTCCATATATTGCTTAATTTCTGTTTTGATTTGATCATTGGTCCATTGATTATTTAGGAGCATGTTGTTAACCTCCACGTGTTTGTGAGCCTTTTTGTTTTCCTTGTACAATTTATTTCTAATTTTATACCTTTGTTATCTGTGAAGTTGGTTAGTAGAATTTGAATGTTTTTGAATTTACTGAGGTTCTTTTTGTGGCCTAGTATGTGGTCTATTCTGGAAAATGTTCCATGTGCACTTGAGATGAACATGTATCCTGCTGCTTTTGGGTGTAGAGTTCTGTAGATGTCTGTTAGGTCCATCTGTTCTTGTGTGTTGTTCAGTGCCTCTGTGTCTTTACTTATTTTCTGTCTGGCTGATCTGTCCTTTGGAGTGAGTCATGTGTTGACATCTCCTAAAATGAATGCATTGCTGTCTATTTCCTCCTTCAATTCCGTTAGTATTTGTTTCAAATATGTCGGTGCACCTGTATTGGGTGCATATATATTTATAATGGTTATATCCTCTTTTTGGACTGCCCTCCTTATCATTATGTAATGTCCTTCTCTATTTCTTGCTACTTTCTTTGTTTTGAAGTCTATTTTGTCTCATACAAGTACTGCAACACCTGCTTTTTTCTCCCTGTTGTTTGCATGAAATATCTTTTTTCCATCCCTTCACTTTTAGTCTGTGTATATCTTTGGGTTTGATGTGAGTCTCTTGTAAGCAGCATATAGATGGGTCTTGCTTTTTTATCTATTTTATTACTTTGTGTCTTATGATTTTGGTGCATTTGGACCATTTGCATTTAGGGTGATTATCGATAGATATGTACTTATTGCCATTGCAGCCTTTGGATTCGTGGTTACCAAAGGGTTGTTAGCTTCTTTACTATCTAACAGTCTAACTTAACTCTCTTGTTAGGCTATTATAAACACAGTCTGATGATTCTATATTTCTCTCTCTTCTTATTCTTCCTCCTCCATTCTTTATATATTAGGTGTTTTATTCTGTACTCTTTTACATTTCCTTTAACTGTTTTTGTGGATAGTTGATTTTATTTTTTGCCTTTAGTTAGTATTTGAATGGTCTTCTTTCTCTACTATGATTTCATTTTCTCTGGTGACATCTTTTTAGCCTTAGGAGTGCTTCCATCTAGAGCAGTCCCTTTAAGATATCCTGTAGAGGTGGTTTGTGGGAGGCAAATTCCCTCAACTTTCACTTGTCTGGGAATTGTTTAATCCCTCCCTCAAATTTAAATGATAGTTGTGCTGGATACAGTATTCTTGGTTCGAGGCCCTTCTATTTCACTGCGTTAAATATACCATTCCATTCTCTTCTGGCCTGTAAGGTTTCTGTTGAGAAGTCTGATGATAGTCTGATGGGTTTTCCTTTGTAGGTGATCTTTTTTCTCTCTTTGGCTGCCTTTAATACTCTGTCCTTGTCTTTGATCTTTGCCATTTTAATTCTTATATGTCTTGGTGTTGTCTTCCTTGGGTCCCTTGTGTTTGAAGATCTGTGGGCTTCCATGGTCTGAGAAACTATTTCCTTTCCCAGCTTGGGGAAGTTTTCCTCAATTATGTCTTCAAAGACACTTTATATCCCTTTTTCTCTCTCTTCTTCCTCTGGTACTCCTATAATGCGAACACTGTTCCATTTGTATTGGTCACCCAGTTCTCTTAATATTCTTTCATTCGTAGAGATCCTTTTATCTCTCTCTGCCTCAGCTTCTCTCTACTCCTGTTCTGTGGTTTCTATTCCATTAACAGTCTTGCATGCACCTCATCCAGTCTGCTCTTGAGTCTGTCAATTGATTGTTTCATTTCTGTAATGTCTCTCCTGACTTTCTCCCTTAGCTCTTGCATATTTCTCCGTAGGTCCATCAGCATGGTTATGACTTTTATTCTGCATTCTTTTTCAGAAAGGTTCTTTAAATCTATCCCACCGGGCCCTCTCTCTGGGGTTGTCTGGGTGATCCTTGACTGGACCATATTCTTCTGTCTTTTCATGGCGATAGAAGTGGTTGCAGGCAGGTGCCACGTGTGTCAGCTGGGAGAACAAAGTCTCTTCCTGCTTGTTGTTCTCCTTCCCCTTCTCCACAGCCTGTGCTCGTTACCCACACACTGGGAGGCAGTCTTTGCGATAATCCCCTGAGCTGCTGTTTGTGGGGCCGTCCTCAGGGTAGCCTAGAGCTCTGCCAGGTTTTCAGCCATGCTGGGTGCGTTCTGCGCCGCTTGGTGCCTTCCATACCTTGCTCTGGCTTCCGCGGCCCTTCCCGGTTAGCTGCGCGCCTGCTGGGAGACGATTCTGTGTGGCTGCTGTGGATGGGGCCACCCTCCCACTGTTCCGCAGCTGTGGCAGATCTGCTGGACCATTTGCAGTGCCGGCCAGGGGAACAAGTGGCAGGCTGCTTATCGCTGTGAGGGGCTTCAGCGGGGTTGCTTTACCCAGCAGCCGGTTAGGGGGCCCAAAATCCCTCAAGATTCCCAGCTTGCTGGGCTGAGTACGCTGGGACGATTTTTTTCCGCTATTGGGCCCTGGTCTCTTTCAGACTTTTAAAAAATCGCTCACTTTTCTTTTGTCCCATTGGAGCCAGCTCTGGGGACCCATTTGCAGTCTCTGTCTCGGATCCTGCCCTTCCATTTCCCTAATCTCCAACACACCATGCGATGTGTGTCTGTGCTTCCAGCACAGATCAGCAGGGCTGGTTATTTGGCGGGCCTGTGCTTCCACTCCCTCCCCACTCTCATTCTTTTCCTCCCACAAGTGAGCTGGGGTGGGGGAGTGCTTGGGTCCTGCCAGGTCGCGGCTTTGTATCTTACCCGCTTTGTGAGGCACTGAGTTCTCACAGATGTAGCTGTAGCCTGGCTGTTGTACTGTATCTTCTGGTCTCTCTTTTAGGAATAGTTGTATTTGTTGTATTTTCACAAATATGTATGGTTTTGGGAGGAGATTTCTGCTGCCCTTCTCATGCCGCCATCTTCCCAGAATTTGGGGTGAATATTTTTAAGGCCTCTGATGCATATTGCCAGATTATCTTCTAGAAGAATGTGCCTGTTTACACTCTCACCAGTTAAACTGACCAGGACTTGTTTAATAACTATGCCATGCTCCAATGCGTGGATGTACCTTAAGTTGTTTCACCAGTCTCCTGTCAATGAGCACTTCTGATTTATTGTTATAGTGAGGTGATGTACATTGTTGTACACACATATATTTGTCCCCTTATTTCTTTAGGAGAAATTAATAAAATTAGATGGGTGAATCAAAATGTATGAACACTCTTACAGCTTTTGATACATCCTCTTATAGTGCCCTCTCAAAAATGTTACACCGTTTTATATACCTGCCATCAGAATGGAAGAGTGCCTGTTTCGTTGATTTGCAAAGAGTGAAAGTTAACAGCTGTGAGTGTCTTCTAAATTCCTAGATTCTAATCTCCAAGTCCAGTGCTCCTGACCTTGGGTAACCAGTTAGAGGGTGAGTTCAGACACTTGGATGTGCATCAGGTGAGTAAAAGAGAGCAGATTGATCTCTAAGAACCGTTTCTGGGCTGGCCAGGCACTGAGTCTTCTAATTTGCTTTTGTCTTAACTTAGAGTGTCTGCCTGCTAGGTTTACCTTGAGACCTTGTCTCAAGTCAGCCTCTTAATGGATGAAGCTCACCAGATCATAGAAAAACTAATGGGGCACTTGTTCGATACTCTACGGCTCAGGTTTCTCTACGACTATACCCAAGTCAGCCCCACCCTGCTGATCACAGCAAAAGGGAGAGGGCAACTGGCAAACTGAAGCCATTAATGGAGCGACTAGGAAAGGACAGATGAAGGGGAGAGTGAGAACGAGGACTTGTAGGTGCATTTTCTGACAATGCATTTATAATTTGGGGGAGAGTTAAAGAGCTACTGCGTTGGGAATAAGAGTTTTGCTATTTGAGACAATAGTGAAAATTCAGTGTGGGGTGGAGGGAGGCACACACAGCTCAACCTTAAAGGTTCATGGCACATTTGGGAGAAGGTGAATTCTCAGAGTATAAAGTCCCTACTTGTTTCTCTCTCATGTCTTTTCTGTTTACACAATAATCATGTTTACTAAGGAGAGAAGAGAAAACATGGAAATTTTTAAGTAGAAGTTACAATAAAGCATTTACTCTAAGCTTTGGTACAGTTGTGTGTGGTCATGTGTATGCACAAATATGCATACATAGGTACACACATATCCTTTGTACCTTTCTCTAACCCTGTATTGATTAGAATATTTTGGCTGCAGGGAATAAACCTAACTCAAAGTGACTTAAATAATACAGACATTTATTATCAGTAGGGAGATCATATAACTTATCATTCGAACCAGGAAATTTTTGTTCAAGATGAAAGCTAAATTAGTATGCTGGTACAAACGTCAACTCACACAGTTCTGGGAAAACCAGGATTGTATGGATTGAATGTTTGTGTCCCCTCCCCCACTGAATTCATATGTTGAAATCTAATCTCCAATGGATAGTATTTGGAGGTGGGGCTTTGGAAAAGTAATTAGGTCCTGAGAGTGGAGCCGTCATGATTGGGATTAGTGCCTTTATTAGAAGAAGCCAGAGAGCTAGCTAGCCCTCTCTTTCTGCCTTGTGAGGATACAAGAAAGCAGTCTTCTGCTAGACCCTTCTGGAAGAGAAGCCTTAGCAGAACTTGACCATGCTGGCACCCTGATCTCCGACTTCGACCTCCAGAATTATGAAAAATAAATTTTTATTGTTTAAGCTGTCCAGTCTATGGCAATTTGTTATATCAGGCCAAGCTGATGAAGACAAGGGTATGTGATCCTCAGAATCATCCTGCGTATCAGGACATCTCTAGGCAGGGCGTCTCGAGAGTTAGTTCCAAGGATGAGATACACTGAGGCTCTCAAAGTCTCAGTGTCTACCTTTTACCCTTATACTTTTCCCTTTGAGCTCAGAGATGGCTGCAACAGCCTGAAGCATCAAGACATCAACATTATCACAGGCATTGACCTTGGAAGAGCAAGGAATGCATTTCCCAGAGCCCCCAGCAGACTTCCCATCATGTCCATTGGTCAGAACTGTGTCACATGTTTCTTGCTTCAACCAGTCACTCAAGGGCAATGGAATTATTATGATTGGTTTTGAGCAGTCAAGATTCAGCCCTCCCTTGGGGCTGAGAGGGAATTCAGTCCCCTTCAAACCGTTGGGAGAGTGAGTAAAATTGAAGTTCTGTTGGAAAGGAAGACAGGGTAGGGTGAGTGGTTGTTGGGTAGGCAGTCAAGAAGGCCTGTCACTTACCCACTCTGGTCAGATCTCGCATCTGGGGTCAGTTGAGAAGCAGAGCAGGGAGGCAGACTTAAGATAATGATCGGAATGCACGAGACATTTACAAATAACTGAGGCCCTGCAGTGTCTGTGTATATACGTATTTAATGTTACAAAGAACCTCTGTATCTTTTTTCTCCCTCGATCCCCACAACAATCCAGTGGATTTGGCAGCACAGAAATTAGGGTCCCCACTTCTCAGCAGCATTCAGGGCCCAGAGACTGAGATGCCAATGACTATATCCAGTGGGGAGAAAAACTGGGGCTCAGTGTGGTTAGTAACTTGCTCTTGATCCCCGGAGCTACTAAATGTCCAAGAAAGGATTAGGACTCAGTTCTATCTGACTCCAGTGTACATTATCATGCTATGCTATGCTGATCCCCAAAGTCAAGACTCTTTTCTTTGGTGTGGAGTGAAGGGTATAGGAGTAAAGGACAAACATCATTTATAATTAGGTTGGGAAGAGGAGATGGGTTAGGGTTGTGAGCCATACCTGCAACTCTGTATTTTCTCTTTCCTATGTAAGACAGGATATTGGTATATAAGTGCCAGAGAATGATATTATTAGAGAGACAACTTGAATCTATTTTAAAAATTTTTTATAGGATTGAAGAAAGGTATAGAGGAAGGAAGGGAGAAAATCATTTTTAGACTAAGGTATTTTTAAACTGTTGTTAATAACTTTTAACCACAATGGGGTTACTTTGGCTACCTTTCATCATCAATTTTCAGACATTAGACTGTGCCAGCTTTGTTGAGAACTGGTGCTCTATGAGTTACCAGGGCATAGAGTAGAAGGAAGGGAATGGACAGAAGTGGGAAAAAACCTCAATTCCTTTAAAAATACCCCATCTTGGATGGTACCCTATATATGGGGGACCCATCATCAATTGCCACCCACCATCTCCCTCTCTTTTTCCATAGGCACCTCCTCCCCATTTCTCTTCTTCCAATCAAGCCTGCTTGGGACCCATTTCCAACAAGGGCTGTGTGTGAGCACTTCTCGATTTCATTTTAAACCTGTCATGAGTCAGGAGGCAGCTGGGAGCAGAGTGGCTCAGGTATGAGCACTTCTGGCTAATTAGATTCCCAGCTGCCTTCTTCCTCTGCCCGCCACCCCCCAAGCCTGCCACCTTGCCATGCCTTTTCTTGGTTTTATTCTGCTGGTTGTCTTGGTTAATTTGCAGATCTCACACAGCACTACACCATCTACTAATGGTGTAGTTCAGTAGAAACATTTTTTTAAGGTTTCTCTGCTGGGGCTGATAATGTCAGAAATAATTACTAAATTCTTCATCCCCTGGGGGTGTTTCTTCAATGAGTGACCTCATGGTGATCAGGGAGTGTGGACACAGTCAAAGGGATCTTTGTCAATGTGTGGGGGCATTTTTGGCTGATAAAATGACGGGAGGAAGGGTATTGCATCTAGCTGAGAGAGCCAAAATGCCAAACTTCTTGCAAAGTCAGTCCTGTACAATATGGAATTCTCCCCAAGATGCCAACAGAGACCCATTGAAAAACGCTGCAGAGTGAAGAGAGGGGGGATCTTTAGCTTCAGTTGCTCCCCTTTAAAGGCTTTTCATCTAGGTATGGAGGTAGGAGAAAGAGAGTTCTCTCTGTCTGAAGGTATGTTGGGCACTCCTGGCTCATCCTGTTTCTGATTCATCTCTGGGCCTCCAGGACACCACACAATACCAGGCACATAGTAGATGTTCAATCGTGGAGCATTGATTTGAGTTGTTCATGCCATGTTCTGACCACAGAACAGTCCCTGGCTTCAATGAAATGTTAATTGAATAAGATCCAGTGAGGAGGACAGAAACCACATTAGGTATTTTAACAGAGAGTTTAATATAGGGCATTAGGTGGGTAGCTTATGAAGGATGGAAAAGCAAGGCAGAACAAGGAGATAGCCTAGATGTAAATAAGAACTGAGGGGAGCAGCTACTGCCCCTGTAGCTGGGGGAACAAAGGGAAGAATACATGTATCAAAACTTAAAAAAGCTGAGAGGAGGGGCCCATTGATCTGGGGCTTAGACCTCTGCTCAGGGGCACCTCTGGTTTGTGCTGGTACCTGTGAAATGACACACACTGGCTGATTCTGAGAGAGCTAAAAGAACTTGCCAGGTTGGGCTCAAGGGTGGGGAAGATGGTGGGAGTGGAGAATAGAGTGTTAGGAGGAATTGCTTTGCTGGGAAGGTGCTTATAAGTGACTGGATGCCAACTGGAGGAAGGAGCGAGTCCTTTCTCCCTCCTCCAGGCTTCACATCTCCCCCTCTTGATAGATCTGATAAAGAATTCTAGCTGGCGAACAAGAAATGTAGTTTTTAGACCTAGCAGTAGCGGCACAACAATGAAGGGTGGATTTAGAGCTGAGAGACAAGAGCTAAATAGTAGCAAACCAGTTAATGTACCAGATTTTCTGTTAGGTCTTGGGAATCCAGAAATTAGCAAGAGAGACACAGTCCAGCCTCTCAGAGCTTGCAGTCCTGTCCAGAGCTTAGAGTCCTAGGATGTTACAAGAGGAATTACAGACACGGTTGGTTAATTACCATTATAATACATTTTTAAAAGCTTAAGTACAGGGCACAGGGAGGCATATAATAGGGGACATGAATTTGTTAGGGGCTGGGATGCTTTTCTGAGGAAGACATTTAGAATGGAGCCTGAAAGGTGAGGAGCAGGACTTAGCAAAGCGAAAGGGAACATCAGAGGAACCAGCACGTGCAGAGGCTGGGAGGTGAGAAGGACGCGGGAGCATTTGGGAGCCCGTTGTCCAGGGCTCCGGTTGCACCTCTTCCTCCTCCTGGAGGTCTAGGACAGGCACTGACTCCTTCGCCCTGAACTCAGTCTTGACCTCTTCGAACGCTTAGTTCTTTGTCAGCTCATGCTGCCCCCTGGGTTGTTCTCTTCTATTTTATGGTCTTTGTGTTGATAAGTAACTTTCCTCGTGTTACTCACCACTCCTCCCAACTCTCCTTTTTGCTGAACTCAAAGCAGTTACTCAATAGGTGATTGATTTAACCTCATTTGTGATAAAAATTGCGTGTTAAACTATTTTTGAAACATAATTTCTCATCTCTCAAATTGAAAGGTATGTAGAAAAAAAAATGACAGCATCCAGTGAGGGTGCACATGTGAAGTAGGAAGTCTTATCCAGCGGCGTAGGCAGGTAAATCTACACAGAAAGGAATTTCATAAAATGCATCAAATGCCTTACATATATGCAAAACCCCTAACACAGCAGTTTTTCACTTGTAGGAATCTATCCTAAGGAAATCATCTCAAATGAGCTCAGTGATGTAGCTCTGAAGATGTTCATGGCAGCAGTTTTTACAATACTGAACAAGCTAACTGGTTCACATTTGGCACTAGGTAAACAGCATGCCCATATAATGTCTTTGTTGGAGCCTTCAAAATGATGTTATAAAAGGATATTTAATGTTGGGAAAATATATTTATGTTTTTAAGTGAAATGAGAAAATTTTAAAAGAGCGAGATCATAATGTTATAAAAATATGTATATGATAGGCACATGTACACGTGTGTGTGATATATGTATGTTACATGTATACACACATGAATGCACACAACATGCATGTATATTATGTATATGCACACATGGGATACACATGTGGATTTGCGTATGAACACTAGCATGTATGTGGCGTGCAAATATGTATATGAATTGTATGTGCATATGCCTCTCTATGATATTGTATGTGTATGTATATGTATATTTATGTATATGTGCATAACACCTGGGAAGTAAATGCCAGAGTGGTGAGGGGGACCATTTCTTGATGATGGGATTAAAGCTTTTCTGCGTTTTGCTTATTTGCCTTTTTCCCACACTTTCACACCATGCACATGTATTGACTAAGAAGGAAAAAACTAGTATGTTATTTTAATAAAATAGATGTTTGAGAAGCTGAAACAAACTGGCTAATCCTGTCCCTACTATACTTAGGGACACATTCTCCACGTTCATTTTGGGCTCAGGATTCCACCCAAATTTCACTCATGGAAATCAATTAAACACCCTTGGGATGTGGGCAGCCATCATCTGCAGGAAACTGAGCAATTGTACAGAGTCCTCTCTTATAGGTGAGGGAGAGTTTGCAGTGTTGGTGAGAGCACCCACCTCATGGTCTGTTGTCAGGTTAAATAAGATAATGTGTTTGTTATTCTATTGCAGATAGACTAAATACGGTAATGTAGGTTAAGTGCCTAGGCCAGCGGCTGGCACAGAATAGGCTTTCAGAAGATCTGTGGCCCCTTCTCCTTTCCTTGCAGTGAGTCACGTTTGGGTTCCCCTCCTAGTCTGGGTATATCCTCATCTCCTTTGTCTCCTTTTACATCAGGCATCCCCGAGGCTTATTAGTGACTACTCTTGGATTGCTCTGGGTATGAGGAGCACAGAACTATTCAAATCTTTGAAACGCCTCTGGGGCCTTCACCTTCTGTCTAAGTTGTGTAGCTGATAGGAACTGAGAACCCTGATTAATTGACTGATGACCTACTCTGTGCTTGGGCCCATATGGGGCCCTGGTGTACAAACATGGAGCCCACCGTCTGGGAACTAACAGACTTCACATTGTCACCCTGAGGGAGAGAGGGGGTCTGGCTTGCTCTCTGTCCTTTCCCCAGTTTCTAGAACAGCACATAGTAGGGGCTTGAAGTGGCAAGATTAAATAAATGTTCTGCTTCAGAGGGTTTTCAGGGGGCTCAAGACAGAAATTAAGTTCAGTGGGAGACACACACATAGAAGCTAACATGTTTTCACTCCTGAGAAGGGGCTGAGAAATTCAGAGTCACAGCATTTGCAAAGCGCTTGGCACATGGTAAGTGCTTCACAAATAGGAAATAAATACATAAATAATAATGTCTAAAAATCTGTCCATGGCAATGGCCAGCATTTCCAATTGATGGAACTGAGAATCAGCCAGGCTCGTTCTCTCCTTCCTTCCTCCTGGCTTGTCCCATTAGTGGGCAAAACCTCCTCCTTGCCGAGTCCTGAGAGCAGAGCTCAGCCAAGGCTGTGGATTCTGAGTGCCTGCCGTCCCATAAATATTTCCAGTGGGAAGAGAGATTTATGGTGTTATAAATGCCAGTGGCAGGCCCAGTTTGTGTTAATAGCCTTATTAGTTACATTGCTATAAAATCCAGATCTCCACACTGTTTAACAGCTACAGTTCTGTTCAGCAGCATTAATTCAATAAATTGAGGCCCCTTGACATAAATCTTAAAGCCCCTGGAACCTGATTAGGAAATCCCTCCTGATGGGTTAGAGATGGACAGATGGAGCGAAGGCAGTGAGCTTCCAGTGGTGACGGGGAGTCTCTGGACGCAACCTCTCTTAAGGCTGTCATTGTGCATCATTTCCTATCTGTAACCCCAATGGGCTCAACCTGACCTTGACCTTGAACCTGGGCTGAGAGAGGTTGCTGATGATCCATGGAAGTGAACGCAGAGTCCCCATTGTCCCCTACATTGCCTTTGTGCCAATTAGGAAAAGATGGCCCCTTTCAAGTGGCTGCAGCTACACAGGCACATGGCTTAGCAGGAGAATGACGCCTCTGGGCTGATTAGGAAAAGGCGATGCGTTAGGTTGGATTTCAGCCTCCACCTACAGCCTCAGTGGAAACCTTGTACACCGAAGAGCTCACACAACATGGTGGCCTAGGTGAACTTGTAAAATTCAAAACTACAACAGAAGAAGTGAGAGCTTATAAGTGAAAGATCTAGATGTTAGAATTTTTAAAAACAAGCAAAGCTAACCAATTTATTTTTGGGCATATATATGTGAAAAAGCTAAAGAAAAAAATCTATGGAATGAGTAATTCAACATGGTTACCTTTAAGAGAAAGGTGCGCGATGGTATGGGAAGAGCACATGAGTAGATGAAATTATTGCTGACATTTAGGTTCTTGGTTTGGGCAGTGAGTTCAGGGTGTTCATTATATTATTTAAAAATATAAAATATAAAGGGTAATCATTAGCTAGTGGTTATTCTGATGCTATGTATGGGGAAAGGAGGCAGACACAATAAAAAAAAACTAGCAAGACTAGATATGCGTTTGTCCCTGTTTCCCTATGCCCCCTTCTCCTCCTAATAATCTGTATACAGAGCCCTGTGCTGGGCACCTTACATCCATTATCCTATTTGGTCCTCTAACCACCCTATACTAGCAGAGTATGAGGGTCGAATCCTGACTCAACCACTTCCAAGCTGTGTGATCCCGGGCAAGTTACTTAACTACTTTGTTCTTTTGTTTTCTCATCTGTTAGTTAAACTGTTTTTTTAAATAACTGAACTGCATCAACACAGAGTTAGAGTGAGTTTTGGGCATAAAAATAGGCAACAAAAAATAAATGAATAACATGTGGATAGCAAATAGTAGCTACTTTGTAGACTGCATGGATTAAAAGACATACAGTGTTTAGACCTGTGCTTGGCACATAGCAAGTATTCAACAAATGTCAGGCATCAGAGCAACATCATGCCCATGCGAGGAAAGCAAATGATGCTTTGAAAAGTTAAGTGACTTGCCTAAGACTGCACAGCTGCAGGATTGCACTGAATGCCATCCCTTCCTTCCCTTTCTATCCAGTCCATTCTCTTTCCATGTCATACACAAATTACTAATTATTGAAGTGAGGCAAGGAATGTGCTAGGTTTTGAGGTGCAGAAATTAAAGGGTAAGAGAAAAGAAATAATGCGTATAATCTTTACCTTTAAGGATCCTACAGTCTTTGAGGGCTGAGTGTTGATGAGCGTCTGAGGGGAGCTTCTGAGGGTGTGGGACAAGGAATCCAAGAGAGTGCAGGAATGGCCTGTTCCTCAGGCACACGCTGCCTTCACCTCCTCAGTGTTTGCTCTCCCTTTTGGTGGGGCAAATCTGTTCTTGCTTTACTTCATGACTAAGCTGATGAGCTGGGAGAAGAATGGGTTCCAAAGTCCCACTGGGAGAGAAGAGCTCTGATTTCTTCTGCCACATGTGCATGGTTTACAGGCAAAAGAATGGAGATCTGGTGTCCCAGGTGTTTCAAGCAAATTCAGTTGCACTGAAAGCTCACCAAGGTCACCTCCAGCTCAACACATTCCAAACAGAAGCCTCTTCCACAAGTGTCCTTAGTGAAATAGCACCCTATCCTCCAAAGTGGCCCCAGAGAAAACCAGCAAACTGTTTATGTAGGGAGAGGGGTGGCTGGACCTTGCAGTCTCAGTTCCCAGGATATTCACCTTCCCCTAAAAGATTCCTCCTTAAACAGTGCTGTCAGCCTACGCGGTGAGCAATGATAGAAGGACAGTGTGGTTGAATGGTTTGGAGCCAAACAGAACTGGTTATCTGAATTGGGCCAGCCACTCTCTAGCTGTGTGACTTAGAATAGTCATTTCACCTCTCAGAGTCTCAGGTTCCTCATCTGTAAAATAGACATACCAATGAACGTCCCATGGTGTTGACGAGAGCACTGAGTAGCTGATCTGTGTAAGGTGCTGTGGTAGGCTGAACAGTGACCCCCAAAGATGCTCACGGGTCCCCAGAACCTGTGATTGTCACTTCATATGGCAAGGGGGGCTTTGGGGATGTGATTAAGTTAAGGATCTCGAGATGGGGACATGATCCTGAATTATCCAGGTGAACCCTAAATGTAATCACAGGTGTCCTTCAAAAGGGGAGGTAGAGGGAGATCTGATAGCAGAGGAGGAAGTAAAAGATGTGATAATGGAAGAAAGAAGTTGGAGTGATGTGAGGAAGGGGCCATGAGCTAAGGAGTGTGGGCAGCCTCCAGAGCTGTCAAAGGCAAGGAAAAGGCCACCCCTAGAGCCTCCAGGAGGAGCCGGCTCTGCTGACACCTTTACTTTAGCCCCGTGAGACTGAGTTTGGACTTCTGGCCTCCAGTTTGTGTTATATTGAGCCACTGAATTTGTGACAATTTTTTACAGCAACTCTAGAAAGTTCATACAGGTGGTGTGTACACTTTCAGGCATCTATTTAGCATGCAATAAATGGTTCTGAGTTTATTGTAATTTTTAAAAGATCAGTGCACCCACAGCTCCCTTCATAAACAATGTTCATATTCTCCAAAGGAGCCAATGATTGGCTAAATATGGGGTGGGAGATGCGAGAGGGAGCCTGGTAATGAGTTCTAGTCACCTCTTGCCATGTGGAAATTCACCTTTCTATGGCAAATTTAAGGGATGACTTGGTTTTATTAAGGGAAGTGGTAGATTTGTTTAGAGTATCCTTATCTTGATTGATTGTATTATCAACGAATATTTAATGAGCATCTGCCCGGTGCCAGGCCCTGGAGAGAGAGTGCTGAATAAGACACAGCTTGGTCTTTTCCCACTTGGTGCTAATATGTGTGTGGAAGGGGCCAGGGGCTGGGGGGACATTAAGCAAGCAACCATGAAGACAATAAAATAGATGCCATGATAGAAAAAATCAGGAGGTGCCATAGGAACTGGAGGGAGTGCATTTTAACAATTATCCGTTGCTATATAACAGAGCATTCTAAAATAAGTGAATTAAAACAAGCATTTTATTATTCACTATTCAGCAGGATGGCTTGTCTCTATTCTGTGTGGCTTTGGCTAGGGCAGATGGACTGGGACAGGAGGGTTCAAGGTGGACTCTCACATGTCTTGCACTTTGTGGGAATGGTTTGATGATCCGAGGACTTGCTGGGATGGCGGGGCCACTCTTCTCAGCGCTGGTTCTCACTCCCAGCCTGGGCCCTGGCTCTCCTGCACCGGGTGTCTTTCTCCTGGACTTTTTTGCCTACTGTCTGTGTTTCCCTACAAGTGAAAGCAGATGAGGCTTTATAGCATCTTAAGGCCTGGAATCTGAAACCCTAGAAAGTCACTTCTGATACACTTTATTGGTTAAAACAAGTCAACAGCCAGCCTGACTCAAAGAGTGGGTGAAGAGATTGCTTCTCATGATGGAGAGAGCAGTGTGGTGCATATAGAGATGGAGGAATTGCTCGTGCTGTTTTTGCACCATCTGCCACAGGCCCTCATCCAGTCTTGAGGGGTGGTGGTCAGGGAAGGCTTCCTGGAATAGGCAATATCTAATTGGATACCTATAGTTTAAGTAGGAATAGGCTAAAGACCATGGAATATTGAACACAGAGAAACAGCGTGTGTGAAAGCTCAGAGGCAAAGGGGACATGGGACTTCCAAAGAACGGTAGGAAGTTCAGTTAGTAAGTGAGTGGTGAGTGGTAAGAAAGGAGGCTGGGCAGCTAATGAAGGGCCTTGTAGACACAGTGCTTTATCTTGAGGACAATGAGGGGCAGTTGGTGGAGTTTGGATCTGGGAGAATCTGGGAGTAACAGGACCTGAATTAAATTGTGAGATGGTCCCTCTGGCTTCTCTAAGGTGAATAGCTTGCAGAAAGCCAGAATGGATCTCCTGAGGTCAGTAAGAAGACTGTGAAGTTGTCCAAGCAAGAGATGGTGGCGGTGATGGTGGCAGTGGGGGATATGGGTGGATGCGGAACCTTTTTAAGATGTAGGTTTCATGGTGGGATCTGGCCAGGGCATCCACCCAGTGCCCCTGGGCTTGATCAAAAAGGGGTTCCTTTCTCCTTTATGCTCTATCCCCACCAGGCTCCAGGTCATAAAACTTTCCCCCTTCTATCCCTTCCTTTCCTTTCTGTGATAACCATCCACCCTCCCCACCCCATGGCTGGGTGGTTTCAATAATCTGCTAATTAGTCTCCCTGTCTTCTGGGTCTCCCTCTTGCCATCCATCTTGCATGCTGTCACTAGAGTAAGTATTCTAAAGTATAGCTTTCTATCATCTCTTTGGAAAACAACAGAACCTGCTGGGGCTTCTCATCCTTACAGGGGAAATGAGAAGTCTTTCATGTGGCATTTCAGGTATTCCTCACTGTGGCCTTCTAATATGTATCCCCTGCTGTTGTTCAATAGACTCCTACCTGCCAGGTATAAAAATGTTGCCAGGTTGGGGAATTCTTGGATGTCGGTGATAACAGCGCCCTTCATGAGGTATGGCCATATCCATCAAAATCCATTAAGTTTGCCTTTTGACTTGTTGAGGTAGGTGTGGAGATGTGCTTCCCAGATCCCCCTTTAAAGGAGAACATGCTGCTCTCCTGTGGGGATTGTGGTCAGCAGATGGCTTCCCGTTGTCCTCTCCTCTGACAGCTGCTGACTGCGCCCTCACCCAAGGTCCCTCCCCTCCTTCCAGAGCAGGCAACAGCCCTGACAGAGCGAGCCGGGTTCAGAGGCGTGGCTGACTTGGCTCGGCCATTCTCTGCCTGGTTGCCTGGCTTTGTCGGGCCTGCATTGCAGGTTTGACTTCTTTATCTCGCCAGTCCTGTTTCCTCCCCATCCCCTTCAACATTTTTTGGACTTTTTTGAAGTATATATCACATACCATGGGATTCACCTATTTAAAGTGTACAGTTTGTTTTTAGTATATTCATAGTTGTGAATCACAATTTTAGAACATTTTCATCACGCCAAAAGAAACCCCATGCCCATGACCTATTGTTCCTCATTTTACCCCAAATGGCAAGCACGAATATACTTTTCTTCTCTAAAGAGTTGCCTGTTCTGGACAGTTCAGATAAACAGAATCACACAATGTGTTGTTTTTTGTGTCTGGCTTATTTTATTTAACACATTGTTTTTGACATCCATCCACCTTATAGCATGTATCAGTATTCATTTTTATTGTCAAACATTATTCTGTTGTATGGATACTCCACATTTTATTCATCCATTTATCAGTTGATAGCTATTTGGGTTGTTTCTACTTTTTTGGCTGTTATGAATACAGCTGCTCTGAACATTCATGTACAAGTTTTTATGTGGACGTGTTCCTAATAAACACTTTGCAACCCAATTCCATCTCAGCGTCTGTTGCAGAGAATCCAACCTGTGACACTCGGCTGGCTTAAGCACAAAGGTGGTTTGTTACAAGCCAGCATATCAGAGTGTCTCAGAATCCAGAAGTGAGAAACACTAGTCTCCCCTTTAGGAATTTACCCTCCAGATATACTTGCACAAGACAAAGCATCGTATGTGCAATGATTCAGAGCATCATTGTTTGTATTGGCAAAATGTTGGTGCAACAGGATTGAAAGATTAGCTCAGAGTGATCAGAGAGGCTCAGTGACCTGTTCAGTTGCACAGCAAGTGAGGCAGGATTTGAACCCAGGCCCTTGACTCCATAGCGTGTCATCTTTCTGCTCCCCTCCTTTCTTCCTTCCCACTGGATTCATAAGGGGCTTTGTACACACAGCCCACAAAACTGGCTGCCCTCGATCTAGAAATAGCCCGTGCATGTGTTTTGTTTGGACTGTCCAAGCATGCAATGTTTAAAAAACCTGGGGATTTCACATGAAAATGCAGATGATGAATTTCCTTTTTGAGCTTGAAAGGGCATTATCTGCCAACATTTGACTTGTACATCTACATGGCAAGGCTGGCTGATGCTGGGAAGCGGCTGTGTCGTTTATAGGGGGCTCTCAGTCCCTACCTCGCCCTTCTGTGCACATCCAGCCCACCTCACTCCCTTCTGTTCCCTGCCTGGCTCCGCTATACATTTGAGTTTGAGACCTTTGCAGTTTCAGCATCTCACTCGCTTTGGGTATGTGTCATTCTGAAAGGGCGTCTCTAGCTGGTGGCCTAGCCTTTGTGCTAGGGAAACCCATCTCGTAGGCTTTCCTTTTGCTGACTTTCTCTTTGTTGGGAAAGGAGGAGAGGGGGAGGGGGAGGTGGTGTCTTAGTCCGCTAGGGCTGCCATAACAAAATACCATAGACTGGGTGGCTTAAACAGCAGAAATTAATTTTCTCACAGTTGTGGAGGCTGGAAGTCTAAGATCAAAGTCCTGGCAGGGGTTGGTTTGGGCAAGGGTTCTCTTCTTGGCTCCAGACAGCTCCCTTCCTGCTGTGTCTATTTATCTTCTTACAAGGAACATCAGCCCTATTGGATTAGGGCCTGGCCCTTACAGGTCTCTTTAACCCTATGATCTTCTCACAGGTCCTATCTCCAAATCCAGTCACACTAGGGAATAAGGCTTCATCATACAGGTTTTGGAGGGACACAGACATTCAGTCTGTAACAGATGGATTGCTTTGGGATCCCATAGCAAACCAATGTCTACTTCGAGATGATTCCTATGGTCCAGCTCATTTCTTGCCTCTGGATTCTGAGACACCCTGATATCCTAGCTTGTTTCAAACCGCCTTTGTGCTTACTAGCTTCAGTGGGTTCCTGTTGCTTGTTACCAAGAGTGGCAAGGTCTGTGAATGATGGAATGCATGGTGGTTATAACCATGGATCTAGGAGTCAGCCAGCTTCTGCCACTCAATAGTTCCCTATCCACTGGCAAGTCACGTAGACTCTGGGATCCTCAGTTGCTTCATCTGTAAAGTGGGGATGAAACAGTACCTAATAGGCTGTGTTATTGAGAGGATTTAATGATACGATGTATGTAAAGTCTCAGCAGAATGCCTAGTACCTAGTAAACATTAAATAAGTGTTTTTATAATCAAGATAATTATTGTTGTTATTGTTATTCAGTGGACCAGCTGAGTCAGATCATTTCTAAGATTTCTCCCAGTTCTGATGATCTCATCCCTGGGTTTAAACCTAGTCTCAGAATGGAATATTTACCGTGCTCCTGAAATTACATCTAACATTTTGTGCAAAGGTATTTTCTCCTGGCTAGAGGGGTCCAGAGCTTTCATCAGATTCTTAAAAGAGTCTGTGACAACCCCCATGCCCCCAAAACAGTTATGGACCACTCCTCTAGAATATAGGTGTTCCATATATGTCAGGGTGACCCTGAAGAAGTAGAAGCTGATTCTCCTGAGGATCAGGTTGGTACTAAGACATATTTCAGTTCAAAACCTTAACATAATTTCCAGAAAGCTCAGCAATCTAAAGTCTACAGTCCACTTTATCAAAGCAGTTTAGTAGGATCTTAGCTGTCTTCCAGCAGTATGCAGCCCCATGGGGAAATAAAAATTTGATCGGAGCAGTGGGGAATCTGGTGTCCTTGGGAAAGGTTAACTTGATATGTGAAAGAGCCTTGTTGTGTGAGTGAGTGGGGTGATGGAACATTCTAGAATGAAGTCACAGGCTTGACCTCTTCTTGAAATTCACGTGGAAGTTCTGGGACATTTGCCATAACTCTGACCCTGAAAATTATGGCTAAGTGGTATCATGGCCCAGAGTTATGCTCTAAACATCAGGTCACACCTCTCCACAAGAACTTTCGGTGGCTGCATCTTATTTAAAGCCATGTTTTTTGAGCCCTGAAGATGGGTGGTAATGAGCCAGGAGAGACAGAAAGCCACAGGTGTACAGGAAGAACTTTCTGGAACCAACAACTTCAGGATTTTTTTTGGAGAGAAAATTTATTTAACATTAAAATGAATAATTAAAATATACATACATGTATACAAACTAAGATAAGGCTTGGGGACATTTTGGAGTTGAGGTCATGCATTCAGCACTTCAAAATGGACAGCTACTGAGTGTTTTCTGCTGTTTACAGATACTTCGGTGAAAAAAAATTGAAGGCGTCCTCAACTTCAGAGTGAAGCCTTCATCCTTCATGGACTAGCATAAAAGGCTCTTCACAATTTGACCTAAATTGCAGGAAGCAAGATGCCCTCTAGCAGTTGTAGGCCTATAGTCTACTGACTGAGTCATGCATGAAAGGGAACATCATTCCCCAGTGGTTTTAATAAAGGTCCCAAGGTTATTGGGCATTGACCTTAAGTCATGAGCGCGTCCCAAAACAAATTCTTGTGATTTTGCTTGCTGGAATGTGGATCTGAGGGGTGGGCTTCAACTCCATGTGAATCTCAAGGACTGAGAATACATGGGGATAGTTCCTTAAAGAAAATCAGGGCACTGTTATCAGAGGGTAAGGATGCTGCACAGGCCAAACCCACAGATAAGGCCCAACCTCATTTACTGGGAAGTGTGAGGTCTGCTTGATCTCAAAGCCCACACTTTCTTTATCTATACCCTTCTTGTTCCTTTTACACAGGCAGCTGCTAAGGTCAGAGAAGGGCAGGACCTTCCTGAAAGTCACATATTACTTCAGCAGCAGAGGTGAGCTGGGACTTGGGTGTCCTGTATTCAGTCGAGGCTACCTCCTGAGCTGTACAGGAGACTGAGGAGCTAATTTGCTTGGCAAGCATGGGAAATGGCTCTGGTGCTTGCCTCATAATTCCACTTATTACCTTGTAGATGTTAAGAATAACAAGAAAACAAACAGCAATGAAAACTGATTGGATGGCTAATGCTGGACAATAGCCTTAAACCAAAAAGTTGCAGGTGGGTGTAGGATGTCTTCTGTAGGTTGAGTGGCTGAGAGCCTCCTGGAAAATTTATGAGTCTGGTATAGTACAGCCTCTTCTTGGATACCCTCTTTCCATTTTTGCTCTGACATGGCTTTCACCTGAGGTCACGGCTTCCCATAGAGTCCTGTCAAGTTCCTGCACATGCCTCATACTCTGACAGTAGTCCTGGAGGGGAGGGAGTCATCCTCCATGCGTGTGCTGCCGCTTCCCAATCTTTGCCCACTCTCAGCTCTGAATCTCCTATCATCTCTGCATCCCCCACTACCCCACCTGTAATCACCTCCCACACTGTTGTTCCCCCTCATTGGTCTGTTCATTTAATGGCCTACTCACCATCCACACTTAGATGTCTAATAGCAATTCAGATTCGCCAAGACCGAGCTCCTGATCCTTATCCTCTGCCTGCCTCATAGGCCGTCCTCCCACAATGTAATCCATCCCAGTTAACAGCAACTCCACCTTTTAGTGAGTCAGAAGTCCTGCCTCCTCTCCTCTCTCACACCCCATCAGCAAATCGTGTAAGCTCCATCTTGATATAATGGAATGCCACACAGCAATAAAAAAGAACAAGCAATCAATACATACAACATGAATGAATCTGAGAGACATGATGATGAGTGAAAGAACCCAGATGCTAAAGAGTTCCTTCTATAGGCGGTTCAAAAGATCTAAAACTTACAGAAGTTGAAATATAAAAATATCTATAGGAATATATGAACCTGCAAACTTACAGAAGTCAAAATGGCTAGCTTTGTGTGGGCATTGACTTGGGGTACAGGGAAACTTCTGGGATACTGAGCATGTTATTAAGGTGGTCTGCATAGTTGTTACATGGGTGAGCACAAACGTTAAAGTTCATTGAGCTGTACACTGAAGGTTTGTGTGATTTACTGCATGTATGTTATACTGCAATAAGAAATAAAAAGTATGTATGTACTCAGAATCTAGGCTTAGGCCTACATGACCTTCTAAATCATTCTCCATGACCTTCCAGGTCTCTTTTTCCTGTTGCAGTAGTTTGAAGGAAGATTTTTTTTTGATTTTACTAATCCTCTACATTCAAAATACAAGTAAGTCTTAGCAGCTCTACTGTCAGAAACACCTAGAGTTTGTTCCCTTTGCTCAATCCTCACTTCTCTTCTCCAGTACAAGTTATTGTCATCTGTCACCTGGACAGTGAAATAGCTTTGTGCTTTTTGCTGACTGCATAGTATTCCATCATTTACTTTATGTAGTGAGTTCAGGGGTGTCTCCAAAGATATGTCCATGTCCTAATCCCTGGAACTTTTTCTTCATCTGCTAGGGATGCCATAACAAAATAACGTAGACTGGTGGCTTAAACATCAGAAATTTATTTCTTACAGTTCTTCAGGTTAGGAAATCCAAAATCAAGGTGCCATTAAGTTAGGTTTTATTCTGAGGCAGGTAGGTGGTCACTCTCTTCGGTGTGCTCCCATGACCTCCTTTTTGTGTACATTGGGAGAGAGAGAGTGTGAGCGAGCTCGTTGGTGCCTCTTATAAAGGCACTATGCCATCAAGAGGCCTCTGACCTTATTTCATTCTAATTACCTCCCAAAGGACTCATCTCCAATTACCATCACAGTCGGGGGTTAGGGCTTCAACATAAGAGTTTGGAAGGGGGTCACAAACATTCAGCCCATAACCAACCTGTAAATATTATCTGGTTTGGAAAAAGGTTCTTGCAGATGTGATTAAAGATCTTGAGGTGAGGGATCATCCTCAGTTGTTGTGTGGGTCCGAGCGATCACATGCTTCCTTGTAAGAAGGATGCAGAGGAAGATTTTACATACAGACAGACACACCGAAGAGAAGGCACATGTGGAGATGAAGCAGAGAGAGAGATGTGGCCACGAGCCAAGGAGTGCTGATGGCCACCAAGAGCAAGGAATGGATTCTCTCCTCAAGCCTGTGGAAGGAGGATAGCCCTGCTGACACCTTGATTTCAGACTTCTGGCCTGAGCTGTGAGAGAGTACATTTTTGTGATTTTCAGGCACCTAGGTTGTGATAATTTGTTACAGCAGCCCTGAGAACCCATACACTGGACTGTAATTTAGGTGACCATCCTCAGTGGATGGACATTTAGGTCACTGCGAAGTTTTCTCTATTTCAAACCACATTGCAGGGAACATTCTTATGCATTGGTCTTTTACAGGCCCACAAAGTTTTCTTTTGGAGAAACACCTGGAAATGGAATTACTTGGAATTAATGGGTATGAGCAGTGAAAATTTTGATAACCAGCAGGGGCTGGGCTCTTTAAATAGTTGTTCCTGTGTTATGCACTCCACTTACATATTGGTATTACTACTGTTTATTCTTTTTACAGATTAGGAAACTGAGTCCCTGAGAGGTTAGATCACTTGCCCAAATTTAGAGAAATGGCTAAGTCAGGATGTAGATCTGGTCTGACTTTTTGTTTAAGATAATGAATGTAAATTACTTAGCACCCTATTTGGCACTGAGTCAATGTTGAGTAGACATAGTTATCAGTGTCACTTTCAGGGTTTTCTGTCAAGGCATATCGTGAAAGTAGTATCATCTATAACAAAATCAGTATTTACTGAGTACCTGGTATGGAGCTCACATAGGGTCTGAAGCCAGGGGTACAGCATGAATAAGGCAGATACGGTCCCTGTCCTTTCAGAGCTTATTTCCCATCAGAGGAGACAGATTTTGGTTGAATATTCCAAATGCAATGGTACACAGGAGAGCAGTGCCAAACTGAAGAGGCATTTGTGGGGTGGGGAACCTTGCAGCCCCTTTGCCTAGTAGGTGAGGCAAGTCTGGCTCTCTGCACTGGCTTCTAGCACTCTTCAAATGTCCACATTAAATAGAACAGTCCTGAGAATCAGGCCTTGGGGGCCTTTACTGGGGTCTAAATCAAATTCAGAAGCTGAAGAGCCAGCCCTGAGTTTAGTGTGGATTTTACAGGTCAGTGAGGCTGAACAGCAGCTCCCCAGCTGGTGATGAATGTGTCGAGATCTCTCTCTGGCTCTGCCAAGGTCCCTGTCAGCCCAGTGTCTTCATTTCCCCCGTCTGATATGGAGAGTTTAGAAACAGTCAGCAGACTGAAGTCCAGTCTTCCACCAGGAGTCTTTACGAGAACTTCCAGGTGGGCTTATCATTGGGTCCAGGGTGATCTGGGGCATCCTTGATCCTGCGAAAAGGGCTGAGATGGAAGGAGAAGAGAGTGAGCTCCGGAGGGTAGGGACCACGTGTTACCATCCCTGTACCCTTGGGCGAAGAATGGTGCTGAGCCCAAAGAAATATCTGCAGAATGCCCCAATTAGCAAGGGAAAGAGAACTTAAATAAGAAGCAGAGACAGAGTTTTACGAATATGTGACTATGCGTAACATTTTCCCATCCCTCATTCCTTTGGGATGGTTTCTGGCATTTCCTGCTTAATACCGTCCCTTCCTCCTAGCCCAGGCTCAAGTGCGGAATGTGCTGATCAGTGGGTGAAGAACCAGAGATGGAATGGTGGGATTTTCTTCTAAGAAGACAGACCTGTCAGAGAGAAAAGAGAACAGAGTTCTATGAAGGGGAGAAGATATTTGAGACACTCACGGGTGGGGAGTTGGTGAGGTTTTTTTTGGTAGAGGGGTTGGGAGTGAGGAATGTGCTGATGAGGTCTGAGGGGGAGAGTTGGTGTATGAGACAAAGGAATCCTTTAAAGAAGTTTTTCTGTAGATGAAGAATTTGATCCCTTTTTAACACTGACTAAGAGATGCAAAAAGCCCTGACTGGCATGCCTTTGTTTGCTGCTGGGATGTTTCTTTAAATTCTGCAATGCTCCAGATGGCCACGTGGACACCTGAGTTTGATAAGGGTTACAGGTGCACTCTCAGATCAGTTCGGGCTTCTAATCACTGCTGGCCTTGACCATCCTGAGATCCCCCTGTAGCTGCTGGTGGTCTCAGCCCTTTTGCCCAGTGACACCAATGGCTAACAAATATCAAGAGTTTACTGCGTGCCAGGCCCTGTCTAGGCTTAGTTAATGCTCAGGACAATATTTTGAGGTAGATATTATTAACTTCCATTTTACAGAAGAAACTGCTGAAAGAGTGGTTAAGCAACCTGCCCAAGGTCCCAGAGAGAGTAGGTGGTAGAGGTGGGGTGTGCTCCTATGCCGTCTGACTCTAGGACCAGAGCTCAGTCTCTCTTCTGAGCAGCTAGCTGTCTGGGCTCTCAATTCTCATGCTGCCATGGCACCTCAGTGTTCTGTTGGAAGTGAGAACATAAATCCCCTGTCCTTCCTACTCCTAAGCTGAGGTTTCACATCACTATTTCTTAAAGCCCCTTTTCTCCCCAGGGCACACACACTCACACGCATATATCCCATCATTTGGGTTCCGCTACCTTCCAGTTGCTGCATGTTACTGGACCTACTTCCCTTTGCCCTTCAGACTTTCTTGTTGAGTCTTCCCTGTGATGAAAGTTCTCCTTTTTCTTTTATGATGAAATTTCTCTCAGGACCTTGGCCATCCTTCCCTGTAACTGGGCTCTCATGACCCACTGCCCCTTGCCCATTTCTCTTTCAGGCACTGTTTGAACATATATAAATCCCAACTATGGATAGGACTCCAGGGTTCTTTTTTTTTCTGTCTTGTATTGCAGTGGGATGTAAGTAAATGCACGGGAAGGAGCATTACTTATCTCCACCTGTGGACGTCTGTAAATCCCAGCTCTGACCCTGCTGGGTTCCCCATGAGATTTTGAATAAGTCATACATCACACTGTAAGCAGCCTCCAAGTGGAGTTATTAATCATGTATTTTTGTAAATAAGAGCTAGGATCAATGATGGTTGTTTGAGAGAGAGAGAGATTAGGCTCTATAAAAGAAAGCTGTGGCAGACACTTGTGTACCCAATACCTAAACCACCTTCTTCTTTGATAGCAGATTTTTTTTTTCTACAGGCAGTAGAGTACCCAGTCCTAAATTATGAGTCATGATGAGTTGATAGCAATTACAACAATCCTGTTCCTAACTCTGACAGCCTCCCTTATTGGCAGAAATAACACCAATCAGGGCAATGGGGTCTCAATCAGGGAATGTACTGCCCCACCCCCTCTCCGTTTTTTTTTTTTTGTCTAAGCCACTGTTAAGATTTTTCTGTTACTTGCAGCCAAATGCATTCTGAGTTGATATAGAAGTGATTTCTTTTCCTTTCTTATTGACAACTAATACAGGCTCATTTTGGAAAAAAAAATTAAAAGTAGGCAGCAAAAAATATATGATCATCACTGACGTCCTTCTATTTTATTATTAAAGTATTTAATGAACATTCATTGAGTGTTTACTATATTACAGGCTCATGTTAAGTATTTTACATCCTTTATTTCATTTTTTTCTTAGAACAACTGTCTTGCCAGTGGGTTTCAGCCCCAGACAAGTTCACTTATAGATTCAATGAGACTGAAAAAATGACAGTGGAACATTCTTGGGGTTTATACCCAACTTTATTCCCATGGTGGCAGGTCAATCACTAGAATCCCATCCACTCAGAGCAAGTCGGCCTGCAGCAAGCCAGTGTCTGCCTCTGGGCCTCTCTACCCCTGCAGCCATCTCAGTCTCTGTCCTCAGTGCTGCCACTACCCCCTCCTCCGCTCTCCTGCAGCCATGCGAGCTCTCTATATAGAGTCAATAATAACATATTGCCCACACATGTGCAGTGAGCCAGCCACACAGGGCCAGGTGAGAATCCTGCCCAGAAGAACCTTCACTTTCTGCACAACAACCTATGAGGTTCATATCATTACAATACAGAAAAATGTAATCACTTCCCCTTCTAAGTTTCTCTCTCCCCATTAAAGTTAACCATTGTTATTGATTTGTTCTTATGATGCCAGATATTTTTCCTATGCAATTATGCATACACTCAGAAGGTTTTATATTTTGCATAATAATTACATCATACTAGGCATGTCATCTTTCAGCTTGCTTTTCACGCTTATTAATTTATCTTGGAGATTTTTCTGTGTCAGTTCAAACAGATCTATCTCAAAATTTCCAAAAACCATGTCGAAAGGAAGCTTTTTCTAAGAGTCAGGACTGCTCAAAGGTGGAGTAGTCTGCTTAAGATCTAATAATTTCCCTGTTCCTGGAGGAACCAAGTAGAACCATAGTAACCACGTGGAGAGGGAGGTTAGCATCAGATTGTTGGTTGGAATATGCTGGCCTGTAAGGAATATACTTACCTTGAGATCTCAAGATTCTCTGGATTGACAGGAAGTTCCTAGCAACAATGTGTATTTAGTGTCAGGGAAAGAGGTTTTGCAGTTTTCAAGTAACATAAAATAATGGTTAAAAGCACATTTACTAGATGTGACCTTGAGTAAGTCACTTTGCCTCTGTGAGCCTTAGTCACCTTATAGGCAAAATAGGTCATTAGGCGTCCCTGGTTCAGTTGCTTTTGACCTTGACTGCCTACTAAACTCACCTAGGAGGCTTTTTAATCTGCATCCAATAACCAGCTGTAAAAACTTTGGTGATGGGGCCTGAAGCACCCAGGAATGAAAATGCCCCAGATGACTCTCATGCACAGAGTTGAGAGCCATTGACCTGGTCCAGGTCTGTGGGTCACACTTCATTTCACAACAAGCCTTTAAGATAAGTGGTGTCCACATCACAGATGAGAAAGCTGAGGCTTGGAGAAATGAACTGACTTGGCTCACAAAGTGAAGCCAGGATTCCCACCCAACTTTAGAGTCTTGTTATTAATTATAGTAATCATTGCCAATTTTTGGAATCACCTGGAGGAACTTTTATGTTTTCTAGGATGCTCAGGCCATATCTCAGACTAATGAAGAGAGACCCAGGCAGGAATAGTTTCTAAACTGCCCTGGTGACTCTAGTGTGTTATCAAGGTTGACTATCTCTGGAACAGACCCAGTGAATAAAGCGCTTGTCATAGAAGGGGTTCAGTGAATGACCCTCACCTAATTAGTATTGTTTATCCTTTTGAGAGGAAGTACAGCAATTGTGGTTGATTGTATGAGCTTTGGAATCAACCAGACCTGGCTGGGCTCACTCTGAGATTACTCTGGTGCTTTCTGGCTGCAAGGTCTGGGCAAGTGCTGGACTCTGAGCTTTAGCTGCATGGTCTGTAAAGTGAGGGTAAAATCATAAAAACATACTGATTGTAGTGATTAGACAAAAGAATATTTGAAATGTACTGTGCACAGGGTCAGGCAAACAGTGGGCACTAAAATGCTTTTGGTGGTAATTACTATAATTAATAAAAAGATGCCAGAGTTGGCTGGGAATCCTGGCTTCACCTCTTGAGTCAAGTCAACTCATTTCTCCAAGCTTCAGTTTTCCCATCTGTGACATGGACACTACTCATTTTAGAGACTTACTGTGAAATAAAGTATGATAATGTACATAAGACTGTACAGTGTCTGTGTTTAATAAGTGACAGTAAATGATGACACACCACTGCTGAGGTTCAGGCATCTCTCCTGGTTTCTCCATTAAAGACATTTAGTTGTTTTTTTTCCCCCAGCAGTTGTTTTTATTGGTCAAGAATTCTTTTTTTTTTTTTGGTATCATTAATCTACAATTACATGAGCAACATTATGGTTACTAGACTCCCCCCATCATCAAGTCCCCACCATATACCCCATTACAGTCACTGTCCATCAGCGTAGTGAGATGCTACAGAATCACTACTTGTCTTCTCTGTGTTGTACAGCCCTCCCCGTGCACCCCCCTACATTATGTCTGCTAATCATAATGCCCCTTTTTCCCCCCTTGTCCCTCCCTTCCCATCCATCCTCCCCAGTCCCTTTCCCTTAGGTATAAAGATATTTAGTTTTAAAGCTGAGATCCCAGTCTGGCTACATTTTGCCAAAAGATGTGATTATTTGGCCTGAATAGTGTCTATAGAGATAACGTAGATTTAATAGACTATATTTTTAGAGGAGTTTTGGTTCATAACAAATTGATCAGAAAGTAGAGAGTTCCTCTATACCCCCTACCCACCCCACACACAGCCTCCCCCACCACCAATACCCCACACCAGTGTGGAGCATTTCTTACCATCAATTAATCTATATCATCACTTAAAGACCATAGTTTATATTAGGGTTCACTCTTGGTGGTGTACACGCTGTGGGTTTGGACAGATGTATAATGACATATACCCATCTTTACAGTATCATACAGGATAGTCTTCCTGCTCTTAAAGTCCTCTGTGCTCTGCCTTCTCATCCCTCCCTCCCCACAAACACCAATAACTTCAGATCTTTTCACTGTGTTCATATATTTTTTAAATTAATTGCCATTTCTTTCAAAATCAGGAGCTTGCATGTAAATATCTGGATACACAATTTCTCTTGAAATATGGAGAGATCAGGCAATAATTGTGCCCAAATCCACAAGGCATACTTTCCAAAACTCAATAGGAGCATGTAGATGACATCCATCCTCAGTCAGATTCAATGCTCCTTTTTATAAAAGAAAAAAATTTTATAACACCCTCTTTACTATCCAGAAATGAATTTCACAGATAATGGAATCTATATATATACATAACCTGAGAAAATCAATATAATGTCCTAACAGTATTATAACAGAGAGTAAAGTGAAAGTAGTCTATAATAAGATAGTGTATATTTCAATATGTAAATGCATGGATATGACTCTACTATAAAACATAATGATATAGCCAGGTAATTGCTTCTATATATAATCACTGTGACTGCCACAGCCCTGAAAGCGAAGCTGTACAGATGTGTTGTGTCACCTACAAAAAATACCACACACAGCATGGCTGTCAGCGACCTGGTTTTCTGAAACGGTGCACAACTTTTGAACATTCTGAAAAAGCGAAGAGCAACCTTTGCTCAATGTACTTAGGAGTTGTATTCCTTTAAAATTCCGTGTAGCCTTAAACCACGCAGAAAATATTTTGTTTCTCTGCTCAAAGGAATTACAGTTAGGCTCAGCTGATAATGATACACTTATTTGTCAAGGATGTGTAAATATTTGACAGGACATATTTGTGAATGCTTTGCACACCCCCATGCTTAGGGACAATTTAAAACACTCCCCCACCCCATTTCCAGCTCTTTCCATAGGAGGCAGCCTCCCTCCTACCCCGTCGCCACTGAGGACTTTTGCAGCAGGCCAAAGGGTGCTTTCTGGGCTCTAGGGCTTTTGTGGAACTTCACTGTGAGAACTGCTTAACCAGACCTCACATTTCCACTTCCCAAGTGCTTGCAGTGGATTTGTTTGTTTGCTTGCTTTTGCTTTCAACAGTTTAAAAGCATTTCTCTGGATGAGAAGAACTTCTTTTATCATCATGGAGTTAACTGAGGGAGCAGGGATTTATTATCTCAAGGGAAGAACTCCATAGAGATAAAAGATCTGTCAAGAAGAGCAATTATTTACTTAACAAATATTTAATCAGGATAGCAGCAATGGCTGTCTTTTTTACATTTTAATTGAGATGTAATTGACATATAACACTGTATAAATTTCAGGTTTACAACCTGTTGTTTTGATACATTTATACCTGTCCCCCGACCCTGTTCTACCTTACTGTCTTTTCATACAATTTCTCACCTTCTAAAATACTAGGTAAATGTACAATACTCATTTATTAGGATTATTGTGTGTTTCTTTCCTAGTTGGTAAGCAACTCAGGGACAGGATTCTTTTCTGTTTTGCTCACTGATATGCCGCATGTGCCTAGAATGGTGCCTGGCATGTGGTGGATGCTCCATAAATATCTACTGGGTGAATGAGCAAATTTCATGTATTTCTCATGTCACCCTCCTGATGAGGTTATTATTATTTTCATTGAACAGCTGAGGGAACTGAGTTGTGACATGTAAAGAGGTCGGCCTGGATTCCACAGCATGGCTGAGCAGGGTTTGAGCCTGGTCTCCTGACTCTCATGCCCTCCTTGGTTAACTGTGGCCACTTGTAATCAGAAGGTGACTGAACAGGGCGCTTCCCTCTTCAGCAAGTCTAGTGCAGGGCAGGTAAGCTGAAGCGTGGTGCCTCTTGCAGGGTGCTCTGGCACAGATTTGAGGAAGGGGGGTCAGTGGGGGTAAGCGATCACCAAGGACCTGATGGGGCCCTGTAAGTACCTCTGGACTTGGCTGTGGATAAGGTCATCTGGACCCTGAAAGCTGCATCATTTCCAGCTGTCCCCCCGCCCTCCCCAGGTATGCTCTGGTCCTTAGCTGCTCTGTGTTCAATGCTGTGTATTCTGCCTGGGAGGCTTCCCTTTCTCCTATCCACCTGTAAAATGTCTTCACAGGCTCCAAGGTTCAGCTCAAAAGCCACCACCTCCTGCAAGCCTTCCAGGCCTGTGAGTGCATTCTCATATGCACTTCTGTAGTTCTCTCTACATGTCAGCATTTAATCTCCTTACATCACGGGTTGTTTTCAGTCAGTGGCTCAGTCCTTGCATTTATTCATTTGTCAACATTATATTGAGCCCTCATTATGTGCCAGGCGATGTTCTAGAACAGTGTTTCTCAAGAGTGTTTTTGGAGAACTGCCTGCTTCAGAATCACCTTCACTCCATAACTTGTTCTCTCTAACTGGACACTGCCACAGGACCTTTGCATTTGCAGTTCCCTCTACGTGAAATGGCTTCCCTCCCTTCTCCATGTTGGTAATCACTATTATCAGTCATACCTTAGCTCAGCCATCACCTCCTCAGAGAAGCCTTCCCTGGGTCATTTCATCCCAGTGCAGGCCCTCTGAGCACAAACACCACTCCTAAGCACATGTTACAGCCACAGTTATACATGTGCCATATATAGTTATGATCTCCGATTAACATGTGCACACCTGCTAAGCTGAGCTGCATGTGGTCAGAGCTGAGTCCATCTTGTCAATCACTTTATTCCCAGTACCTTTCTCAGGGCGTGGCACAATAAATATATGATGAACAAAGAGATGAACTATAGAAACCCTGACTCTGGGCATCTTTGGCCTACAGCACACTTGTGTTTGTATATATGTGACAAAATTAAGCCATCAGAAGAGTGACAGAAGGTCTAAGAAGACAAAGGGCTTGACTTTCCCCCCCTCCCCAAGGCTGAGGGCACAACCAGGCACCCCACGGAAATATGACAATATGCGTGGCAAGGGCCCAGCATTGGGATGCAAACAACCTCGATTCCCATCCACTCTGCACTTGTCAGCTATGTGGTATTGGGCAGATCTTTCATGCCCACGAGCCTCAATATCCTCATCTGCAAAGTGGGCTGATGATGCTACTTCACAGGGTCATCGGAGGGTTAATACTCACTGATGTTCACGGAGTACAAACCATGTGCTCATCTCACCCTTACAAAAACCCGGTGAAGCACAGTGATAACATCATCCCCATTTGACAGATGAGGAAACCGAGGCCCAAGTTCCCACAGGCAGTGAGCAGTAGAGCCAGGGTTTAAGGCAGTCTGGCTCCAGACCCTGTGTGTTTAGACACCATGCTATACTATCCGGTGACCTCAGCATGTCTCATCTTGTCCAGTAAAGCACTCACTAAATGGGGTCTTCTTTTCTTTTAGTTGTTGCCTTGGCTTGAATCAGGGATCAGAGAGGACTTCCCTGGCATTGATTCATGGTCTGGCTCAATCCAGGAGACAAGGTAAAGGACTGAGGAGTGAACCGCAGCCTTTGAGATGCTTGGCACGCTCCTGCCAGCCTCTCAGCCCCACATGGAAAGACATTTTGACAAGCATCTTTATTACTAACATGAAAGAGACCCTTTTGTGCCTGGAGATGGGAGCTAGGAGCCTGGTTTTCCAGCTTTCTCTGCTGGTGGCCTGCAGCAGGGCATGTAACCCTTTCCTTGTCAGCACTTCTGTGGGCCTATCCATATCTCAGCAGATATTTACCCATCAACCACTGCATACACAGCACAATGCTAGGCATCACGGGTGATGCAAAGGAAGTGGGAAGTGCAGCCCTGCCCTCCAGGAGTGGGTAGTCTTACGGGATGGGCTTTGGGTTCTGCTAGAACTGGTAGGAGTCGCAGCTGTATTATTGACCAGCTGAGTGACTTAACCTCACAAACCTGTTCCCTTATCTAAAAAATAAAAACAATAACAATACCTTCTTCAAAGGCTTGTTATGTGTTAACGTGTATACAGCGCCCAATACAAAGAGTGACTGAATGGAATTGGTACCATTAGGATGCTGATGACGCTGATGATGGCGACCGCAATGCTGGTGATGCTGGTGATGGTGATGATTGGGTTACGATAGTGGTGAGGGCGATGGTGGTAGCAAAGGTGACTATGCTGATTCAGCAGAGACATTGAGTTAAGCTCCAATTTGTTAACAACAGATTTATGAAAAACCTTTATGTGGGTTCAGACAGACCTGGGCTCAAATTTGAGCTCCACAATGTTTTCAGCTGTGTGACATTGGGCCAGGCTCTTAACCTCTCTGAGCTTTAGGTCTCCCTATATAAAATTTTGGTGCTTGACCCTACCTCATGGAGTTGTCTCGCATCGAGATGGTGATGGGAGAGAGCGCCACACAGAGGTACTGGTGCTCATTAAATTGTGATCTTTCTATCGCTCTCCTTTCTTTCTTCATGGAATTCCTCATTAAATCCAGGGAAACAGCATGTTCCCAAGAAAAGAGTTCAGATCCTGAAATCTTCTTGCTTTTACCTCAAAACTCATTTCTCCAAGTAAGAGGCATCTCAGACCAGCTCAAAGAAAAAATGGCGTTTATTAAGAGCCCGCAGGGCTGTGTCAGAAAGCCCGTGGGGAACAGAGGCAATGAGGCCTTTCGGCCCTGGATCCAGGAGCCAGACAAGGTTTGGACCTTAAACTAAGGCAAATTCTCTCCCTCTCTCATTATCTCTTCTGGTAGTCGGACCTCGAAAGACCTCCCTCTCCACAGATGCTTTTTCTGTTTTCTTGGCCATGTGGTGGGAGACGGCGTCCTCCTGGCTCCTGAATCACACGTCCTCAAGTGAGACAGCCAGAGTCTGACTAGCGCCCTTACTTCCGCCCTAGGTGGGGTTCAGAAAGAATAAATGTGGCTTCCAAGGGTTTCACTGGGATGTGGAGTGAGGGATATTTTTAAAGAAGGAAGGAAACACTAGACAAATTGCCTACGGCAGCGTGGCTGAGGTTTATTGAGCATGTCCCACGAGCCAGGCACTGTGCTGAATGCTTCACGTGTGTTATTATTTAATCCCTCCTCTAGTCCTCAGAACAGGGTCCTGCATTTACCCTCCTTTCAAAATTGGAGAAACTGAGGCTCAGAGCAATATAGCAGTGCACCCAAAGTCACACGGGAGGGCTGGCAGGGTCTTTGGCGGCTTCCAGACTGACGTGCTCTTGCGCTTTGAACATTCCGGGACATGAGGCTCCATCCCTCGGTGGAACTCCTGACCGCCTGAAGATGATTGTTACAGAGTCAGAGCGCCTGAGTTTTGGTCACTTAGCATTAGCGATGCTGGTCATATCCTGTATTCCAGAGCTGTGCTGAGAAATGCAATTTGTAGCATCCCAGGTGGAAAATTTCTGATTCTCTCTGATGGAGGATGCCAAGGAGAATTGGTCTCTATCCTGGTGGAAACATAAACATCAATTCTGAGAATGAAGGAGGGAAAATGAGGTCCTGGAAATTGATGGAAAGCTGGCTATTTGGCACCTTGAAATTAACCAGGACTCTCCCTGTTGCAGGCTTCTTGGGCTCTGTCTATGGGTTTCTGAGGCACATTTTTAATCCTCTTGTCATTTCATCTGACCTGGAAAAGAATATAGATTGTTAGGTTCTTGGGCTGTAGAATTTGCACAGAGGGAGGATTGACCTGCTGGGGATGATGTGGCTGTTGACCCAGAGTTTCATGTGCAGATGATGGACTGGCCAGGACATTGGCTGGCACGCAGCGCGTACTCAGTACCTGTCCATCACCTTCCTTTCCTTTCCTTCAGAGCAAATCTCACGCTGAGTTTGGGAGGCCATTTGCTGCCCCTGCCAGCTTGCAGAAGGCGCTATGAATGCAGTTGGTGCAGACTGAAGAGACCATTCCGGGAAGGAGGAAGTGGGTAGTACAGCGTAATGAAATAGTATACTGCATGGTAAATATATTGGTAGTTAATGTCTCCGGGGACACATTCTTCCAGATATCCAGCAACCAGACATTAGATGCCTGCCTACTGTGTCCTTGACCCTGGTATGTTGATGTTAGCAAGGATGTAGGAAACCAAATTATTCTCTACCACCACCAGGTATAGTGAAGCAGAGCCTACAGTTCATAAGGTTAAGGGAGACAAGGATAATAAAGGCTATAGAGTAATAGCTATCATTTATTAAGCACTCACCACATACCAGGCATTGGGCTGAATGTTTTTATATGTGATACATATAGCTATAACATCAACCTATACATCAACCCCAGAAAGTAGGCATTTGACAGAAGAGGAAACTGAGGCTTAGAAAAAGAGATTAAATAAATGCACTTTGGAATGGCAGAATGGGGATTTAAACAGCGGTATGTCTAGCTCCAAAGTTTGTGTTTTTAACTTCAAATCATAAGTGGCTTGGACAAGCAGTTTAGGCAACAGAGAGCTGTGACTTTGGGGAATGATGAGAGTACCTGTTCTTTCATCTTGAAGCTTTAAGTAGCCCCGCGTGCTCCAGGTTAAACTATATGCCTCGTGGCAAGCCGATTTAGGTTGCTGTAAGGTGATCTTAGGTCTGTAGGAGCATATATAAAGCAAGGAAGCAAGAACACACACACACACATTCTAAGGGCCCTCAGAGTAAGAGGAACCAGGATGGATGCTTACAGAGAAATATGGTTGTATGCATGCCCCTCCCCAACAAACATAGTCTGATGCATCCCACCCCCAACATTTGCACATGAATTAGCTATTAAACAGCCTGAATAATGCTTCACCTTCATCAGGATATGAGTTATCTATCTGTTTATTTATACCATGCTTATTCCCAAAAATATTCAAGGAGACTTACAAGGATGCACAAAAAGTAGCAGAATTGAATAAATGAAAATTAAGATAAATAAGGCAAAGGAGGGGAACACCCCAGAAAGTAAGATGGATTCAGAAAAGAGATTAACACATGAATTACAAGGCAAGTAGGGCTGTCCTGGTCTGTTGAGCTTCCTGTAGCCAGTGCAAAGTGGGGAATTTGTCAGCTGCAAAATGCAAGGGATTCACGAGGCAAAAGTCTGGTGGCTCAGGAGAGATGCATCTGATACTGATTCTGAAATCAGAAAGGCATTTTTTTTTCTCCCTCCTGGATCCTCATAGAGAAGACACTGTAAAGTAATGAACAATATCCTCAACAGTATTCTTATAGTACATACAATTTCATTTGACTGTTTCACATTTTGTTCGACCAAAGCGCAATTCAGAAAAGTAAGAGGATCCTAGAGTCCTAGAGAGAGAAGGCAATATGATAAGATGCAGGTAGTCTGCTCCATGATGACATGCTGTTAAGATCATGTCGTTAAGAGATATAAAGAGTAAGGAGACCATTATAATCATGAAGACAACACAAGTAATAGGAGTGTCTAGGTTGGAAAGTGTGTTTAATCTTGCATGGCATCTCCACTCCATTAGTAGTGACTTCCTTCAGTGAGTGGGATGAGAGGCATTTGAGGCTGTGTCTGGGGTGTGCCATAATTAATTGATCAGTGATGTATGCTATGAATGGGGTGCATCATTTGTGCTTGGAATTTGGCATTTGTGCTAGGACTATTGATGATGTTTATTAAGGAGCCTAGTTCTGAAGGAGGTCATGGGTCACCTTAGTCACCACAGCCCCTTGCTTCATGAGAGGTTTATTCCTAATTGATCCCATGTGGATGGGCATCTCTTAGTTTGGTATTCTTCCTAAATTAGCCAAATGTAGTGTTCCCTGAAGCACCGGAGGAGAATCAGTGAATCCATCCTATGTCTTACCCATTGGCCTTCACTGGTCTGGGGCCATAAGAGAACTCTCCAGTCATTGAGTGCCATCCTGTCACCACACAGAGCTAGGGGAAGGGCGGTCAGCAGAGCGCTTTGGGCTGGGGAAGTGGCTTGAGGAGAGCTGGGTTTCTTGTGTGTTTCTCGAGCTCTTATGTCTCCAAATTGGAAGGAGCTCTTTGTCCTCCAGGGTTTCCATGCTACCCATGGCAGAAGCGGCCTCTGGAGCGCTTCACCATCACGGGTGGTCAGAACTGAGAAGTCATCATAACTGACCGGCAGGACCCGTGCTTTTCTCAAATCATCTCCCACAGCACCAGCCAGGAGAGGAAATTATGCTATTCAAGTATCAAAAGCCAGCAGAAAGGAGAGCAAAATCATGGCTACAATTTATTTTATCATTTATTCACTCATTCATTCATTCAACAAACACTTTCTGTGCATCTGCCACATGCCATGTGCACAAACTGCTGTGCTACCCTAAAAAGGGAGCAACTCTGCCTGGAAAGGCAAAGGTTACAAGGAAGAAGCCACAGAAAAAAGATGAGATCCTTATTTGGCCTTTTTATGTTGTCCAGAGCAGTTGCAGTCACCTTCCGAGGGAGGCCAGTGAAATTGCAGAGAAGCTGATCCAGGACACTTATGTGGTTGGTCCCCTGAAACAACCCTGGAGCCAAACCCTTTTAAGTCCAAACAGGATGCAGCTGAAAGTATCCTGACTGCTCACACCCCCGTTTGTTTTGTGGCTCAGCATGCCCTGCCTACCTGAACTTCTCTTGTACAGCTAAGTTTGATTTGCTCTACATGACTCAGACCCATACCTTCCCTGACCCCTCTTGACAACAACAACGGAGAGAGAAACAAGTTTGCTTAAAGAGTTCTCAGCACCTTTAATGGACCCCAGAAATCTCCAAGAGTGGGGTATACGGCATCTACCCAGGGAGGCCTTTGTTCAAGGGGCTGTCCCATTTATCTCATGATCAGACATAGCAATTTAATCAGAGCAAATATTTAGTGCATCCTTACTATGGACCAAGAGTCTTACGTGCACCACCTTATTTAATTATTCCATGGGACCCTACGAGGTAAGCACTATTGGGGTCCCCATTTTAGAAGAGAAAATGGAAGCTAAGAGGGTAAGCCTTTTGCCCAAATGTGTATGGTAGAGCCAGGAAAGGAATCCCATCAATCAGACTCCAGGGTCCTCCTTTTTAGCCATCCTACTTGACCTGTAAGCCTAGGCCCAGAAATCTTCCTTCTGCCATAAATAATGGCTAAGAGGCCAGACCTGGTGAGCACAGGTCCCTGTCTCAACTGCCATCAGTTTTCATCGAGGTGCTCTTTTACATAGTTGTGAGTCTGTTTTTCTGATTTTTCTATGGTGAACGTTTATTGATCATATATATTTATTCTTAAGTTACAGCTCACCATAGGTCTACTCTTTAAGCCTCCAGACCCTCTGACCAGAGTTGAGGAAGATGAGACAAAGTCTTTTCATTGGGGCATCCCCTGTATGCCTTTTGGCAACACCGAAGTCCTTGACTGTCAGAGCTCTCCAGGGCCTGTCCCCTTCTAACACGGTCTGCGGCGATGAAACCTAAGACGGGTTTGTCTCAGTGCTTCCTGTTATCGCGCCCGCATCCCTACTCCATTCTGGGTAGAAGAATTGTGAGGCCAGGGACGTTGCCACGAGATTTTAGAATCCTCCTAAAGATCATTAATTTGCGTCAGTTTATTAGGAACTGGTACTTAGAATCCCTTTAAAGGATTGTTTATAAGAGCTGTTTTCAGTGTGCTGGTTTTAGGTTTCTGTTAAATAATGCCCTGGTGGGTGAGTTGGGAGGGAGACTTCATTGTCTATAGGAAAATTTGTTAATCAAGTCTATTGGTGCAGGCAGAGTTGGATTAAGAAGCAGGTAATCAGGGCAGTGGTCCAGGTCCAAGAGGGGCTAAAATATCACTGGAAATAGAATAAGATGGAAAAATTGTGTTGGCCAGAACATTTCTCAGGAAGATTCCAGTGTGTGGTTGGAAGGAATACTTGGCTAAGTTACTTTGGTGGGGATCAGGGGCATGCTGCCATAACTGTAGAAACTCACTCAAGTGCCTTTTAGGTAAGTGGGATCTCATTACCTGCTGGACTGTGCCCAGTGGACTAAGCAAGCTGGGGTCTGAAGCTGAGTTCCCTGGGCAAACAGGTTCATTTATTCATTGTGTCATTTAGTCAATGTCTTTATCCAGCTTCTGCCTTGAGCCAGGTGCTATTCTAGATGCTGGGGATGAAACAATGACCATAACAGATAAGATTCCAGTCCCTTGGGAACATTCTAGTGGGGAAGGAGGCAGATGATAAATAAATGAATAAATTTGTCATTTCAGCTTTCACTACAGAGTGAGCTCTCCAATGGTTTAAGAGATGGCTTTTCATGGAGGCTCTGTTTAGAGATGAAGGGGAGTCCCTGGGCCAATCAGGTCCTTTTTCTTGGGAATTTGAACTTGGACATGGGCAATATTGGTCAGGTAGTAGCTATAGGAGAAAAAAATTCCATCCCTCTCTTGTCTAGTCTACCATGATCCATTAAAATAACTTCCATCTGTTTGAAAGTACTGGGGAGGGCATCAGTCCTTCCTTCCTCCTCCCTTTCTCCTGCTACCCACTGGGGGTGAGTGGGGGATCTATCGATGAAGCTGGCAGCAGGTCTGAATGTGGCCAGCTCAGTCTGTCCTTCAAGTTCTGGTCTCAGAGAGTTGTCTTGCTGTAAGGAACATCTGCTTTCGTTCCTGCTTTGTATGGTGAATTGACCTCTGCTCCATCCCCCTCAGGTCCCTTCTTGCTCAGCAGGTGTGGGACAGGCTGCCAGGGGAACCCATGCTTCCTGCTGGCAGGGAGGTCCCAAGGTCTAGACTTGGGAGGAAGCAGTGGAATTCTTGCCTCTTGTCACAAGCCTATGCTGTGCTCTCTAGTCCCGTTTGACCACCTCTGATGCGGATATCTTCACCCAGATTTGACTCCTACGACTTTGTCTCAATTGGATCAGAACCCACAGGGGGAAAGAGGTGGTTGTAAAACCAGAGACCTCAATGGAACCAGAAAGCTGTGGAAAGAGGGACAAGACCAAGAGAGCAGAGCTGTTAGTGGTGCATCTCTGGAGGAAAGCTCAAGAACGCTCTGCAGCTCATGGGGTGACAGGACAACCCAGTCACTAGGGCTGTTCCCAGAAGCTGAGCCACCTTCATATTCTCTGGTTCTGCTCCGGTCTTGGTATGGTCTGCCCGGCTGGTGGTTCCACAGTTCCCTCAAGAGGCCTGTCCATTCCTGCAGGCGTGTCCTTGAAACAAGCCTCCTTGCTTGTGTTAGCTTGAGTGAGTTCTTGGCAACTAGTAGAACTTAACACGGAAGGAAAAGGCTTAATATACAGCCTTCCTCCCTCCCCGGGGATTCCATATGCTTCAACCAGCAAACATCTTTTGAAGCCCTAGCCTATGCCAGGTCCTTTGCGAGACCTTGAGAATAATAAGACCTAATATTTATGATTTTTAAAAAATATATAAGGCATGTTTCCAAGCTCAACGGAGCTCTGCTAATCCTCATTATATGATTCCTTAAGTAAAACGATTCCCATTTACAGGTGAGGAAATAGAGTTTAAGTAACATGCTCAAGATCTCACAGCCTAGCAGGAGTAATGTGTCTTCTTTGGGATCCCCCAGCAAGCAGCCCCTGAGACAGGATTTGAGTGTGAGTAGGGGAGGGAAGGGGAGGGAGTGCGGGAGGGAGGCAAGAAAGGGAACGGGGCACTCCAAGTTGCACTACCAAGAACAGTTAAGTTTACCCGTCCGCTTGGCTGAGCTAAGGGATGCCCAGATGGAGGGTAAAACATTATTTCTGAGTGTGCCTGTGGTGCCCGAAGAGCTCAGCACGGGAGTCTATAGACAGTAAAAATGTGCCCACCAGTGTGGGTGGTCATCATTCAATCCCCCAGGGTCTGAAGGGAACAAAAAGGTGGAGGAAGGGCGAATTTGCTGTCTCTGCTTGAGAGGGAACCTCTGACTTCTCCTGCCCTTGGACACCGGTGCTGCTGATTCTCAGACTTTGGCCTCAGGCTGAACTCACTCCGAGCTTTCCTTAGTCTCCAGCTTATGGATGGCAGATCACGGGACGTCTCATCCTCCATAAACACGAGCCCACTCCTATAGTAAATCTCCTCATATATATATATATAGAGAGAGAGAGAGAGAGAGATTGGTAGAGATACATATATATCTATATATTTATATCTATAGCTTGGTCCCACTAGGGAAGATCTCGGAGCCAGACAGAACACCAGCCTCAGAGATGACCCACCTGAGGGATGAGCAACTGGGGCTCTCTGAACTCAGTTCTGTCAGGATTTGGTTGAATGCTGCTCCTGGTTGGGGGTGGCAGTGGGCATTCCTTGGCTGGCACTTCTGGCCAGCCCTGGAAGCAGCAAAGCAGACTCCATGATCAAGCAAAGACCCTCAAAGACATGCAGGTGCTGGAAGCAGGAAGTGGTCAGGCAGGGGGTGGAGGGCCCCTGGGGCAGCTGTTCACAGGTGGACCTAGAATTTGGACCTGGGTGGTCAGGCATCAGCTCTGCATCCTTGACCACTCTGCTGTGTGAATAAAGCCCTGCCCTTCTCTCCAGGAGCTCACTGTGGGGAAGCCTGATAGGAACCCCACTTCCTTCTTATAGTGGGTTCAGACTTTGACAGTGCAGGACACTGGGCAAGAAGAGCTGGATTCTGCTGGGGCCAAGGTAGGGGCTCCAGGAGGCTTCTCCAAGGGGTGACCATGGGGCTGGGCCTTGAAGGATGAATAGGGCAGGTGGGGAAGAAGGAAAGGTGTAGAGAAAAATGTTCCAGCTGTGGCAGAGGTAAGAAGGATCATGGTGGTGTTTGGGGAGCAGGGTGTGGCGGGAGAGGGGAGGGATGCGAGGTGGGGTTGAAATGCAGCACAGTCCCGCCGCTGTTGGTGTTATTCTGTCTGCTCCAGTGCTAACCTGCATTTCAGTGTTTACTGAATGTATAACTGGGGACTTACTCTGTGCCAGGCTTTCCAATAGATAATGTCCTTAATCCCCCCAGCAAGCTCCAGCTGCAGGCCATCCTTTACTTCCCATTTTGCAGATGTGGAAGGTGAGGCTCACAGGAGATTGAATGATTTCTGAGGCCGTACAGCTAACAGGTGGCACTGCTACAATTTGAACCCAGACAGGCTGACCGGTGAGCTCACTTACTCTTGACCATAATGATGCGCCCTTGAAGGGGCTTGTAGTTCATGAAAGCAGTCTGAACATGACATGTTAGAGCAGGGGACTGGTTTAAGAGACTTTCAGACAGAGAAGGAGCCAAAAAGACATGGTGACCAGCCAAATGTGGGGTGAGGATGGGTGACCCAAAGGTCTGTCAGCATTTGCAGCACAGAGACAGGAAAAGCGTGTCGGATTTGGCATCAGACCCACCTGTCTAAATGGGTGTTTATTATTTATTTTTAATGCTGTGTTGATCCAGTTCTGAGGCCCTGGCAAGCAGGTTAGTTCCTCTTCTTGAGCAGCTAAATCAAGTTCACGCTCCAGCCATGTCCCTTATTGGGCTGTCACACCCTAGGGCCACTATGCACCTGCCCTAATCAAAACCAGGACCAGGTACCAGACAACTAGTCCCTGTGCCCCAGAGCCTGCCACCAAGTATTCAAATTAGCTGATCCACAGGGAACCCAAGACATCTAGTTAACCTCACTCTGCTTGTCACCTGTAAGCTGTTCCTGCAGCAGCTCCACCTTGCTGTTACTCTGTGCCTGGGGCAACCCTCCCTGTGGCTCTGCATGGCGGTCCTCTCTCCTCTGGAGCCAGAAGTAACAAAGGCTTCTTCTGCCTGTCATCTATCTGACTGTTATTGTGTTGTGTCCTCCATCAAAAGAATGTTGAAATCTTATACAATAACTCTCCCTAGGCTTGTAGCCCTGGCTCTGCCACTTAATCACTGAGGGTCCTGGGCAAGTTTTTCATCTCTTTGAGTCTTAGTGTGTTTATATACATATAAAGTGGGTTTCTATAATCCATTCCTTGAGCAGATGGAGGAGTACATGAAATAATGTAGACAGTCTCTGGCATGGGTTAATGCCTTTTTTGGGGGCCTTAGGAAGCTGGGCCCCGGCAGTGTTTGGGGCTGGGAGTTTGGTGGGGTTAGGGAGACTTCCCAGTGACCTGGAAACCCCAGAATAAGGTATCACCTGTTTCCTCCATGGGGAACACTGGTCAGTACCTGCCTTGTAAATACCAGCAGATGAGCGTCTCTGGGAGGGATGTCCTGGGGGGCTCAGAGCAGACCCTTAGATAAACAAAGAAGCTATTTGCACTGTGTGCACACCGCTTGTTTTGGTTCCTGCACACCTATTTCCTCTTGGCCCATGAATCCCAGAAGAGCTAAGCATGCCTGCTCAACTTCAGAGATGTCTGCTACAGGCTGGAAGCAGGACACCTCCAAATGGCCGCTGAGCGGGGAGAAAGACGACAGATAGCAGCCTAGAGCCCCCTTCCTCTCCACCCACATGTCTCCTTTCCCGCACAAGCTGTAGAGGGAGAGCCCACCAGGGCCTCAGAGAAAAATACCAGCCTGTTTTCCATGCATGGAGGACGTTGATGCGTCCAGAATCAGCTATTTTGCAACCTGTTTGTCCGGAATCTTTTATCTAAATTATGTTCCTCAGAATTTAATAAATGAGGTTTAATAGAATGCGTTCAGGCGGCACTGATGAAATCTGTTGTGGAAAATATTACAATTTCATTGTTTTTATATAACCTCCTTGGAACCTGCTTCATATTTCCGTGCCTCCCCCTTTGCTTCTCATTTTCAGGTTTTTAAGTTTTTAGCTTAGCTGTGGAATCTGGCAAGTCCCCTGGAGAATGATTCTCCCCCTCTCTCCTCCATTGCCCGTGGCAGGGAGGGTCTGGAAGCTATGGTCTAACCCTTGCCAGGAGTAAACAGAGTTGTAAACCGTTGTTTTAAAAAAAATAGTGGGTTTCAGTTGAAAAATTTCTCTATGCAATTTGTCTTCTGTTCCTAGAGAGCCACAGGGGCACCTCTCCCCCTGGAGAAGATGTCCCAACATGTCTCTGCACTGGTGTATTGCCAGTCGCCTAGGTCGTGGAAGTCCTGTGCTGGAAAGGACAGACAGATCGTTGTAGCCATAGAGAACTGCCTTGCTCTGTGCTGGGCACTATGCTGACAGCTTTACCTGACGTGGAGTCCTTATGACAACCCTATGACATGTGTCCTCTTATTGTCACCAGTTCCCGAAGAAGAAATCTGGGCTCAGAGAGGTTTAGTCATTTTCTCAAGTCACACGGCACCAAGTGGTAGAGGCAGGATTTGAACAGACGTTAGTCTGAATGGTTCAAAGCTCAGAGCCTTAGCTCCCTTACAACACTGTCTTCTGTCTCATTTTAGAGCTAGGGAAACTGAGGCTCAGGAAATGGAAGTGTGGGTTTTGATTAAGAGCCTAGGTTCTAGAGGTCAATTTGTGCTGTATCTATCACTTTGAATAAATTACTTACCCTCTCTGTCTCAATGTTTTACATTTATGAAATGGGTTGTTGTAGGAATTGGAGAGAATAGATGTAATGTGCTTACGTGCTTGTCAGGAGTAAGTGCTCAATCGATATTAATTTTAAAAAGAAATGACTGGATCAAGGTCAAAGGTCAGTTAGAATGGTATGTGGCTGAAAGTAACCGGAGACCTGATAAATCTGTCAGAGGTTTTATTTGGTCCATGAAACAAGAAGCTTGCTGCCAGCTGCTCAAGATTTTACCTGTAGCAACATCCTTGGGGACCCAGCCTCCTTCCATCTTTCTGCTCTAGCAGTCTCTGTTCTCATAGTGTGGCTTTCCTCCTCATGGTTGCATTATGGCTGCTGCTGCACCTTCAAACATCTTGTCCATGACCCAGGCAATAGGAAGGGGGCGTGGTAATTCCTCTCCTCTTGAAGCTTTGTCTTTTCATTCTGGAAGAGGTGCTTTCTCTGGAGACTTGGGTCTCCTCACTGGCCGTAATTACCCCAACCTGCAAGAGCCTCTGGGAAGGTGAGGACTTAGTTTTTGTGGCTCTGCTGAGGAGGATGGCAAGAGGCAGAGCCATGAATGGCTGTGGGGGTGAATCCGTAGTGTTGGCTGCAGGGGCTAAATGTATGTCTTAGTTGGGATGTGAACCCAGCTCTTATTAAGGCAAAACCTCAGTCTTTACCAACACTCCATCATTCGTTTTATTGTTTCTGGTGTGGCCCAGTTGCATGTAGGGAAACCGAGGCCCCAAGAGGAGAAATGATGGACTCATTGTCATCAGGACACAACTGAGAGCTAGAGCCAGTTTTCTGACATCTAGTCCAACCTTCCAAAATTTGCCGAGCAATTTTGCAAATGAAGATTTTATGATTACACAAACTGAAAGCCTCTGCTTTCAAACCCCAGACCTAATTTTCAAAGAAATAGGCCAGAGGATGTGACAGAGGCTGGAGGACAAAGGCATTGCTGGGCAGTGCTGGCGTCAGGCAGACTCGTCACGGAAGCCTTCTCTATCTCCCTGCATTCCATACCCAGAGCCCTTGGGGGTCTCCTTAATGCCTCCAACCATTCCCCACACCCATCCCCACTCTAGAGACCCATGACCAGGCCAAGTGTCACCCATTTCCATCCTGTGTCCTCGTCCCATGGAACTGTGTCTGCTGCTCTCAGGGGGATACTCTTGTCTCCGTATCCCCAGTTCTGCAGCACTGTAGGTGTCAATGACATTGAATGAATCAATAAATGAACTCATTTGAGACATGGACTTTGCAAATCCACATGAGGGACTCCTCTCTGAAAGAACATTTTTAGCAGGGACCTTCTGCAGGCAATTCCTTCATCCAAGGAGGGATTCCTAGGGAAGGAATCTGATTCAATAACAGGTGCTTGGCTAGGGAAGATTTTTGGAAAGCTTCTAAAGGTTCTCAGACTCTCTTGTCTCCTGGTTAACTGTCAACGTGTTGCCCTGTTCTGGCTGGGAGGTGGGGACAGGACTTGGAGAAACTGCCCCCAAGGGGCACCTGATATGAAAGGGGATCTTGGGGATAGGGTTGAACTAGAGTATTGCCCTGAAAGTCTCCAGGTCATCAAGGAGAGATGATGACAACGTTGGGTGAGAAGCTGAGAGACATTAACGGAGGCAGGCAGCCAGACTGAGTGCCTGGGCTGGTTGAAGGATTGAGGTGTGAACTGGCGAGATGCATCTGAATGGTAGTGCATCTTTCCTTAAAGTGCCCCTGGCACTAGCACATAGGATTGTTACCTGGCTCACGCCCCCACCCCCCAGTTGGCTTAGACACTTCTAGTGAGAGTCTCCAGTGGGAGTCAGAGCATCTGGGATATTTGGTGGAAAAGGATCTTTTAAAAACTGACAAATTGGCCATATATTTCTCAGTGTAGCAGTTACTAGACAGGGCTCTAGAATCTCCTGTCCTGGTTCATCCCACGTATAGCATTTACTGTGTAGGGAAATTATAAAAATAATCTCATATATCTGTTGTGAGTTTTGAATAAGATTGTATACCTCTTTTAGCACTTAACACATACAGAGTTATGGGAGCTAGCAATGCCTTCTTTCATCACGCCTGGTATATGATGCCAGAAAATGCTTTTCTGTCTGTCTGTTTGCATGTACTGATTGGCACTGGAGGCTTCTGGGGAAAAAAATTCCACCAGCTTCAACAACCGATGTTCAGACACAACAAGCATGCCCGCACAGTAGCAAGGTGGGGAGAGGAGAGGCCCAATGAGAAGAGACTGGAAAGTGAGAAAGGGATTTGCTCCAATGAATCCCTGGTAGGGACAAAACGTGGGTAGAGTGACTCAGTTCTCAGTTCGCTGGAAGAAAAAAAAGTACAACCCTTACTTTTGTTATCCTGGACTTGGCACTGTTGGGAGGAAAGGGCTGTATGTATAAAAATGCCAGTGGGGCAACCGGTCTCAAACACCAATGCAGAGGGGACTTCCTACGGGGCAGAGTGAGCAGTTAGGGCCCATCAAGGCAGCTGTGGGTCCACAGAGGGAAAGCATGCTATGTCTGCAGTGGTGGAAACACAAATACCAAGGAAGATGTCATCCCCTGGGGACTCCCCAGCTTACAGGAGCCTCGAAGGCAGCTGGAGGTCCTCCCTCAGCCTGGGGAAGGGCTCTGGAGCCAGAGAGCCTCTGGTCTGTCCTCCCAGGCAACCGTGTTTTCATGCATGCCAGCAGGAGGGTCCCGGCAGTGCTCACCCCCCTCACCAGGCAGCATAGCCTTACATGTTAACACAGAACACCCTGAGCAGAAACATACCAGGGGGATTTATAGCACTGGAATCATGGGACATGAACTCGGTCCTGCTGCCTGAGGACACCTGGAGATGGACTGCGGCTCTAAAATGTTGCACCAATGCCCAGCTGGCGGGCCCCTTTGCTCCTCTCCCTTGCTCCAAACTGTTTGCCTCTTCAGACCTATGCGTCAGCGCTCTCCTCTCTACAGGAAATCGCAGCCCTCATCCAGCACTGCTGTTCTGCCTCTCACCCATTTTTAGCTGCTTAGAATGTGAACACTAAGGGAAATGCAATTAAAAAAAAAAGTGACTGTAACTGATTTATTAATAGCCCATAATGCTGATAATAGGCAATATATAAGTCTGTTCTTAAGAATTTGTAGGGCAAATATTCCAGAACCATATTAAAGACACCACTCATAAATGCCTGCGAGCCTCAATCTATTAACTTAGGTGGTGGGAGAATATCATTATCTGTAGGAAAAGAGAGATCCAGCCCCCAGCTTTGATTTCTTCAGATGCTCCAAAAAGCATGCAGTAAGTAAGCAAATTGTATGACACGCCGTAGGCAAAAGGGTCCCGTGCATTGAAATCAGACATTGACTTTCTTACTATGTGTGTGTGCTTTTCAGAAAGAGGCTGAGCTTGGAGGAGGGCAGGAAGGGGCGGGTCATGAAATCTTAGCTGGTAGAGGTGAAGGCTGAGAGAAGCAGAGGCTGACAATCAGGCGGGGCACTAGAGCCTTTTCCTGTCTTCTTTATTCATTAATTCTTCAAATAATCCTGTATATAAAAGTAAAACATGCTCACTATCAAATATTTGACAAATACTGAAAGTGTTAAAAAATAGGAAAAAAAGAATCACCCCTCATTCTAGCAGCCATGGATGACCTTCTTTTAAATCACTGTTTCTTACAGAATGATGGATAGGCCACTTGCAGCCCAATTCTCCAGGATGAGGGGCTGGGGCCTCATTCAAAATGATTCCCAGACCCCACCCAAATCTCCTGTATCCTAATAGTTGGAGATAGGGCTCTGGCATCTGTGTTTTTAGCGAGCTCTCCAGGTGATTCTCATGCAGAAGTTTGAGACCTTCGGCTTTTTTTAAGTGTTTGTAACCTCAGTACAGGTCCCAAACGGCAACTCTTAAATTGGCGGAATCAAAAAATCACTCGGGGACAGCACCGGTCACAAGCGGCAGAAAGCGGAAACCACCCAAATGTCTGCCTGCTGACGAGTGAATAAACCAAACGTGGCCTCTCCATACAGTGCAGTATTTATTACGAAGAATGCAGCCCTGACATGTGCTACAACGTGGATGAACCTGAAAACACGATGCTGTGTGAAAGGAGAGGGGCGCGGAAGGACTCCAATTGTGTGATTCCGCTTTATATGAAATGACCAGAGGAGGCAAATCCATAGAGTCAGAAAGATTACTGGTGGCCAGGGGCTGGGGAGGGGTAAGGGATGAAGGGGTTTCATTTTAATGGGTAAGGACTTGCCCTTTGGGATGATGGATATGTTGTGGAACTAGATTGAGGTGGTGGTTGCATAACGTTGTGAACGACTGAATTGTACACTTTAAAATGGTGAATTTTATGTTATGTGAATTTTATCTAAATAAAAATAATCATTAAGGAGATGAAAAAAAAATCCAGATTTCCTGGTCTTGTCCCAGGAGATTCTAAATTTAGCTTATCTGGGGCAGAGCCCAGGCTTTGAACTGTAAAAGGAAACCTCAACAGCTACTTCCTAGGCAAAACCAGGTGTGGGTACTCTTATCTGAGCAGCAGTGAAAGCCATAAAGATCTGGAGGGAAGACAGGACCTGCCAAAAATATAAGCCACCAGCAAAATCACTCTTTCTCTTTGCTACCCTGCCTACCACCAAGGTCTCCATTCTGGGCTGAATGTCTCTGGGCTCCCCACCTCCTGCCCAAATCAATGTATTTAAGCCCTAACCCCCAATGTGATGGTATTTGGAGTTGGGGCCCTTGGCAGATAATTAGGTTTAGAAATCTTAATGGTGGGTCCCCATACTGGGATTAATGTCCTTATAGGGAGAGGAAGAGACAGGAGCTGTTCTCTCTCTGCCATGTGAGGACGCAGCTAGAAGGCTGGCTATCTGCAAGCCAGGAGGAGAGTCCTCACCAGGAACTCAATCTACCGACCTTGGTCTTGGACTTCCCAGGCGCCAGAACTATGAGAAGTAAATGTCTGTGCAGAAGCTGCCCAGCCTGCAGGCTCAGACAGCCCCTGTGGCTGGACGTCGCGATTTCCATGCTCCCTGCCTGGAGTCCTCCTTCTTCCTGACTCTCCAAACTTATCCTAAACCTCAGCTCAGATTCTGACTTGAGAAGACTTCTGGAGCGGTCTCCTCCCTCCCCCAGGACTCGGGCATTTCATCCCCATCCCAGAATTTAGCGAGTTGAGTCAGTCAGTCCTTGACTGCATTTGGCTTTGCTCCCTCCTGCATCTGGTTCTACTAGCTGCATCAGGTTTTCATCATGTTACTTTCATTTTTTTGTTCACTTAAAAATATATACGACTTGCACATTTTATCTCAGGTAAAAATTCATCTGTCTGACATCTGGGAAGATGGCGACATGAGCAGGGCGGCAGAAATCTCCTCCCAAAACTATATATATCTATGAAAATACAGCAAATACAACTATTCCAAAAAGAGAGACCAGAATACACAGGAAAACACACAGCATGCAGCTACACCTGAGAGGACACGGCACCCCGCAAGGCGGGTAAGATACGGAGCCATGACCGTGCGGGACCCAAGCACTCACCCACCCCAGCGCACCGGCGGGAGGGACTGGAAGTACCCCCCGTGAAATAACCAGGCCCAGTGATCTGCGCGGGGAGCGCTGACACACATCACATGGTGTACCAGAGATTGGAGAGACAGAGGGTGCAGGACCTGAGCGGGGAATGCGCCAGGGTGCTTGGAGCCGGCTCCGAAGGAAAAAAAAACAAACGTGCGCTTTTTTCAGTGGTCTTAAAGAGACAGGAGCCCAGCAGAGGAGCCAGATCCCCCTGGAACAGTCAGCCCAGCAGGCTGGGAGTCCTGGGGAGTTTCGGACCCCTTAGCTGGTGACTGGGAATGGGTGGCCGCACTTAGACTTCCCACGGAGATCAACAGGCTCCCATTTGTTCCAACCCTGGCCAGAGCTATAAAGGGCCCTGCGGAGCGGTGTGGCCACAGCTGGGGAATAGTGGAGCAACAGTGCCACCTACAGCATCCCCACAGAATCTACTCCTGGTGGGCGTTTTTTTTGTTTTGTTTTTTTGTTTTGTTTTGTTTTGTTTTTTGTTTTTTCTTCTCTTTCTTTTTCTTTTCTTTTCTTTCTCTTTTTCCTTTTTTTTTCTTTCTTTCTCTCTTTTTTTTTCGCATTTTCTTTTTAAAGTCTTAAAGAGCCCAGCTGACATACGTGGCAACTACCAGCGACCACTTCTATAGCCATGAAAAGACAGAGGAATATGGTCCAGACTAAGATCAACCAGACAACCCCAGAGAGGGAGCCTGAAGGGATGGAAATGCACAGTCTTCCTGAAAAAGAATTCAGAACAAAAGTCATAACCATGCTGATGGATCTACAGAGAAATGTGCAAGAGCTGAGGGAGGAAGTGAGGGAAGTGAGGAAAGACAGTGCAGAAATCAGACAAGCGATCGATGGGCTTAACAGCAGACTGGATGAGTTGCAAGAGACTGTTAATGGAATAGAAATCAGAGAACAGGAATACAGAGAAGCTGAGGCAGAGAGAGATAAAAGGATCTCTAGGAATGAAAGAATATTAAGAGAACTGTGTGACTAATCCAAACAGAACAATATTCACATTATAGGAGGACCAGAGGAAGAAGAGAAAGAAAAAGGGATAGAAAGTGTCTTTGAAGAAATAATTGCTGAAAACTTTCCCACGCTGGGGAAGGAAATAGTCTTGCAGTCCACAGAAGCCCACAGATCTCCCAACACAAGGGACCCAAGGAAGACAACACCAAGACACATAATAATTAAAATGGCAAAGATCAAAGATAAAGACAGAGTATTAAAGGCAGCTAGAGAGAGAAAAATATATCACCTACAAAGGAAAACCCATCAGACTATCATCAGACTTCTTAACAGAAACCTTACAGGCCAGAAGAGAATGGCATGATATATTTAACGTTATGAAACAGAAGGACCTTGAACCAAGAATATTGTATCCAGCACGATTATCATTTAAATATGATAGAGGGATTAAACAATTTCCAGAGAAACGAAAGTTGAGAGAGTTTGCCTCTCATAAACCATCACTACAGCATATCTTAAATGGACTGCTCTAGAGGGAAGCACTCCTAAGGCTAAAAAGATGTCACCAGAGAAAATAAAATCATAGCAAAGAAAGCAGACCATCCAAATACTAACTAAAGGCAAAGAATAAAACACCTATTATATAAAGAATGGAGGAGGAAGAATAAGAAGGGAGAGAAATAAAGAAACATCAGATGGTGTTTACAATAACTTAACAAGAAAGTTAAGTTAGATTGTTAGATAGTAAAGAAGCAACCCTTGAACCTTTGGTAACCACGAATCTAAAGCCAGCAATGGCAATAAGTACATATCTAATAATCACCCTAAATGTAAATGGACTGAATGCACCAATCAAAAGACACAGAGTAACAGAATGGATAAAAAAGCAAGACCCATCTATATGCTGCTTATAAGAGACTCACCTCAAACCCAAAGATATACACAGACTAAAAGTGAAGGGATAGAAAAAGTTATGTCATGCAAACAACGAAGAGAAAAAAGCAAGCGTTGCAATACTTGTATCAGACAAAACAGACTTCAAAACGAAGAAAGTAACAAGAGATAAAGAAGGACATTACATAATGATAAAGGGGTCAGTCCAACAAGAAGATATACCCATTATAAATATATATGCACCCAACACAGGAGCACCAGCATATGTGAAACAAATACTAACAGAATTAAAGGAGGAAATAGACAGCCATGCATTCATTTGAGGAGACTTCAACACACCACTCACTGCAAAGGACAGATCAACCAGACAGAGAATAAGTAAAGACACAGAGGCACTGAACAACACACTAGAACAGATGGACCTAACAGACATCTACAGAACTCTACACCCAAAAGCAGCAGGATACACATTCTTCTCAAGTGCTCATGGAACATTTTCCAGAATAGACCACATACTAGGCCACAAAAAGAACCTCAGTAAATTCAAAAATACTGAAATCCTACCAACCAACTTCTCAGATCACAAAGGTATAAAACCAGTAATAAATTTTAGAAAGAAACCAAAAAGGCTCACAAATACATGGAGACTTAACCACATTCTCCTAATTAATCAATGGGTTAGCGACCAAGTCAAAACAGAAATCAAAGAATATATGGAGACTATTGACAACAACAACACAAAGCCACAACTTCTGTGGGACGCAGCAAAGGCAGTTCTAAGAGGAAAGTATATTGCAATCCAGGCCTATTGAAAGAAGGAAGAACATTCCCAAATGAATAGTCTAAAGACACAATTACTGAAATTGGAAAAAGAAGAACAAATGAGGCCCAAAGTCACCAGAAGCAGGGACATAATAAAGATTAGAGAAGAAATAAATAAAATTGAGAAGAATAAAACAATAGAAAAAATCAATGAAACCAAGAGCTGGTTCTTTGAAAAAATAAACAAAATAGATAAACCCCTAGCCAGACTCATTAAGAGAAAAAGAGAATCTACACACATAAACACAATCAGAAATGAGAAAGGAAAATTAATGACGGACCCCACAGAAATACAAAGAATTATAAGAGAATATTATAAAAATTTATATGCTAACAAGCTGGAAAACCTAGAAGAAATGGACAACTTCTTAGAAAAATACAACCTTCCAAGACTGACCAAGCAAGAAACAGTAAAACTAAACAGACCAATCACCAGCAATGAAATTGAAGCGGTAATAAAAAAACTACCCAAGAACAAAACCCCCAGACCAGATGGATTCACCTCTGAATTCTACCAGACATATAAAGAAGAAATAACACCGATTCTCCTTAAAGTTTTCCAAAAAATAGAAGAGGAGGGAATACTTCCAAACTCATTCTATGAAGCCAGCATAACTCTAATATCAAAACCTGGCAAAGACCTCACCAAAAAAGAAAATTACAGACCAATATCCCTCATGAACGTGGATGCAAAAATACTCAACAAAATATTAGCAAACCGAATTCAAAAATACATCAAGAGGATCATTCTCCATGGTCAAGTGGGATTCATCCCAAGGATGCAAGGATGGTACAACATTCGAAAAACCATCAACATCATCCGCCACATCAACAAAAAGAAGAACAAAAACCACATGATCATCTCCATAGATGCTGAAAAAGCATTTGACAAAATTCAGCATCCATTCCTGATTAAAACTCTCAACAAAATGGGTATAGACGGCAAGTACCTCAACATCATAAAGGCTATATATGACAAACCCACAGCTAACATCATACTTAACGGCGAGACGCTGAAAGCTTTTCATCTAAGATCGGGAACAAGACAGGAATGCCCACTCTCTCCACTGTTATTCAACATAGTACTGGAGGTCCTAGCCACAGCAATCAGACAAAACAAAGACATACAAGGCATCCAGATTGGTAAAGAAGAAGTCAAATTGTCACTATTTGCAGATGACATGATACTGTACATAAAAAACCCTAAAGACTCCACTCCAAACTACTAGAACTAATATCTGAATTCAGCAAAGTTGCAGGATACAAAATTAACACACAGAAATCTGTTGCTTTCCTATACACTAACGATGAACTGACAGAAAGAGAAATCAGAAAAACAATTCCATTCACAATTGCATCAAAAAGAATAAAATACCTGGGAATAAACCTAATGAAGGAAGTGAAAGACCTGTACTCTGAAAACTACAAGACACTCCTAAGAGAAATTAAAGAGGACACTAACAAATGGAAATGCATCCCATGCTCTTGGCTAGGAAGAATAAATATTGTCAAAATGGCTATACTACCCAAAGCAATCTACAGATTCAACGCAATCCCTATCAAACTACCAACAGCTCTCTTCAATGAACTCGAACAAATAGTTCTAAAATTCATATGGAACCACAGAAGACCCCGAATAGCCAAAGCAATCCTGAGAAGGAGGAATGAAACAGGGGGAATTATGCTCCCTGACTTCAAGCTCTACTACAAAGCCACAGTAATCAAGACAATTTGGTATTGGCACAAAAACAGGCCCACAGACCAGTGGAACAGAATAGAAAATCCAAACATTAACCCAAACATATACAGTCAATTAATATTTGATAAAGGAGCCTTGGATATACAATGGGGAGATGACAGCCTCTTCAGCAGCTGGTGTTGGAAAACCTGGACAGCTACATGTAAGAGAATGAAACTGGACTACTGTCTAGCCCCATACACAAAGGTAAACTCAAGGTGGATCAAAGACCTGAATGTAAGTCATGAAACCATAAAACTCTTAGAAAAAAACATAGGCAAAAATCTCTTGGACATAAACATGAGCGACTTCTTCATGAACATATCTCCCCCGGCAAGGAAAACAAAAGCAAAAATGAACAAGTGGGACTATATCAAGCTGAAAAGCTTCTGTACAGCAAAGGACACCATAAGTAGAACAAAAACACATCCTACAGTATGGGAGAATATATTCATAAATGACGTATCTGATAAGGGGTTGATATCCAAAATATATAAAGAACTCACGCACCCTAACAAACAAAAAGAAAATAATCCAATTAAGAAATGGGCAGAGGACATGAATAGACACTTCTCTAAAGAAGAAATTCAGATGGCCAACAGGCACATGAAAAGGTGCTCCACATCGCTAATCATCAGAGAAATGCAGATTAAAACCACAATGAGATATCACCTCACACCAGTGAGGATGGCCAACATCCAAAAGACAAACAACAAGAAATGTTGGTGAGGATGTGGAGAAAGGGGAACCCTCCTACAGTGCTGGTGGGAATGCAAATTAGTTCAACCATTGTGGAAAGCAGTATGGAGGTTCCTCAAAAAACTCAAAATAGAAATACCATTTGACTCAGGAATTCCACTCTTAGGAATAAACCCTAAGACTGCAGCAGCCCAGTTTGAAGAAGACATATGCACCCCTATGTTTATCGCAGCAGTATTTACAATAGCCAAGAAATGGCAGCAACCTAAGTGTCCATCAGTAGATAAATGGATAAAGAAGAGGTGGTACATATACACAATGGAATATTATTCAGCCATAAGAAGAAAACAAATCCTACCATTTGCAACAACATGGATGGAGCTAGAGGGTATTATGCTCAGTGAAATAAGCCAAGCCGAAAAAGACAAGTATCAAATGATTTCACTCATATGTGGAGTATAAGAACAAAGAAAAAAACTGAAGGAACAAAACAGCAGCAGACTCACAGAACCCAAGAATGGACTCATAGTTACCAAAGGGAAAGGGACTAGGGTAGATGGGTGGGAAGGGAGGGGTAAGAAGGAAAAAGGGGCATTATGATTAGCAGACGTAATGTTGGGAGGGCACGGGGAGAGCTGTACAACTCAGAGAAAAGTAGTGATTCTATAGCATCTCACTACGCTGATGGACAGTGACTGTAATGGGGTTGGTGGAGGGGACCTGATGAAGGGCGTAGTTTAATAACCATAATATTGCACATGTAATTGTAGAATAATGATACCAAAAAAAATTATTTTAAAAAAATTCATCTGTCTCCTTCACTCAACTGTGAGCTTCTCTCGGACAGTGTCCTGACCTTTTTCGTCTAGGGGCCCAGCAGTGGGCCCACACATATCCAGTGACTCCTTCTCTGTAAGACTCTCATTTGCATCCAGCAGATCACTTCCCTCCCCCTCACCTCCTGCAGTAATAGTAACAGTGATAAAAATAAGAGTACTAAGCATGTGGTTTGTTAAGCACTTATTATGTCCTAGGCAGCATATCAATTCTTTACACAAATCTTCTTGGATCTTACAACAAACTTACAAAGATATCCTTCCAGATAAGGAAACTGAAGCCAAAAAGCAGCTTGCCTAGTCAAAGATTAAGTCAAAAGTGAGGCAGAGCTAGAACTTGAACTCAGCTCTGTGTGACTCTCAAGTCCATGTTTCTAAGTGCTACTCCCTGCATCCTGACATGAACAGTCATTCCTTGAGCCTCAGTTGAGGCTTTTAGCACTACTTTCCTTAAAAACTATGGTTTTCCTATCATTCACTCATTCAGCAAACTTTCTGAGACCCTGAGTACAGTGCTAGAGACTCAAATGGATCGAATGGGATGAAATCCCTGCCTATATTGGCCATAGATTTCTGTTGTTTGTTCCCTGACCAGCACCCACTTTTATTTCATAGATCTCTTCCTTTTTTGGGGTAACCGCTCCCCTCTAGAGAAACTATGGTGGGGCCATAACTGGAGGATCTGCTCTACCCTGGCCAAGGGGTCGGCCTGTGCCCTTAGCAGTCCATCATCCTCTCCCTGGAATTTGATTCTGAGCAGAGAAGAGGCACCTGCAAGAGAAAAGTTCTTTTTTCCACTCAGCAGTGGCATCCTGCCCAGATTCTACTTCCTGGCTCCCTGGAGCATCCTTAGTTCATTCCCAAGGTCCATTCTCCAACCTCACATTGATTTCTTGAGCCCTGACATCCTTTCAATAAATTCCCTTGCTGCTTAAGTTAGCCAGAGGCTGTCTCTGTCACTCATGACCAATGAGCCCTGACCTGCATTGGTAAGTAGTGTGTAAACTGGAACACATGGCAGAGGCACCCAGCTCAGCCTGAAGGGGTCAGGAAGGCATCTGGGGAGAGGTAACATCTGAATTGAATCCTAGAGGATGAACATTAATCAGTGAGATTTGGAAGGGGATGGGAGAAGGGTGCCCAGACAGAGGTACAAGTTTGCTCATAAATAACAGTCAATAGTTCCTACTGGGAGCTTTGCCATTCAGCCTACCTAAGAGGATGGTTCTGTCACTGCTCCCATTTTGTAGTGAAGGCTCAAAGAGGCAGTGTGGTTTGCCCAAGGCCACCCAGCTAGTGAATGGTAGAGATGGATTGGAACCTAGTTCTTTTTAGAGTGATTTCACAGTAGGGCGAGTCCTAGAGAGCCAGTCGGGGGGCTGTTCTGGCAGCTGGCCTCATCCCTCTTGGGGCAGTGGCCTCCTGGTTAGGTGGTTCCCATCTCTGGCAAATTCTGGGTATTCCTAGGGGAGGCCTGCTCTGCATGCATGTGGGGCTAGTGTTTGAGATGTTTTTATTTTCCTCAGAAAAAGCCATGATTTATTTATTTTCAGGAGTGGAGGCAATTAGAGGAGCCAGGCGGCAGACCCTTGCTGATTGCGTTTGTGCATCTGGATGCAGCCTCCACGGGGGCCAGGGCAGCAGGGGCCGGCTGGGCACTGGCCTGAGAGAGTGTTCAGGAGCTGCCAGGAGCAGAGAAACCTGGAATGCAGCCAAGGGCAGGGCCCGGGAAGTGAAGGGCTGCTGGGCGTGTGTGTGTGTGTGTGTGTGTGTGTGTGTGTGTGTGTGTGTGTGTGTGTGTGTGTGTGTGTGTGTGTGTGAGATACAGGATGGAGGATGGGGGTGTGGAGACAAGGTTTGGATTTCCATGGCTTGAATTAATTTCTCCTTTTCCTAGCTCCTTCCTTCCTTCCTTCCTTTCCAACCCTTCATCCAATTTATTCATTTATTTTTCTTACACAAATATCACAAGCTCCATTTTGGAAATATTCAGTTAGAAAAACAGAAAAAAAAATAGGGTCAAATTCACTAGCATAAACAATGCGTGATCACCCACTTTTAAACACTTTGTAATCTGTCTTGGAAAAAAAACCCAGCTAAGCAGTATATCATAAATATCATTTTATGGCAGGAATTTTTGTTGACTGCATAGCATTTGTTCATTTTTACGACTGTTTGTTGAGTGCCTACTATGTGCCAGTCAGTGTTATAGGTGTTAAGGATACAAAAGGCAGAAATCCCCACCTTCCAATTAAAAGCCAAAGTCCTCACTGACCTACAAGGCCCTCCACCATCTGCCTTTGATGTTCCTCCAGTAGCTGACTTTATCTCTCAGTTCTGCTTGATAGCAGTTGGAGGAAGAATTAATCACCTATTTGGACCGGCCAATAAGCCCAGGGCCATTTGAATCTTCTTTATCCCTTTCTAGTCTGGCTCAACTCTGACTCAAACAAAGAAACTAGGAAGATTAGGTAGAAAAGTGGGGATTGCAAAATGGACACCATTCTTGTCCTCAGGGAGCTCACAGACATTTAGATAGCTTTAAGTTTTTCCCACTATTGATGTGCTGCTGTGAGCACCAGGGGATGGTGTTGGTGAAACGTGGGAGAAGATGCTGCCGTTGTTCTGGGGAGATGTGGGAAGACGGATGACGTGTCATTGTGGGCGGGGGACAGTATTCCAGGAGCAAAGAAAGCTGGTCTTTGCTGCTTGTACAGCCCCTAATCCTGAAGTCCTGGGAGGATCTGGAGCAAAGCATGCTACCTTTCTGAGAGCCTCCAAAGCCCCCTTTATAAATGGGAATGATGACATGTGGTGTATTTATCATGATAATTTTCTCCAAGTGGGATGGATTTTCCCTCTGGATGGCTGCTTCCCCTTTATGAGGATTCCATGCCCATGCTAGAGACTGGCTGATTGAGCACCTACAATGTAGTTGGCATTGTCCCAACACGTCACATCAGCTATCTCATTAGTCCTACAAGGTAGAGATAGTTATATGTCTTCCTTTAAAGATATGGAATCCAGATTTCAGAGCAGCTGAACAACTCACCCAAGGTCACACAGCCAAGAAGGGACAAAGCCAAAATACCTACCCAGGGCTGCTGAATGCAGAGCAGGTGTGATTTCATTTTTGCTAGACATACTAAAATAACCAGATCCTTTTATTCAACGATTCTCTCAGGAGGAAGTACAAAACTCTTCAGAAAGAGCTTAGTGTTGCAAAACCAAGCATCCTGGAATGAACTGGTGAAAAACACATTTCAAAAGAACATAACAATTTTTTTTTAATGTGTCTCTTCCCATTGTTTTTCTTTTTTCCTCATTATGTAAGCAGTTCCTAGTCACTGTGGAAATTTGGAAAATACAGAAAAGTGTAAAGAAGAAAATAAAAATCACCCTAATCTTATTACAGAAAGAAAATTGTTGTTAACATTTGTTTTATATCCTCCCAGTATTTTTTCAGATGCCTAAAAGTACATATATATTTTTTAACACAATTGGGATTGTCCTGCCAAATTGCTTTCCAGAAAGTTTGAACTAATTTACAATCCCACCCAGCAGTGTTTAGAGTGCTTCCTTCACCCTGGCCAGCACAAAGGTTTTTATTTATTGTCTTTGCTAACTTAATAGGCTTAAAAGGTGGTGTCTTGTTTTTTCCACTTGCATTTCTTTGATTATTGAAAAGGCTGAGTTTTAGAAAAATTTCATAAACTTATTAGACACATATATTCATTCTACTGAGAATCATTTTTCATGTCTTTTGTTCATTTTCTTTCATGGAGCTTCTGTTTTCTTTTATATTTCATATTGGTTTGCAAGAGTTCTTTATATATAACAGTTTCAAAAATTGTTTGGGGGCATGCATACTTTCCTCTTGGTCTTCCATGTTTATTGGAGTTTCTTTTTAAGAAGTTGGATATTTGGTATCCTAATTTGGCTTATAATTTGGGGGAAGCAAAGAGGTTTGAATAAAAAAAATTGTGATCAAATATACAATTATTTTATTTTCCTTACAATAAAGCTTAAAAATATGGATTCACCTCACCATTGTATATCATTCACTAGTCCTAGTTTCTGTAGTTTACTGGTTCTCAAACATAATGGCAAGTTAGCATCACCTGTTTCAAAAAATTGCTCCAAAACCAACTAAATAAGAATCTCAGGGCTGAGATGGGGCTTGAACCTGGACGTCAACATTTAAAATCTTGCCAGGGTGCGGTGGGCAGCCCCAGCTAAGGACCACTGCTATAGCGCCAATCTTCCTACTTGGAAAGGGTCATTGTAGGTAGTGAAATAACACGTACAAGTCAGTAATAATGCAGTCTAACCACTACCTCATCTACTGAACACACAATACCAAAATGGAGCAGAAAATAGTGTATGGTGAAGCCAGGTGGCTCTTGGGGGATGGGAAGGGGCCTGTATGCACTGCGGGAAGGTGGGTATGCTCTATGGAAAGGCTGAGGAGGGGTTCTGATCTAAGGCATTTGGAGAAGAAAAGGAAGCACAGAGGGAAGAAAAGCAGAGCAGAGGCCTGGTTTTATTATCTTCATTTTGCTCTCAAAGAAACCAAAGACAAGAGAGGTTATGCCAGTTGCCCAAGGTCACCAGCAATTTGTAGGCTAAGTTGCATGTTTAATTTTTGAGGAATGGAGGGGGCATTCACTGGGCATTATGCCATCTCTTGGGAGAGGACTGGATGGGGGTCCTTCCTTCCAGAGACTTGTCTAAATTTTGAGTAACCAAGAATGCTGAATGAGTTGAATCTCCTTTCTCATTCTTCTGTGTTGGGGAAGTCCATGTATACAGCTAAAACCAAATATGCTATTTTGGGTGACTTTTGTCCGGGATCGCCCAAGCCACCAATGCTTTCTGGTGACACAGGTAGTTGGAAGTTGGTTATAGTCTATCTGTTCCATTTTTAAAAGATGATCTACAGCCATGTTGGCAGAGATCAAGGTGACCTTCTTGAGGTCTTACAGAATCCCGAGCACACATCATGTCCTGCCAATTAGAGGCAGAAGTGGAGCTTGTTTGGATGCACACACTCTATTAAGACTTTATACGATCTTCACAACAGCTCTAAAAAGGAGGTAGCAGCTTCATTCCCATTTTACAGATAAAGAAACAGGCACAGACATAGTTGAAGCCACCCAAAGCTCAAATTCACCCGTGCTGATGAATGGTGAAGCAGGGACATGGCAAAGGGTAGGATCATCTGCCTGCCTGTCCCCCAGCCGAACTAGCAACTGTCCCCACTTGTTCCTCTGTTGCCACCTTCCTCTCCTGTTCATCTCCATCCCACCCCAGCCTTCACCTGGGAGGTCTGCCTCTTAAAGCCCTTTCCTCATCAGAGGGCGAGAGCATTTCTCTCCAGAGCAGCTCTTGGCATGTAATTACTAATCAGATGTAGGCAATCAAGCTGTATTTCCATCCCCCCACCTTCCTCCTCTCCTCCCCTCCAGGGACACCTTTCTTGGGGGAAGGTGACTCCTTCAGGAATTCAGATTAACATCAACCACAGGGGTTGGGAGGAGGGAGAAGATGAAGAAAGGCATCAAACTCGTTTGCAAATTGCAAATGACAAGGCATCTTCTGCACTGGTTTGCTCTCTGCTATTTTAAGGGGCCTCATTTAGCATAATATTTGCATCGTTTGTGTCTTACCCAATAATTAGAAGTAAAGACAAATTCTTCTTGTTCCCAGACTAAGGGCATTGGGGTGGAGAGAAAAGGAAGCTCTGGAGACCGCACTCAGGCAGTAAAACCTTTAAAAGTTATTCCGCCAGCCCCCGCTGTCTTGCTAGAATTCCCTGAACACCAGACATTCTGAACCAGGGTCACTGCTCATTGTTTGGCTTCAGGGAGCCTGTGACCCCTCTGAAACTCTAAGCAGAATTCTGTGTTTATGGAATTGTTTGCAATTTTTCCCCTGGGAAGAAGATCTAGTGTTTTCTTGGGTCTCAGTCATCTGCAACTCTCAAATTAAGAATGGTACAGTGGGCATCGGTTTTGCTTCTCCAACATTAGCCACCCTTCTGCAGGTCCTGACATCTTGATTCTCCTTCGGAAACCAACCCTCCTCTACCTTACTCCACTTTAGGGCTGTCAAGTAGAGCTTTCTGTAATGAGGGAAATGTTCCCTACGGTCCATTATCCATCTAAGAGGGCTAAGGAGCTACCTGTGCTGCCTTCTGCAGTCAGGAGGGGGTCCACCTCTGAGCCTGCCAAATTGTTTTTTCTCCCCTCCTGACTTACTTGGCTCTCTGGTGGCTACTGCAGTAATAAGTCAGTGGTTGAGTATATTTAAATACAAAATATCATCATCCTTTATTCAAAGGCCCATCTCCACCGGCTTTCTTGGGAGAATCATTATGCTATTAAGGAATCCTTGACATATGGCCCAAGAATGACCAGCCCATCCCAGGTCTCCTACCGCCCTCCCCAGGATAATCTTTTGACTGAACTGCTTATGCTGATGAGCGCAAGGCAAAGCCCTGTGAAGCCAGTCTTCTAGCTGGGGGAGGGTGCCAAGGGCTTAGGACAATGCTGTCCTTTTCACTAGGCTGTAGGTAATGTCAGAATCCTATTGCCTTCAGGAGGAGACCCATTTCCTATTTCTCACATAGGACTTGATATGCTGTTCTCTTTCAATATCCTTTTAGAAAACGTGACCCCCTGTAAATTGTCCAACGCTCAACATTTAAAGGTTTATCTGGTTCCTAGGTTGGGATTTGACAGTAGTTAAGAGCACAGGCTTTGGATTTGGGCATAAACACACTATGATTATGCCATTTATTCACTGTGTGATGGTGAACAAGTTATTTAACCTCTCTAAGCTCCTTTTTTCCTAATTTCAAATGGGGATAAGTAATGTAACAGACACTGTTGGTTCCCTAGCCAATAGCATGCCTCATTGTTTTTCTCATGCCCACCTCCTACTATAGAGGTTCAAAAGCCAGATACTTTCCCAGGTTCTATTTCAGTCAGAGTGGCTGTGTGACTGAGGTTTGGCCAATGAGATAAAAGGGCAGTTGGTGTAGACAACTCTGGGATTGATTTTTCCCTAAAAAAGAGAGCAGCAACTGAGAATAGATCTGTGGCTCCCTTTCCTTCTTTCTGCTTTGACTGTTGTGCAGGGTTATGATGTCTGAAGCCATAGTAGCCATCTTGTGACCATGAGGCAACAAACATGTGAATGAAAAATCAGCACTTTGAGGCTACTGGAAAAGAAGGATATAAGAACCTAGATCCTTGATGATATTGTTGAGATGCTAAGCCAACAGTGGGATATCCAATTTCCTTGTTAAGAATGTCCTTATTGCTTAAGCCATTGGTAGTCAGGTTTCCATTTACTGGCATCTGAAAGCATTTGTATATGATACATAAATTGTTGTGAGGACTAAATAAGATAATGTATAGAGAGTTCCTGCATTGTCCTGAGAACATGATGGCATACAATAAAACAGCATTTAGTACTGGCAGGAATAACTATGCCCAGAAATCCACAGATGAGATTTGGAGAAGCATTGGGAAATTTGTAATGTGTAAAATTTGGCTCTCTTCCTACCTGGATAGATACCGGAATCATACAAGGTTAGCACCAGAAGGGTATCTTTGATCTTAAGCTCAGCCTAACCCCTTTCATTTTAAAGACAAGGAAATTGGCCCTCCCAATGGGAGACATGTCCCCAGATCACATAACAAGTTAGTGGCAAATGGTGGGACAAGATATTAACATCTCTTGGATTTAGAGGTTCTTTCATCCACACTCGATTCCCATCCATCCCCATTCCAGTGAGCTTAAAAATTGTTATGGTGGGGAGGGTGTATAAAATGAGACATCACATAGGAAACAATCTTGAAATTTTGGGTGGCACTCATCATTTTCAGGGCATATGGTTCAGCTTTTTGCTGTTTTGTCAAATGGGCAGGAGACGTCCTAGAAGTGAGAGGGGTCTTAGCTGGAGGCTCTGTGCCCAGCTAGGTGGTACACCTATGTTTGTTGGTTCATTAATCCATTCATTGATTGATTCATGTATTCAAGAAATACTTACCAAGTGCCTACTATGAGCCAGACACTGGTAGATTTTGTTTAACATTTGTGGGAACGAGTTGGAGTGGAGAGTGCTAGGGGAAATTCCTACTGCCATTCCCAGAGCAAAGGGCTCTAGTTTGCTGAATTAAGTTATCACATGCGAGGACTGATTTAGGATGTACTTGTCACAGTGGATTCTCTTCTGTTTGGATCCTTAAAGCTGTGCTGTAAAACCTGATGATATTCCCCCTTGCTGGGATCACTGTTTTGGGACATGCCTTAAGAAATCTTAGTTGTAAAATACATCAAGAGGATCATACACGATGATCAAGTGGGATTCATCCCAGGGATGCAAGGATGTTACAACATTCGAAAATCCATCAACATCACCCACCACATCAACAAAAAGAAGAACAAAAACCACATGATCATCTCCATAGATGCTGAAAAAGCATTTGACAAAATTCAGCATCCATTCCTGATTAAAACTCTCAACAAAATGGGTATAGACGGCAAGTACCTCAACATCATAAAGGCCATATATGACAAACCCACAGCTAACATCATACTTAATGGCAAGAAGCTGAAAGCTTTTCATCTAAGATTGGGAACAAGACAGGGATGCCCACTCTCTCCATTGTTATTCAACATAGTACTGGATGTCCTAGCCATGGCAATCAGACAAAACAAAGACATACAAGGCATCCAGATTGGTAAAGAAGAAGTCAAATTGTCACTATTTGCAGATGACATGATACTGTACATAAAAAAACCTAAAGACTCCACTCCAAAACTACTAGAACTAATATCTGAATTCAGCAAAGTTGCAGGATACAAAATTAACACACAGAAATCTGTTGCTTTCCTATACACTAATGATGAACTAACAGAAAGAGAAATCAGAAAAACAATTCCATTCACAATTGCATCAAAAAGAATAAAATACCTAGGAATAAACCTAACGAAGGAAGTGAAAGACCTGTACTCTGGAAACTACAAGACACTCCTAAGAGAAATTAAAGAGGACACTAACAAATGGAAATGCATCCCATGCTCTTGGCTAGGAAGAATAAATATTGTTAAAATGGCTATACTACCTAAAGCAATCTACAGATTCAACGCAATCCCTATCAAACTACCAATAGCTTTCTTCAATGAACTGGAACAAATAATTCTAAAATTCATATGGAACCACAAAAGACCCCGAATAGCCAAAGCAATCCTGAGAAGGAGGAATAAAACAGGGGGAATTACACTCCCTGACTTCAAGCTCTACTACAAAGCCACAGTAATCAAGACAATTTGGTATTGGCACAAAAACAGACCCACAGACCAGTGGAACAGAATAGAAAATCCAAACATTAATCCAAACATATACAGTCAATTAATATTTGATAAAGGAGCCTTGGATATACAATGGGGAGATGACGGCCTCTTCAGCAGCTGGTGTTGGAAAAACTGGACAGCTACATGTAAGAGAATGAAACTGGACTACTGTCTAGCCCCATACACAAAGGTAAACTCAAGGTGGATCAAAGACCTGAATGTAAGTCATGAAACCATAAAACTCTTAGAAAAAAACATAGGCAAAAATCTCTTGGACATAAACATGAGCAGCTTCTTCATGAACATATCTTCCCAGGCAAGGGAAACAAAAGCAAAAATGAACAAGTGGGACTATATCAAGCTGAAAAGCTTCTGTACAGCAAAGGACACCATCAGTAGAACAAAAAGACATCCTACAGTATGGGAGAACATATTCATAAATGATGTATCTGATAAGTGGTTGACATCCAAAATATATAAAGAACTCACACACCTTAACAAACAAAAAGCAAATAATCCAATTAAGAAATGGGCAGAGGACATGAATAGACACTTCTCCAAAGAAGAAATTCAGATGGCCAACAGGCACATGAAAAGATGCTCCACATCGCTAATCATCAGAGAAATGCAGATTAAAACCACAATGAGATATCACCTCACACCAGTGAGAATGGCCAACATCCAAAACACAAACAACAACAAATGTTGGAGAGGATGTGGAGAAAAGGGAACCCTCCTACACTGCTGGTGGGACTGCAAATTAGTTCAACCATTGTGGAAAGCAGTATGGAGGTTCCTCAAAAAACTCAAAATAGAAATACCATTTGACCCAGGAATTCCACTCCTAGGAATTTACCCTAAGACTGCAGCAGTCCAGTTTGAAAAAGACAGATGCACCCCTATGTTTATCGCAGCAGTATTTACAATAGCCAAGAAATGGAAGCAACCTAAGTGTCCATCAGTAGATGAATGGATAAAGAAGAGGTGGTACATATACACAATGGAATATTATTCAGCCATAAGAAGAAAACAAATCCTACCATTTGCAACAACATGGATGGAGCAGGAGCTCAGTGAAATAAGCCAAGCCAAAAAAGACAAGTATCAAATGATTTCACTCATATGTGGAGTATAAGAACAAAGAAAAAAAATGAAGGAACAAAACAGCAGCAGACTCACAGAACCCAAGAACGGACTAATAGTTACCAAAGGGAAAGGGACTGGGGAAGATGGGCGGGAAGGGAGGGATAAGAGGGAAAAAGGGGCATTACGATTAGCAGACGTAATGTTGGGGGGCACGGGGTGGGCTGTACAACTCAGAGAAGACAAGTAGTGATTCTATAGCATCTCACTACGGTGATGGAAAGTGACTGTAATGGGGTTGGTGGGGGGGACCTGATGAAGGGGGTAGTTTAATAACCATAATAGTTCACATGTAATTGTAGATTAATGATACCAAAATAAGTTATTTAAGAAAAAAGATATCTTAGTTGCTTAGTGACTTAGTAACTGAGTTTTTTGGAATGTTAATACTGATTTGCAGGCTTCTTCCCTTGTAAGGCGAGGGACTCCTCTGGGATGGGGCATGAGGCATGACAGCTTTCGTATAGGGAGAGAATGGAGTTGGGCAACTTTTGACTGAGGGCAGATGACAGTGGGTGGAGTATGGGTAGACTTATAAGAACCTAGGCTTTCAGGTCAGAAAGGGTTGTATTCCAACTCTGCCCTGCTTGTTCCTAGCTGTGTAACCTTTGGTAAGTCACTCACTCTCTCTGTGTGACAGGTATCTATAACATGAGAACATCACATGTAGTGATTAAGTGAGATGATATGTATACATATTTAGAGCTCTTTTCACCGTGGCTGGTGCGTAGTATCCCAAGACAAGGATTTGCGTGCTGGGAGTTTATTTGGTAGGTGATTTCAATACCTAACAGTAGGAGAGTGCAAAAGTGACCTTGGGAAGGGGAAAAAGGCAATAAAGAGTTCTTATTGAGCAAGTTCACACTGTGGGTAACTGGAATTCGATCTCATTGGGGTCTTCTGGGTGATATAGAGCATATCTCAGAATTATACCACCTAAGAGGTAAAGAAGCCAGGGTAGTATTTATCTTCCAATTCCCACCCAGGGAATTGGGTAGGTGCTGCTACCTGGACATTAACTCCTAAAACTTTCAGTATGTCTTGAGTAGGCAGGGAGGAAGCCCTCAGTGGAGACCGGCAGTGCCAGCTGTGGAACAGTGAATGTCAAGGGGCATGCACAGGTTGGTCTGCACTCCGACTCCTGTTCCACCACTTACAACTAGCTATGGTTTCTTGAGCAAATCACCTGATCTCCTGGCTATTCAGAATGTAGACCATGGAAGCATGGGCCTCACCTGGGAGCTGTTAGAAATGCAGATATTCAGGTCCCTTTCCAGATGTATTAATGACCTGTTGTTGCATAACAAATAACCCTGAAACTTAGCAGTTTAAACAACAAACATTTATGAACCTGGCTAGATTCTGCTTGCTTTTGTTGACACATGGGTGCTGTTGCTCTGTGATTAAGGGGAAGGAAGATTTTAGCAGGGCAGGAATGGTAAGAAGAAGAAACATATAAGGGTAGTGAGCGTCTGTCCCTCCTTTTACCCATATCCACTCCATACCTAGCTCATGGCTGTAAGGATGAGGTAGGAGCCTGACTTAAGGAAAATTTCATTTCCACAATTCTGCCTGAGACCTCAGTTCTGCTCCGGGGGTTCATCATGGCCTCTAGTGGAAGAGTGGGCACTTTGAACCATTGTGAGAGCCAGCTTTCTGCTGTCTGTCCCCCTCCAGTCAGTGGCTCAGGACCCAAGTCAGCACATGAGGGCTCCAGGTAGTAACTGCTTATGAAACGTATAGTACTCTTTTGAAACCCTCAGGGTATTAAGTCATTTAATTCCACAACAATCTCATGAGGTAAGTTTCTATTGTAATCTTATTTTATAGTATCTTATTTCATATTTTATATGAAGGAAACAAAGTTCAGAGTGGTTAAGTAACTTACCCAATGTCACACGGCCGTTAATGTAACCTCAGGTGTACTTACAAGTTGCAGGGCTGACACAGATTGCGCACCATAGGCTGTCAAGCGCTTGATGATCCGACTTCAGAAAATATTACCCATGTTGGTTTTCATGTTTTTGCCACAGTTACCTTTATTCCTTCTAGCCATCTTTGGTAATGCACATTTTGACACTTCTGCTGATTCATTTATTCGATTAATGTTTGTTGAGTGCTTACTACATGCCAGGCACTATTTCAGGGGCTGGGGAAGCAGCTGGGAATGAAACAGACAAAAATCTGTCTTTGTGGTGCTCATGTGCTAGTTGTCCAATAATGGACAAATGAGTTATCCGGTGTGTTAGAAGGTGACAAGTGCTGTAGAAACAAATAGATAGGGTAAGAATGATTGGTAGTGTGTGTTGCAGTTTTAAATAAGGTGCTCAGGAGGTGAGAGAATGAGCCAGGTGACTACCTGAGGGAGAAACATTCCAGTCAAAGGGAACAGCCAGTGCAAAGCAGATGGCCAGGGCATGCTGGGAGTGTTCTCGGAGCAGCAAGGAGACTTGTTTGACCAGAACAAAGTAAGAAAGAGTAGTGAAAGATGTGATCACAGAGGTAGCTTGGCCCAAACAGGTTGGGCTACATAGACTTTGGCTGTTACTTTGAGTGATTTGTGGAACCATTGGCAGGTTTTGAAGAGGCGTGACCTGAGTCAGTTTGTTTCAAAAGGGACACAACAGTATGGCAACTGAGAATATGCTATACAGGGGCAAGGATGAAGTCCAGGCCAAACCTCATGGGGGGTTGGACTAGGTGAAGGTGGTGAGGAGTAGCCAGATTTTGGATATAGAGACTGAGTTTTCAGCAGACACGAGGCTTGGGATTTACCTGCTCCACCTGTCACAGCTGTCCAGGCCATGGGGACTTTTGTAGCTGGGATCCTTTGGTTCTGAAGACAGCTACCAAGACCCATGGCTCTTCCATGGGTCTGCTCATATCAGATGTGTCGGCACCAGAAGTTATTGCTTGCAACATCTTTTGCCTCTCCAGCTGGAAGATCAGCGGAAGATTTTATCTTAATTAGGTTACTCAGGGAGCCATCCGTCTTCTCCAGTTAACTTGGGGGAAAATACAAGGATGGTAGTGGAAGGGAAGACAGCCCTAAGCTGATAAATATGAATCAGAACAGACCGGTTGGAGTCTCTGAGGACTCGTCAGAAAGGAAGAGGGAGAGGAATGGGATTTGTCAAAGGTGTTTTGGTGGAGAAGGGAGTGCAGAAGACTGTGTTATGGTAGGATATCGCTTTAGGAATCACCGCAGTGGGCTAAGCCTGCCTTAATGGGAGAACTTCACTTGCATCTCCCAGACTTGTGACATTGTTGATGTCACCAGACTGGTCAGAATATGTATCCTGGAAACTCTACTGGTAGCTGCAGTAGGAGTGGCTTGTGTAGGCTGCCACAGCTGGATGTGGCATGGTGTCTCATTCTGAATGTACATTAGTTTCATCAGTGGAGAGTTGAAAGGCAAGGAGGGAGAGAGGGAGGAAAGAAGGAATTTGAGGCTTCTATTCCAGATCTGTCAAATTGCAATCTGTTGGGCATCTAGGGATGAAATGGTGGGTCTCTGTCCAAGGTGCTGAATTCTTCACGCACACTCTTCCCTTGATGCCCCTTCTTGCTTCATTCAATTTTTAAAATTTTGATATCATTAATATACAATCACATAAGCAACATTGTGGTTACTAGATTCCCCCCATTATCAAGTCCCCACCACATACCCCATTACAGCCACTGTCCTTCAGTGTAGTAAAATGCTATAGAGTCACTACTTGTCTTTTCTGTGCTATACTGCCTTCCCCATGCTCCCTACCCCTATGTTATGTGCTTCACTCAAATTTAAACAAATACTTATTGAGCACCTATCATATACCAGGGCCTGTTATAAAGGCCAGATTCAACAATGAGCAAAACTGGCACACAAAAAAAATCCCTGCCCTCTTAGAGCTTATGTTCCGACAGGTGGAGTCAGACAAGAAGTTAAAAAAAAAGGCAAATTATATATTAGAAGGTAAAAAAGTGCTTTGGAAAAAATAAAGCAGGGTAATGGAACATGAGGACAGAATTATCATTGTAGCTGTAAATAGGGTGGTCAGCTAAGGCCTTAGGGTGCTTGTAGCATTTAAATGAACATTTGAAAGAGATGAGGGAGTGAGCTCTTCAGATTTGTCTGTAGTTTTATACCAACCAAGTGGTATTATTCCTATTTGTTCACATTGCTCATATTTGTTCATATTGTTAATATCCTATTCTTTCTCACATAAGTGCTTTTGATTATGATGTTCCATCTTCCTGGAATTCTTTCCTCCAGCTCCCATAACTACTGTGTTCAAATCCTTCCCTTTTTTTGAAAGGCCCTATGTAGATATCACCACCCTTAGGAAGCCCACCAAGGTTGTCCTTTTCAAGGAAGTGACCTGTCTTCCCTGCTCACCTTTAAAACACATGATATGTATCACTCTCTGGTTCTTTTTAATTTTTACTGTGTTGCTCTGCTCATTTGGGCTCCCAGCTTGACTCTTCCACTAGTGTGGGAGTTCCACAAGGATAGGAACCATGCAACCGTGGTTAAGATCATAGTGTCTGGAATCAGAAAGACCTTCATGCAAGTCCCAGTTCCTCTACTTGCTCTCTGTGAGGTTGCAGATAGTTGAGGCTTTGGACAAGTTACTTCACCTGTATGGACTTCATTTTCCTCATCTGTAACATGTGGGTAACACTATTACCTGACTTAAGGGGTTGTTGTGATAAATAAGCACTAACAAATAGAAAACCTTTAGCTAAGTGGCTGGAATATGGTTTGCATTCAGCTAATGGTAGCCAGCATTAGAATGACTTCTTATTTCCCCTATTCCTATCACAGGTGCTGGCATGTAGTTTTTACCCCATAAAGGTTGAGAATAAATGCATGTCTTTGTAAGTCTTTCTCAAAGAGTGATCCATCACCCCCGGTACAAGAATCAAGCTGGAAAGCTTATTAAAATGAAGATTCATGGGCTTTCTAGCCCTCCCAAACTCAGAGGGCAGGAGCCCAGGAATCTGATTTTTTTAATATAATTTATTTTATCATTAATTTACAATTACATGTGCAATATTACGATTATTAAACTACCCCTTCATCAGGTCCCCCCCACCAACCCCATTACAGTCACTGTCCATCAGCATAGTGAGATGCTATAGAATCACTACTTGTCTTCTCTGAGTTGTACTGCCCTCCTCGTGCCCACCCAACATAACATCTGCTAATCGTAATGCCCCTTTTTCCCTCTTATCCCTCCCTTCCCACCTATCTTCCCCAGTCCCTTTCCCTTTGGTAACTATTAGTCCATTCTTGGGTTCTGGGAGTCTGCTGCTGTTTTGTTCCTTCAGTTTTTTTCTTTGTTCTTATACTCCATATATGAGTGAAATCATTTGATACCTGTCTTTTTCAGCTTGGCTTATTTCACTGAGCATAATACCCTCTAGCTCCATCCATGTTGTTGCAAATGGTAGGATTTGTTTTCTTCTTATGGCTGAATAATATTCCATTGTGTATATGTACCACCTCTTCTTTATCCATTCATCTACTGATGGACACTTACGTTGCTTCCATTTCTAGGCTATTGCAAATAGTGCTGCGATAAACATAGGGGTGCATCTGTCTTTTTCAAACTGGACTGCTGCATTCTTAGGGTAAATTCCTAGGAGTGGAATTCCTGGGTCAAATGGTATTTCTATTTTGAGTTTTTTGAGGAACCTCCATACTGCTTTCCACAATGGTTGAACTAATTTGCAGTCCCACCAGCAGTGTAGGAGGGTTCCCTTTTCTCCACATCCTCGCCAACATTTGTTGTTGTTTGTGTTTTGGATGTTGGCCATCCTCACTGGTGTGAGGTGATATCTCATTGTGGTTTTAATCTGCATTTCTCTGATGATTAGCGATGTGGAGCATCTTTTCATGTGCCTGTTGGCCATCTGAATTTCTTCTTTGGAGAAGTGTCTATTCATGTCCTCTGCCCATTTCTTAATTGGATTATTTGCTTTCTGTTTGTTAAGGTGCATGAGTTCTTTATATATTTTGGATGTCAACCCTTTATCAGATACGTTTTATGAATATATTCTCCCATACTGTAGGATGTCTTTTTGTTCTACTGATGGTGTCCTTTGCTGTACAGAAGCTTTTCAGCTTGATATAGTCCCACTTGTTCATTTTTGCTTTTGTTTCCCTTGCCCGGGGAGATATGTTCATGAAGAAGTTGCTCATGTTTATGTCCAAGAGATTTTTGCCTATGTTTTTTTCTAAGAGTTTTATGGTTTCATTCAAGTCTTTGGTCCACCTTGAGTTTACCTTTGTGTATGGGGCTAGACAGTAGTCCAGTTTCATTCTCTCACATGTAGCTGTCCAGGTTTTCCAACACCAGCTGCTGAAGAGGCTGTCATCTCCCCATTGTATATCCAAGGCACTTTTATCAAATATTAATTGACTGTATATGTTTGGGTTAATGTTTGATTTTCTATTCTGTTCCACTGGTCTGTGGGTCTGTTTTTGTGCCAATACCAAATTGTCTTGATTACTGTGGCTTTGTAGTAGAGCTTGAAGTCAGGGAGTGTAATTCCCCCTGTTTTATTCCTCCTTCTCAGGATTGATTTGGCTATTCGGGGTCTTTTGTGGTTCCATATGAATTTTAGAATTATTTGTTCCAGTTCATTGAAGAAAGCTGTTGGTAGTCTGATAGGGATTGCATTGAATCTGTAGATTGCTTTAGGTAGTATAGCCATGTTGACAATACTTATTCTTCCTAGCCAAGAGCATGGGATGCATTTCCATTTGTTAGTGTCCTCTTTAATTTCTCTTAGGAGTGTCTTGTAGTTTCCAGAGTACAGGTCTTTCACTTCCTTCGTTAGGTTTATTCCTAGGTATTTTATTCTTTTTGATGCAATTGTGAATGGAATTGTTTTTCTGATTTCTCTTTCTGTTAGTTCATCATTAGTGTATAGGAAAGCGAAAGATTTCTGTGTGTTAATTTTGTATCCTGCAACTTTGCTGAATTCAGATATTAGTTGTAGTAGTTTTGGAATGGAATCTTTAGGGTTTTTTATGTAGAGTATCATGTCATCTGCAAATAGTGACAATTTGACTTCTTCTTTACCAATCTGGATGCCTTGTATGTCTTTGTTTTGTCTGATTGCTATGGCTAGGACCTCCAGTACTATGTTGAATAACAGTGGAGAAAGTGGGCATCCCTGTCTTGTTCCCGATCTTAGATGAAAAGCTTTCAGCGTCTCGCCATTAAGTATGATGTTAGCTGTGGGTTTGTCATATACAGCCTTTATGATGTTGAGGTACTTGCCGTCTATACCCATTTTGTTGAGAGTTTTAATCAGGAATGGATGCTGAATTTGGTCAAATGCTTTTTCAGCATCTATGGAGATGATCATGTGGTTTTTGTTCTTCTTTTTGTTGATGTGGTGGATGATGTTGATGGATTTTCGAATGTTGTACCATCCTTGCATCCCTGGGATGAATCCCACTTGATCATCGTGTATGATCCTCTTGATGTATTTTTGAATTCGGTTTGCTAATATTTTGTTGAGTATTTTGCATCTACGTTCATCAGGGATATTGGTCTGTAATTTTCTTTTTTGGTGAGGTCTTTGCCCGGTTTTGGTATTAGAGTGATGCTGGCTTCATAGAATGAGTTTGAAGTATTCCCTCCTCTTCTATTTTTTGGAAAACTTTAAGGAGAATGGGTGTTATTTCTTCTCTATATGTCTGGTAGAATTAAGAGGTGAATCCATCAGGCCCAGGGGTTTTGTTCTTGGGTAGTTTTTTGATTACCAATTCGATTTCGTCGCTGGTGATTAGTCTGTTTAGTTTTTCTGTTTCTTGCTTGGTCAGTCTTGGAAGGTTGTATTTTTCTAAGAAGTTGTCCATTTCTTCTATGTTTTCCAGCTTGTTAGCATATAGATTCTCATAATATTCTCTTATGATTCTTTGTATTTCTGTGGGGTCCGTCGTGATTTTTCCTTTCTCATTTCTGATTGTGTTATGTGTGTAGATTCTCTTTTTCTCTTAATGAGTCTGGCTAGGGGTTTATCTATTTTGTTTATTTTTTCAAAGAACCAGCTCTTGGTTTTATTAATTTTTTCTATTGTTTTATTCTTCTCAATTTTATTTATTTCTTCTGTAATCTTTATTATGTCCCTCCTTCTTGTGACTTTGGGCCTCATTTGTTCTTCTTTTTCCAATTTCAGTAATTGTGTCTTTAGACTATTCATTTGGGAATGTTCTTCCTTCTTTAAATAGGCCTGGATTGCACTATACTTTCCTCTTAGAACTGCCTTTGCTGCGTCCCACAGAAGTTGTGGCTTTGTGTTGTTGTTGTCATTAGTCTCCATATATTCTTTGATTTCTGTTTGATTTGGTCGTTAACCCATTGATTAATTAGGAGAGTGTTGTTAAGTCTCCATGTATTTGTGAGCCTTTTTGATTTCTTTCTAAAATTTATTTCTAGTTTTATACCTTGGTGATCTGAGAAGTTGGTTGGTAGGATTTCAATATTTTTGAAATTACTGAGGTTCTTTTTGTGGCCTAGTATGTGGTCTATTCTGGAAAATGTTCCATGTGCACTTGAGAAGAGTGTCTATCCTGTTGCTTTTGGGTGTAGAGTTCTGTAGATGTCTGTTAGGTCCATCTGTTCTAGTGTTGTTCCATGCCTCTGTGGCTTTAATTATTTTCTGTCTGGTTGATCTGTCCTCTGGAGTGAGTGGTGTGTTGAAGTCTCCTAAGATGAATGCATTGCTGTCTATTTCCTCCTTTAATTCTGTTAGTATTTGTCTCACATATGCTGGCGCTCCTGTGTTGGGTGCATATATATTTATAATGGTTATATCTTCTTGTTGGACTGACCCCTTTATCATTATGTAATGTCCTTCTTTATCTTTTGCTACTTTCTTCGTTTTGAAGTCTATTTTGTCTGATGCAAGTACTGCAACACCTGCTTTTTTCTCTTTGTTGTTTGCATGAAATATCTTTTTCCATCCCTTCACTTTTAGTCTGTGTATATCTTTGGATTTGAGGTGAGTTTCTTGTAGGCAGCATATAGATGGGTCTTGCTTTTTTATCCATTCTGTTACTCTGTGTCTTTTGATTGGTGCATTCAGTCCATTTACATTTAGGGTGATTATTGATAGGTATGTACTTATTGCCATTGCTGGCTTTAGATTCGTGGTTACCAAGGGTTCAAGGGTTGCTTCTTTACTATCTAACAATCTAACTTAACTTTCTTGTTAAGTTATTGTAAACACAGTCTGATGTTTCTTTATTTCTCTCCCTTCTTATTCCTCCTCCTCCATTCTTTCTATAATAGGTGTTTTATTCTTTGCCTTTAGTTAGTATTTGGATGGTCTGCTTTCTTTGCTATGATTTTTTTTCCTCTGGTGACATCTTTTTAGCCTTAGGTGTGCTTCCATCTAGAGCAGTCAATTTAAGATATCCTGTAGTGGTGGTTTATGAGAGGCAAACTCTCTCAACTTTCGTTTCTCTGGAAATTGTTTAATCCCTCCATCATATTTAAATGATAATCGTGCTGGATACAATATTCTTGGTTCGAGGCCCTTCTGTTTCATAACGTTAAATATATCATGCCATTCTCTTCTGGCCTGTAAGGTTTCTGTTGAGAAGTCTGATGATAGTCTGATGGGTTTTCCTTTGTAGGTGATCTTTTTTCTCTCTCTAGCTGCCTTTAATACCCTGTCTTTATCTTTGATCTTTGCCATCTTAATTATTATGTGTCTTGGTGTTGTCTTCCTTGGGTCCCTTGTGTTGGGAGATCTGTGGGCTTTGGTGGACTGCGAGACTATTTCCTTCCCCAGCGAGGGAAAGTTTTCAGCAATTATTTCTTCAAAGACACTTTCTATCCCTTTTTCTCTCTCTTCTTCCTCTGGTACTCCTATAATGCGAATATTGTTCCGTTTGGATTGGTCACACAGTTCTCTTAATATTCCTTCATTCCTAGAAATCCTTTTATCTCTCTCTGCCTCAGCTGCTCTGTACTCCTGTTCTCTGTTTTCTATTCCATTAACAGTCTCTTGCATCTCATCCATTCTGCTGTTAAGCCTGTCGATCGCTTGTCTGATTTCTGTATTGTCTTTCCTCAGTTCCCTCACTTCCTCCCTCAGCTCTTGCACATTTCTCTGTAGGTACATCAGCATGGTTATGACTTTTATTCTGAATTCTTTTTCAGGGAGGCTGTGCATTTCCATCCCTTCAGACTCCCTCTCTGGGGTTGTCTGGTTGATTTTGGTCTGAACCATATTCCTCTGTCTTTTCATGGCTATATAATTGGTCACTGATAGTTGCCACGTATGTCAGCTGGGCTCTTTAAGACTTTAAAAAGAGAAGAAAAAAAAGAGAGAAAAAAAGGAAAAAAGAAAGAAAAAAAAAAAAAGAAAGAAAAGAAAAAACAAAAACAAAACAAAAAAAAAAACAAAAAAAAAAAATGCCCACCGGACGTAGATTCTGTGGGAATGCTCTAGGTGGCGCTGTTGTTCCACTATTCCACAGCTTTGACTGTGCCGCTCTGCAGGGCCCTTTATCGCTCTGGCAGGGGTGGGAACGAATAGGAGGCTGTTGATCTCAGTGAGAAGTGTAAGTATGGCTACGCTTCCTCAGTCGCCAGCTAAGGCGTCTGAAACTCCCCAGGACTCCCAGCCTGCTGGGCTGAGTGTGCTGGGGCGATCCGGCTCCTCCGCTGGGCTCCTGTCTCTTTAAGACCGCTGAGGAAAGCGCGCACTTTTTTTTTTTTCCTTCCCGGAGCCGGCTGCAAGCACCCTGGCGCGTTCCCCGCTCAGATCCTGCCCCTCTGTCTCTCCAATCTCCGCTGCACTGCGCAATGTGGGTCAGCGCTCCCCGCGCAGATCCCCGGGGCTGGCTACTTCGCGGGGTGCACTTCCACTCCCTCCCGGCTCTGAATCCTCTCCTCCCGCCGGTGCGCTGGGGTGGGGGAGGGCTCGGGTCCCGCCGGGTCGCGGCTCCGTATCTTACCCGCCTCTTGGGGTGCCGAGTCCTCTCGGGTGTAGCTGCACGCTGTGCGCTTTCCTGTGTATTCTCGTCTCTCTTTTAGGAATAGATGTATTTTCTGTGTTTTCGTAGATAAATATAGTGTTGGGAGGAGATTTCTGCCGCCCTGCTCACACCGCCATCTTCCCGGAAGTCTGTTTTCAGGAATCTGATTTTTAAACAATGCCTTTGGGTGATTCTTGTACACACCAAAATTTGAGAACCTCTGATGATAACAATAGTAGTTATGGCATAGAATATTTTTGGATTATACATATATATGGATTAAATATATGTGAAATATATAATGAAATACATCAAAGTGTATAGATACATAAATACAAGCATATAATGAAGTATATATACACATGCATATATATATATAGCTTAAAAGAGTGCCTGGTGCACAGTGAGTCTTAGCTATTATTTTTTTGTTTGTAGGCAACCTCTGTGAATAGTCAGTTCACATGAATTTGACCAGGGGCTTCTGAGTTTGATGCAAAGGGCTCCTTGCCTTACAGTCTTGTTTTGCTCTGTGTGCACAGCTGTTCTAAAGATGTGAGTCTCAGACAGAGAAAGAATGAACCCCAAATGAGCCTCCAGCATTTGCCCTACTGCTGGTAGAAAAATAGCATCATCTCTGCTCTTTAAAGAATTCCTCTGGCAGATGTGCACACAGCTGTTCCACCCCCTTCCTGCAGGCGGAGAGCAGGCAGATACTGCCAAGAGTGCAGGAAACCATGCTATAACCAGCCCATGCCAGTAAGACTCACAGTGGCTTCCCCCTTCTCACTAGTCTCCTGATGGGAGAGATCTCCTGGTTCTAGCTGCTTCTAGTGGAGGAACTGGAGGGGGAGAAGCCCCAAGAAGGGAGAACTGGCAGGAGGAAAAAGGAGATGGAGAAGAGGAAGTCTGGGTGGCTGCCAGGATGCAGCAGGGATGCTGGTTGAGTTTTATCCCAGCAACACTGTCCTGCTGTGACCTTGGGCAAGTCACTTACCCTCTCAGATTCTTATCCCAAGTCAAACAGCATGGTATAGTGAAGTAAGCATAAGCTTTGGAGCCCAGTCTATGTAGTTAGGAATCCTGGCTTTGCCTGTACCACCTGTGTGGCCTTGGGCAAGTCATTTATTTCTTTTCATCCTTAGTTTTCTGTAAAGAAAGGGAAGTTTGGGAATATATGTCTTATGTGCCCAACAGGTTTACCAGAAGAATGAAATGACCCAGTGGATGTCAAAACCCACCGTAAGATAGAAAGTTCTGGAGATGTGTGAAGTGTCATTCATTCTGTCCACAGAAACTTGACTCCCTCATCCCCCAAGTCCAGGGTCACATTATGCAGGACCAGAAAATTCAAGACAGGCTGCCAATGAGAGGTTGCCTTGCTATGAGTGCTGTCTGCAGGACAACCAGCTTTCAACATGTGGCTCACTTGACTTGCTAACATAGCTCCAGGCATTAGCTGAGGAAAAGGGCATTCCTCTCATCCATCACTTCAATGCTCCTTGTTGGGACTGTCTGGAATAGAGTCAGTTTAGTGCAGTGGTTAAGCACAGGAGGCAGAGGATGGGTATAGTTTCAAATCTCACTGACACTTAGCTGTGTGACTTTGGGCAAATCTCTTAACCTTTCTGAGCCCCAGCTTCCCTCACATGTAAATGGGATAATCATTACTACCTCAGAGTCGTTGAGGATTCAAAGGGATAAAGTGTATATAAAGCATTTTGCTCAATGCCTGGTATATAAACAGTGCTCAGTGCAAAAATTCTAGCTCTGATTCATTTATTAATTTTTTGAGTCTGAGGGAAGGACAGCCTCCTCAGATTTGCTAAGAGATCCTGCAGCCACTGAGGCAGGCAGTAACCAACTAGAAGTGTGAGGTGTGCTGGAAAGAGCCCCAGACTTAAGATCACTATGTCTGGGATTGAGATCTGCTCGGGCTATGACTTTAGATGTGTTCCTTTCTTTCTCTAAATTTGTATCTTCTCCTCTTGTAAAATAGGGGGAAGCAACCTTTATCTGCCTCACAGGATGCCCAGATGGGTAAATTCATGAGGATGTGCCTTGTCAAATTGAAAGGGCCAGGGAGCTGAAGAGAAGGAGCTTTATGTGTGTGAGGGCTTCATACCATCTCTCCGCCATCACCTGCTTTCTCTTTTCCATTCTGAAGCTCATTATGAGCCAGGCAGACTAGGTCAGTCAGAACATGGCCTATTAAAGCCTGAATCCTCTAGAAATAGAGGACAGCCCTAGCCACTGAGCTGTACTCTGCTGCAGCGCATCACCAGGGGTATCACCGACTGCTGGCGATTCCTTAAAGCTCCTCCCACTAGCAGTTTACCTGAATTGCTGAGCCTAGACAGTCCAACTCTCAGGGAACATATTACAATCTGACCTCCCTGCTACACACAACCCCTAATACTTGGGGCCCCGTGAGGAAACAGAAAGCTGGGAGTTTGAAGTAACATTTTTAATGAAAAGACTACTCCCAGGGCAGTGGGCAAGGTTAGCAGGATTGATGACGGGCATTGAAGCATGCAGAGGTTAGCCGTGGTTGGGAGCAGTTACCAGCCCTAGGCTTGAATGTGCAAGGAGGGGAATGGGGTTACCAGAACCCGGTGAGAGGTGGAGCCAGGGAGCGTGGGCAGAAGACACTGTAGTCATAGAAGGACTTGGCCACAGCCGAAGGCCGTGCTGATGCAGGGAGGGGCAGGGAGAGGGGATGGGAGAGATGCCCCACCTCTTTCTTTACAGCCTCTCCCAGTGCCTCGCATTGACCAAAACCACCAGGAAGCTAGAAGACAGGGAGCCTGTGATGCCGTCCATGCAGGTCTCTGTGCAGAGGCATAGAGCAATTCAGAGCATGGCAGAGAGTGGGTTGTGGATGGGGGAGGATTGCAAGCAGAGGACAACCCTTCCAAATACTCCTTCTCACTGGCCCTATGGGCCCCCTGACTCTTAGCAAAAGGTATTGTCTCCTCTCTTCTGCAGCCATTTCCAGAGTAGCCTTGACTTCCTCAAGGACTCTCTCCTGGGAACCAGGACTCCTCCCGGAGAGCTGACACAGAAGGAAATGAGAAGTCCGGGGACAGGCCGGGATGTCAAAGGGAAAACACAGGAAGAGCTAGAGTCTGCATGCTTCTGTCACAGGCTGGGTGGTGAACTCCCTGAATGCAAGGTCAGTGAACACAGGAGTCTAACTCTTCCTAGAACTATTCTTGCAGATGTTCATGCAGCTTGAAGGGCAGCTAATTTTCTTGGCTATAGCATAGTGGTTCAGAGCATGGCTTTGGAGTCAGACAGACCTGGCCTTCCCCTCCTGGCTGTTTAAACATGGACATGCTTGTTGACCTCTCTGAGTTTCAGCTCCCTCATCCATAAAATAGGAATAAATCAACTTCGCAGAGTTGTTAATGAGTATTGAATGAGAGGCTGAAAGCAAAGATGTGGCCACCCAGGGGACTGTCAGGATTTGATAGCTAGAGTATAATACTGTTACTGCACATGACCTTCCCTGGTGGGGCTTCCATGGCTGGGGTGTGGCCACCTCTCAGCCCTCACGTCCATCTGATGGCTTGCTGCTGGCCCTGTGCCCCCGGGAAGAGCTGCTGTCTGGCTCAGCCTGCAGAGCACCAGGTGAGAGAGACTGGGGAATGCAAATGTGGCTTTATCTGAGTGTGTACAGCTTCTCGCTTCCTCAAGTCCATTGCCAGGAGCAAGGGCAGGCTCCCGCCCCTCAGGATGCCCCAGGCTGCTTCTGGCCCTGCTGCATCTATGGTATCAGCAACAATAATAATACCTAGCAATTCCTCAGGCAAATACTTCTATTTGCAATGTGCTTTGATTTTTATCCTCTTATTGCATCCTCACAATGACCCTGGATTATTATTGCCCACAATACTGTGCAGAGGAGGAAAACTAAGCCTCAGAAAGGTTGAGAGACTTGCGCAAAGTCACTTGGCTCATTGGGGATGGAGTGGGGCTTAGAACCCAGGCTGTTTGACACCAGAATTTGAGGTTCATTATGTTAGTGGGGGTGCTTCTGGCTGCAAGTACTAGAAAAACTTGACTCGATGTACTTAAACAAGAAAGACTTTCATAATATCCTGAAAGGGGGTCTGGAGGACTTTTGGTTCTGTGATGAGTCAGTCATTATTTCAACAATGTCACCCAACCTGGGTTCTTTCCGTCTTTAAGCTCCGGGCTTAAAGATACTCCTCTGTCAGTCTGGGTCTTCTCAAAGTCACAAGGTGGCAGTGGTGGTTCCAGGTGTCACATCCAGATAAACATCCAGGGAGAGGCTTTCACTTGACTATGTCTCTTTAAGAGCCAGGAAACATTTCCCGGAAGCCGTTGGTCTCACTGGCATCTACAGAAGCTTCCAGCAGCACAGATCCAGGCTAAGTCCAATGTCCCGTTCCCAAACCAATCCCTGGCAAGGGAGCGGGAATGGCTTAGACTCATTAGGCCCTGTGATTCATCCTGTCTGTGTTCATTACTAGTTGCAAAGTAGGCTTCCTGGTATATAAGATAAATCTGGTGTTAGGATGCTGGTGTTGTGGTCTCAGCCTGTCACTGATTTGGAAGATAACTGGGATAAAGAGCTTTTCCTCTCTGGAGGGTGTAAGCTGTAGTATATCTCTGTAGTGCATCTCTGGGGTCAGAGAGCTCTGGCTCCCGGCTCTGGATGTGTGGCCCTGAGCCAGCCGTCCTGACTACCATTCTTTTTCAGTTAGGGGGCCTAATAATGGTCTGGTCTCTAGACTTTAGTGAGGTTTATAGAGAAAACAGTGTGAAAGCACCTGGTGCAGTGCCTACTAACAGCCAGTATTACTGTAGGTGTTAAGTTTCCTCATCATGAGAGTTCAGGAGTTTGTAAAACATCCCTTTGCGCCTCCACAGTCCTTGGGGACCCTTTGCATTTAGCCCTGTGGCCACCTTAAATCTCTGTGCTGCCCTGGAAGAGAGGGCATGACTGCTATCCTTTGGCTCCAGAGGGAACTTTTCCAGGCAGCATAAGGTAGAGCCTCATCCCTGTGAACCTAAGCCATAGTCTATGTGCCATGCGAAAAATCCATCTGACATTCCCTTCTGCTTGGATGGTGCTGACTGAAGCTGGTGTGAAGGGACCTGGAGATCACAGCCTCCCTCAGACAGCAGCAGAGAGCTGGTGGCATTTCCTTTCCCCCAAGGGGGCTGAGGACAGCAAGTGACAACTGAGCTGCCCTGTGGCTGGTGAGTGGCTCATGCAGCTCTTGTCCTGGAGCTGGCACAAAATGGGCAGACTAGGAAGACCATGTTATCAGCAGCAGCTTCCAGCAACACAGACTGGAAATGTCTGTGGCATGTCAGCTCACCAAGAAAGCGCCATACAGTCAGGAGGCAGAGGCCATGTCCACACCCCACCCAGCTCTGCACTTTGACCTGCGTCACTATGGGCATATCACTTTGTCCCTCAGAGCCTCAGTTTTCCCACTTGGAGCAGTGGTTCAAAGTCTCTAGGTACTGCCTGGGTTCAGATCAGGGCCTTGCCACATAATGTGCATCCTTTGGCCTTAGGCTTAGCTCATCTGGGCTGTATCTTTAAAACTGGGATTCAAATCCAGGATAATCTTCCCATCTCTACCTCCTTAACTTAACTGTATCCACAAAATCCCTTTTGCCATGAGGATAACATATTCTGAGATTCTGGGCATTAGGATGGGGGCATCTTTGGGAGATCATTATTCTGCCTATAATACACTGTATGATTCCATTCATATAAGGCTCCAAGCCGGGTAAACTAGTCTAATGAGGACAGTGGTCGGCCTTGGCAGGGATCCACAAGGGGGCCTCTGATCTTGGGGTTGGTTACACAGCTGTGATCACTTTGCAAACATTCATCGACTTAGGCACTTCTGAGAATATGAAAAAAGAAAAAAAGTCTGGGAACCAAATGGTACCAATCTCATCCAGAGGTTGTGGGGTTAAATGTGGGATGACTTATTGAAATATTCTTATAAGGGTTATTCAACACTGTGTGTGTGTGGCGGAGGGATAGTTCATGCACGAAAAATTAAATAGGGTATATTTTCATAATTCAGAGCTTTACATGGACTTCATCCTTAAAGAAACTCTAAAGGAAAAGAAGTAATTCTCTTATTCAAGTTGTTTCCTTTTATTTGTATGTGTTTACAGGGAGACAAGACAAAAGTGGTGAGAAACAGCTGACTGAACATGTGGTTTCAAAAATGTTACCTAATAAAGGAGAAGGAACAGGAAAAAATAGGATGGTATGTGTGACAAAGTCCAGGCCCTCTAGGTATTTAAAGAAAATCTGTAAATGTAGAACTTGTTCAGTGAGGAATTGGGGCCACTTAACATGTGCTGGTTAAGTGACAAGCATTTTACAAAACAACTTTCTAGGTCAACTCTTATCTACAAGGGAGATATTTTCTTCTGCCAAATTTACAGATGAGGAATGGGAGCCTCAGAAGTGACACGACTTACCTAACATCTTCCCACTGAAAACTGGCAGTGCTGGTATTTGAACCTAAGTCTGGCTGCCTCCAAAACCCCGTGTGCTTCCGGGCCCCACTGGTCTGGTCCCTTGAGCTCCAGCCCTTCTTTCACCTGGCCTCCACTGTAAAGTAGAAACGTGGCAATTGGAGTTGGAGGTGATCAGAGCCTAAATCCTTCCCTCCCCAGCCCAGGGGGAGATCCCACCAGCTGCTCTGATTTATCAACGTTGCAGGTACTCCTTCCTGCCTGTCGGAAGTGTGACTTCTCAGGCTCTTGCATGAGCCTTTTGCAAGGAGTATCTGTGCTGCTGTCTGGCTGTCTATTCTCCGTCCATGGACTATCTGATGCTTGACTTCCTGTTTGTACTTGACAGATAGGGCAGACTCAGGAGCTCTATTTTATTTAACTTGTGTGAATGCTGGGAAGCTGCCAGTGGGGTTCTGAGGGGTCGGGATGGGGTGCTGAGGGGCCTGTCGGGAAGAAGCTTCTGCTTCTACAGCTAGGAGAAAGGAGCAGAGAACATGTGCCTATGGTAATCACGGACACCTAGTATTCACAGAGCCTTTCCCAAGTGCCACGTACTGTGGTCGGGAGTGTGGCTTGAGCATCAGAAATTTCAAAAGCTCCCCAGGAAATTCTAATGGGTGGCCAGGGTTGAGAATGGCACCAGTGGAGGAAATGAGGCAGCATGGATAGTTCCACACCCTGAGTAGTGTCTTGGGAAGGGGCTGGGTCTAAATTAGCCAGCTTTCTCATCCTTTTTCTCCCCCCACCGCCCCTTCCTTTGTTAATTGCAATTACCATCGTAGTCATCTGCCGTTTATTTAGCACTTACTGCACTCCATGTGCAGAGTGGGGCTCTGAATACATTATTTTGTTCTCAAAAAAAAAATGGGGCTCTGAATACATCATCTCATTTTATCCTCAAAAAACCCACAAAACCCTGCATTACCAACTGTTATCACTCCCATTTCACCAAAGAAAATAACTGAGCCTCAGAGAGGTTAAGTCACCTGTTCAAGGTCACACAGCTGATAGATAGGCTAATAATTCAAACTTTATTCACTTTCTTCCTTTTTTCCCTTCCTCCTTTCCTTTTTCTGCATTTTTTTTCTTATTTCCTTTAATTGCCCTTCCCCCATTCTTTCTCATTTTCTTCCCTTAAATTCTCCCTTTGCCTTCTTTCTTGTCCTTTCTTGCCACCTACTATGTGACAGACACTGTCCTATATGCAAGGGCTATAGGAATAAACAGGAATTTCCGCCCTCGTAGACTTGACTGCCTAGTGGAGCATGCCCGTGGGAAATACTAGTGTCTTAGTCTTCTCGGGCTGCCATAACAAAATACCGTAGACTGGGGCGTTAACCAACAGGCATGTAAGTTCTCACAGTTCTGGAGGCTGGAAATCTGAAATTAGAGGAGTACCAGCATGGTTGGTTAAGGCTGTCTTCCATAAAGGGTGAGTAGTATATATTTTTGGCTTTGTCAACCATACCATGTCTGTTGCAACTATTCAGCTCCACCCTTGTAGATAATATATAATGAATGGGCATGGTTTGTGTTCTGATAAACCTTTATTTACAAAAGCAGGCATAGGTTGGATGGGGTCGATGGGCTATAGCTTTCCAACCCCTGGTCTAGTCTGAGACTTACAGGGCTGAGTCAGCCGTGATGTGGCTAATCCAGACTGGGCTTAGCTGGGTAGGCTTTAGGCTATGGGTCCAGCTGGGCTGAGCTATGTTGTGCATGATGTTCGTATCTACCCTGTGTTCATCCTGGGGTCAGGCTACAGGGCCCTGCTCCACTCCTGGCAGATCACTGGAGATCAAGAGAACAATCCGAGTCTCACAAGCACATTTAATCCCTCCTTGTGTCACCTCTGCTAACATTCCATTGGCCAAAGTAAGTCATGTGGCCAAGCCTACCATCAGCAGGTGGCAAAGCAAGCTAAGTCCACAGTGAGAGGAAGCTATGTGGCTAAGGGCATGGATGTATGGTTTTCATACAAGGAGAGTGTGAAGATTTTCAAACAATGATGTGAGATCCTGCAACATGTATGAAGACCATGTGTGAGACTATGTGTGCATGGTGCTATGTGTATAAGAGGGTGTTTTAGGTATGAGATGTCCTCAAGGTATGAATGTGGCCATATGTGTAAGAAGTTGTCTGGGAGTCATTTAGAAGGTGAAATGTGTGTGGAAGACTGTGTGTGAATGCTTGTGGGTATATGTGTGTATGTGTGTGCCTTCACACCCATGAAGTTGTCTCTGTGATGCCAGGGTTCTTGTTCACGAAGCTGAAGAATGAGCTTCACAAACACTCAAGGTAGGAGAACAAAGTACAGGCTTTTATTTAGAGATAAAGTGAAAGGACAGAGCTCCTGGCTCATGCCAGGAGGGGACAAGAGGGCCCGGGGTGGTGCGTTGTCTAGGGGATTTTATAGGCAAATGAGGATTTTTCGAGAACATGAAAAAAAGGCTTAGGGGTGTGGACTTGTACCACCTGCCATGCCCTCAAGGTGGGCTGGGTTGTTCTCTGCTTGCTAGGGCTGTTTACAGTGAAATCACGGTTTATACTGAGATACCCTTCTTTATTTGTGAAACACTCAAGTATTCTAGGCTAAGTTGCTCCTGGCCTTTTGACCTTTAACTGACTTCACTGAAGATGTCTATATTCTTAGTCTGGTATCTTGATCCTAGAGAATTAGTGTCACCTTGACTTTGCATAACGCTTAACACAGAGTTTCAAAAGGGACTTCTTTGCCCATTGTTATATTGCTCTGACTGTAAATATCCCACCCTGCCTTTTCCGGAGGCCCTCACCCTACTCTGACTACACCCATGATCCCTGTCTCATCTGGGTGCATATACATGGGGTGGTAAGTACGTGTGTAGGGGTATATGTATTGTCATATGTGTATGTGTCAGGGTGCATCTGGGTGTAATGCATGGCTATGAAAGTGTCTGGGTGCATATACGTGGGATGGCATGTGTGTGGCGTATATGTATTGGTGTGTGTTTTGTTCGTGTGGGAGCACCTGCATGCCGTCCAGGAGCACGTGTGCATACACTCATTGGGCAGACAGTGAAGGCAGAGTGTGGGAGGGGGAGATGGCACACGCTCCCCTTCCCCTGGCACAGTCTCAAAACCTCTTCAGTCTCGCAACGTGAGTTCTTCGTAGCTAAGATTAATTTTCTTATTTAGCATTTATGTGGCACTTTGGATCTGCAAAGTGCTTTACAATCAGTTTTATTAGTTGTGCTGGTGTGTTATATATAGCAGCAACCTCAGCTGCACCCAGAGGCTCTCTTGACGGATGTGAATAGAGCAAGGCAAACTTTACCCTTTCTCAAGCTTCTCCCCTTTCCTACGGCAGCATCTGCTCTTTTGTGTGTAGACAAGAGGTGAGGAGGATTGGTGGTGGTGGTGATGAGGAGGCAGGGAATGCTCCTGTGGACCGGCCCCCAAAGGCTCTCCCTTATCCACAAGAAATAAGTGAATCTAATCACCGGATCACTAGCCTGGCTTAGCTCATTATGTGCCTGGGCTAGTGGCTGAGGGGTTATTTGCAAGACTGGCTAAAAACTCCTTCCCTTTCTTGGGTTAATGCACTTGTCCTTTGCATTTGCCATCCAGACTTAATCCTTTACAATATAGGTACTAACCTGTCTGGTGTGAGTTCTCCCCACCAAAGCAGGCCATGGGACTTAGGTGCAAATAATTCATTAGGGAGGTCATCTCAGGAAGCCTGAGTGAGGGAAGGGACAAGTGAGATGGGAAAGTGAGCAAAGCCAAACAAAGGTGGGTAACCGAGGGGACTCTGGGGAAGCTTCATTCTACTGAGAAACCATGCCTCAGAATCATCCCCCTAGAGAGCGGAGGAACTGGAGTGTTATTCCACTCCCACACTGAATTGGCTAAGAGTTGCCCCCTCTGCCCTGGGTGTTAACTCCCTACACATCTGGTTGAGCCTGCTTGTGGCCAGGCAAGCTCCCTGTGGCTGGAGGAAGCCCACAGGTTGAGAGGACACACAGCCACAGATGCTCAAGGTGGACAGCTCGTGCATGCAGGAATTATTGGCTATAGCTGCAGGTGAATTCAGGTGGGCCAGGGGCATATGGGGTAGAGATCAACAGTGTCTGCTACCCATGCCTGGACTCTAGTAAAACCTTTATTTCGAGGTCACTAGTGACATTCAGGGTCAAAAATCCCATTAGCAAGCTCTTGACTTACTGTCTACATCCTCTGCAGCAGTTGGTTGTCCTGTGACTCTGCACTACCCTGGTTTCTCTCTCTCTCTCTAATGGCTCCCTCTCTTTCTCACTCTTTTTCCCTTTTCCCAAATGTAGGTATTCCCCCCAATATCTTTGTTTTTTCCTTGCCCATACATAAGCTCACCAACGTCTGATATGATGTGCTATATCGGAAGCTGTGGCCTCTGCCTATCTCTCCAAGTCTGGCTCTGTGTTTATAACTGCCTCATTGAAATATTCATTTAAGAATCACTTCAACAACTTAAACTCAGCATTTCTGAACCTAACTCATCACCTGTGACCTCCTGCTCAAATCAGCTGCATCCTGGCCTTTCAAGTTCGCTCCAGGGCCGGCCACACTGACATTGTCTGGGGGCTTGTGGAGGCAGAATCTTAGGTCCTGCCACAGGCCAACGGAATCAGGATGTGCATTTTTAACAAGTCTCAGGTGATTTGTGTGCACATTAATATTTGATAAGCATTGGTCTACACTATTGATTCTCTGGATTTCTATTAATGGCACCAATGTTTTACCAATTACCCAATCTTAAAACTGCATTTATTTGAATCCTAGGAATAAGTATCCACTAGCTTTCTCTAAACCAGTATTTCTAGGGACTGAGGTCTCAATTAAACAAGTAATAATACTACTGCTGTGTTTCTATTGAGTAAATATGGGACATCATTACACATATAATTTCACTTCAATAAATGCTTATGGGACTCTTGCTCAATGACTGGCTCCACTTAAGCTGTGATGATGTGATGTCGAACTAGACTCAGGTCTTACCCTGAGAGAGATCACAGTTCAGAGGAAGAAGATACAAATCAACACCAAGTTGAATAAATAGGAGATGCTTTGGAAACAAAAAGAGGGTCCTAACTCCAGGACAGCCTCCTAAAGAAGGGACATCCATCCGGAAGGAATGCCGAGGTTGTATATGCCAGCCAGGAAAGTCAGGAGGAAGAAAGGGCTCTGGCAGGGGGATGGCTTATGCACACGCTGGAGAGTGAGGTGCATCTGGGGACTCTGACCTATTCCCAGGTTTGTGAATTGAGGGGAAATCACTTCACCTCTCCTGCCTCATTTGCTCAAACTTAGAAATGGGAATAATATATTCTACCTTCTCAGGGTCATTGTAAAAATTAAATAATAAGTAGGTTTCAGAACTGCAATTACTTGCTCCTCATAAATATTGATCAAATATAAATTGTCAGCAATCAGAGCATGGGCTTTAATTACAGAAAATAATCATGGTGTAGTGGGTAGAATGGTGGCCCCCGAAAGATACGTCCATGTCAAATCCTTAGAATCAGTGAATATGACTGTGTTTGGCAAAACGGTCTTTGCAGATGTACATTACGGTCTCAAGATAATGTCGTCCTGGAGTGTGTGGGTGGTCCCTAAGTCTAACCACTAGTGTCCCTAAGAAGAAGAGCAAAAGACACAGAACAACGGAGAGGCTATGTGAAGACGGAGGCAGAGATTGGAGGGATGCAGCCACAGGCCAAGGGACGTCCTTTTGGCACCAGAAGCTGAGAGAGGCAAGGAAAGATTCTCTTCTAGAGCCTTCAGAGCTTGGCCTTTCTAACACCTTGATTCTGGATTTGTGGTAATTTATTATAGCAATCACAGGAAATGAAAACACATGGTCACTGATTCTTGAGCATTCTGCACATGCCCGGTGTGGGTTCCTCCTCAATGATCCTTTGAAATGATGCTATTATTCCCATTTTATGCATAAGGAGTCCAAGGAGGTGAAGCACCTCTTGGCTAGCTCATCCACTCACTAAATATTGACTGACTTCTCCACTGATCAGGAACTGTACAGAGTCCTGGAGGCCAGAGTGGTGAGCAAATAGATGCCTTTGTTGAGGTCCCAGGGCTTTCAAACCAGAGGAGGAACAACCATCTATACTGTTTTGACTAGTGGCCCCCCCCTAATTCCTGTTACCCTGAACCTTGGGGTGCAACCTCATTTGGGAAAAGATTGTTTGCAGACATAATCAAGTTATGATAAGGTTATAGTGGGGAAGCTTGGGTCTTTATCCAGTGACTGTTGTCCTTATGAGAGGAACTTGGATAGAGAGACACAGGGAGAATGCCGCATGACAATGGAGGCAGAGATTAGAGTGATGTGTCTACAGTCCAAGGAACCCCAGGACTGCTGGTCGCCACCGAGTCAGGAAGAGGCCAGGAGCCTTTAGAGAGAGCATGGCTCTGCTGTGACACCTTGGTCTCAAAATCCCAGCCTCCAAAAGGGGGAGGCAGTAAACATGTTGGGTTAAGCCATCCAGTGTGTGGTAATTTGTGACAGCAGCCCTGGGGAACTAATATGCCACTGAAGAAATAGACATAAAGGCAGACACAGGGCAGAGGGAGACTGGAGACAGGGAGACAGGAGAGGAGAGAGACAAGGTGAGTGGGAGGAGACAGAGACACAACACACAGAGATGTAAAGAAAGGAGCAGAGACATTAAGACGAGGAAGAGACAACAGAGACACATGGAGACAGAGGGACACAGAGAAATATGGAGATATTCATTCACCTTTGAGCACCTGCTGGGTGCCAGGCCCTGTGCCCTCTGGAGATAAGCTCCCTATGTTGATAGGGAGCTGAGGCAGCCAGTGCAGGGCGTGGGAAGGGCGGGCAGGGAAGGCTTTACCTGGATGGGGTGCTGGAACTGGGATCTGAAGGTGGGGTAGGAGCTGAATGTGCAAAGAGGAGGAGGATCTGGGCTGGGGCAACAGAATGTGCGAAGGATCTGTGGCTTGAGGATGACCGAGGCTCTGGAGGGATGGACCGAAGGTCAGAGCCCAGTGGGGTGCACAGCCTGTAGGGGGGGCCAGGACCACTCTCTTCCCAGCCCTTCTGGTTTCTCTTCTAGGGGCTGCTGGGTCAGTATGCCTGTCGGTCCATCTAGGTGGTGTTCGCCTTCCCTTTTTCATCCTCCCCACCGCCTGCTGCAGGGCGAGGTTGAGTGCCAGCTTGAAGATCCCCTTGTCCTTGAGCACAGCGGGGGCCCGGAGAGGCGGCACAAAGGCGTTTTGTATGGCAGCGCCCAGCAGCTTCTGGGCGCGGGAGCCGGCTGCGCCTTGAATGGGCCGTGGACAAAGGCATCCGCGCCAAGTACCTGTCTGTAATTGGAGCGTCCACGTGCAATGCAAGGGACAAAAGGGAGACGAATGGCTGCCGGTAGGCTGCCCGTTGCTATGGTTTCCGCGGGGCTGCTGGGGCGGGCGGTTACCAGGCAACGGGAGAGGAACCAAGACAAAGAGAGCCCCACTCGGGAGAGGTTTGGGGCAGGTGTGAGTGTGAGCTTGGTGAGGTGGGGAGGAGACAGAGAGGGTGAGGGAGAGGCGGAGGCAGACACAGGGCAGAGGGAGACTGGAGACGGGGAGACAGGAGAGGAGAGAGACAAGGTGAGTGGGAGGAGACAGAGACACAACACACAGAGATGTAAGGAAAGGAGCAGAGACATTAGAGATGAGGAAGAGACAACAGACACATGGAGACAGAAGGACACAGAGAAATATGGAGATATTCATTCACCTTTGAGCACCTGCTGGGTGCCAGGCCCTGTGCCCTCTGGAGATAAGGCTGTTAGCAAGACAGACGCCATCCCTACCCTGAGAGAGAAACGGATGCTTTGGTGGAGCCAGAGGGAGAGACCCTCTTCTCCATTGGAGTAACTAGGGCTTACTCTTCAAGTCTGGTGTCCCCTGGAAGCTGGTGACTCCTGGATAGAGCCACTGCACCCTTCCTCCTATCTCTGGGCAGTGTCCATAGGCAGCTTCACTCCTAGGAACCATTTGTGCAAAGTGACTCCTGGTTGAATGGCACATGGGCTCTTGGGAGTAGCTCTCTTTGGTTTCCTGCCATGATGCCTGAATCTCCTACCATTGGGGCAACCTTGGACAAGTTACTTCACCTAATCATTATATGGCTTCAAATGTGTTGCCCTGTTACTCGTTCAGTTCTGTGTAGTAGATGTGGTCATTACACTCACTTTACAGGAGTGGAAGTTGAGGTCCCAAGGGATGCAGTGCTTTGCTGCAGGTCAAACTGTCCCTGAGTGGCAAAGCCACTAAGGTCTTCTGATTCCCAGCCCAGTATTCTTCTTCTGCTTATACCCTTGTCTGGATCAAGGCTTATTTATTTTCAATGAACAGAAACCTACACAAAGGAACTCTAGTAAGATGGGGGATTTATTGGAGGGGCAGTGGAGGGACTCCCAAGACCCAAGGGCAGAACTCAACTGATTTCATCAGCATGCTGAATTTTTCTCAATTTGAGACCACCTAATGGCTCTTCTCTGCTTTTCCTTGCACACTAGCTCAGTTCACAAGATTTAAAAAATGCCAAAAATGACCTTTAAGGAAATCCTCTTTCTTTCTTATTTCAAACTCTCAAGAGAGAACCTGATTGGCTCCCTAACATCAGGTATACATTTTTGGTCCAATTAATTGGCCAGGGGAGGCACCTAGCATGTAACATGACTGGCTACTTGTGGCCAACTCTTCAGCAAGGGCTATCAAGACGGGGGATATGGACAGGACAGACCCTGAGTTATATACATAAGCACACTCACTTCCATTATGGGGATACCAAGATTAAACTCGCCAGCTCTTAGGGCTGTTGAAAGGAGTTCATACTTATTGAAGGAGTTTACAAACTGTGAAGTTCCCCAAAAGGGCCAGCTGTTATTAAGACAAAACACCCACCCCTCACCTCTTTGCTAAAATCACAGCCCTGATCCAATGGGGCAGCGAGCAAGAAAATTGCTATTGATGAGGGAGTGAAAGAAGGTGGGGGGGATTCAGAGACTAGGTGGGCCAGGGTGTGTATCATGATGGAATGAGTCTGAGGAAGGGGATGTCATTCATTCATTCACTCATTCATTCCCTTACTCACTCACTAAACCCTGTGAGCCTACATTGTGCCAGGAACTATACCAGAGAATGGAGACTGAATGGCGAAAATGACACGGCTCTTGTTGTCCAGGGATGCATAGCAGCTTGCGTGACAAGCACATAACCTGCCAGTTTCTAAATATCTTGAAATGTGCTATAAGAGAAATATAATGGGATCAGAAGGGGTGACTTGATTCATCCAGAAGCACCAAGGAAGGCCAAGTGCAGGTGAACCCAGAAGAGTGTTTGAAGGGAGAGTATGATTTGGAGAGCCAGGCAGGGTAGCATTGGAGTGAGTGGTGGGCCTCAGAGGCATTCTGAAAGAATCCTAGGTGCATAATGAGCATGTAGAAGGCAGAGAGTCCCCCAGGGTGTGCAGGGAGTGGGGGTTGGTGGGAGCAATGGCAAACAAGCCTGGATATCATTATGGAGCTGAGATATTTGTACTGTATCCTAAGGACACTGGGAAGCCATTGGAAGGTTTTTAACAGGGCTGGGGTTTCAGATTCATCTTCCAGAAAGATCTCCGTGGCTGTAGCGCCAAGTAGATTGAATGGGAACAATGGCTCAGGGAGGTCCCAGAGAAGGGTGTTTCAGATGAGAGTGAGGGGATATCAGACAGTGCCCCCACCCAATTTTGATGTTCTAATACCTCTCCTAGGGAACTTAGCGAAAAATACTAATCACAGGGCCCGCCCACCAGCGATAGATTTACTAGGTCCCAGATGGGGCCCATTAATCTGCATTTGTAAGTAGTTCCCTAGGTGATGAGTAAAAATGGTTCCGAGACCATTCTTTAAGAAACTCTGGTCTAGGTGTAGGAAGGTACAGACATGAATCAGGAAGTAACTTAGAAATGTCTTGCCAGTTACCACTTTAAAACCAAAGACCATTTTATGGCTCTCATGGATTTTCACAAGAGTGGTTATAATTGGTTCATCTTTATCATTTTACATATATATCATGCTACACACTCAACTGCCAACATCTGTTGCTTGTAACCAGGGAATAAGAGGCAGTGGGATGAAACTTTAATAGTTCCTCATTCTCACCATTTTTTACCTGCCTTCCCATAGCTCTGATGCAGTCAGAGTAATGAAGGGGAAGTTGAACTTCATGGAATACTTTCTGCAATTTTGCAGTGTCACAGACCTGGTTTGGCATTCCAACCTATCCCTTTTATAAGCTGTATGATTTGGGGTGAGAGACTTCACGTCTCAGAACCTCAGTTTCTTCTTCTGTGACAAGAGGCTAATTAGACCTTCCTTCAAAGCATTGACTTGAGGACTAAATGAAGCAACTGAATTAATTGTTTCTACCATTATGGGTTCATAGATCTTAAGATATTTGACGTGCTTAACTCCATTGCACTATTATTATTTATGCTCAAGTTTTCCCATCTGTGGCTATTGGGAGACTATTAAAGTTGGCCCTTGAGTCCTTTGGAAATGACCTTAATACATCAACAACTTTCTTATCCTTTGGCATGATAATGCTCTCAGGCTCATCTTGTATATTTTCTGCCCATGGCTGGGAGTCAGCCATTTCTCCAAGGACCCCTGATTTTTTTTGAATGGGAAAATGGTATTTGAGACTGTAATCTGGGTTTTAGAAGGGCTTATTGCTCCTGGGTTAGCTACTGGTTCTGGGCACTTGAAGAAGGCAATTAGGAAATGCATTTTTTTAAAGAGAAATTGCACTATGGGTTCATCTTGATATTTCTACTTCAAACTGAGGATACATTGTTTTTATTTTGATTCTATATTTGTAGCTCCTCTTAAATGGAAAACCTTGATTTCTAATGACAAGTGAGCTGCTTACTTGCTTTATTTTATAAAACACAAATATATTGTTTCAGAATCACAATAACAAACGAACAGTATAATTCTCAAAAAATTTTATTTAAGAAGGATCACCAGGCAGCATTTATTCAGGTGCTTATTCTGTGCCAGGCACAAGCCAGGGAAAGCGGTGTGATTATTTTCCCCACTTTTCTGATGAGAAATGGAGGCTCAAGAGGTCACAAAGTTACAAGTCAGTAAGTGATGACGGTTAGTACTTGAACCCCCAAGTCTCTGACTCCACCACTGCCTATTGCTTTAGGTTTCCTTCTCCCCAACCCTTCCTTTTGGAATTAATAATGTGCCTGCTCTCCAAGTGCATGGGCCACCTGGGTATTTAATACTCCCAAAGATGATTTGGCATTCATTATTTGGAAACGCACAGGTGAGAGTGTGTGAGAGAAGCAAGCAGTTTCCTAGTCCAATGTTATTACTGGAATAGAAAGCTTCTTGAGAAACCTGTTGTCTCATAATTTCAAAGCGGCAGATTATTGCTTTCAGTTTTATTAGCTGATGGGTCCTGTTTAAAGGTGTTGAGTATTTCTCACCTGCTGATGGATCATTTTAAGTGGGGCAGGCAAATGGGAGGGGTCATCAGGGCTTTGAGAAATGAGATTATCAGGCACAGGCTTGAACCGACCGGGGAAATTTTAAAGGGGGTCATAGGCTCCCCACCTTTGGGTGGTTGTTCAAGCAGTTTTCTCCAAACAGAGTATCTGCCTGAACAAGTAGTATTCAACCCCAGGGACCCAGCTTCTTTTTGAAGCTTTCCTTGGTTTTCAGCCTGCAATACCGGTCCTATCAGGAAGGTGGTTGTAGGAGGTTGCATAAGAGTCCCTTCAAAAATTCATGTCCACCTGGAAAACTCAGAATGTGACCTTATTTGGAAATAGGGTCTTGGCATATGTAATTAGTCGAATAGGTCATACTGGATTGGCATGGACCCTAAATCCAGTGACTGGGGGGCTTGTGAGAAGAGGGGAGGGCACAGAGGGAAGAAGGCTTGTGAAGAGAGCAGAGGCTGGAGGGCTACAGCCATAAGCCAAGCAGTGCCTGGAGCCACCAGAAGACAGAAGAGACAAGCAAGGATTCTCCTGTAGTGGCCTGAGGGAGCGTGGCCCTGCTGACACCTTCATTTCCGATTTCTAGTCTTCAGAACTATGAGAGAATGAATTTCTATTGTTTTAGGCCACCAGTTTATGGTACCTGTTTACAGCCGCCCTAGACACTAATACAGCACCTAGTTCAGCACTGGGGGAGGAAGGCAACAGGAAAGCCAGGGAGAATCTTGAAAGATGATTTGGGTCATCCTGCTTAAAGTGGAGGATGGGAGGGGACAGGGAAAGGGCATTTTAGGCAAAGGGGCCGTCCAAGTAAAGTCCAGGAGTGGAGAGAGAGTCTGTGGTGGGCAGGGAGCTGCATGCTGGGGCAGCCTTTTTTGAGTGATACAAAGACACCTGTGGCACCAGCTGGGAAGGTGGGCAGGGCCAGGTCATTCAGTGACTTGGAGGTCTTGGAACTCAAGAAACCTCAAGGTGTTTTGTGTGGGCACTAGGGAGGTGTAAGCAGGAGAGACCCGGCAGTAACCAGCTGTCAGCCTGAGCAGTCTGGAGGTTCTGGAAGGTGAGCTCCCTGCAGGAGCGACTTCTCTCCACATTGGAATTCAGTCCAGCACTACAGGAGACATGACATTTCCTCGCAAGTGGGGCCCTGCTTCTGGGCCACCTGTGGGTCAACCTTGCATGGGGGTGAAGGAGGCATTAATGTAGCCAAGTGTCCCTCCAGCTCCTGGCCTGACTTTATCAGACTCTGCCTGGAAGTCCATCTAGGCAGCCTCTGACCTTTATTTTGTCATTTCAGAAGGTTCTGTTTTGATAAATCTTCCTAGCCAAGAGAGCTGAGGTCCCTGCCCTGCCCTCTCAGGAGAGGGGAAAGGAAGGGAGATAGTCCCTCTCTCTCCAAGGGGATGAGGGATCTTCCCAGGTCTGCTTTCACTGGCGGTTTCTGGACCTCCAGGCCACCACTGAGATAGATAGTCCTGTGACTCCTTCTGCAGAGAGGGAGGGGGGAGCAACAAGGACGGGAGGGGGAGAAGGGAGGAGAAGGTCTGTTTCAACTCCCTAGCCATTGGTCTAGCTTTCTGTCTATCATCTTTACCAACATTGCTCCTCCCTCATTTATCTGCCCTTCTCACTTCAGCTGCTGATTCTCCCCTACTGGGTATTGGTCAAAGGGAGTGAGAGGACCTGGGGTTTTAATTGCAGATGACAAAGATTCTTTCCTTGGCCAGTGTAACTCTGGAGGGGAAATCTGTCTCCCACTCTGGGGCAAATGACCTTTGAAACCAAAATCAGTCAAAGGGAGAAATAAAGTGGGTGAAACCTGTTTATTGCTTACAAGTAGTCGTCCGTGTGGCCCGCGACCCAGCTGCAGAAGAAGGGACTCCACCCAATCTCTCCGATCCAGATATGCCCTCGCTCCCCGCTTGTGAACACCTAGTGATATGGAGATGCACTAAGGCCAGGTGAGAGATTCCGGAATATTGCAATTTTACCCATAACCAAACTCTAGGCAGGCTCCTCTGAACTCTCTTCTCAACTAGGCTCTGACTTTTGGCTCTTGTGTTCCTCTCTGCCCGTAGTCAGCCTCCCACTCTGTCAGTGTAGCCCTCTATATCGGATCATGCTTGCTGTTTGACTGGGTTCCTCAGCCTCCACCATCATCGCCCAGTTGATGTCTGATCGCCCTGGCCTGCCTTCTGCAAGAATTCTAATTGATCTGTTTAGCTGGAATCCCTGCCTTGCTGCTGATGGTTCCTCTCAGTAATTTTCCACCCACAGACCTGTCCTTGGCTATAAATTCCCATTCTTCTTTATATTGAGAGCAGAGCCCCGTCTCTTCTCTACTGTAGAACCCCACTGTAGTGGTCCCCATATCTATGGTGGAAGCCGCCCCTGAGTTTCCCTTGCCGTTCTTTAACAGGTGTTGTGAGTTTTTGCTTTAACACGGGTAGAGGATATTTGTTGAATAGATACTATAGCTTCGCAGATCTCAGCTCAGTGATAAAGCAAGATGGCTCTGGAGCCAGGACAGCTGAGTTTAACATCCCAGCTCTGCCACTTTCCAGCTGAGTGGCCTTGGGCAAGTGGCTGACCTCTCTGTGCCTCAGTTTCCTACTCTGTCAAGTGGGGATAAATACCCACATTCTGTAGCTGTTGTGATAAGGGGACCCTGTAAAGTGCTTAGTGTTTTGCGTATCTTAAGTGCCAAATAAATGTTAATTATCCTTCATAAGGGTGACTGCTTTTGTTTTTGGGAGTGAAGGATGGTTGAGTGGAGCACGGGCTTAGAGCAAACAGACCTAATCTTCATCGCTTACTTTGCTGCTTACTTGCTCAGTGACCTGGGTTAGCTCATTTAACTCTTTGAGCCTCAGTTTCTTCATCTTTAAAATGGAAACACATTTACCTAGCTGTCCAAGTGGTGCAGGTGAGGATGAGAGATAATGTTTATAAATTCCTTGGTACTTACCAGGGGCTCAATAATGGGGTGGCCCCACCACTAACTGTGACTTGGGCAAATGACATTCCCTCACGTGCCTTAGTTTTCTTATCCAGAAAATGTGGGCAATAATAGTACCTAACGTCTAAGTTTGCTGTGAAGATTTATGGGTCTCTTGTAACAAAGCTCTCAGAATTGTATCTGTATTGTTAAATATTATCATTATTCTTCCTATTATTATTCTTCCTTCTAGTAATATAAGTTGATGGCCACCACCTCTTCAGTGCTTACATTGTGCATGAGAGCCCTGTCAGCCCCACTTCACAGAAGAACAAACTGAGGCCTGCAGAGGTAAGATTACTGGAGACAGGTTCTTGGTCTCCTTGTAAGAAATAATTCAAGAACAGACACAAAAAGCCATTGAGCATTAAGAGTTTATTTGGAGAATCAAAGTTCAGAAAAAGACAAGAGTACAGGGCTGAGAACTGGGGCGTGGGCAGACCCAGAGGGGTGGCCAAGGGAATGATAGTAGCCTTTTTTTATGTAAAGGGAGATAAATATTCACTACTTGGGGTTCGAGAACACGTGGAGTTTTTTCAGAGTTCCGGTTTGCTTAATGTCGGGCAGAGGGATTTTTGACTATCTTTGGTCCCATCAAAACTGTCAGGCATGGGGAGGTGTGATTGTTACTATGTTAACGGATTTTGGGGTGGTTTGGGTCAATTTCTCCTCCACGTTAGAGCCAGCCGGTTTTGGCCAGTCTGTTATCTATACACTCACTCCACATCCCATGATAACAGCTTGCACAGAATGTGTAGAATATAAGCAAGCATCTGGCCGAATGCAAATGCTGGCGGAAGTTCTCCTCCCCCTTCCCTGCTCCTGTCTGGCTATCTACCTACTATAACACGATCACTCGCCCAAGGTCAGCCCAGCTGTAAGTGGCAGAGTTGCTATCACTCTCACCCCAGGAATGAATACAGAACTCTAGATCTGTGGGGGCAGCCACCAGAAGCCAACACAGTAGCCATCTTTATGGTTCCATGCTCCACAGCACCCAGCATCCTCAGGGAAAACTGGAGCCTAGGTGGGTGATGGATGAGCAGAGACAGCCCCTGCTGCAGTGTAAACACAGAGCAATACAGGTCAGTTCTGGCAGCCAAGTCCCCCTCCCTGCTGCTTGTTTTACCCCAAGGCCGATCTTGTCAGCTTGATCTGCCCCGAACTTCAGCTGTCCTCAGTATCTCGTGTTTCATGAATTATGCAGACTTAACAAAACGTGTGCTCCACAGATTAAAGACTCTGTTCTCCTTACTGGAAGGCCTTTCTTTCCTCCACTAGGTGTTCTTCTCTCTCTTGCTCTCACGGCCTGTTTGTCAGCCACCCTGTAGAGCACATTCCCTCTTCTTCCTCTCACACAGGTTCTTTCTCATCCACTGAAAACACTTTGGGGAATCCCAAGGGGTCCTGGACGAGCTTCTAGGAATCTCCCTGAGCAAGTTCAGTGGGTCAGAGCTCAGCATGGCTGGCTCTGATAACATTGGTCCAATCAGTAGTGTAGTGGTAAACTGGCTCTTCAATTTAAAAAAGCTGTGATTTGTTGCATTTGCCAATTTTCATGGTGTGAAAACTCCCACCATAGTGGATTTCAAGGCACCAGTGTGACATCACTGAACATGGACGTGGGAAGAGATGCCCACAGTCCTCTCTCACAAGCTGGTACAAGCTGGCTCCAGCACACTGCTGTTCTCAGTTCCCATGAGTGATGGAGGCAATTGTTATATTTGGTCTAGGTCTAGGTCCTGACCATGCCTGTTGGGGCCTTGTGAACATGGGCAATTTACTTAACCTCTGGGAGCCCCAGTTTCCTACCTTGTAAATGGGTTTGCTAATAGGATTTCTGTCTGGAGTCATGGTCAAGGTTAAATGAGTTGAAGTATGTCAAGTGCTCAGCACTTGGTCTAACACACAGAGCTCAGTAAATGGAAGCTACATTACCCCAGACTGGGCAGGGCCTGTATCAGCCAAGAGAGGCTAGGTGTTGGCTATGGAAGCAGATAACTCCAAATCTCAGAGACTTAACGTAACAAAACTTGGCTTCTTGCTCTTTTGGGGCGACGTGGGCATATGGGTAGGGAGCGGCTTGCTCATCGTAGGTTTTCAGGAAAGTGGGTTAATGGAGGCTCCACGTTGACGTGTGCTCGTGATCATCACAGCTGAAGAGGAGGAGCATGCTGGATTGCATCACTCTCTTTTAAACCTCAGGTCCCGAAGTGGCACATATCACTCCTACTGTATTCACTAAAGCAAGCAAATGGACACACCTAAATCCAAGAGGGTGGAAAAGACTTGCTGAGGGCCATGAGTTTGCTCTCCTCCGTTCTTGTCCCCACCACAGCAAAGAACTGAAGGGCAGAGACACAGTAGTGAAGCAGAGTGAAAGTTTTATTTGAATGCACTCTAATGGAGGAATGGGCTAGAGTCAAGGTAGATAAGGGCAAGTTTACTTGCTTATCTGGACGGGGACAGAGAGAGTGAAGACTTATGCTTAAAGCCTGGAAAATGGAGTGGAGTAGCAAAGTGATAAAGACCCACTGGAAAAGCACAGAGACAAAGTGTAGTAAGTTGAGCAGTGGAAAGTCTTTTAAAGATAAACACTCCAAGAAAGGGGAGTGTGGGCAATCTCAGAGAAGATGAGGTGCACCTGAAGACTGGGATTTTTGTCTTTTAAGGCTTTCAAGAATGGCGCCAAGGTAAAGGGCTGTGGGCGTAGACTTGTCAGATGGTCTCATCTCATGATTCTATCTCTGGTGAGAGACAATATGTTATTGTCTATAGCTAGTCCTCTAGGTAATTCTGTAGGACAAACCTTTTGTTTCTCTCTAAGATAGTGGCCTCTCCGAAGTGCTGGCAACACATCAGTTAAGACTGGTTGCCTTGCTTTAAGATAAGTCGTTGACTGAATCTAACTTCCTAATTCTCTTTCAAAAGTGGTATCTCAGCCTGAAGATAAGCTTTCCTGTTCTTATTATGCTAATCTCAGCATTTTTAAAGAAAATTAATCATGATACTTGTCCCTTGTCTCTGCCCGATCTTACCTGCATTAGCTGGAGCAAGTCTCCAGGTCAGCCCAGATTCAGAGCAGGTGGGATGAGCTCACATTGCAAAGGGCATGAGTCCCTTCTGGCTCTCTGACTTAATAATCTGATTAACTCCCTGAGTTCTTGTCCACCCTTTTTTCATCCTGCTCACTTCTATCTTCCTGCCTAACAGACTTATGCGGCTATGTGCCTGGAGAGAGAACCCCAAATTCTTGGGCAGCAGCCTTCAAGATTACCGTATCTCTCAGGTATCATTTTCTCTAGTGGCACTTAATTTTTTTTTTATTAAGCAGCTATTGTTAAAACTGAGCAGGAAGAGTGAATGTGAAGTTCTCACCATTTACCAGCTGGGGAACCTTGGGCACGTTACTGAACCTCTTTGGCCTCAGTTTCCTCCTCTGGAAAGTGGGGAGAATGGATCCTTCATCTCTTGGAGTCGTAGTGAGGATTACCTGGGTGCATGTGCACAGTCATTGTAAGCACTGTGTTGGGTATAAACTATCATTATTATCAACTCTGAACAAGCCTATGAAGTTGGTACTTACCTCTTTTCACAGTAGAGAAAACCAAGGCTCAGAGGAGTGATTTCACTTGTCCAGAGTCACACAGTTTGGAGGTTTTTGACCCCCAAAACTCTACTTTTGAGGCACTCTTTTGAGAGGGAGCCACCAGCCTTTACCTGTTCCATCTGGGCCCAGGGGGATGTTGTTGGCAGAGTCTGGGGGTTCTTCTGCAGACCAGGGACTGTGGAGACTAAACAAAGCCAAAAAGTAAACACTCATCACAATGCAAACACGCACCTGGGCCTCCTGCCTTGCTTAAAGTAAACTTCTCAATTAACACAGGAGACCTTTTTTCTTCCATAGCTGCAGGCGAGTTCCTCTTCTGGATCAATTAAACTGTTGACAGCACAGGAGTCTACATACCAATCAGTAGCCAAGGTGCCTTTGGGGGGCAGATGTGCATGTGCTCCAATGGGTGTGTGAGCCGGGAATGGGCCAGAGTCAGGTTCACATATTTCTGTGTGATCCTCGCATTTACATCACAGCCAGTACGTGGCACACAGGCACATACACACATACCTATGTGCACACATGCTCACATACACACAGTTATTGCACTGGGATATTCCCCATCCCATTCCATTCCCCCCAAAATGCTGGTTTCAATCTACAAAATTAATCTGATGGCACTGTGAATAGGCTGTAGCCCACATTCTGAAAAATGTTGGGCTAGACCATGGTTGCCTGACCCATGTGTTGGGATTCTTGGATATGCTGGGAAGGTGCTCTTGCTGTGTTACCATGGGGCTAAGGACAGGTTTGTTCACAGCAGTGAGACATACCCTAGCACTAAGTGTCTATAACATCCCACTGCAGTTTATAAGCCTGCCGTCCTCTCTGAGCCTCTCCGTCTCGCTGGCTCACATACTCCGCCTCACTCACTTTGCTGCGGCTAGGCTGACCTCTGCTCTTCCTAGAACACACCCAGCTCATCCCCAGCTTCAAGCCTTGTCTCTCACCTGGTCCTACTGCTCTGAACCTTCTGCCCCATTATTCAGATCAGAAAAACTTTCACCCCCTTTAAATGGCAGGCCCCCATAATTTTCTATATGTTTACCTTGCTTTGTTTTATATGTATATATGTATTTACTGTCTACTTAAGTTGCATAAGGGCAGGAAATTTGTATATTTCATTACATCTCAGAGTCTGGAGAAGTACCTGGTACACAGTAAGTACCTAATAAGCTTTTGTCAAATGGCACATTGCCCAGCACAAAATAAACATTTAGAAATATTTGCAGCTATTTTCTAGGTTCCTTTTTTTTTTTGGGGGTATATCCCTCAAAAAATTTTAATAGCTTTATTGAGAAGTAATTCACATATCATACAATTCACCCATTTAAAGTTTATAACGGCTTTTAGTATATTCAGAGATGTGTGTAGCCATGCCACAGTCAATTTAAAAATTTTTTTTACCACCTTGTAACTCCAGGGGGAAAATATGTTCCTAGCCCGGGGCAAATAAACCTTTGAATCTGAAATCAGTCAAAGGGAGAAATAAAGTGGGAGAAACCCATTTACTGCTTACAAACGGTCATCTACTCCTGCTCGCCCAAGTCTCTCGCCACCCAGCTGCAGAAAGGCCCCACGGAACCTCTCCAGTCCAGGAGAGCACTGGCTCTCCCTCCCCCTGTAATTACCTATTGATATGGATGTGGAATACATCTCTCCACCCCTTGGAAACACTTATTGACATGGAAATGGACTAAGGCCAGGTGAGAGATTCTAGAAATATTGCAATTTTACCCACAGCCCACCCCTCTAGAAATCTCTCCTCACAATCTACTCACTCCCCGTCTTCCGCAATAGCCCCTGTGCGAGAAAACTGGAGCACTGTAACCAGACTAATAACATAATAACAACAGCAGTAAAATCATGATAATCCTCAAGCCAGAGGATCCAGCTAGGTTCACATTCCTGTGTAGATTAAGTCCATAACTCAGCCACATCACAGGAGGCCAGCAGCTGAACCGGTAGGGAGTCCAGTGCACTCATCACGCGGCAGCTGCAGCCAGGGGGTGGGTCCAGGCCACCGGGACTGTAGAAGAAAATTAACTTAAGGGCAATAAGATTCATGTTTTAATGACACCAGCAGGGGCAAATCTTGTCCATCAGGTAGGATGCATGCAAGAGAGTGGTCCTGTGATGGGACAGTGGCAGGAACGGGATCTCGTCCTGGTCTAGTATACCAGCCTTTCACCCCCCTCCCTGTGCGAGTTACAGATGGGTCAGTATATAGGCCCTGGCCATAAAGATAAAGAAAACTTTCCTGCAAGATGCTCTTACCTCCCAGCCATTTTGGGTACACTACCATGATCTTTAGGGGCCAATTTGCTGTTATTCCAGGAACACACAGGAGGCCAGTTCCAGGCCTTTTACCAAGGCCAGGTGGGCCAGCCATCGCCAGTCCATTTGTCAAAATGTCTAGGGTCACATCCACTCAAAAGAGTCTCCAGGATTTAATGCATTTGAGGCTGCCCGCAGGATGTTGCTCTGCTGGCCATGTCCTGGCTTCAGTAACTCCTCTTTGGTTTGCACATACAGTTGTATGGGAGAGGCAGCAATGTGTGTGAGCATGTCCACAGGGCTCAAGGCTCCTTTTGGGGGCTTCTCATTCAAATGTAATAGCACTGTCTGTAGTGAACTGACCAGCCCCATAGGTTATTGACTAGACTTCAACAAACCATTGTACCTCTCTGTCATGAGATAGAGACCCTGGTAGGGTCATATGGTACATGAAACTTCCACTTTATCCCTAATTGCTGCACCCATCCTTGTAACACATGTCCAGTAAAGTGGGTGACTTGATTGCTCTCAATCACCTGCAGCTGGCCATAGGCTGCAAAGAGATGTCCTAGGCCCCTTTTGGCCATTTGCTGATCTGCACAACATGCAGGAAAAGCAACCAACAGTCCAGTAGCCATGTTCACACCAGTCATGTTATACCGATATCCTTCTGATATGGGCAGAGGCCCAATATAGTCTATTTGCCACCTGACAAGGGTATTGACCCCCTTACTATTGTCCCCTGTTGCTGCGAGACTTGGTGTAAGCCCCTCTTAGAACACACAAGGCACTCCTTCTGGGCTCTGCTGACTTTTTCAAAGGTCAAAGGCAAGCCCCACCAACAGGCTACAGCCCACACTGTCTTTTGCCCCTTGTGCAACAAATGCTGATGTAACCACTGGTCTACATCAGAGGCAGGCTTTCCTCCTAGCCAACACACCTGAGCCAGTGTGTCTGCTTCATCATTCCCTGGGGATGCCAAAGGCAAATGGCCAGTCACATGATATACAGTAACAGTCTTAGTCTGACCAGAGGCCCATAAGTCTTGCCACAACTCTTGCCCCCAAAGGGACCAGTGACCAGCCATCCAGTTGGCATGGTACCAGGTCAGTAGCCACAGGGTTAAACCCAAATAGACGGCCCAGCTGTCAGTGCAGACAACTGTAGGGGAGGGCTCCTGGGTGATCACGAGCCATACTGCCCACAACTCAGCCCACTGGCTGCTCTTCCCCTCTCCGTCCTCCATCCATATTGTCTCAGTCTCAGGACGGAAAGCCACAATCCTTTACTTTGGGGGCTGCCCACGACTGGAGCCGTCTGTGTACCAAGCATCTTCAGGTACAGGGGCTTTTCCCTCCTGATAAGGAGTCTCGGCTACCAATGGCTCAAGAGCAAGTTCTTCCTGCTTTCCACTGGTGTAGGTCACTGGCCCCAATAAGCGTTGGAGTTCTCCACTTAAGGGGCTAGTAGAGAGGGCGCTGTGCTGCTGTAAATATGTGCCCCATTTGGCCAGTGTAGGTGTCTGTGCCACACCATTCCGTGGCCTCTGGGGCCAGTCTCACACCCAACCTGTGATGGGATAGGTGGTTATTACCTTGGTTGGAGCTGTTCCGGTGATGGGCTCTGTAGCCAGCAAGGTGTGGTACACAGCAGCCAGTTGCTTCTCTATCCAAGTGTGCCAGACTTCTGTTCCTTTCCCTAGTTGTGACCAGAATCTAGTAGGTTGGTGTGTCCATTCAAGCTGCTGCCAAAGGCGCCATCCATAACCATCTTTGGTTACATGAATATCTAGCTCACAGGGCCCTGATGAGTCCACTACGCTCCAGGCCTGTACAGCCTTGACTGCTCTCTTAGCAGCAGTAAAAGCAGCTGCACATGTTTCATCTCAGTCCCACCTGATGCCCTTTCATATCAACCAGTATAAGGGCTTCAGAATTTGTGCCAAGTGCAGAATAAACACTCTCCAGTGTCCCCAAAAACCCTTGTAATATTGCCACAGTGGTAGGAGTAGGGAAAGTCTGGACCTTGTCTATGACTACTTCTGGGATAACTTCAGCTTTACCCCACCAGACGACCCCCAAGAACTTTACTGACAAACCAGGTCCCTGAACCTTGGTGCTGTTCCCAGCCCATCCTTTCTCCTGTAGATGTTGCAGCAGTTTAGGAACTGCCCCTTCTAAATCTGCAAGAGAATCAAACATGAGCATAATATCATCAGTGTAGTGATACAGCCACACCGTTTGTGGTTTCTTCCATGTGGCCAAGTCCTGGGCTACAAGTCTGTGACAAATGGTAGGACTGTGGAGGTATCCCTGTGGAAGGACAGTGAATGTCCACTGCTGGCCTTACCACATGAAGGCAACTATTCCTGACTTTCCTGTGCTGTGTCAATAGAGAAGAAAGCATTAGCAATGTTCACAACATAATGATATGTCCCTAGTTCATGACTGAGGATGTCCATAAGGGCTGCTATAGGGGGAACAGCAGCATGCAATGGGGGTGTGACTTTATTCAATTCCCTGTAGTCCACGGTCATACGCCAGGGGCTATTCAGCTTTTTCACTGGCCACACCAGGGAATTAAGAGGACTATGAGTGGGCTTTATGATGCCCACCTTCTCCAACTCCTGTAGAGTTTCTCCAATTTCCTTGTGCCCCCCAGACAATTTATACTGCTTAGTGTTGGTCACTCACTGAGGTACAGGCAGAGCTACAGGTGGGTGCTTAGCATGTCCCCTCAGAACTGCCTTTACCACACATACCCTCAGTCTGAACTCACCTGCAGTGGTCTACAACCACAGACCCTGCAGGATATCTACCTCTCCTCCAAATATATTCAGGGATGGGAGAAATGTACACAGTATACTCCTTTGGGGGTAAACACCCTATCCCCGATGGGATTTGGGCTTTCTTCACTCTAATTGCCTTACCACCATCTATTACATCTATACTTTAGCCATCTATCACAGCAGGGGGCCCAGGAAAATGCTCAGGGTTGCTGTAAGTCAGAGAACATTGTGCTCCTGTGTCCACCAGTGCCAGGACACCTTGTACATTCCCAGGGGACCAATGAATTGCTCATTCTACATATGGCCTCCAGTCCTCACCATGTCCCCCAAGGTGGGGGCCTTGACCCCCACCTCAGTCAGACTGCAAAACCCAATCATCCTCCTGTGGAGACTAGGGCACAGGCAGAGCCTGAGTACTGTCCCCCAGGATGTCTTGCAGGGACACATGCCAGTCATGGAGCTTTCCCTCTGCCCTCTGCGTCCTGGACCTCAGTGCGTGAAACTGCTGCTCTGGCTTTAATTGGTGCCACGGTTCTAACAAGATCCTATTGGGTTGCCCATCAAGTTTTTCTTTTACTATCCCCACCTTTATCAAATCAACCCACATCTGGGTCCTCATAATCTTCATAGGGCTCTTTGCATCTCTCCTTTCAGTCGTAGCCTGTACTTCCTTCCATGCTCTTATTGTTTCAACCTCCCCCGGACCTGCTAAAGTATAAATAGCCTCACTTATGGGTTGCCCTATGTGGAGCACCAGATTCCTCATTCCCACTGTGAACAACTCCTCATTGGGGCCCTGAGGGTCCATTATTATAGGTGATATTTTTTGTGCCCTACTCCCATAGTACCTGCTGAAGCTCTGCATACGTTTTCCAGCTAGTAGTAAATCACCCTGCTTAGGCCAAATTGCCCTGATTGCCAATCCAGAAGTGCATGATTCCCTGGGGGGTGACAGGCACTTTGCAACCACTGCCAGAGGGAAGGGTGAGTCATCAGGGAAGCCAGGCTACCCATTTCAGAATCCAACATAACAATGTTTTCCACCCCCATATCCCAAAGATGCAAAAGCCGTTTAGGCAGAGGTTCCGATGGCTTCTGCCAAAATGAGATGCTCATATCCACCAGCTCATCCTGGGTATAGGGGCAAAGCATGGACTGCGCCGCAACCTGGGAAAGGACGACTCCTCCCCCGCGGTTGTTGCATTTTTATTTTCTTAGTTACAACCAGGTGGGCCTTTAATATAGGAGGGGCTGGCGCCTTGGATGGTGGCCTTGGCAACAGTTACACCCTTGGACCCAGCCCTTCATCCTCCCGTCATATCTCCTTTACCTTCCCGGGGCTGAAGGCACCACTCCTTCCTCCCCATCCCCCATGGCCTCCTAGAGTGCGATTCTCCTGCTGTCTCCTACCTCACTGCTAACATGTCTTTCAGGAGTGCAACCTGACTTCTCAGTAACTGTATTTCTTTCTTAAGGGCATCCCATAGGTCATTGCCCAGCTCCTTCAAGGGATGCCGAAGTGTGTCTCTCTCTTTGATAACCCTTTGCAATATCTCAAGAAACAAACATCCCACAGTCCCAGTGGCCACACGGCTACTCAGGGCTTCTAAGCAGTCTTCTACCTCACAGAGGGTTAATTCCACAGCGTCTGATGTCTCCACACCTCCCTAATTCTGGGGAAAGGCCCTTCTATCTAGGAGTGCTTTACCCTAGACCAATTCCCCACTAGGGGCCCCTTGAGTGGAGGCCCCACAGACAGGGGGTTCCCAGGTGAAGCTGACCCATCCACCACTGCTGGAGGAGGGTAAGTCATCACCTCCCACCACTGAAGCAGCCACCAGGGCCTCCCCACCACCCACAGACGGTTTCCAGGTATCTCCCCACCATCTCTAGGAGAAGACCGCCCAAGCATTGCACCCATTAAGACATATTTCAGGTTCAGAGATCCTGCTGACTATGCCAGCTAAACTTGGGGGGAATATGTTCACAGCCCAGGGCAAACAAACCTTTGAAGCTGAAATCAAAGGGAGAAATAAAGTGGGAGAAACCCTTTTATTGCATACAAGCAGTCATCAACTCCTGCTTGCCCATGTCTCACACAACCTGGCTGCAAAAAAGCCTGACCAAACCTCTCTGGTCCAGGGGCACACTCGCTCACCACCCATCTTGTAATCATCTGTTGATATGGAGATGGCCTAAAGCCAGGCAAGAGAGTCTGGAAATACTGCAATTTTACCCACATGCCCCAACAAAATATCTCATATTCTGAGCTGCCCTTCCTGAACCTCCCACCTCCCCAGCCATAAACAACCACTAATCTGCTTTTTGTCTCTATAGATTTGCTGATTCTGGTCATTTCATACAAATGGTGTTTTGTGACTCCTTCTATCACTCAGCATGTTTTCAAGATCCATCCATGCTGTAGCCTGTGTCAGTGCTTTATTCTATTTATTTATTTAGGTATCATTAATCTACAATTACATGAACAACACTATGGATACTAGACTCCCCCATCATCAAGTCCGCACCACTTAACCCATTACAATCACTGTCCATCAGCGTTGTAAGATGCTATAGAATCACTACTTGTCTTCTCTGAGTTGTACAGACCTCCCCATGCTCCCCTCTACATTATGTCTGCTAATCATAATGCCCCTTTTTCCCTCTTATCCCTCCCTTCCCACCCATCTTCCCCAGTCGCTTTCCCTTTGGTAACTATTAGGCCGTTCTTGGGTTCTGTAAGTCTGCTGCTGTTTTGTTCCTTCAGTTTTTTTCTTTGTTCTTATACTCCACATATGAGTGAAATCATTTGATACTTGTCTTTTTCGGCTTGGCTTATTTCACTGAGCATAATACCCTCTAGCTCCATCCATGTTGTTGCAAATGGTAGGATTTGTTTTCTTCTTATGGCTGAATAATATTCCATTGTGTATATGTACCACCTCTTCTTTATCCATTCATCTACTGATGGACACTTAGGTTGCTTCCATTTCTTGCCTATTGTAAATAGTGCTGCAATAAACATAGGGGTGCATCTGTCTTTTTCAAGCTGGGCTGCTGCATTCTTAGGGTAAATTCCTAGGAGTGGAATTCCTGGGTCAAATGGTATTTCTATTTTGAGTTTTTTGAGGAACCTCCATACTGCTTTCCACAATGGTTGAACTAATTTGCATTCCATCAGCAGTGTAAGAGGGTTCCCCTTTCTCCACATCCTTGCCAACATTTGTTGTTGTTTGTCTTTTGGATGGTGGCCATCCTAACTGGTGTGAGGTGATATCTCATTGTGGTTTTAATCTGCATTTCTCTGATGATTAGCGATGTGGAGCATCTTTTCATATGCCTGTTGGCCATCTGAAATTTCTTCTTCGAAGAAGTGTCTGTTCAGCTCCTCTGCCCATTTTTTAATTGGATTATTTGCTTTTTGTTTGTTGAGGTGTGTGAGTTCTTTATATATTTTGGATGTCAACCACTTATCAGATACATCATTTATGAATATATTCTCCCATACTGTAGGATGCCTTTTTGTTCTACTTATGGTGTCCTTTGCTGTACAGAAGCTTTTCAGCTTGATATAGTCCCACTTGTTCATTTTTGCTTTTGTTTCCCATGCCCGGGGAGATATGTACATGAAGAAGTCGCTCATGTTTATGTCCAAGAGATTTTTGCCTATGTTTTTTTCTAAGAGTTTTATGGTTTCATGACTTACATTCAGGTCTTTGATCCACCTTGAGTTTACCTTTGTGTATGGGGCTAGACAGTAGTCCAGTTTAATTCTCTTACATGCAGCTGTCCAGTTTTTCCAACACCAGCTGCTGAAGAGGCCGTCATTTCCCCATTGTATATCCAAGGCTCCTTTATCAAATATTAATTGACTGTATATGTTTGGGTTAGTGTTTGGATTTTCTATTCTGTTCCACTGGTCTGTGGGTCTGTTTTTGTGCCAATACCAAATTGTCTTGATTACTGTGGCTTTGTAGTAGAGCTTGAAGTCAGGGAGTGTAATTCCCCCTGTTTTATTCCTCCTTCTCAGGATTGCTTTGGCTATTCGGGGTCTTTTGTGGTTCCATATGAATTTTAGAATTATTTGTTCCAGTTCATTGAAGAATGCTGTTGGTATTTTGATGGGGATTGCGTTGAATCTGTAGATTGCTTTAGGTAGTATAGCCATTTTGACAATATTTATTCTTCCTAGCCAAGAGCATGGGATGAGTTCCCATTTGTTAGTGTCCTCTTTAATTTCTCTTAAGAGTGTCTTGTAGTTTTCAGGGTATAGGTCTTTCACTTCCTTCATTAGGTCTATTCCTAGGTATTTTATTCTTTTTGATGCAATTGTGAATGGAGTTGTTTTCCTGATTTCTCTTTCTGTTAGTTCATTGTTAGTGTATAGGAAAGCAACAGATTTCTGTGTGTTAATTTTGTATCCTGCAACTTTGCTGAATTCAGATATTAGTTCTAGTAGTTTGGGAGTGGAGTCTTTAGGATTTTTATGTACAATATCATGTCATCTGCAGATAGTGACAGTTTGACTTCTTTACCAATCTGGATGCCTTGTTTTTCTTTGTTTTGTCTGATTGCTGTGGCTAGGACCTCCAGTACTATGTTGAATAACAGTGGGGAGAGTAGGCTTCCCTGTCTTGTTCCCGATCTTAGGGGAAAAGCTTTCAGCTTCTCGCTGTTAAGTATGATGTTGGCTGTGGATTTGTTGTATATGGCCTTTATTATGTTGAGGTACTTGCCCTCTATACCCATTTTGTTGAGAGTTTTTATCATGAACAGATGTTGAATTTTTTCGAATGCTTTTTCAGCATCTATGGAGATGATCATGTGGTTTTTGTCCTTCTTTTTGTTGATGTGGTGGATGATGTTGATGGATTTTCAAATGTTGTACCATGCTTGCATCCCTGAGATGAATCCCACTTGGTCATGGTGTATGATCCTCTTGATATATATATATCTTTTTCTCTTGATATATTTTTGAATTTGGTTTGCTTATATTTTGTTGAGTATTTTTGCATCTATGTTCATCAGGGATATTGGTCTGTAGTTTTCTTTTTTGGTGGTGTGTTTGCCTGGTTTTGGTATTAGAGTGATGCTGGCTTCATAGAATGAGTTTGGAAGTATTCCCTCCTCTTCTAGTTTTTGGAAAACTTTAAGGAGAATCGGTGTTATGTCTTCTCTATATGTCTGATTAAATTCAGCGGTGAATCCATCCAGCCCGGGGGGTTTGTTCTTGGTTAGTTTGTTGATTACCGATTCAGTTTCTTTGCTGGTAATTGGTCTGTTTAGATTTTCTGTTTCTTCCTTGGTCCGTCTTGGAAGGTTGCATTTTTCTAGGAAGTTTCCCATTTCTTCTAGGTTTTCCAGCTTGTTAGCATATAGATTTTCATAGTATTCCCTAATAAATCTTTGTATTTCTGTGGGGTCCGTCATGATTTTTCCTTTTTTATTTCTGATTCTGTTTATGTGTGTAGGTTCTCTTTTTCTCTTAATAAGTCTGGCTAGGGGTTTATCTATTTTGTTTATTTTTTCAAAGAACCAGCTCTTGGTTTCATTGATTTTCTCTAGTGGTTTATTCTTCTCAATTTTATTTATTTCTTATCTGATCTTTGTTATGTCCCTCCTTCTAGTGATTTCGGGCCTCATTTGTTCTTCTTTTTCCAGTTTCAATAATTGTGACTTTAGACTATTCATTTGGGATTGCTCTTCCTTCTTTAAATAGGCCTGGAATGCTATATACTTTCCTCTTAGAACTGCCTTTGCTGCGTCCCACAGAAGTTGGGGCTTTGTGCTGTTGTTGTCATTTGTCTCCCTATATTACTTAATTTCTGTTTTAATTTGGTCATTGATCTACTGATTATTTAGGAGCATGATGTTAAGCCTCTACGTGTTTGTGAGCCTTTTTGTTTTCTTTGAACAATTTATTTCTAGTTTTATACCTTTGTGATCTGTGAAGTTGGTTGGTAGAATTTCAATATTTTTGAATTTACCGAGGCTCTTTTTGTGGCCTAGGATATGGTCTATTCTGGAAAATGTTCCATGTGCACATGAGAAGAATGTGTATCCTGTTGCTTTTGGGTGTAGAGTTCTGTAGATGTCTGTTAGGTCCATCTGTTCTAGTGTGTTGTTAAGTGCGTCTGTGTCCTTACTTATTTTTTGTCTGGTTGATCTGCCCTTTGGAGTGAGTGGTGTGTTGAAGTCTCCTAAAATGAATTCATTACATTCTATTTCTTCCTTTAATTCTTTTAGTGTTTGTTTCACATACGTCGGTGCTCCTGTGTTGGGTGCATATATATTTATACTGGTTATATCCTCTTATTAGACTGCCCCCTTTATCATTATGTAATGTCCTTCTTTATCTCTTGCTACTTTCTTTGTTTTGAAGTGTATTTTGTCTGATACAAGTACTGCAACATCTGCTTTTTTCTCCCTATTGTTTGCATGAAATATCTTTCTCCATCCCTTCACTTTTAGTCTGTGTATATCTTTGGGTTTGAGGTGAGTCTCTTGTAAGCAGCATATAGATGGGTCTTGCTTTTTTATCCATTCTGTTACTCTGTGTCTTTTGATTGGTGCATTCAGTCCATTTACATTTAGGGTGATTATCGATTGATATGTACTTATTGCCATTGCAGGCTTTGGATTCGTGGTTTCAAAGGTTCAAGGGTAGGTTCTTTATTTTCTAACAGTCTAACTTAACTCTCTTATTAAGCTATTATAAACAGTCTGATGATTCTTAATTTCTCTCCCTTCTTAATCTTCCTCCTCCATTCTTTATATGTTAGGTGTTTTATTCTATACTCTTTTTTGTTTCCTTTGACTGCTTTTGTGGGTAGTTGATTTTATTTTTTGCCTTTAGTTAGTATTTAGTTGGTCTGCTTTCTTTGCTGTGAATTTATTTTCTCTGGTGACGTCTATTTATCCTTAGGAATGCTTCCATCTAGAGTAGTCCCTTTGAAATATCTTGTAGAAGTGGTTTGTGGGAGGCAAATTCCCTCAACTTTTGCTTTTCTGGAAATTGTTTAATCCCTCCTTCAAATTTAAATGATAATCATGCTGGATACAGTATTCTTGTTTCAAGGCCCTTCTGTTTCATTATGTTATATATATCTTTGCCATTCTCTTCTGGCCTGTGAGAAATCTGATGGTAGTCTGATGGGTTTTCCTTTGTAGGTGATCTTTTTTCTCTCTCTGGCTGCCTTTAATACTCTGTCTTTGTCTTTGATCTTTGCCATTTTAATTATTATATGTCTTGGTGTTGTTCTCCTTGATCCCTTGTGTTGGGAGATCTGTGGGCTTCCATGGTCTGAGAGACTATTTCCTTCCCCAGCTTGGGGAAATTTTCAGCAATTATGTCTTCAAAGACACTTTATATCCCTTTTTCTCTCTCTTCTTCTTCTGTTGCCCTTATAATGCAAATATTGTTCCATTTGGATTGGTCACACAGTTCTCTTAATATTCTTTCATTCCTAGAGATCCTTTTATCTCTTTCTGCCTCAGCTTCTCTGTATTCCTCTTCTCTGATTTCTATTCCATTAACAGTCTCTTGCACCTCATCCAATCTGCTCTTAAGGCCTTCTATTGATTGTTTCATTTCTGTTATCTCCCTCCAGACTTCATTCCTTAGGTCTTGCATATTTCTCTGCAGGTCCATCAGCATGGTTATGACTTTTATATTGAATTCTTTTTCAAGAAGATTGGTTATATCTATCTCACAAGGCCCTCTCTCTGGGGTTGTGTGAGTGATTTTTGACTGGACCCAATTCTTCTGCCTTTTCATGGCAATAGATGTGGTCACCGGCAGGTGGCTCCTGTGTCAGCTGGGAGTACAAAGTCCCTTCCTGTGCCATCTACCTGCACGCTTGTTTGTCGCCTTCTCTGCTGCCTGTGCCGTCTACCTGCACACTGGAAGCAGTCTCTGGGATAATCTCCTGAGCTCCTGTGGGCAGGGCAGCCCTCAGGGTAGCCTAGTGCACTTCGGGGGGTTGCAGCCGCACCGGGTGTGTTCTCCTGCAAGAATGGCACCCCTTCATGCCTTGTGGACCTTGCTCTGGCTTCCTCTGTCTGTCCTGGTTAGCTGCGTGCTGGGAGGAGATTCTGTGTGGTTGCTGTGGGCGGGGCTGCTCTCTGGCTGGTCTGCAGCTGTCTCGGGTCAGCTGGTTTGCTTGCAGCGCCGGCAGGGGGGAATGAATGGCAGGCTCCTTATTGGCGTCAGGGGCTTCACGGCTGTGTTACCCCCCAGGGGGTTAGAGAGCCTGAAGTTCCTCAAGATTCCCAGCCTGCTGGGCTGAGTGTGCTGGGATGATTTTGTCCAGCTGTTGAGCCCTTGTCCCTTTGAGACTTTTAAAAAGCACCTGCTTTTCTTTTGTCCCAGGGGAGGCGGCTCTGGGGACCTGCTCACAGTCTCTGTCTCGGATTTACTTTTCCATTTCTGTAATATCCAGTAAACCATGCAATGTGTGCCTGTGCTCCTGGTGCAGATTACTAGCTCTGGTTATTTAGTAGTCCTGTGCTTCTGCTGCCTCCCCACTCTGATTCTTTTTCTCCTGCTGGTGAGCTGGGGTGGGGGAGTGCTCGGGTCCTGACGGGTCATGGCTTTGTATCTTACCCTTTTCGTGAGATGCTCAGTTCTCGCAGATGTAGCTGTAGCCTGGCTGTTGTACTGTATCTCCTGGTCTCTCTTTAGGAATAGTTGTATTTGTTGTATTTTCAAAAATCTATATGGTTTTGGAAGGAGATTTCCACCACCCTACTCACGCCGCCACCTCGAGCCTCTCCTGCTTCATTCATTTTTACGATTAAATAATATCAATTGTATGGATGTGCTACATTTTATTTATCTATTCATCAGCTGATGGATGTTTAGTTTTGGTTTCATATTCTGGCTATTGTAAATAATGCTTCTATAAACATTCTTGGGCAAGTTTTGGGACAGACATATATTTTCATTTCTCTGTGTAGAAATCTGCAGGAGGATCACTGTGTCATGTGGCACCTCGATGTTTAACCATTTGAGAAATTGGCAGATTGTTTCTCAAAGTGGCTGCATTATTTTATATCCCCATCAGTGGTATATCAGGGATCTTATTTCTCAACATTGTTATATCGACTTTGGTTCTAGCCATCCAGGTGGGTGTGTAGTGATATATCAGTGTGGTTTTGATTTGCATTTCCCTGATGACTAATGATGTCAAGCATCTTTTCACATGCTTCTTGGCCATTTGCATATATATTTTAGAGAATTATCTATTCATATCCTTTGCTCAGTTTTTAATTGGATTCTTTATCTTTTTATTAACAAATTGTAAACGTTTCTTATACATTTAGATAAAAGTTGTTAATCAGATATATGATCTGCAAATATTTTATCTTATTCTGTGGTCTGTTTTTTCACTTCCACAAAAGTTTTAAAATTTGATGAAATTCAATTTATATAGTTTGTCTTTTGTTGCTTTTGGTGTCATAGCTAAGAATCCATTGGCAAATCCAAGTTCATGAAGATTTATACCTATATTTTCTTCTAAGAGTTCTGTAGTTTTAGCTCTTACACTTAGATCTTTGACCCATTTTGAGTTAAATTTATGTATTGTGTGAGGTAACTCACCCCGTTCTTTGGCCTGTGGCTACCTAGTTGTCTAAGCACTATTTGTTGAAAACTATTCATTTTTGTTATTTGCTTATTTTTTAGTGACTGGTTGGATTATTTTAATAAAGTCTATTTCCCTCCCCAATGACGTTCAAGGAATGCAGTCTGGGATAAGTCCACGGTCACACTAGAATGACAGTGCTTTTGACAGAACTCGTTTTGATTATTTTGTTCCCTGATCGCACTAAATATGAAGCTCCGCTAATTGTTCTATTGTCTTCAACAATGCCTTAGGCATAAATTGCTCCACAAATAGATGCAGTTAGATTTGGGCTGTTTTGAAGGGAGGCTTCCTGAGGTCAGTATTTGAGATTTATCGTGACAGAATCCTCCCAGTAGTCTTATTCCCCTTATTCTCTGGCAAACTATCTGGCCTACAGTTTAGCCATAACTCTTACAAATCCATCCATTTACTCCAGTAGCCCTTTGCAACCTGTGATTTTTTTGAAAGCAACCTTAGGCTTGAACTTCACACTCTGTTGTAAATAAACTTGGTTCCTTTGGGAACTGACTGGGAACCCTTTGTCTTTGGTCTACTTCACTCCCCCAGATAAGACCTTTGAGCCATAACGATGGCACTGGCACTGGGGGTAGAACATTGGTGCACTTCTGTTTGCATGACACCCCCATTTTAGGAGCTGAGTGCTCCAGCATTGTGGGCAGCAGTCTCAGATCTCCTCAGGTTGCCTCTACCACTGTGGAGAGCCCCACCCTCAGTCCATGAGCTGGGGCAAGGGCACTCAGGATCCCAGTAGTATTCTCAGCTGTGCCGTGCTCACAGTAGAGCCTCTGAGCCACAACTGGGGATGGACAGAAGAAGGGATCCCCCATCTCTCAGTTATACTTCCCAGAATTTAGCTTCAGCAACAGGTGACTGGGAGTCTGATGAGAAATGCTGATATTCTTCCCTCCCAGGAAGATAGCCCTCTGACTGGTAGCTGGAGAGAGAGGGAGGCCTGTGCTCTTGACTATACTGGTGTGGAGTGGAGTTTCCATCTTGCTGAGCTGGGAGAGGGCAGCAAGGGCATGAGTCTAGGTTCTGATACCAATGACTATCACTTTTCTTCTCTAGTTTGAGTAGAATTTCTTGACTAAATGTTTCTTTATTTGGTGTACGGACTATTTCTAGAGGCTTTACATTAAAAAAAATATTAATTTTCACCAAGTTCTCAGAGAAGCAAGTCTACAGAGCTCCTCACACTGTGGTGCTGGAATTGGAATCCTCTAGATTAAATTTAAACCTTGCTTCATTCTGCCTGAAGTCCTCTCCCTCCCCATCCAATGAGAAAACTTTCATCATGTTTCAGTACTCAGCTTAATCGTTCCTTCTCTCCCACCCTCCTCCCTACAGAGGGTCTTCTCACTCTTCCCACTATGTTATTATGACACCTGTCTGCCACACTGTGTTGCTGTTGCTTGCCTTGTCTGTGACTTCTCCACAAGACTCTCTGCTCCTCAAGGACATACGCTGTTCATCAGTGCACAACTTCTAGCATGAGGATTGGCATGTACTATGCACTCAACTAATAAATATCAAACAAAATCTATAAGGTTTTTGTGTTGGCCACCTCCTTCCCATTTCTTTTGGGTATATACGTGTTTGTGTGTCTGTGTGTGTGTGTGCACGTGCAACACACAGTCCCTGAGAGTAGAGTCACTAACAAAAATAGCTGTCATCTGTAAGTAACAGGTACTATTCTAAGCATTCTTTATATATATGAATTCATAATGCAAACCTCACAGTAACCCTACTATATGTCATTCATTGCTTAACCCTATTGTGCCTCATTTGCAATGCAAAACTGAGACACAGTGATTTTAAGTCATTTGCCCAGGTTAATACAAGTAAGGTGGAGGGCCAGTATTTGAGTCCAAGCAATCTGAATTGAAAACTATTCTGATAAATAGTCTAATGTAGGTACCAGGTACATAATGAGTGTTCAATAAACCGCAATTAGGAAATGCAAGCATCAGTGAACCCAACCTCCTATTAGGGAAAAGAATTTCTTGTATCTGGTTTTCTTGCCTATAAACTAGTCTGCCTGTGGTCATTGCTCTCCTCCTTAAATGATGAGATCTGAGACAACACCTTACAGTGTCATCTGCCTGCTACCTGGCTGATCACCTTGCTCCAAGAAGGTAGGCACCAGGGTCTGTTCTAGACCTTGGCACACCCAGCCTTGTCTCACCACTAATAAACCCAAAATTAAGTCTCTTCCAGGTCAACAATCACCCTATTGTTTTCCTGGCACTTGCACCCATTTACTTTTTAAAGGTAATTTCGTTTCTACTGCTCTGTCATCTTTCTGGAGAACACTTACTGCCATGGCTTTGTATTCATTTACTTTGGACACATTTGCATATATAGAGAGAGTCCTCTCACAGATGGACTCCAGTAATGTCCCACTTTCCTTAATGAGGGTGGCAGGTTCTTCTCATTTAGGAAACTGCTGTTACCTTGGTGACCTGGTTGGGTTCCAAAGCCCTGCATATTTCCTGACAAAGTCACAAGTGTTAAGTTTGTCAGTCCTCAGCCACCTGCAAGACGGTCACCTTTGTGGACAATGATTGCAATAATGACCAAGATGACATCCCAGTATTTTGGTATTTATTTCATACTAAAGCACAGGTATTTTATTTTAAAAGTGTGAGGGTTGTCATTATCTTTATATTTTTTTAATTGAAGAATAACATAAATAGAATGTACAAGTCTTAAACATACAGTCACTCCCAGATGAAGATCTAGAACATTTACAGCACCCTGGAAGTCTCCTTTATGCCTCTTTCCCATCAGCACTCTATTCTCAGAGGTGATCAATTCTTCTGACTGCTATGAGTATAGACTGATTTTGCCTGTTATTGAACTTCATATAAAGTAGAATCATACTGTATATATAAGATATATACAGTATGTGCATAAACAACAAAATAAGCAAGAGTTTATCCCTTTTGATTGTTGGATAATGTTCCATTGTATGGATGTATCATCATTTATCTGTTCTCCCATTAATATACACCTGGATTGTTTCTCATTTCGGACCCTTATAAATGAAACATGGACAAGTGTTTGTGTGAACATATGTTTTCATTTTTCTTGGGTAAATTCTCTTTGAGTTATGTACAGATGTATGTTTAATTTTATAATTAATGCGTCCAGATTTTTTTCTCAAAATGGGAGTAACACTGTATCCAATTTGGAATGTCACAGACTTCTGGTTGTTCCACATCCTAGTCAATATTTTATATTGGTTAGATGTTTAGGAAACCAGTTTGATGGACATTTAGTGTTTTCTTAATCTGGTTTTAATTTGCACTTCCCTGATGACTAGTGGCATTGGCTAAATTTTCTTGTGCTAATTGGTTATTTGTATATCTTCCTTTCTGGAGTGTCTGTTAAAGAGATATTACAATTTTTATCAGACTATTTTTCTTTTTATTATTGAGCATAGGAGTATGTATTATGGGAACAAGTTCTTTATTAGATATATATTATGACTATTTTATCCTAGCTTGTGGCTTCCCTCTTAATTTGCTTAATGGTGTCTTGTGAATGAAGAGAAGTTTAACGTTTTTATGACATCCAATTTATGAATTTAAAAAATTATGGTTAGTATCCTATTCTTTCTGTGTCCTATTAATAAAATTTCTATTGCTTATTACATGGTCTCCCATGTTTCCTTCTAGAACCTTTATAAAAGTTTTAACTCATGTTTAGATCTGTGACTCACCTTGATTAAATTTTTTTGGTATGGTGGTATGATATAAGGGTTGGGATTTACATTTTTCATATGAGTATTTAGTTATTCCATCCATTTTGTCAAAAAGGCTCCTTTTCCTATAGAATTGCTCTGGCACCTCCGTGGAGAATCAGTTGACTAACATGTGGATCTATTTCTAGAATTTTTATTCTATCCCTTTGATACATTTGTCTGTTTTACATCACTTTACCACGCTATCTTGATTACTGTTATTTTATAATTGTCAGGGAATGTAAGTTCTTCTTCAAGATTGTCTTAGTTTTCCTGGGTTATGTGTCCCCCCGAAATTCTTATTTTGATGTCCTAACCCCAACTACCTCAGACTTTATTTGGAGATATACTGTCTTTATAGATAGAGGTTATCAAGTTAAAATCAGATTTGTAGGGTGGGCCCTAATCTGATATGACTCATATACTTTTAAAAAGGGGAAATTTGGACACAGACGTGCATATAGGGAGAACATGGGAAACATGAAGGCAGAGATCAGGGTAATGCTTCTACAAACTAAGGAATATCAAAGACTGACAGCAGACTGCCAGAAGCAAGTGGAGACGTGTGGAACAGGTTTTCACTCACAGCTCTCAAAGGGAACAAATTCTGGCAACATCTCAATATTGGAATTTTGGCATCCAGAACTATGAGACAATAAATTATTTTTGTTTAAGCCACCCAATGTGTGGTGTTTTGTTATGGCAGCCCTAGAAAAATGATACATAGGGTTTTTGCTTTTTCATGAAACGTTCGAATTAGCTTTTTAGTTTCTTCAGTCTGAGATGTTGACTGGAATTGCATTCAATTTAGGGAGAATAGCATCTTAACAACATGAAGTTTTTTGATCCATGAATATGGCATATTATTTCATTTATTCAGGCCGTTCGTTTTCTAGCATTTTTTTTTTTAGTTTTCAGTGTACAGATCTTGCACATTTTTCATTAAATTTATTCCCAATTATTGTATCTTTGCTGGTATTTTAATAAATTCTGTGGTTTTTCTAACTTTGTTTTCTAATCCAGTCTGTTGCTAGTAGATTGAGGTTGATTTTATTCTTTAAATTTTTATTTAAATTTTATTTTGATTATTGACTTCTAAATATTGACTGTATCCTGTGATTTTTCTAAATTCATTTATTCTAGTAGATTTTTTGTGTGTGTGAATTCATTAGGATTGTCTACGTACACAATCATGTTGTCTGTCATGACTGCCATTTGTTGAAAGTAATGTGCATGCAGTAGGAAACAGCAGTTACTCCTTCAATGACCTTGGTCAGGCATCTAATCTCTGAATTTGGGGGTTCTTACCTATAGAAGGGGGTTGTTATATGGGTTGGTCTTTGAGATTCCTTTCAGATCTAAGATAATAAGAAGTCGGACTCCACCATTTACTTGCTTTGTGACCCTGGGCAAAATACCACATCTCTATGAGCCTCAGTTTGTTCACTTGTAAAACAGGCATAATGATAGTAAAATATGCATGTCATAAAGTAGTTATGAGGAGCCAATGAAATAAGCAGGGCACTTAGAAAATGGCAAGCACTCAGTAACTGTTAGATATTGTGATATAATAAAATATACCTTTGGTCTTTGTCTCTGGTTCCTGGTACAGAGCTTCTAAAAACCCTTGGAATTCCCAGAGTGGTAGGAGTGCCTTTGTTATTCATAGCATTCTGCCCCTTTGTAGATACTTGAGTTAATGATAATGAGCTGACGCAGGGTTGGCCCCTAGACAGCTTCAAGATGGGAGTTGGTCACTTTAGGCTCCCCCTGTCTCTGGCGAGGGGAGGAGGGCTGGATTAGGTAATAAATACTCTTGAATGAGACTGAGAGAACTTTCATGTTGGTGATCACGTCTACATGTGGAAGGGTGGGGCCCCCAGCTCCGTGGGCATAGAGGCTCCTGGGCTTCTGGACCTCATGCAATATGTCTCTTCATCCGGATGTTCATTTGTATCCTTTATAATAAACTGTACATAAGTCTACCACTTCCCTGAGTTCTGTGAGCTATTCTAGAAAATTATTAAACCTGAGGAGGGGGTCATGGGAACCCTTAAATTTGTAGTTGGCTGAATTTGTAGTGGGTAGCTGGAGTACCCCATTTGTGGCTGGTGTCTCAAGTGGGGACGGTTTTGTGGAACTGAGCCCTTGAATTGTGGGGTCTGCACTAACCCAGGGAAGTGTCAGATTTGAATTATTGGACACCCAATTGGTGTCAGAGAATCAAAGAATTGGAGAATTAGTTATTGGTGTTGGAAAAAGACCCTATTAGTTAATAATAATGATAGCATTGTAATGCTTTTCTGCTTACAAAGCACTTTTATATTCTGTCTCATCTGATCACCAAAAGAGCCTGTGAGGTAAGCAGAGCTCAGGTTTTTAACCTCACTGTATTGATGAGTAATGAGAAACTCAGAGAAGTTAAGTGACATGTCTAGAGCCACTCAGCAAGTAGGAGGCAGGGCTACCACCTGATTTTCTGAACTTGAGTCTTGTGTTCCCACAAATAAGGGCAGGTTGGGCTAGAGAAGTTTTGTAAAGAGCGGCCCCAGCATCTAGGGACATCATCACCAGGCATACTCTGGGGTGTGTGTGTGCTCATGTGCATGCATACACGTGTGTGTGTTTGGCTTCCTTAAAGCCAGCAGATTAGGACACTGGTTCTCAAACTAAAGGTGTGCCTTAGCATCCCCAAGGACAGTATAAAAATACAGTTGCCTGGGCTCCATGCTCATAGGTCTTGATTCATAACCCTGGAGGGGTCAAGAACCAAGAATTTTTAACAAACACCCCAAGTAATTCTGACACTGAAATTCCTCTCCTGTCTTTCTTTGTCCTTCTTTAGTCTGTGTCTCCCTGACTACCCCCACCAACCACGTGTGTATGTATGTTATCTTCCTGGGAGAATGTGTCTGAGTGTCTGTGTCTCTCTCCTGTCTCTCCCTTCTCCAGGGTCTGGTCTGTGTGTAACTCTGTGAATCTCTGCCCGTGATTCTTTTCTGTCCTGGTCCCACTCTAGCTCTGGGTCTCTTGTTTTTCCTGTCCTGCCCACTGTGCACCTGAGCCTGTGTGTGTGTGTACGGGTTTGTGTGTGTGCACCTCCGTTATATTTTCTCCATCTCGGGTCCTTTTCTTCTCTCTTGTAAAAACCCTCCTTCCCACCTCACAGCCCCTCAGCTCTGAAGCATTTATGTGCAATACAGACAGATTCTTCTGTGGAGAAGCCTGAAATTCCCTGGGTCAGACCCCAGACCCCTGCAAACCTCAGAATGTTCGGCTCTCATCACGGGCCCATCTGGGCCTGTCCCTCTCTCCTGCAGGGCTTCTCTGTCTCCTGGGGCCTTCAGTCTCCTTTGCTGCCAGAGATAAGGTGCCCTTAGTGGCAGAGCTGCCTTGGGTATGACCCTCAAAAAGACCGGATAAGAAACATGTCCTTTGGGAGCCTGGAGCGTCCCCTCTGTGTCCCTGGGCTGCACACTGACCTTCCTGTCATTGACCCTAAGTATCTCAGGATACACCACAGGCTTTATGGATGATGCCAACAGCCCTTAGGAAGATCTGACTAATTTTTATTTTTGAGCTAATATTGTTAATTCATCATTAAATAATTTATGTACCCAATATTTTTTAAACACCACTGTGTACCAGATTCTGTGTTGAGATATAGCAATGAAGGTAATAGCTGCAATATTGTAAATTTCAGAAACTATACTAACTATTGTACCATGAATTGAGAATCTACTGCATTCCGGGAGCTTAATTTATATTAGGAACTTTATACCAAAATTCCTTGCAGGAAGAGAACTTCCCCTTTTTATGGAAATATTGTAATTATCTGTTTGTGATTATTATAGCTATTAATTAACTAAAAATACACTGGACACTTACTCCCCTATTCAGGGGTGACATTTAAAATGTTTAACAAATGACCAGTTGACTAATGACTACACTGGCATCACTCCTCATTTCTATTGCAATTAGTTGCATAAACATCAAATCTGTCATTCATTCATTCATTCATTCGTTTTTTTCTTTCCTTCTTTCAGCATACTGTTAAGGGCCCACTGGGTATCAGGCATTGTGTTAGGAACTAGGGATGCAACAATTAACAGGACATCGTAAGAACTCAGGGGGGAATAGGCGAAGACATTGACCAAGTTCATAGAATGTGACAAAGAAAAATTTCCAGAGTGTGTACCTGGAAGCCTAACCTAGTGGGAGGAATCAGGGAGGGCTTTCTGGAGGAAGGGATGTTACTACTTAGACTTCAACAGTGAACAGGGCTTAGCCAGATGAGATCTCTTTCTTGCCAGTTTTGTCTGTTCCATCAGATAGAGTCTGGTGCCCTGAGCATAGTAGGAGACAAAAGTTGATGAGACATTAGTAGGTCCTAGGTTCTCAAACTCATGCCTGTAAGGGCCATGCTGGGCTGTGTTTCTAGAGCTTCTGTTCTTTTAGAAGAAACCAGAAATCTGGATTTTCATGTAAAACCTCCTAGTCTGTATGTTGGAATTAAATTTAAAACTTAAAAAGAAAAGTCATTATATACCACAAACCAGACATCTGTGTGCTGCTCCCTTAGTTGGGGCTCCTGTAACAAAAACACTACAGACTCAAGCAAGAAAGTCTTGACTTAAGCAAGAAACATCTACTTCTCACGTTTATGGAAGCTGGAGGTCCAAGGTCAAAGCACTGGCAGATTTGGTGTCTGGGGAGAGCCCACTTTTTGGTTCAGAGGTGGCTGACTTCTTGCCGTGTTGTCACCTGGTGGAAGGGGTGAGGGAGCTCTCTGGGGTCCCTTTTAATAAGGGCACTAATCCCATTCATGAGGGCTCCACCCTCATGCGCTAGTCACTTCCCAAAAGCCCACCTCCTCCTGCTATCACCGTGGAGGGTAGCATTTCAACATATGAATTTTGGGGGAGACATATTCAGTCCCTCACAGCTGCCATTCCTGACTTAGAAGTCATTTCCTAAAAATAGGATGAGAGCGAGAGGAACTTACATTTACTGTGCAACAACGTTGTTCTGAACAATGTGCTACATGTTCTATGGATCTTCATTATGACTATTCATTGCATGGATATCTCTATTATCTTATTTAATCTTTGCAACAATCTCATGGGGCTGGTATTATAATCTTTGTTCAGGAAGATTGCCAAAATTAAGTCAGCAGGGATCCAATATTAAGCACAAGGAAGCTTAATATTCAAACAAAATTGGAAGTGAACTGAGAAGCGGAGAAGGCTTTTGAATTAGAGACCTGATTTTATAAGCCCCCCTTCCCCTGAGGTGCTTAGAGTCTTAAATATTAAATAGCCAGATGTTTGTCTAAAATATGTCTTTTCGTTGGTTGGGTGTCTCCACTAATTACCTTAAATACTACTGCTCTTTCCTGCAAAGTTTTTGATTAAAGAGTTTTAACATACTGGCTTAGGAACCTGGCTACCCTGTTACATATATGACCTATAAAGTTGATTCACTGTTAATTAATGTCATGTCTGTGGTATTTGAGATCCACTCAGCTAAGCAACACTGTCATACCTCCAGATTCCTGTCTCTTGATGCCTCTGAAGTAGTGCAATCTTTTTATTTGATTGTCTGTTAGAGTTGCATCCTACAAGAGATAAACAAAAAACACTTACTTTTACCCGGACTTCTGTCACTTTTGCCACTGAGCTGAGCATCCTGTAACCCTAGAGTCTTAAGAGTTTGCGTACCAGGGAGGATTCCACTGGATAAACTCCAAGGCCCCTCCCAGGATCTCCGAGTGGGGTGTAGTGAGATCGTGGATCATCAAACACACCCTGTGAAGATATTGTCTGTTCTAAGATGTGAACCCCATGAACAAGCAGATAAAAGGACTTAACTATCTCAGAGTCATTGGGAGGTCGGTCAGAAGCTGAATGGAGTAGCCACATTGCTAACATGGTGGGTCTTACATTCTGGTGTGCACTGAGCCATCAGGTCACTTGTTAGGATGCAGATTCTTTACCGCCAACCCCTGTTCTGATTCACTGGGAGTATTTGTTATAGCAGAAGGCTAAGATCTTGTAACAAGGGGCCCAATAATAACATGGCTTAGAAAACAAAGAACTTACTTCTTCCACACACATTACGGTCCAGGGGGAGTATCCCTTACTGGTGGATATCTTTGTTTCATGAGATGTGGCAGGTAAAGGATATTATTTGACACTCCTCTCATTGAGGATTGAGGTGGATGTCCCCTCCTCTTTTATCCGGGCAGGCTCTGCTACTGCTTTGATACAAAGAGGAGACATCCACTTCCCTGGTACAGAAGCTCTTCTGATGAGGATCCATGAGAGAGCTATGCAAGTGACACTGTGGCAGTTTCTGGGCCCCCGCCTCAAAAGACTACAGGCTCCCATTTTGTTACTCTTGGAATTCAGCTGCCATGCTGTGTGGAAGCCGGGCCGCCTGTGTGAGAAGCTATGGTTTCCGGTTGTCATCCCCAACTGGGCTCCCAGCTGAGCGCCAGAACTGACCTGCCAGCCATGGACGTGAATCATCGCAGAAGCAGATCCTCTAAACCAGGTGAGCCTTCCCCACTGGGGCCCCAAATCAGAGATCCACATGCCCAGTGAATGACTGGTTTTGTTTAAAGCAAGTAAGACTTGGTAAGAGTAAAGGAAGCTTGTTGTGCAGCTGTGACCCGAGTTTCTTCCATCGTGAGGCTCCTCTCTGTCTTTTATAAACTTATCATCATCCGCTCGGTCAAGGTTAGGTTCCTACCATGTCCAGGTTCTAGTCAGTGAGAGAGGATGGAGAAGACACATCTATTTCGTACTCACCTTGGCTTGGAGCCGGCACCCCTTACTTCTGCTCACATTCTGCTGGTGAGAACTCGTTACACGACTGTATCTAATTGCAGAAAGGCTGGAATGCACAGCCTCTAGCTATGCAGCTATATTCTCAGCCACTAAGAAGACAGAGGAGAGTAGATTCTGATGGTAGTTCTAGCAGTCTGGACTGGGGCACAGACATCTGCATTTTGTAAGCCCCCCAAGAGATTTGGGTGTAAGTGGTCCAACTATAGTATGAAAAGTATGAGTTTTTAACTCAGTGAGATCTGAGTTTAAAACTGAACTCTACTATATGCAAACTGGGTGACGCCTCAGAGTTTCAGTTTCCCTGTGTATATAAAAATGCAAACAAAAAACCCCTCCCACCCCATTCCTACCTCGGGGGTGGTTGTGTAGATGTGATATTGCCTAAAGTGTGAGCACAGAACTGTGGTACACAGCAAGATCTAAAAAGAAAAAAGAGAAAGGTTTTATTGTTAATTGAATTAGGTCTTACATTCTACCTTACGAAACCGATGCTCAATGCACTTGGTCATCATACTTAAAATCTCCCTTTTTTCTCTCATATCCACCTAGTCTTACCCCTATTGTACAGACAAGGAAACTGAGGTTCAGAGAAACGTTGAGTAAGGAGACCAAAAACACTCAATTGGTAAGAGCTGGCATCAAAATTTGAGCCCAGATTTATTTCTGATGGTGTCTGATTACAAATGCTATGCATGACACAGAAGTAAAGAGAAGCTGTTGGTAGTTTGGGGGCAAAGAAGGGGCATATCAGAGCTCTGCTGTTGAGAGAGAAATATGAAAGTACTACTATGAGATGTGTGCAACTGGGGAGAACTGGAGGCAGAAGGGCCAGGGAGGTGAGGAGATCTGCACAAAGCTAATTGAAGTGAAGGCTGAGTGCATCCTCTTTTTAAAAATTGAAATAAAGTTTATTTACAATATTATCTTGGTTTCAGATGAACAATTCAGTGATTCATCAATTATGTATATTATGAAGTCCTCACTGCAGGTGTAGTTACCCTCTGTCACCATAAAATATATTACAATATTATGAGCTATATTCCCTATGCTTCTATCCCTATGACTTAATTACTTTATACTTTGAAGTTTGTGCCTCTTTAAAATAGACAAAACAGTAATAGGGTCATAAGCATAGAGAAGGCTGAACTCATTCTTGCCTCATCCACTGCAGTTCTGCACCTCTAAGGAGGCAGCTCCACATAGAGTGATTCCATTCTTCACCTGAGCATGGCTCTGCAGAAGTGGCTAGCTGACCATTCCACGCATGTTGGAGATGACTTACAGTATGTAGCATTGATTCCAGACCCTGATAGGAAGCTTTTTGCATGCCTCGGCTTACCCATTTAGGAACTGGGAATTACAATGCCAAATACAGCTCTTTTATAGGGAACACATGGGAAATATATTTTCCAAAGTTGAAGTCATCAACTCAATCTTAAGGTTTACTGTAAACTGAACACACAAGAGAGTAGGAAGTGCTCATTGAAGCTTCCACTTCATGATTGACTGTGTCATCATTTTGTAAATTAAAAATGTTAGGTATTACAGGATGAGGTAGTGGAGAGAGATTGGAAGATAGATTTTCTTGAGTTGTGGTTTCCATGGTGACTGAGTTGCAGACGTTAACCACTGGCTGAAATAGAGATAAATAAGAAAATGATTGTGAAGTGCTTTGCACAGTACCTGGCATGTAGTAAACCATCACTGTGTATGACATCAGTCCCTGCCTTTATAAAGGCAGCCTAGACATAGATGCTTCCCATGAAAGCATCATGGGAAATTCCCTCCTTCTCTGGGATGCTTCAGCCTGAGCATTCTGAGATTTAAAAAGGTTCTAAGGCAGTGGAACTTCAAAGGATAAACTTAGACAAGGAGTTTGATCTGTGAGTTCCCCCTTAATTCTGAAGTAGCTGTACAGTGAGGCCTCACCGACCCCAGTTCCTCTGCTTCTTGTTTAAGAATCTTTGCCACCTCAAGCTCAAGGTGTTCTCCTATATTGTCATTTAGAAGCTTTGTCAGTTTCTCCTTTCACATTTACATCTACAACCCACTAGAATTGATTTTTGTGTAGAGTATGAGATAGAAGTCAAATTCAGATTTTTCCATGTGGATGGCCAAATGATCTCGCACCATTGGCTGAGAAAGCCATTGTTTTTCCATGGCTCTCTTTTGTTATGAATCAAGTGTCTTTACATGTGTGGATTTATTTCTGAGCTCTCTGTGCTATTTCACTGGTCTGTTTATCTTTTTTGTATCAATGCATGCTCCCTTAATTACGGTGGCTTAGTAATAACGCCTGCTACCCAGGAGTGAAAATCATTTGACTTTGTTTTCCTTTGTGATAATCTTGTCTCTTTGATTTTTTCCACACATATTTTAGAATTGCCTTGTGTATTTCCATGAAAATAAAAACTTGCTGGGATTTGATTGGGATTACCGTCTTTAAATCAATTTGAGGAGGAGTGATATCTTTACAATGTTGATTCCTTTTTTTTTTTCCCACAGCAAGCCTATGAAGTAGGTTCTCTTGTTATCCTCATTGACAGATACATCCCTCTTTTTTACGTGGGGCACAGGAATGTGAACTATTCCAGTGGACTACCAAGGAGGAGGGTGGACATGGTCTGCCCCACCCAGAAGGTATATTGTATGATTGATAGTGTTTAGAATTACTGGCTTGTGGTAATAATATAAAGTAGAGTGATTGTAGTCAGTTCTATCATATGGCTCTTAAATTCTCTGTTAACCATGCACTCTCTTCCTCTCTGCACCAGGGGCAGACCATTCCTGTTTTCCTCAGCATGCCACCGATTTAACTCTGCTAATTTGATTCGCCTATGCAAAAATTCAGTCTGGAGCTGAGCAGTGCTGCAAGCAGGTGTAGGTGGAATCCTTCTTTGAGTGAGCCTAGTGGCAGACACATCCAGCTTTCAGAGGCCCCACAGGCACTAATGTGAACTGAGATATGTGGAACAAGTAGTGGTAGTGATTGTCTTTGCCTGGGTGATATAGTTGGGATTTTATTCTTGGTAATATAACCCCTGATGAAGATCCTTTGATCCTCACTGGAGATGCCAGGAACTTCTAGATATTGTTAAACTTTTCTTCTGTTAAATTTGGTAGAGGTATTTTGATTATTTGCAACTAAGGATCCTGATGGCTGTAGTTATTGTCATTAGTTATATAATAATATGCCAAAAGGTGCCAATAATAGCCTCCTCCCCTGCCATCTTTCTGCACTGCATGTGTGCTAACCTAGAATTCCAGAATACCAAATCTTGCCCAGCCTGCACATGCCAGACACTTGGTTGTCTGGAGCCAAGGACTAGACAAATACCAATTAGGACCTGTATTGTCAAGCTGGAAGGTAATGAATGGTGTCTCTGTTTGTAGTGGCCCCACATTAGGATGACTCCGTGTGTTCAGGAGCCCTCCAAGTCCCCTCTGTTTGGCAAGACTTATATGACATGTGGAAGGAACCAGCATACTGCTGGCTAAAGGACCAATAAATCATGCTGTGGACATGGGGAAACAGCTAGGCCTTCCCAGGAAAGGATTCCTCATCCAAGGGACCATTAGTAATGCCACTCTTTGCAATCATGATAAAAATAAAAGTATCAGGAAAACCACGTAGAGGCAATTCCACTGCCTACTGGATTTTTAATTTTCTTGAGGATGCCAGAGGCAATCTTGAGCCCATTATGTCTAAATGAGGCACATTATAAAAGGCTTGCAGAGTCCAAACTGCTTTTACAGCCATTAATAGCCAGACTTTAAATAGGCCCTTAAGATTGAGCGTGGCTTGTGGCCTCTGATCTCTAGAACAGGGCTATAGTATGCAGACAAGTCAGGTATCACTGGTTCAGTCATTTCTCTCCCAACCTCCTCACTCATCCCAGTTCCCATTGATGGTGGCCTTTCCGGGGAGGTAGGGAAGGAGATCTTACTAACCAAACACCTAGTCAGAGTGCTTTGAATGTCGCCGTGAGGCTGTGCACAACTGGGGCCCAGTGACTGAAGGTGTCTTGTTAGTTCCTATTCCCACATTCCTACTCCCCTATTCCCACAATATCTTGGGCACAGTAGGTCTATCAGCCAGGCTTCTTGGTAGCAAGGGACAGAAATTTACCCCTAGCTTTCTTCAACTAAAGGAGACTATATTGGAAGGCTATGTGGGGCGCATGGGATGAACAATGGCCAGAGGACCAGGCTTGCAAGGGAATAAGCATCAGCAATTCAGCAAATGTCCAGCAGCAGAAATGGTCTAGCTCACAACCTCAACCATGTGTACATCCTTCAGTCACTAGCTCAAGATTCTAAACCCCCGGAGAAAGCATGTGGCCAGAGGAACTGTAGGCATGCAGTCACTCTCCTTCCCCTTAGCGCCTATAGTGGGTGGCCACACTCATCCTTGACCCGGTCTCAGTGGGGCAGCTCCCAAAAGGGAAATCAGCGTGCCAACAGGAAGGGTGTTATATACCAGATGGCCCTGGTGACAAGTGCCTCTGGTCTAATGCGGTTGCTAAATGTTACATGTTGAACTGGATTTGCTACCCTTCCTCCTTCGGGTCGAGCAAGGCACCTCCCCATGAAGGAAAAAATAAGAAAATGATTTTTTTTTTCCTCCTCTGAGTGTGGACCAGAGAGGCTTATGATGTACCAAGAACTTATTCTAAACATTGCCCATATATTACCCTCACAACCTGTGAGGTAGGAACTTTAATATCCCCATTTTACAGATGAGGAAAACGAGGCTCACAAAGGTAAAGTCACTTGCCCAATGACACACAGTGGAGCACAGATTCAAACCTAGATCTGTCAGACTCAAAAATCCACACTCTTAACCATTCCATGCACTTCTTCCTCCTCCTCCTCCTGGTTTCGGGCAAGGCTTATCTTATGAAGACAGAAGGGCCCCCAGGACTGAACTTGATTGAGGCCCAACTGAATATGTGAACGTAGCTAGACATAATAAGAAAGTGTTGTCAGAAGGGAATGATGAGTCCAGGAAACACAAGACAGAATGAATGAGAGGCAGATGGTGGCCAAGCGCATTCAGTACTGCTCAGGAAACAGGGGGCCTTGGGCCTTGAGGTCCTGTGGCACCTGAGCCTGTGGCTGCCAGGTGCATATTGTGGGTATCATTTTGCAACTTGCTTTTTTAAATTCAAAGGGCAAAGATACGTTCTTAAAATCCCTTGTGAAGCAGTATGACTTCTGGAGCTAGATGGCCGAAGTTGAAATGCCCTATGTACTTGCATGATCCCAGGCAGGTTATTTAACATCTCAGTTGCTCTGTGGGCATAATTAGAGTCCTCCTCAAGGACTGTTATAAGGATTAAATGGTTCAGTGTGTGTGAAGTGCTTAGGAGAGTTTCTGGGACATCTCAACTCCTGGACAGATGTGTGTGGATAGCATCTCTCCTGCTTAGGGCTTAAACCCTTTGCTGCTGCAGAATATTCCACAGTGTGGCTGTTCCTTTGTCGAGGGATATGAGATAATTTCCACCTTTTGGTTATTACAAGCAACTTTAGTGTTGAAAATCCTTGTATAGCCCTCCCTGTGCACATCACATCCATCTGCATGTTTTCTCTAGGATAGATGCCAGGAAGAGAATGTTTGTATCCAAGGGCACATGCAGGTTTTGAGTTTTCATAAGTATTGGCAAACAGCCCTCTAAAAGAGCTGAACAGAAGTGCACTGCATCAGTGGGGTGTGATGAGCTAGTTCTTCCCAGGATGAATCGGCCTTTTTGGAAAAATCTAACCTGTCTCTCACTCGGTAAGCCACGCCTGTTTCGAGAGCTCAGCTGACATCTCTGGTTGCTCTTCTCTTTAGGATTGCAGCTCTGGGCCTCAAGCAGGACCTGACTATTGTTTTCCTTCCTGACTCTTATTTAATACAGCCAAGGGCTTTTGGAATCCTGGGTAATAATGGCAGACAGCACGCAGAATGGAATGTGGAACTGGAGGTGCCGAGTGTAGCTTTTGTAAAGTGTCTTTAGCATGATTTCAGCCTGAAATGGAGCACTTTACACTCAGCCTAAATTGCCTCAATCGCACCTGGAGCTCCGGGTGTGCTGCGCAGAGAGGCTGCGTGTTTCCCAAGAACAGTGCAGGCTGTCTGCCTTCCCTGGCTTGGGAAACGGCACCAGCTCACCAGAGGGAAGGAGGATTTAAACCCAGCATCAGACTTAAAACAGCATTTTCCTTTTAGACCCTGAAGTTTTCGGCCAAAGAGCCTTTTCTACGAACCTCAGGGGGGGTAACTCCAACAGAGAGAAAAAGAGAAATTTGGTCACTTAGGACTAAAATCGACCATCCTAAAATCCACTTTATTTACTTATTTATTATTTTTTTGGAGGTGTAATATTTGCAAAACAGAGTTTGAGAGAGTCTCAAAAAAGTCAAATAAACACCTTAGCAGCATCTTGGGGGAGAAGATGGGTTTAAAGCTGCCTTACATTCTCCCATTTCTTCAGCAAGTTTTTCCTCCCTTCTTCCTCAAGATTATTGCATTTGGTCCACTCTATGCTGGAGTAACTATTTGCTCAATTTGCTTTCTCTGCCTGAGGGAAAAATAAACAGTTTTGAAATAAATGTGGGCTTTGCATTCAAATGCTAATGAGGTGGTGAGGCAGAGGGTCGGACACTAAATGTGTACATTAAAATGGAAATATATAATCGATTTTTCAAACAGGGTTTCCTATTCACTGTTAAAATACACTTCTTGGGACTAAAACAAAATGAAAAAAATCACCATCTTTCTGTAATACTGGCTGAGGCAGCAACTTCTGGTGAGCTACAGCACAAACCAACTGTAGAGATAATTGTTTGCAATAATGCATCAGTACACCATTGTCTTTGTTATAATAAAAAAGGAGATTTATTTCTTAGCTACGCATGGGATTATTATCGTTTTAGGTACTTTTTCTAATGGTGTGATTCCTCAGAAAAATGATACCTTCTCTACAGGGGCAAATTAAAAAAAAGTTGATCTTTCAAAATGAATGAAGTTGAAGTTCTGCCAGTCTAGTCATTGGACCGTTGCTAGCCTGTTAGAGAAAAAGTGGGTTAAACACTAGTGTTTTGTAGCCTGAGAGATGTGGATTGTAATCCAGTCTCTACCATTTATTGGCTGTGCAGCTTTGAGACTCTTGGACCCTCTGTTTCCCCATCTGTCAGCCCAGGGCCAACAGAGGGCTGGGTTGCCAGAAAATATGGCAACGAAAACCCACTTTTCATAATAATTCAAAGTGTCTTCCTATTATGGGGATCACAGGATATTAATAATAAGATTAACTCATATTTACTGAGTGCTTATTATAGGCCAGGCACTGTTTAAGAGCTTTATTTGCATTAATGATATAATTCCCCTAATAACTTCATTAGGTAGGTACTATTATTAAGTAGGTAGTAATATTATGCCAGTTTTAAAGATATTGGTTAATTTATTCAACAAATACTTAAAGTTGCCTGTGTTTGCATTTCTCAGATAGGGTTAGTTGATTTATTCATTAAAGTATTTATTGGGTGTCTATTATGTATTAGGCAATGTGCTAAATTCTGAAGCTATTTTGTGTCAAAAGGAAAACCACAGGCCCAAACTGGAGTCACTTATGCTAGGACATGTCACCAAACTGGGGCTTAATAACCTAACCTAAATGTACTTTCAACCTCCTTCAGAAATGCAGTCAGGAATTTTCTGGTCGGCACCAATAAGGTAGTCTGTCACCCGGGCCCTGTCCATTCTCCCTAAAGAAGATGAGTTGATTCGCCTAGTGAGACTATTTTGTCCACAAAGGAAGATGACCTCACCTGAAGTAATCCTTTTTTCTGTTTATGACTTCCCTGTCCCGCCTTTAAGAACCTTTCCGTTTCTGTGGCCCTTTGGAGCCCCCTCTACTTGCTAGCTGGGAATGCTGCCTGATGCATGAATCAATTAATAAAGCCAATTAGGTCTTTAAAACGTACTTGGCTGAATTTTTGTCCTTTACCAGTTGGTGAGCAAAATTAGCCACAGTCGTTGCTCTTGTGGAAATGAGAGTCTGGGTATTGAGACAGACCATAATTAAATGATCTCAAAAATGGATATATTGTTATAAATTGAACAAAATGTAGGAGGGAACTTGCTTCTGTGAGAACATCTAACAAAGAAATCTGCCCTAGACTCAGGGATGTGTCTGGGCTAGGCTCTAAAGGAGGCGCTGGAATGAACAGGAGGAGAATGTGCAGGTGGGTGTGTTCCAGGCCCAGGGAGCAGCCCTTGCAAACCCTGGAGTGGGAAGAACATGGCATGTGAGTGAGTCCCCCTTTCACCCATTCCCATCTGTCTCTCTGTCCTGGAAAGTGATAAGGATCAGGGCATTTTTCCAGCACTTGGTCAAGTTGTTAAGCTGCTGTGCTTTGTGGGAAAGAGGAAAGGTTAGCTGTAGCAGTAAGGGTCCTGGCCATGACGTTCACTCTTGTTAGAAAACTTTTCTCCAGGGGCCTTGCAAATTTTTCTATGCATCTCTGGAAGCTGTGAGACCCAAGTCAAAGTAAAGAGAAGAAGCAACTTGGATAAAGCCTAAAGAACCAATATGGCAGCCCATCGGGGACTAATGATATGGCAAGTCTTCCAGGGAGTTGTTTCAGTCCTTGTGAAACAGGTGCAAGACCCCATCATGGGTGACTGAGACAGGACCATGTATTACACGTATCAGACTTGGGCAAGAGCATTTCATAATTGCACTTCCTCTCCTGGGTGGGGAGTGTATGTGTACCTGCTAATGAATTTAAGTCTGCCAAGTATTTTGAACCTCCCTAAACAAAATGGAATGGAAGTACAGCTTTTGTGAGTGTGAGTGTTATTGATTCTCTGCTTCTTAACAGAGCCAGAGAACATTCTTGCTAAAATGCTCTGTGTTCTGCCAGTAAGACCAGAGCATGTGTTGGAATGTTGCCAGTCACAGAGGCCTTTCTCAGCTGTGTGTGTGTGTGTGTGTGTGTGTGTGTGTGCGCGTGTGGTGCATGCATGCATGCGTCTATACATAAGGATAAACATTAGGTATAGAAACAAGGGAGAATTTACCTGGTTTTAAAAAGCTCTCAGAAATTGCCACTGGAGCCTGATTAATTGACAAGTCGGCTTTCACTGAGAAGGAAATGTGAAATTATTTTATTTTTCCCAGTAACTACGATGAGGCCAGTCTCTGTTACACCTCCCACCCACATCCCATCTTCTTGCCGCCTGGTCAGTTGGATTCCGTAACTTTTCGATTTCCCTGGGCTATTAAAACAGCCTAGTCACCAGACCATTTTTCAGCTTCAATCTTAGATTTCATTCAATGTTCAGCCCTTTGTTTCCCAGCCTTGGCTGAATGTAGGAGATGGACCTGGCCTGCTCTCAGCCTCCCCAGCACTCTACACTTAACTGTTCCTTTTTTCTGCTATGTTGAGATAGGAAGGACAGGGAAGAGAAATCATTACTTTTTAGTTTAGTTTAGTTCAGTAAACTTTATTTTTTAGACCTGTTTTAGGTTTAGAGTAAAACTGACTGGAGTACAGAGAGTTCCCATATAACCCGTGCCCCCCGCTCCAGCCCCCTCCCCCCCATTAGCACCCCCCAGCAGAGTGAGGCACTGTTACAATCCAGTGGCCTAGAGGGATACAGCATCACCTAAAGTCCCGATTTTACTTTGGGCTCCACTCTTGGGGTTTAGACAGATGTATAAGGACATGTGCCCACCACTGTAGTATCACAAAGAATAGTTTCACTGCCCTAAAAATCGTCTATGCTCTGCCTACCCATCCTTCCCTTCAGCCTCTGGAAACTACTGATCTTTTACTGTCTCCATAGTTTTCCCTTTTCTAGAATGTCATATACAGTTGATCCTTGAACAAAGTGGGAATTAGGGGTGCCAACCTAATTGTTTTGTCCTGCACAGTCAAAAATCCACATATAATTTTGTCTCCCCTAAAACTTAATAACTGATAGTCTACTGTTGACCGGAAGCCCTACCAATAACATAAGCAGCCACTTTACACATATTTTGTATGATATATGTATCATATGCTGTATTCTTATAATAAAGTAAGCTAGAGAAAAATAAAATGTTTTTTTTCGAATTGTTGAAAATCTCTGAAAAACATTCCAGTGTATTTATTGGAACAAACTCCTCACGTAAGTGGACCTGGGCGGCTCAAACCCATGTTGTTCAAGGGTCAATTGTAGTTGGAATCATACACTATGTAGTCTTTTCAGATTGGCTTCTCTCACTTCATAAGATGCATTTAAGTTTCCTCTGTGTCTTTTCATGGCTTGAGAGCTCAATTCTATTTAGCACTGAGTGATGTCCCACTGCCTGGTTGTGCCACAGTGTATCCATTCACCTACTGCAGCACATGTTGGTTGTTTCCAGGTTTTGGCGATTATGAGCAAAGCTGCTGTAAACATCCAAGTGCATGTTTTTGTGCGGTACCAAGTGTTCAACTCATTTTGGCCCACACCAGAGAGCATGTTTGCTGGACCACATGGAAAGAGTATGTTCAGCTCAGTAAGGAACCGCCAAACTCTTCCAAAGTGGCTGTACTATTTTTGCATTCCCACCAGAAAGGAAAGAGAGTTCCTGTTGCTTCATATCCTCTCCAGCATTTGATGTTGTCAGTGTTCTGTATTTTCACTATTCTAATTGGTATGTGGTAGTATCTCATTGTTAGGACATTTCTTTTTGACATGTCCTTGGTAAGCTGACTACCCTTCTCTCTCTTTGTACTAACGGCTGAATTTGTGGGGGAGCATGTCTACATGGGGGCTGGGCTGCCCCAACAGACCTTCCTGGGAATGGATTCCATCTTTGCAAAAAGTGTTTTTGCTTTTGTTCCTTCTGGGCTTCAAGAGCTTCAAAATCCATGTACTTATTTTAATGTATAACCTGTATTTATGTTAATTTCTTGGCTGAGGATTTCTATATCACATCAGGAGTATAAAAATCAGGCTCCCACCCCATGGTATGTGCATGCTTGGGGTTCTACTTTCTTACGAGAGATTTTTTCCCATTGTGGTAATGCCCCCGTCTTGTATCCCTTTCATCTACCTGAGTTTTTTGTCAGTTGCAGGCATTTCCTAGCATGCTGCTGACAGATTTTCACCCCAAGTTCTTGCCTCTCTCTTCTCTGCCTGCAAGCTTGTCTGGCTGAGCTCTGGTATAACCTGGAAGCACAAGAGAAATCAACACACTCAGAGCAACCCTCAAGGACTGGAGACAGGAGCTGATGGATAAATGGTCCATCTCCCACCCTCCATGGGTTGATTCTGAGGTGTGTTTGACACAGTCTCCTGGGGGTCTCCAGGAGGACCAAGCCTCAGTTTCCCCCAGAAAAAACTTCCTTACCATGCAAACTTTATTGACTTTTCTCCTTTTTCTCTCTTACTTGTCCCACTTCCTCTGTGCTTTGTGGGATCACCTGCTCAATAAACTACCTGAACCCAAATCCTTGTTTTATGATCTGCTGTGGAGGAGCCCAGACTAAGAGATCACCGAGAGCCCAGCCAGATGGCGCACTCATTTACAGCTCCCTTGGGCTGCCAGGAAAATTTTCTCTATTCTTTGAGAGGCTCAACTTTATGCAAGGGTCTCACATCATTTCCCCTCCTTGCAGAGGTCCAAGGTCATGTTTCTGTCATCCTGGTGCTATTGGAATGCCAGCCCCCCAGGGTGTCGTGGCCTATGTGCTGTGTCTGATAGCCCCTGAGGTGCCCTGATCTAACCTGGAGCTGACTCCCATGTTTCGTTCTTTTCTCACTTCTGACCCCTGGGGGTGTCCTTTTACTTATTTTTGAACCTGGCTCTGTATTAATTTTTCTCCCCCAATAATGTGTGTTTGTGGCACAGGGGCCATCTACGCCAGTCAGTCCACCGTGTTGCTTGAAGTCCTAGTCTTTCAATCAACAGCATGGTCAGACGCTTCTACTCATTGGGTTTATAGCAGTGAGAAAGCAGGAGCCCCTGCCTCATGGCACTTACATCCCAGTGCAGGAGACACATACTGATAGGTAACTAGATGTATAGGTCAGGTGATGATGGGTGATATGCAGAAAAATAAAGCAAGGTGAGGGAGAATGGGGGCAGAGGAGAGGCTGGGGATTGCCATTTTACACTGGGCAGCCGGGGATGTCTTCATTCATAAAGTGAGTTTTGAACAGAGACCTGCACAAACGATGTGGCCCTCTGGGGGAAGAGCATTCCACGTAGAGGACAGAGCAGGAATGAAGATTGTAAGGCAGGCACCTGCCTGGCCAGCAGGATGGAGTGAGTGAGGGGACCCCAGAGGAGTGAGGACAAAGGGAGCTGGGGTCAGACCCTGTTGGTGAGGACTTTGGTTTCTGGTACGAGGGAGGTGAGTGACAGGACCTGGCTTCTGTCTCCAAAGCAGTCCTCTGGCTGCTGGGCTGGAGAGAGAACATGGGGAAGCGAGGGTAGATCGGGGGTCTGGTCGGCAGCCCAGTGCCATAATCTAGGTGAGGGATGATGGGGGCTTAGATCAGGGTAGCAGTACAGAGGTGCTGGGAGTCAGCTAGACTCTGGAAAGATTTTGAAAGGTGGATTGCTGATGGGTAAGATGTGAGATATGATGAAAAGAGAGGAATTAAGGATGAACCCAAGGGTTATGGCCTGAGGAATGAAATGAATGGAGTTGTCATTTGCTGAGATGGGAGGGGCCGTTTGGGAGAGAGAATGGGAGTTCAGAATGGGACGTGTTAAGTCTGACATGTCTACAGGCATCCAAATGGAGATGTCGAGGAGTCAACTGATCATAGCACTGTGGGACTCCCAAGAGGCCATGTAGCTCACAGGCTAGTGGGGAACCCTGGCAAATAGACAGGCAAATTCTCGCAACATGTAAGTGTGACCATGGAGTGAGTGCGGTGGGAGGGCCAAGCACAAAGGAGGGGCAGATTGGTGGTGTTGGAAATGCCCACTCCCAAAGTAAGTGATAGTTACGCTGTGACCTGAAGATCAAGTAAAAGAAGCCAAGTAAAAACAGGAGAACATACTTCAGGCAGTGGGAACAGCCTAGGCAAAGGCCCTGAGGGGAGGAAGGGAGAGCATGCTGCCATTTTGAAACTAAAAGCAGGTGAGTCTCACTTAAAGAAGGGAGTGGAGGGGAAGGGTGGAGAAAGATGCATGGAGTGGTCAGATACTGCAGGACCTCAGAGGCCATGTAAGGTGTTTAGATTACTTTGTGAGCATACACTGGTGTAGCTGAAAAATTTTAGCAGGGTGCTGATGCGGCCGGGTTAACAGATGCTTCTCCTCTACAGAGACCTTCCCCCAGGGATGTTTTGAGCCAAGCCCTGTGAGCTCGTCTCCCTTGGGCGCCCGGAGCCTGCCTTCTTGTCGATACCCGTCAGCTCTGCTCTGTCTCTCATCAGGCATGACACATCTAAGCAGGTCAGGGAGGGCAGAGAAGGTCCCTGGCAACTTTATCTTCCGATGGCCAGGCACAAACTTGGGGTGGGGTGGGGGGGATAATCTGCATGGACAGCCTGGCTTCTTACACTGAGCTGGGGGCACCCATGGGAATAGGCAGACTGGGGTGCTTCCTGGGGCAGCATAAGCAGAGTGGGTTTCTCTTTCTGTGACCCATGAGTTCTCTCAAAAAGCCTTAGGCTTTGGCAAATAAGATGAATAAAATCTGAGGCTCCAGTTTGGTACTGATAAAGGGGATTTTTACCCTGGACAGCTTTTTTTCTAAGTCACCAGATGGTGCTAAATACTGGGGCATATGGGTATTTAAGATGCATGTGTAGGTCGTTTTTGGAAAGGTACTTAGACAATTCCCCTGTTGCTTTGGAAGCAGGATAAATTTGGATGTGGCAGACTGAGGGCAATTGACAGAGCCTCTGAAAACCTGAGTTATTATATTAGATCTATCATTTACTGTTAGGCACGGGGCACATCCATTGTCATACCTAAGCTTTCATTTCTTCACCTTTTCAATGAATGGGCTAAATTTGACAACTTAGATGAAATGTACAAATTCCTTGAAGAATACAGCATACCAAAATTAAGAGAAGAAGAAATAGAAAATCTAGATAGCCCTGTATCTATTTAATAAATTGAATTCACAGTTTCAAACCTCTCCTTGCCTTTCTCTCCTGTGCCCCCTGCAACTACAGGCCCATTTTATCAAATATTTAAGGATAAAATAATGCCAAGATGACACAAGCCCTTCCGGAAAATAAAAGAGAATTATTTCCAACTTGTATCATTAGGCCAGCAAAACTCTCATAAGAAAATCTGAAGAAGACATCATAGAAAAAGAAAATAATAGAACAACATCTTTCATCAACATAGACACAAATTTCCTCAACAAAATATCATCCAGTAAAATTCAGCAGTTCACAGCAAGGAGAAGTTGAGATCAGCGCCACGGATGTGTTGCATTCCATTCTTCCATAGCAAGCCTGTGACAGACATCACTGATTGTTTTCCAGCTGAATCATTCTCAGCTTAGCTCTCCAGGCAGATACCACCATGTGAGAAGAAATCTGACATCTTAAACTAAACGGGTCCTACCAAAATAAGGCTGAGAAACTGTAATTCTATTATCCTATTAAATTTTGAGGTCATTTTATAGGCAAACATTTCTTTCAGTGTGGGATGATTTACTCCAGCCCAGGGAGGGAATAGCAAGGGTCAGTTGTTTTGAGCAATCTACACAAAAGAAGAAGTCATAAAGTATTAAATGCCTGTAAAGACCATAACCTTGTTTGCTCTCATTTATGGCAGTATCCTCAGCCCCCAAGGACAGTCTACACAGTAATATCTAAGACTGTTAAATTAAGGAATTCTGAGGAAACAGATAAGTGATTTTATCATTGTAGAGTTGTTATGGTTACTGCCATTGAGTCAAGGATAACCATTCACAAGTGATGAGATCCAAAACTGTTGAATGAATTCTGAGGGAGGCAGAAAAGTGATTCTGTCTTTACAGAATTGCTATGAGTATTGCTGTTTAGTCAGGAATAACCAGCCACAAATGATGGAGCCAGGGATTGGGGTCCAAGCCAAAGGCTGCAGTGTGAGAGTGGAGCATCTGTAGTCTGATGATTCTTATGTTAATAATCTCAGCCTTGTCTCTCCTCTGAGTTGCAGACACATATACAATCCAGCTGCCTTCTTGATATTTTTACCTGGCTGCTTCCAAGTTTCCTGAGCTTTCATTCTATCATAGACTGTTGTCTCGCTGCTCCCCTGCCCCCAAACCTGGTCCTTCTCTAGTGTTTCCTAGCTCAGTGAACCCCACAGCCATCCATCTGGTTATACAGGCTAGAAATTTAGAAGACTGAATACCTCTTCCTTCCTTCGTCACACCCCACAATATAATTAGCTCTCAGATATATCCATTTTTCTGTCTCCAGTGACCCCTGCCAGCCCCGCCACCATCATCTCTTGCCTGGAAGACTGTGGCAGTCAGCTGATAGGTCTCCCTGCAACCACTCTATCCTCCTCTATGCTGTTCTCCACATTGCAGCTTGACTGATCTGTTCAAAACACAAACTCATTGTTCATTCCCAGCTTAAAACCTGTTGGTGGGTTCTCATTGCTCATAAGAGAAAAACCAAGCTCTCTAAACCATCTACAAATCCATGGGTAGCCTGGTCCATGTTAGCTGCATCATATACTGCTCACCCCTTATATTCTGTGTGTTCATTCCACTGACCTTTTAGTTCCTCCAACACAGAGCTCCTTCCTACTTCTATGCCTAGAACTCTCTTCCCCCTCATCTTTGTCTAGTTAACTCCTCAAACCCTTTAGAGTTCTTGCCACTTCCTTGGGAAAGACTTCCCTAACCTCCCTTCTCCAGTCTGACAGGTTGTTACAGATTTTTCAAAATCTGCTCCATTCTTCATTTATCTTGGTCTGTAATGAAAAAACACTCACTAATGTGGTTATTTGATTAATGTCTGTCCTCCAAAGAGACTATAAAATCCATTTGAGCAGGAATTGTATTATGTTTACTTCTATTTTATCCCCAGGGCCTAGCACTGTGCCTGACATTCAACAGACCTTCAATAAATCTTTGTTGAAGATGATTGAATGACTCCATGTATGACTCAATGAATGACTAAAGAGCCCAGTTGCCTCCAGTGGTGGATTAGGGTTTTGCGGTCTCAGCACTAGGACACTGGGGGTGGGTAATTCTTTGCTGTGGGCAACTTTTCTGTGTCCAGCAGGATGTTTGGGAGCATTATTGGCTTCTGGGTATCTCCTGCCAGTGACATCTCCTCTACTGTGATGCTCTGGGCATTGCCACACGTTCCCTGTGGAACAAAATTGAGAACCAACATGTTAGATTGTATTAAGAATTGAAAATATTTACTGGGTGTTTGGGCCTATGTAATTCCTTGTTACCCTCTGACTTCTAGGTTGTTTGGCAGCCTCTCTGGCCTCTACCCACTAGATGCCAGAGTCCCTCTCCAGATGATAGACCCACCCCTACAAGGTCCCTTTCTAGTTTCCCTCCCAGTGGGATGAGTACCCCTCCTGTCCTACTGATGTCATACTTGGCCATGTGACTTGCTTTGGCCAATAGTATTTCAGAAGATGTGAATATCATGCCTGAGCAGAAACTTTAAGGGCTGACAGTGATTCCACTTGCTCTCTTCCTTCTGATTCATGACTGCACATGGGGCTGCCCTTCATTTGGTTCTGGAATGAAGATGCCACGAGCAGAGCTACAACCAGTTTGGCAGATGACATGTACATCAGCAACAAATGAATGTGTGTTATTGTAAGCCACTGACGTTTCAGAGTTGTGGGTGACCATGGCATAACTTAGTGAGTGCTAATGTGGTTTGGCCAACATGACTTGTTATTGGATGGTAATTGACATAGTTGTATTCTCTGTTTGAAGGCATATGAATGGAAGGTGAACGGAGAATGGAAGGTCGCTCAGGTTCAGACTTCTGGGGTATTTATTCTAGTTCTTGATTAGGTGTTTTGAGTTTTGGACCCAACATAATTGCTCAGATTATATTATCCCATTCTGCACATCTGTGTGTATCCTTTTGGTAATCTCTGTCACCCAAACATGAGAGATCACACTAAAGGAAGACTGTAAGCACTATCTGGGCAAGGACAAGGTGTGTTTTATTCACTAAGATATCCCAGCATCAGTATACTGCTGACCAGAATAAGTCCCCATTGCCCGTTTGTTGAGTGACTGAATGACCAGAAGGGATTTCCCTTGTAGTTAGGCTGTGGCCAGTGGCCTATGAGCATAAGCAACACGTGTCACTTCTGGTCTGAGAAATTAAGAATGGGGTGGGTTCTCCATTCCCCCTCTCACTCAGATGTAGGTCAAGAGGCAGAGAACTTTGAGATGGCAGAGTTGCAGATGCAAGCATCTTGGACACCTGCTTCCCCACTGCAGAGGAACTATCATGGAGAGCTCATGACCCATATCCAGAATCTCATGAGTGAGAAATAAACTTTGCTGTCCTAATGCAGTGGTTCTCAACTCAGAGTGGTTTTGTTATCCCCCAGGGTACCTTAGGCAATGTGTAGAGACATTTTTGCCTGCCATAATTAGGGAAAGGCTGCTGGCATCTAGTGGGTAGAGACCAGAGAGGCTGCTAAACATCCTAGAATTCACAGGGTAACAAAGAATTATCTAATGCAAAATATGAGTCATGTCAAGGTCGAGAAACCCTTTTCACGTCACTGCGATTTTAGGATTTATTGTTACTGCAGCCTAGCAGATCTTTTCTTCACTAAAATAAATGATTGAAACATCTTACACGTTGTGCTTCTTTAACCAGCAGATCTCTGTATTTTCCTTAAAGCTAGGGCCTTCAAGAATGAAGAATTATAAATAAATTCTAACCCTTTATAAAGGAAGTATAAATGAATTGAACAAATGAAATGACTCCGTGAGGAGCCAGCACATTTTCAACGCGGCAACAGGTAAGTGGAGAAAACTGCAAAGCCCAAGCGTAGAGAGTTGTGCCATAATAACTTAAGAGTAGAGGTTGTCATGATATGGTCCATTGACTATATCTGGCCCTCTGCCTGTTTGCGTAAATAAAGTTTTATTGGAACACAGCCATGCACATTTGTTTATGTATTATTTATGGCTGCTTTTGTACAACAAGGACAGAGGTGGATAGTTGCAACAGAGATGGTGAGGTCTACAAAACCTAAAATATTTACTTTCTGGTCCTTTATAGAAAAAGTCTGCTGACTGTTAAGAGCATGGATTTGAGTCCCATCTCCAATACATACTAGCTGTGTGACCTTGCAAAAGTCATGTCACCACTCTGAGCTTTAATTTTTCTCATCAATCAAATAGGGAGAATAATAGGACCTGTCTCATTGTTTAAGGATTTAATGAAATCAAATGTTTTGCACGTTGCCTGGCACATGAAATATGCATAATAAGTGATAGCTATTATTAATAAATTATTACTATAAACAATGAAGAAGAATAAAACAAACCACCTTTTGGTCCCTGAGAGGAAGTAGATACTTCCCTGAGACCTGACAGTAAATTTTCTTCCTTTGTCACAGATGCTCTGGCAGCCCATAAGGAAACGTTTTTATCTAGAAAGACCTGGCAGAGATGGCATGGATGGGGCTGAGCTGGTGGAAAGACCCTATTTCTCAAACGCAGCCTTCTACGTGAAATTATTCAAAGGGAAACCTTATCAAGCAGCCTTCCAGTTCCAGTGTCATCCATCTTCTAAAGGTAATTCAATAGCCCTTGGTAGCTGATGATTTATGGGGTGGGTGGCTGCGGGGAGGTTGCTCTTTGTATTACAGTCTGTTTTTATCAATGACCAGGAATTCACTGGCTGGGGCCAGAAGCAAACAGGCTCTTTGTTTAATCCTGTTAACCCAGGTCTTGGCTGCAGCCAGCTCCAGGCCAGCAGAGGGCCACTGGCCACTGGGCAAATGAAGGATCTGTATCATTCTGAGAGTATCAGTTGTTAAAGCAGGAAAACTATGTCTTAAGAGTGGTAGAGCTCTGTCTACTGCACAAGCTGCTTTAAGCCTCCAACCTCATTTGATCAATGCTAACGGTCCTGGGAGGGAGAGATTGTCATCCTTGCTTTACAGATGAGATGCTGAAGCTGAGAGGTGGTTACTCATCTCATGCCTAGATTAGGAACACCAAGGCAAGTGCTCCTATCTTAATGGGACACCTGTGTCCCTCATGAGGAAGCTTAAGTCCCGGGCTGGCTCTGATGTTGTAGTCTTAGCTTTTGTCTCCTTGCTGCCTGTTCTGAGCATGAGAGTAAGACCTTGCTCATTCATAATTTCATTCCTAGTACCTGGGACCAGGCCTGCCACACAGTAGGTGCTTAATAAATACGTTTCAAGAATGAATGGTGCCAGGCCTTTGGGTACATTGTTTCCTCTTCTGAAATGCTCTTCCTATCTTCTTTGCCTAGTTTACTCCCACTTGTCCTTAAGGTCACAGCTTAGGTGTCTTCTTCTGCCAGTTGGTATCTAATCAGGAGAAAGAAATCATTTCAGTTAATTTAACTGGGAGAATGTAGTAGGGAGTTGATTAAGCACTTATTGGAAGATGGAAAAGGCAAAAAGGAACACAGAGGTTACAGAGAGAGTAACTGCAGTGGATTAGTTATCTGCTAATATGTGACAAATTACCCCACAATTTAGTAGCTTAAAACAGTCATTCATTATCTCATATTTCCTGTGGGTCAGAAATCTGGACATGGCTTAGCTGGATCTTCTGCCTCAGAGTCTCTCACAAAGCAACAACAAGGTGACAGCCACGGCTGGAGTCTCATCTGAAGGTTTGACCGGGGAAGGCTCTTTCTCCAGGCTCACTCAGATGGTTGTTGGCAGGACTTGGCTCCTCGTGGCCTGTTGGCCTGAGGCCCACTGTTTATCACTGTCTGTTCGCTGGAGGCTTCCCTCCATTCCTGGCCGTATGGGCCTCTCCCTAGGACAGTTCACACACGGCAGCTGGCTTCATCAGGGCAAGTGAGCAGGACAGAACCTGATGGAGGCTGCAGTCTCATTATTTAATCTCTGAAGTGACATCCCATCACCTCTGCTTTTTCTAATAGAAGTGAGTCAGGAAATCCATCCTATACTCCAGAGTCAGGGATCACCCAAGGGTGTGAACACCAGGGCCCATGTCAGAGGCTGTCCCTCACAGGCAGGAAGAAGCCAGTGCCCACAGGGTATAGGGACAAAGGGAAGAGGTTGGGGCTCTGGAGTCTAGATGTTTGGGGAGCGTCCCTCTGAGGGTGAGACTGCCTCTGAGAGGGTGGCCCTGGCCAGCTGATACTGGTGACTCTGATGTGGCACAATGAAGCTGTTTGTAGGAGTGTGAGAAAAAACACTTGGAAGCAGGAGCTGGCTGCTTTTTCTTGAACCAACTGGTACCGCTTGGCTTTGGGGAGGGAAACCATCGATACTGACAGAAACAGGATGCAGACCGGAGGGAGGAGTCCCTTTGCCTGTGCTATGGCTTGAATTGCATCCATCCGAATTCATATGGTGAAGTCCTGGCCCGGCTCCTCAGAATGTGACCTTATTTGGAAACAGGGCCATCGCAGACATGATTTGTTAAGATAATGTCTTACTGGTTCACCTGTTGTTGAATGAATATGACTGACGTCCTTAGAAAAAGAGGAGGTTTGAATACAGGTGCAGACACACAGTCCGTGAGACTATGAAGGCCGAGATTCCTTCTACAAGCCAAGGCATGCCAATAATTTGCCAGCAGACCACCGGGAGCTAGGAGAGAGGCATGGAACAGGGTGTCCATTACAGCTCTCAGAAGGAGCCCACCCTGCTGACACCTTGATCTTGGCCTTCTAGCCTCCAGAACTGTGAGACAATCAGCTTGTGCTGTTTAAGCCACCCAGTTTGTGACACTTGGTTACAGTAGTTCTTGGAAACCAGCACACCTCCTGCAGCCTTGCTGTCTCCTCTGGCACCATCCGTCTTAGGGAACCCGCAGCTGGCAAAGCTGGGGATGTAGCTGGAGCCCACCCAGAGGGTGGAAGGGTGAAGTGGAGAGATGAGTGCATAATGGTCCACACAGACCTCTTTAGGGGACACGTCCAATGACTCCACCACACAGGCCCTGGCTGGTTTCCTCACCTCCTGTGTATCCCCTCGGTCCTGTGTGTTACCTTCTATCATAGCACTTACCACCCTCTTGTACTCTTTGCTTTTATCCTTCCCTAGACTATGAACCTCATGAGGGTAGGTCATCTCCTGTTTCCTCCACTGTATCACCTGTGCCAATACAGACAGCTGTCTTGATCTAGTATAATCTCATTTAATCCTCATCATAATAACATTACGATGCAGATATTTTACTCCCCATTTTTCTTATGATAAGATTAGAAATCAAGGGTCTGAAATGGCAGAGCCAGGGCTTGGAGTTCTTTTTCCTCTCCAACTATACTTTTCCCCCCCAATTTTTAAAGCCGCCATGTATTGAAGATTTATGATATGCCAGGAATGGGGTTAGATGCTACCTGCATATTTTTCTCTAGCTCTATATTTATATTAGCTACATTATCATTTAATCCTCATTTCACAGAGTGAGCGGTGCTGACAGAGAGCTATTCCAGTGAAATCCAATTCCACTCTGCATCCAGACTGCTGAAAATCAACCAATGTCCCCCTACTAAGAGCAGATTAATAGATTGTTGATGCATCTAATGGTTTGTTTAATTGATGGCTTTTGCATTAATAAGGGAGAGTTTAGGGGGGCTTTAGGATATAAGACCCACATCCGTTAGCCTTGGAAAGAAGAATCTGAATACAAAATGTTATTTGTTCTATTGCCAAGCAAAATAAGCACCTATACTTGTAGCCAAAGCTTTAAGAATGTATTCAGCAGATATTTGAGCAAGTAGTATGTGCTTGGCACTGTTCTTGGGGCTGCATAGGATATAAAAGTGTAAGATACATTTCCTGTCCCCAGGGATCTGGCAATATAGTTAAGAAAAGGAGATATGCACACATGAAATGTTAATTAACAAAACAAGGCCATCTAGGATAAATAGAAAACTAATGGAATGGACAGTAGGAAAATGGTGCTTATGGGAATTCAGAGGAGGGATTGATGATGACAGTAATAAAGGAATTTGCTACCATTTTTATTGAGCACATTTTTATGTTCCAGGCATAGTGTTAAGTGTTTGTGTGCATTAGCATTTTACAGATAAGGAAACTGAGGCTTAGAGAAGTTTAATGACATGCACAAGGTCACATAGCCAGTGAGGGTTGGAGGGAGAATTTGATCCTGTGTTGTCTCACACAGGAATAGCTCTTAATTACCTGCCATTCTCATTCTGTATTCTAGGAGTGGATTGTACTCTGTGTGTGCACAGAGAGCAGTGACTCTTACGGTGCTGGGGAAGTTCATGCAAATCTTAGAATTGATGGCATTTAAGTTGAGTTTGGAAGCATGAATAAGAACTCAATAGTTGGAGAAAGAGAGAAGACATTCCAGACAGAAGGAACAGCCTGTGCAAAGCAGGTAGGTTTGTTCCTTATGTTTTCCCTCTGCCCCTAGCTGTGCCCACCACACCTCCTTTTTGTAGAGATGGCCAGTGTGTGTTATCCTCAGCTTGAGGCCCTTTCCTTAGGGACAAGTTTGGGGTTTCAGAATACTTACCCTTTGACTCTGCTGGTATTGAGGCCTGATTTTTTGGGAGAGAGAAGTCTCTGTGATTTCTGCAGGAGACCCAGAGCTCGTCAGTTATCCTGAACATTGGGAAGAGAAGGTGGTGGAACGGCCCCTCTCTCCTCAACACAAATATCTGTTAAAAATGCTAGGAACGTGTTGTTGAGTGAACAATCCATGAGAGGACTAAAGTGCTTATTGCCAATTTCAAAAATACATTCTGAAAAAAAGCTAAAACAGATGGAAATAAATTAAATTTTCTGCCCTGGAGATCTTAGCTGTGAAACACGTATAATTGACCACAGGTTTGCAGAGGACATGAGAAGTCAGAATGTAATAGGAGGAAGCAGAGAAGCTCAGAAGAACATTTGAAATGGAGGAAAGGCTCATTTGCCGAATGAGGAGTGCAGTGCCCTTGAAGATCTGGGTTCCTTCTGAGAGGCCAGAAGAAACTTGTTAGGTGTGTAACCCATAATAACCTCTCAGAGCTTCAGCTTCCTTATCTGTTAAATGGGGGTAATGGCTCCCAATCTTTGTAGTCATATAAGATGATGTTCATAAACCACTTCCAATGTTGTCTGGCACATGTAGTAGTGGCTCAAAATGTTATTATTAATAATAGTATTATGTTAGAGGGTAAAGTGCAAAGTTGATATCTTAGCTTGGGTTTCCCAGTAGCAGAATATGAAACCAGGGTTCTCATGCATGTGATATATTGGGCTCTCAGAAGCAAGGGCATGGGGGGAGGCATGGAAGGGCAGGAGAAGGAGCTAAGCGAGGATGTGGTCTCAGCTGGAGATGAGCTACAGCCTGACCTACAGGGAGCTCTGGAGTATGAACTGTACTGCAAAATTGACCCCACCTTGAGGCAAGGGGGTGAGCCTTTTTAAACTCTGGGTCAGTCCGTTATTAGATACAGGCTGCCCTGGGGAAAGTGGGCTTTCTGGATAAGGTGGCCCCTATTTGAGAGCAGTTCTCCCCTAGAGCAGATGTGATCCTAGCAGCCAATACACCCAGCAACTGGGGAATGGATGCATTGGGCTAGTAAAGGGCATCAGGACTAGACTGCTGGTGGGGAGAAGGATGCAGAATGGAAACTGAACAAGGTGAGTGTGTCAAGCCTGTTTTTATGTAGCATGAGGTGGTAGCATAGCATGTACCTCTTGATACAAAGATGCAAGGAAGACACACCCTGATGTTACCCAGGATATTTCTGAGTGATTCTCATAGAGATCTTGACAGCTTCCAGAATCTCAGCTTCCTACCAAGGCCTATCTTAGAATGCCACTGTTCAAAGACAGGGCACATGCTCTTCTCAACTGGGAATCTCGAGATGCTTTCAGGGCAGAAATTATGTCTTGTCTTTCTTTGTATCCCCATGGTGCCAGATGTCATGCCTTGTAAACAGTGGGTACTCAGAAAGCGTAGATTGAAGCGTTCTTGGGGATCCCAAGCTGCTGACTTTTTGGGGTGATTAAAGAAAGTGCCTTCAGTTAAGAATGCCCAGACTTATTGCTCTGGCATTTAAGGTCTTGCCACCTTCTGGATCTGGCCTCCAGGATTATTTCCAGGGACATTCTCACCCATCTTCACAAACCTCATGCTGTTTGTTGTCCATTGGTTTCCAATCTGTTTTCATCTTCTCATACAGTAGTATCATCATCTATCCAATTGTCTGGGTTAAAATCCTAGGAGTAAATCTTTATTCCTCTCTTCCCCTGACCCCTAACTATCAAAGCCACCAGCAAGTCTGGTTTATTCTATTTTCAAAATATGCCCCAGTCTGGCCACTGTTTGTCCTTCCCTTTGCTATCATCCTAGTCCAGATCTGTTCCTCATCCCTCACTCAGGTCACAACATCCTTCTCACTAGTCTTTCTGCTCCAAGTCTTGTTTTCCATAGCAGGTTGTGTAGCACAGTGCCTGGCACATAATGGGCTCTTGATAAATACATGTTGAATGAATGGACAGGGAATGTCATGAGGTTCCCCTTTTGACATTAAAAAAAAATTATGGATTCCCAAAATAAGTCAATATTTCAGTATATTTTGCTTGCAGAACCATTTATTGATCAAGTGCATTTATGAATTCAGTAATGCCTTTGAATATATAGATGGACAGATATTTGAAAAACAGTTGTACTAGGGATGAGACATTGGCAGAGGGTTTCAAAATTTGGTATGTGCCTTGCAATACCTCTATAGCCTTCTAGGAGGCAGTGGCTTACAGGTTGGAATCCATTACTCTGGTTAAACTAGGCCTTTGCTGTATCTACAGCATGACTCATTCTAGGATTCTGTTCCCACCCCTGTGCCTTTGTTCTGGCTGTATCCTCCACTTGGAATGCCCTTTTGAATCCCTTTGTATACAAAGGTATACAAAACCATCCATCTTTAAAGTTTCAACCCAAATGTCAACTCTTTTGAAGCCTCTCCTCATTTCAACCCAGTAGGAAGACATCTCACCCTTCCTGCTGAGCTCCCATAGGGCTTTATCTGTACTGCCTTTATTTATAGCTGTGGGTACCTGATGTAGAGATTTCATGAACCAGTAACATTTAAAAGAGAGGTGGGGTGCCAGGTTCTGATGTAGATTTGGCAACTTTTGACTTTGCCAAAAAGACCTTTAAACAAACAAGTTTTACCAACACCCATCATTTCATAAAGGAAACCTCTTTAAACAGAGGAGAAAAAAGGAAGGGCATTATTTCAAAATAAGGAACCATATTAATTAATAATGAAAAAAATTTAGTTCTTTGAAATATTCATACAAGGATGGTTCTTGTTTTTCTCTCATTTCTGAGCCCTAGTAAAGAATTTATCACAGATAAGCCCTGCTCTAAAGAGGGGTATTTAGAAACTTTGTCTTCTAATTCTTCATGTCCCTACCCCATCACTACTTCTAGCAGGGAATATATCTGATTTAGTAACATCTCTCCAACAAAGCCTGGCTCATGGTGAATGGTCTAAGGCTATTTGATTGAACATCATGAAGGTCAGAGACCCTGCTCTTTTTCTGGAATAGTTTTGGTTCCTGATCCTTTGGCCTAGAATTACTCTTTTTCTGGAAGGCAGTGGCAGTGTAGAGTCCCTTGGACTTTTGCTTACTTCAGCAATGAAGACACTCCTTCGGCCTTCCAGAAAGACGTTGTCCTTCCAATGTAGGGAGAAGAGGCTACGATGGTCTTGATCTGCAATATCATAGTAAATGCTCAATAAATACTCGACAAATCTCTATGGATCCTGAACCTCTATGACATTGATTCTCTGTCTGGTGCTGGAGGTATTCTCTACTGAACACACACCCTGCCATGCTTGGCTGTATATTCCAAAGCAGAGGTGTTACCTTAAGCAATGGCAAGACAAAATGGAGACCAAAGGTGGCCGGATTTGGGGTTCATTCCAGTCACAGAACAGAGGAAAGTCATTCTGTGCTGCTTTTGATCACTGCTTTTTGTAGAGCGTTTGGGAGAACTGAACCAAAGACAAAAAGTGTCTTCCTGGGTCAAGGTGCTAACCACAGACACCCAGAAGTCTGTGGGACAGGGATGTCCCAAGGAGATGAATGCCGAGTACTCAGACCGTCTGTGAGTATGATAATGAATTCTCATTTGATCATCTGCTGTGTAAATCACTTACGATGGGGAGTTAATCATGCATAGGAAATGAATCCTTTCTCTGAGTTAATGAGCAGAGAGCTCAGAGCAGCATCTGTTTACTCCCTCTACTTTCAAATCTCTGACAGTTGGAACAATTAATTGTACCCAACAATCTCTTTGTTTTCAGGGATTAGGGGGAAATAAAAGTTTTCTCCAAAACACACATACCACTGGGTAGTGGGTAAAGAAGTCTCTACTGAGCTTCTGTGCCTACTTAGAAATGTTGTCCTAAGAATCCAAGGGTATATGTAAGTATGCATGTGTGTATGTGTATGTGCGTGTGTATGTGTATGTGCGTGTGTGTGAGAGAGAGAGAGAGAGAGAGAGAGGGAAGGAGGGAGAGAGAGAAAGAAGAAGAGAGGAGAGGGGAGGAGAAAATCAGGAGGAAAAAACAACTTTGGCTTCTGTTTTTATAAGCACAGCATAACGTATCAGGTGGTGTACCAAGTGCTTCACTTATGGGATCTTATTTCATCATCACAATACAATTACAGGCAGAGGTATTATCCTGTGCATTGTGTAGAGGAGAGCCATGAAATTCAGAGAGGTCTAGTTACTTGTCCACACCACCCAGCTAGGAAGTGGCAGGGGAGGGATTGGAGGTCAGGGGATTCTGCCTCTAAGGTTCACACCTTACTGCTCCACTACACATGCCCTTTCCTTTCAGTAGGAACCTCCCTCACCTGCCAGTTCCTGTTCTAATGCCCTTCCCCTAGTCCCTCTTGGACAGCCCACAAACAGAGCTCTGAGGCACAACTGCCTGGGTGCCTATCTCAGCTGTGCCTCTTTGCAGCAATGGGCAAGTCACTTCACTTTCTCAGAGCTTCAGTTTCCTCACATGTCAACTGGGAATAATCACAAGACTTCATGTATGTTTTCATAGGATTAAATGAGATGATACAGAGAAGTAGGGCAAGGAGCCCTCTATCAGTTATATTCTTATTATTGTCCTTCACAGAGCACTTACTAGGTGCCAGGCACTTTGCTAAACATGGTATATACAGGATGCATCTCTAAGTCTCAGAAGCGCAGCCCAGATCAATCCATCATTTAACAAATGTTTACTGAGTGTCTACTATATGCAAGCATGTCTTAGTGCTAGGGCTGGAGTCTAGTAGGGAAGATAGACAATAAGCAATGATTATGTAATTCAATGGTGATAGAATTATGGGGGGAAGTGCATGATGCTAAAGTGCACATAGTTAGGAGGACCTGACCTATTTTTGGAGAAGGGGGTCTCAGAGATGTCTTTTTAGAGAAAGTGACATTTCAACTAGGTCCAGAAGGTTGACTACTAGGAGGTCAAGTCAAATAAAAGGATGAGGGCACAACATTCTGAGCAGAGAATGAGGTCATGCTCTTCTTATTAAACCAGGATCTTTCATATTTTAATCCGAAGGAGTGATCAAATGTGGACTACTTGCAGATCTGTGGCAGACTGTTGGAGCTGAGGGAAAGGGTAAGTCCTATTCAGATTGCCTGGAATATTTTCATGACAATGACTAATGATGTCCTCAGTTGGTTTTAGTCAATGAATATTTTGTTCTCACTAGACCCTAAAGAGTCAAAGCTGGAAGGAAACTTTGAGGTCACCTGGGGCTCAGAGACTGCAAAAGAATTGTACTTGGGGTGGCAGCTGTTGTTGACTGGTAAGGTCTGCTTACGGTTCTCCATTGGGAAGAGACCCTGTTAGTGGCGAATAGTGGTGAGATTGATTAGTGATGTCTGTTTCAGGCATGGAGTTAGGAAGTTATGTGAGTTATGGAGTTAGGTATGTGAATAGGGGTCAAAAAGCTATACACAGTTGACACCAGAACTCCTCTTAGGAAATTGTCTTTGTCTTAGAATGTATTTGTATAGGCTGTCTCAGGTGTTGAAGAATGGGCCCAAAGAACATAAGCTGTAAGAACACAGCAAAACAAAGAGAGAACTAAGTTGTGCATAATTAATAGGAATTCAAGGTTGTAGATGAGGAAGGGGTGGGGGGAGGAGCTTGTAGGAGAGGAGAGTCTAAGCCACATGATGGGTAGCAGAACCTTGAAGAGAAAAGAAGATAATATGGGGACTGCCTGATGGTAGAGTGGTCAAGATCAGGGTACCTTATTGCCAATTTTAAGTAGTTTGCTTCACTGCAATGTACAGTTGTTGACCCCAACTGACAATAAAAGTGTGTTTCACATACATTTGGGGGAGGAAGGAATAGGAGCCGAGTCCAGCATGAGATGACATAATATGGCAAGAAAACATGTGAGATGCTGAACTGATGATCCATAAACTAAACCAACTCTGCAAAATAGAGAACCCAGGGAGGGAGAGATACAAGCTCCACCCCCAACCCCAAACATCCCCAGACCAAGGAAAGAGGCTGGGGCTGCCGCTGCAAACGGGATAAAGGTCTGGGCTCATTTCTTTTGGATTTCAAAGAATGGGATAATACAAACTGATATAGGTGAGATATATACCTCTCTGCTTCCCTGTCTGGTCTATCCTCCTAATTTTACAGATGGGGAAACTGAGGGAGGGAGGGAAGGAACCTAATGGAGGTCTCATTTGGTGGCTGCCCAATGAGCCTTCTGCTCTGAGACTGTGGTAGGAGACATTAGGCAAAGGGGTAATGAGCCAGCGCTTTTTATCTGCCGTCATCCTTGGTCTGCAGCCCTCGGCTCAATTCGGGCAAAATATCACAGGCTGCCAGACACACTTTTATTTTTTTAAAGGGAAAATTATCAGAACTTAAATGAAGGCCATTTAGTCATATTGCATGTATGTGTGTGCTGGGGTGTTCGGGCAAGTTGTAGGGGTTCGTTGGGAATCTGGATCGGACTTGAAGGAAAGGGGGAGGGAAAGGAGGGGCTTTCACTTGGTACCTGCCTTGAGCTTTGCTGCAATTTTCCTCCCTGGAGGGGCCTTTCAGGAACATGCCATGAAACTGAGGTCTTACACGGAAACTGTGGGTGGTCACTTAGGTAATGGCGATCTAGGGAAGCTGACAGGGCTTCCTGATAAAGGACTGGTGTCTCCACACGTCTCCCTATGCTGCCTAACGTTTCCATCAATAGTTACCCCTTCGGGATGAAGCAGGGATATGCAAATACCATTGCAAAGAAGGGAACAATACCTCCTACCCTGCCCTAGGAAGGATCCCCCCTGATAATCCCTCAAAATGTACTACTGTTTTCCATATTTGTGTGTAGACATTGTCATTTGAGCATCACCACACATCTAACAGGTGATATTGCCCCCATTTTTCAGAAGAATAAATAAGTCTTGAGAGACTGTGACTTGGCTGGAGCATCTAAGGAGCAGAGGTCAGAATCCAGGTCTGAGCATAATGACTCTCAGAGTCTTAGATGATTCATTGTTTTACCTCCAAACAGGAGTACATTAAAAATTTTTAACTAGATTTTTATTGTACAGGTGATAAATTCTCATTGTAGAAAAATTAGAAAATGCAGAAAAGCTGAAGAAGAAACTAAGCTTTAGCCATAATCCCACAATGGGAAGGTTAAATCATTCTCAATTTTGGATGTATTCTTGTCTGCTTTTCCATAAGCATTACGACTTTTTAACAAAAATAGAATAAGAGAATGTAGAATTCTGTGACATAAATGTATCATCATTTATTTAACAAGCTCTATGGTAGCAAACATTTATTTATTTATTTATTTTTATTAAGGTATCATTGATATACACTCTTATGAAGGTTTCACATGAAAAACATTGTGGTTACTACATTCATATTATCAAGTCCCCCCCATACCCCATTGAAGTCACTGTCCATTAGTGTAGTAAGATGCCACAGTCACTGCCTGTCTTCTCTCTCTGTGCTACACTGTCTTCCCTGTGACCCCCCCCCACATACCGTGTGCACTAATCATAATACCCCTCAATCCCCTTCTCCCTCCCTCTCTACCCACCCCTCCCCTTTGGTAACCACTAGTCCCTTCTTGGAGTCTGTGAGTCTGCTGTTTTGTTCCTTTTGGCTGTTACATTCCACAAATGAGGGAAATCATTTGCTATTTGTCTTTCTCTGCCTGACTTATTTCACTGAGGATAATACCCTCTAGCTCCATCCATGTTGTTGCAGATGGTAGGATTTGTTTTCTTCTTATGGCTGAATAGTACTCCATTGTGTATATGTACCACATCTCTATCCATTCATTTACTGATAGACACTTAGGTTGCTTCCATATCTTTGCTATTGTAAATAGTGCTGCGATAAACATAGGGGTGCATATGTCTTTTTGAATCTGAGAACTTATTTTTTTTGGATAAATTCGTGGGAGTGGAATTCCTGAGTCAAATGGTATTTCTATTTTTAGTTTTTTGAGGAACCTCCATATTGCTTTTGACAATGGTTGAACTAGCTTACATTCCCACCAGCAGTGTAGGAGGGTTCCCCTTTCTCCGCAACCTTGCCAGCATTTGTTGTTACTAGTCTTTTCAATGTTGGCCATCCTAACTGGTGTGAGGTGATATCTCATTGTGGTTTTAATTTGCATTTCCCTGATAATTAGTGATGTGGAGCATCTTTTCATGTGCCTGTTGGCCATCTGAATTTCTTCTTTGGAGAAGTGTCTGTTGATATCCTCCACCCATTTTTTAATAGAGTTATTTGCTTTTTGGGTGTTGAGGCATGTGAGTTATTTATATATTTTGGATGTTAACCCCTTGTCGAATATGTCATTTACAAATATGTTCTCCAATACTGTAGGATGCCTTTTTGTTCTACTGATGGTGTCCTTTGCTGTACAGAAGCTTTTTAGCTTGAAGTAGTCCTATTTGTTCATTTTTGCTTTTGTTTCCCTTGCCTGAGGATATGCGTTCAGGAAAAAGTTGCTCATGTTTATATTCAAGAGATTTTTGCCTATGTTTTCTTCTAAGAGTTCTATGGTTTCATGACTTACATTCAGGTCTTTGATCCATTTTGAATAACTTTTGTGTATGGGGTTCGACAATAATCCAGTTTCATTCTCTTACATGTAGCCGTCCAGTTTTTCCAACACCAGTTGTTGAAGAGGCTGTCATTTCCCCATTGTATATCCATGGCTCCTTTATCATATATTAATTGACCGTATATGCTTGGGTTTATATCTGGCTTCTCTGTTCTGTTCCATTGGTCTATGGGTCTGTTCTTGTATATGGTAGCAAACATTTATTGAGCTTATTTGTTGAACAGCAAGATGCCTGGCTAATGAATTATATGAAAACAGATAAAGCATAGTTCTTATAATCCAGATTAACATACTGCTGAGCAGATAGGGGTGGACAATTCACCTATTTGTTCAATACCTATATTGAATATCTATTGTGATCCAGACAGTGATCACAGCATGGTGGATACAGCTGAGATCAGTATAGAAAAGGTCTCATGAAGCTCATATATAGTTGGGAGGAGATAGATAGTAAACAAATTTAAGTGTGAGTAGGGGTGTGTGTGTGTGTCTATAAGTGTAATGAGATGGTGAAGGTCATATGAAGGACAACAAAGCAGGGTCAGCAGAGAGAGTAGGAATGGTGAGATGCTATTTTAAATACCCTCTAAGGAGCTGACATTTGAGCAAAGACTTGAGTAGAGAGTGAGCTATGTGAATATCTGAATGTAGAATGGACCAGCAGCAAGTTCAAAGGCAGGGAGGTAGGAAGGAGCTTGGTGTTAATGACAGAAGCACTCAAGAGCATTGTGAGCAGGGAGAATGTCAGGAAAAGCAGCTGAAGAGGTAGCATGGGACTGGATTGTGTGGGGCCTCGAAAGCCACAGTAGGAAGTCTGGGTGGTGGTTAGTGAGCTTTGAGAGGGTCTTCAGCAGATAGGTGATGTGAGCTGATGTGTATTTTCAAAGGCTTACTTTGGCCTCTGTTTGGAGACTGGCATGGTGGGAGCAGGAAGAAAAGCAAAAGACCAGTTTGGAGGGCATTGTAATTATCCTGGAGAGAGGTGATGGTGGCCGGACCATGGAAGTGGCAGAGGATTGTAAGAGGGGGTCAGATTTGGGATTTGTGAGTCTTGCTCTCAGGAGCTGTGGGAGTGAGAGCAGGAAGTGGTCAAGGATGACTGAGCCACTGGGCAAGTGGTGCTCCCATCGGGGTGGGAAGGAGTGTTTGGCTTTGGATATGTGACAATCCGGTTATTGCCCTAGGTGGAGATCGTAACCATACGGCTGGAGGTACAAGCCTGGAGGTCAGGGGATGAGTTAAGACATAAGATCTAAATTTCAGAATCATCAGTGCAGAGATGCCCTTGTAAGCCATGGTACTGGATGGGTGAATGGCTGTTTGGTGAGGGGCTGGGAGAAGTGTAGCCTGAGTTCCAGTGAGGCTGGGGCATGGTGGGAATAAGAAGACTACCTTCACTTGATTCATGGTGTGCTGAAGGCTAGATCTGTGCTCTTGACAGTGGTAGGGTGGGTCTTGAGAAAGTGGTCCCGAATTTGTCTTAAGAAAAAGGCAGAGGTGGGGAGCACAGAGCCTTGAAAAGAAGGTTCTAAGACCCAGGGAACAAGACAGGAAGGCAGGAAATTGGGGTTAAAAGGAAGCCAGGTAAGGAAGAAGAGTGGGAGAAGAGACAGGGTGATTATATTCAGGTGGCAAAATGGGCCTGGGGTGGGGAGCAGTGTTCTCTGCAAAGAGGACGTGGCACTAGGGAGCTAGTCATGCTAGTTAGCATAGATGCAGACACTGTCCTTCCACATCTTAACAGCAGAGTCTGGCTCCCCTGCCCTCCCTTGCCCAGTCCCTGCTTAGCTGTCCCTTAGTTGGCAAAGGTTTCTGCATCCTGGAAATATAGGCATCTCATCTTGGATTGCTCATGTGCTGAGATGGTACCCCTTACTTTATGTATGTGACATTGAAAAAATACTTCTGAGGACTCAGTGCAAGTTTGTGGGTAAATGCCAAGCCCCCCAGCTTGATTCCTCCCTCCCTGTGTGCACGCGTGCATCTATCCATCCACCATCCATTTCTCAATTCATTTAGTGAGTCAATAACTCTTATAAAGCCCTTGCTTTCTGGCAGGTATTGGGCTTGGTGTCAAGGGCGTAAAGAAAATAAGAAGCAGTTTCTCTCAGGGAAAGCAGGAAGCACAAGAATCCTCTGAGCTGCTCTAGACAGGTAGTGACATCTTAATCCGGAATTCCCCGAAGTGAGTCAGTCCACGGACTAGCTTGAGGACATTTTTAAAATGCATATTCAGAATAGAAATCTACCAGGGAGTGTTTAAAAAAGGATCCCAGGTGACTCTGATGTGGCCCAGGTTTGGGAATTCAGCTGACTGAGGTTCAGGTGGGCTCTGAGGCTGGTTGCCACAGATGGAAAATGGCAATAATTTTTAAGCAATCCCACTTTACAGCAACATGAGGATTGAATCAGACCACGCTAGAGGAAACTCTCAGCACAGCAATGCTTCCTAGGGGGCCTTCTGGACATACCCATGTACTCTGAGGTCTTCTTGCTCCTCAAAGGACCAGTCCACCCGGATGTCCTGAATCAGAATCTCCTGGGTGGTTCACATGCACGTTCAGGTTGCCTGGGAGAAGGGCATGCAGGTAGTCCTGCCTGTCGCCGAGGCAGTCACACCTGGGAGCAGGCCATCTCCATTAAGGAGTACTAATGAAACGTTAAAATGATTTCCTTGGTGTAATTGTGTGACACTGCTCTGGAGTTGTAACTCTGAGCTGCTCTGTTTGTCAGTGATTTAAGTGCCCATTACATAGCACAGCGATGTGTGCTGGGAAAGCAGGGGTGACAGAGACGCTGCAGGGGCACTGCCTCCTTCCATCTCCTGGGCCAAAGTCAGCCTGTCCTTGAGGTGGGCCACACCAGTGGTCCTCTCCTCTCTTCTGGACCCACACCTGCCCTTTGCCAAGGCATATCGCCACTCTGGAGACGCTGCTGAGTGCCACGGGGTGCAGAGCTATGCTGCCCAGAAGAGAAGATGGGTTTCAAGGGAGTCCCGGTATGCTAGTACCTGTTGAACTTCACTGTGCCTGTGAATCATGTGGAAATGCAGATGCAGGCCCAGCAGGTCTGGGGCGGGGCACTGCTGGCAAGCTGTCCCATAATCCTGGTGCTACAGGTCCAAGGACGGTACTTGGAATAGGAGGACACAAGTACTACTCAGTGGTTCTCCAAGAACACCAACATTTCCTCCCTCCCAAGATGAATTAAATCAGAATTTCTGGAGGGGAAGCCTGGACATCAGGATTTTTCAAAAGCTCCACACCCATAATCAGGGTTGAGAGCTACTGATTTAGGAAACACTTTTTTCCCCTCCCTCTCTTTCTTTCTTTGTCCCTTTCCTTCTTCTTTTTTAAATATTAGCTGGGATGCAGAGCAGACAGCTGAATTGCAGAAAAGCTGTCTGTTCCAGTTAAGAGTATGATCATGGAAAGGTTATTGTGAGTAGGAAGGGTACTCTATTTATAAGGAAACCTCTAGTTGAAAAAGTCTTTCCAGGAATTTAGCTGGAATCATGGCTGTGGCAGCTGCATCATGGTATGCTTTTTCTTTTCCCATTCACGGGAAGTCCAATTCTCCTGTTGTTCATGTCTAAAGGAAGACAGCCAGTGTAGACATCTCTCAGTATGATTCACCTCTATCTCATTCATTTCCAAAGCTTGCTGAGCATGTGCAATGAGAGTTTGAGGAAGAAGGGAGAATCTGTAAGAATTGGGACTCTGAGTGGTAAGACACAGAAACACAATTCAAAGAGAATTAAGAAAAACATGATATTTGTTTACTAATATAACTGCAACGTTGGTTGTTCTAGCTGGATCCATAGATTCAGAAGACAGCCTCTCTAGTCTCTCTCTCTTTCCTCTCCCCCATCTCAGCTCTTACTTCTTCCCCGTGGACTCCATTCTCAAGCAGGCTCTCCCCTTGTGATGATAAGAAGGCCACCAGAATTCCATGCTTACATCCTATCCTTTCCGCAAACCCGAAAAAAAAGGTACTCTCTCCTACCAGCATTTCCGTAAAAGTCAAAGAATAGAGTTTCTTTGGTTCTGATTGAGTTGTAACTCCATTGATTGACTAAATAGTCAGTCAATAAGACTGGGGTCATGGGAACACTTGGTTGTCAGTCCTGGGCCCTGTGTAGTCTTAGAGCCAAGTACGGAGTCAGCCCTGTGCAAACTAGCGGGAGGCCTGAATGCTGGGCAGGAAAAACAGGACACCCACTGTAGCAGCCTAAACATTTGTCACCCACAGTCTGGCCTTGCTGAGCCTAGCATGGCCATTCTCCCAGGGGTCTCCACAGACTCTTTTTGAGAGTTTATTGTGCAATAGGTTCTTGATAACTTTTCTCCCTGGAGAACATGGCAGAGAGATTGATTTCCAGCAAGTGTGGAGTTGAAAAGGTGGTAGGAGGGGAAGCAGGGCACACATTCATGGGTTTTCTCTTCTAGTCCTGGACCCTACACTTAGTTTTAAGAGGGACTTTTGTTCACCTTCTGGTAGAGAGGACATGAGAGGAGGCTGGAGGCTGGAGGTTCCAATTCTTAGCTAACTCTCCTCCAGTGATTCTAGAAGGGAATCAACTCTGTTTTTGCAGAGTGGAGCCATATCTCTGAGCCTTACATGATGAAAATAGTGCAACAGCAGAAGGTGACCCTGTGATGGTTTTGAAGGGTAGTAAATTTAGATCAGGTCACTTTCTGCTTAAAAACTCTCCAGCAGCTTCCCACCGCCTCTTAGGATCAAATCTAAACTAACACCTGCTAACCTGGTCCTTGTCTGTACTCCACCCCGATGTTGTGACACTTTACTTTGAACACAGTACCGCCGTCCCACTGGCCTTCCCCCTGTTCCTTGGGGCCTTTCTCCCTCCAGCCTTGAGGTCTTCACTGTGGCTATTGCCTTTCTTCCATCTCACTTGAATTCTCCCTCCTACCTCACTCTCTTCCTGATTTCCACCTCCTCTTTTAGGTCTTGGTTGACATGAACACCTATCCCCAGTCTAAGTTAGGCTGACTGTCATACTCCTCTGTGACTTTCCTTCATAGAACATGTAACTGACCTTATTTCTTGACTGTTTATGTCGCTTGCATTGTCCCCTTGACTCTAGATTCCATGCAGATGAGGCCTGTTTTTGCTCATTGATGTGGCTCTAAGTCTTAGTTTCACTCTGGTGCATGTGGGGTGCTTAGTAACTAATTGTCAAATGAATGAATGAATCAGCTGATGATCCCTTTGTCTCCCAAACTCAGGTATGCATAAAAGTCAGCTGAGGAATCTTGCTGAAAATACAGGTTTCCTGAACCCTCCTTTGGATCTTCAGGTTCATGATATCTGGTTGGATCCTGGTCAGATCACCAGGAAATTTGGAAAAGGTTTACCAGGATTGTCACTGGACAGGGCCCCCAGAAGATTTTGTTTTAATTTGGTTTTCAATGAATCACAGTTGATGGAAAGAGACACAAATAAACATTGTTACAAATTGAATGGTAGGAGAAAGGGAAATGAATGTTCTGGTTTCCATCAACACATCAGCAGAGCACAGGCCAAATAGGGTTTGATTTAATACTAAACCGCTTGCAGTGTTTATTTTTCTTTTCTACCTTGTGACAATTGGATGATTTCTACACACTGTCAGGCAACTAGTAAATCCATTAAGGCTCTTTTGCCAATTCTATCACATTTTTGACAGAATCCCCCACCTTACAGACTAAGATAGGCACTCCTCCCTGCTAGTTAAAATTTTTTCAAACCCTTTCACACTGTCTGACTGAGTGGATTCAAGGAATTCAAACATGTTTGTATCTTTCTGCTCTGTATACATGGTAATTGAAAGTCCACTGGATTTATATGCTGGCAGTAGCGTGAATTATCTTCTTTCTTGACATGTTCTCTTAGCAACTCACTCCTGAAAAAGCCCCACCCTTTATCTGAATTATTGAACTGCTAACTTCTTGAGGTCAGTCACTCTGTCTTCTGTTTCTCAGATAGTATGCTCATTATTAGCACACATTCACCAAAGCTTCAACAAACATTTACAGTGGGTATTATTAATAATAATGAAATACATTGCTATTAAAATCATACTTTGTAACATTTTTATAGCACTTTAACGTTTACTAATGGATTCCTTCATTATTTCTTATAATTCTAACATGTCACTTTGAGCAAGTGACTCATAATTTGGATCATCTTGGGTGTATTTCAAACATGAATATTCCCAGGGCCTATTCCGGACCAGCGCTAAGAATGGAATTGAAGCTCGAATGTCTAGCACTCTCCCTGGTGATTTTTGTGATTATCCAGATGGAGGAAGTGTAAGGCTATGAACATGGGCTTGGAAGGCAGTCTGACCTAGGAATCCTGGCTTCTGTGGGACCATGTACACATCACTGCAGATCTCCAGGCCCTAGAGTGGCCCCATCTCTAAAATGGGGCCGATAAGCCCAAAGCTAGCAGGATTAAATGAGAACACATGGCTGTGATATGTGCTCGGTCGGCAGCAGCAGCTACAATGGTTTATTTTTCCTTGTGGCAGCATAAAATAGTAGCCAAGGACATACTTAGGGGCTCAAGCCCTGTCTCTTGCACCTGAGTTTCCACTGAATCTTAAGTTTCTTCATCTGTAAAATGGGGATGATAGTGGACACACATGTCTCATGGGGCTGTAATTATGAAAAGTGGCACATGAGAATATAGTGAATACCAAATCAGTGTAGATGTGGCCATTTTTACATCCATTTTACAGAGGAGGATACATGGAGCTGCTAAGGGGGGAAATAAGAATTCAAACCCTGCCTTCTGTGCCTAAACTCTGGGTTCTTTGCACTTTACAAAGCTAACTCTTCATGCCAATCCTTCCTGGCACTTAAACCAGGTCAGTGAATGCTCATCTCTGTTTTCTGCATTGAGAGAAAAAAGCATCAACTCTTTACTAATGCGCCCTGGCCAGCTGGTCTTCCCTCTTATGACCCCTTCCTTGTTTTCTATTCCCAGAGTCAGGCCCCACTGCCATTTTTCAGAAAAGTCACCTTTCTTGGGCATACTCTCAGAGGTACTGAAACAGTGATTTGGGATTCCCATCTCATCCCCATCTGTCTGCTGGAGTCTGAGCAGACACCAGAACAGACTCACCTAATTAGTGGCTTTGCCTCCTCTGGGGCTGGGGGCTACTGATGCATGGCTTCTGCATTTCCTGGGCAGATATGAGACACCTTGTCACAGAGGCCAGCAGGGAAGGCTTCGCTGCAGAGGCCTGGGAGGAAAGGGGTTTTCCAGCTCCGGGAGCCTGGGCAGTGGAGACGCAGGAGGGAGGTGTACAGGGATGTGGCTGTTGAGAAGGACACTGCCTCACCCCTTGAGCCTTACGTCCTTCTGTAAGATGGAAGGATCGTCACACGGACTTCACCAGCTTGTTGGGGTTATGTGATGATAAAGTGCTCATCGCAAGGTCACCTGACCTCTCCCTTGTTCCTCACCCTTGCTTTTTCTGCCCTCTCTCCAAGTTCTTCAGTGGTTTGGTTAGAGGGAGGAAGGTAGTAGTGATTAAGAGCATACATACTGAAGTTACCTACTTGGGTATTAATCCTGGCCCTGCCTTTTTTTGGCTCTGCTACTTTGAGCAAATCACTCTCTAGGCCAAGTCTCCCCACCTGTAATTGAATGTAATAATCCTGGACCTGCTTTGCATGTTTGCTGTGATTGTAAAGTGGGGTCAAGTGTCTTGGCACATAGGAAGTGCTCAATAAGTATCCAATGTCATTATGAAGCAAGTTTAGGGATGGACTTATAGTACATATAAGACCATCCTTTTTCATATGGGCAAAAAGCAATTTTCCCTCCCAGGAACCTCATTGTGTGCTCTGACAGCTTTAGGACTCAGCTTATGGGGACCCTCCTCTGCAAAGCTTTCCCTGAGACCTCACCTCCTTAAGCTTTTCCTTCAACCTCCTGGCTTCCTCCAGCCATAACTCTCTGCATGTGGCATTTTGGGAGTCTGTTCCTTTGTTGGAGTTAGATTCCTGGGGGAAGAAATGCTCCTGTGTTAAAAAATGTGTCTAGAGCACCTTGGCCAGCACCTTGCACCTATTTGGAACTCTGTTGTTGTTGCAAGAATGAAGGAGAACGGACATCTACATGTAAGAGAATGAAACTGGACGACTGTCTAGCCCCATACACAAAGATAAACTCAAGGTGGATCAAAGACCTGAATGTAAGTCATGAAACCATAAAACTCTTAGAAAAAAACATAGGCAAAAATCTCTTGGACATAAACATGAGCAACTTCTTCATGAACATATCTCCCCGGGCAAGGGAAACAAAAGCAAAAATGAACAAGTGGGACTATATCAAGCTGAAAAGCTTCTGTACAGCAAAGGACACCATCAGTAGAACAAAAAGACATCCTACAGTATGGGAGAATATATTCATAAAAAACGTATCTGATAAAGGGTTGACATCCAAAATATATAAAGAACTCATGCACCTTAACAAACAGAAAGCAAATAATCCAATTAAGAAATGGGCAGAGGACATGAATAGACACTTCTCCAAAGAAGAAATTCAGATGGCCAACAGGCACATGAAAAGATGCTCCACATCGCTAATCATCAGAGAAATGCAGATTAAAACCACAATGAGATATCACCTCACACCAGTGAGGATGGCCAACATCCAAAACACAAACAACAACAAATGTTGGCGAGGATGTGGAGAAAAGGGAACCCTCCTACACTGCTGGTGGGACTGCAAATTAGTTCAACCATTGTGGAAAGCAGTATGGAGGTTCCTCAAAAAACTCAAAATAGAAATACCATTTGACCCAGGAATTCCACTCCTAGGAATTTACCCTAAGAATGCAGCAGCCCAATTTGAAAAGGACAGATGCACCCCTATGTTTATCGCAGCACTATTTACAATAGCCAAGAAATGGAAGCAACCTAAGTGTCCATCAGTAGATGAATGGATAAAGAAGAGGTGGTACATATGCACAATGGAATATTATTCAGCCATAAGAAGAAAACAAATCCTACCATTTGCAACAACATGGATGGAGCTAGAGGGTATTATGCTCAGTGAAATAAGCCAAGTTGAAAAAGACAAGTATCAAATGATTTCACTCATATGTGGAGTATAAGAACAAAGAAAAAACTGAAGGAACAAAACAGCAGCAGACTCACAGAACCCAAGAACGGACTAATAGTTACCAAAGGGAAAGGGACTGGGGAAAATGGGTGGGAAGAGAGGGATAAGAGGGAAAAAGGGGCATTACGATTAGCAGATGTAATGTTGGGGGGGCACGGGGAGGGCAGTACAACTCAGAGAAGACAAGTAGTGATTCTATAGCATCTCACTACGCTGATGGACAGTGACTGTAATGGGGTTGGTGGGGGGGACCTGATGAAGGGGTAGTTTAATAACCGTAATATTGCACATGTAATTGTAGATTAATGATAAAAAATAAATTATATTAAAAAAAAAAGAATGAAGGAGAACACTAAAGACCTTAAAGCAATGTTTCTCAAAAAATTTGGGCCATAATCAATGGTAAAAAATGCATTTTACACTGCAACCTGGTGATGCGTGTGCACACACACACTGGGAACAAATGTTCTTATTTGTTTTTGTTTCATGTTTCACTGCACATGGTTCACGCTGATGATTTTTCTTTTCTCTTTCTCTTTTCTCTCCTCATCTATTAAAAAATTTTAAATTGTCTGTGATCTATGAAATTCACTTCAGAACTAATTGTTGTGGGTTAAGAAGCAATATCTTATAATGCTAAGAGCATGGATTATTGGAAACAGATAGATCAGGGTTTGGATTCCAAATCCACATCTTACTGGTTGTGTATCCTGGGATTATAACCTTACCTCTCTGAGCCTCAATTTCTTCATCTGTAAAATGGATCATTAACTGACTTCTTAGGTTTCTTGAGAGATTTTGATGAGACAGTATAGATAAAGTGTTAAGCACAGGGTCTGGCATCTCGTAAGTGCTTGACAAATGGCAGTTGTTATCAGAACCATTCCTGAGATCCTTTTTCCCTTTTTCCCTCCCAACCTTGCCAAGTCCCCTTATTCTCTTGCTCTTTCTCCTCAGTCCTATTTACCTCTCCAAGGCCTACCTCACTGAAAATGATCTTCCCTCTCTCAGAAGTATAAGTTCACAGTGTTATGGCTTGACTCCACAGCATGCTGAGAAGGCAATTTGATGGAAGACAGCAGAAGTCCCATCACTTTGATACAAGGGGTGAAGGAAATTTCCAGTGGTAGGGAATTGCTGTCTCCCTGATTTCTCCTGATGCTGGTGGGAATTATTCAAAGATCTTCATTGCTACACCTACATCCCTTCTCCAGTGACTTGATGGAGCCAGAGAACTTCCCTTCCATTCCCTCAATCACTGGCCAGTTTCACTGCACAGGACCCTGACCAGCATGAAAAAGAGGGTGGAGATTGTTCCATAAATCACAGTGGCACCAGAAATTCAGTCACCTGTCTCTAGGACCTCAAGAGCTTGGCTATACCCCTAAATCCCACAATCATTGTCAGAAAATAAATCAAAGAAATTCAACATCCCTCCGATTCTGCCCTGCTGTGCCGCACCCTTGGCTTGGAGATCCCCTCACTAGCTAACCAATGTTTCTGGAGTGAGCTGAGTAAGGCAGAATGGCAAGTTTCCCCCTGGAGGAGGGACTTGCCCTCTGGCTGTATTCATGTGACATCTCTTAGCACTGAGCCAGGAAGCCCTGGCTTTAACACAATCTTGGCCAACCAGCCAGCTGTGTGCCCTTGATCGAGCAGCTTCACTTCTCCTTTCCTCTGTTTCCTCCTTGGTAGAATGGGAATATTAATCATATTTTATAATACTACCTGTTTTGTTATGTGAGAAAATGAAACAAGGCAAGTTAAGCATCTGACACTTTCAAGTTCTCAGTAAATTTCATAATCCTCCTCCTCATTGTTGCTCTGCTGTTGTTTTAACTAATGATAATCACAAATGAATGCTTTGGCTTCTGAATTAGCCGCAGAATATCTTTCACAGGAAGGTGCTTGAGCTACCATGTCCTTCTGATGAGACAGCCTGATCGTTCCTGCGGTCCGGTGGCCTTGTTGCCCCCTAACAGAAGGCTCTGGATGCATCGACATGTGCTTGAATTTAGGTCTGCCAGGAGGAAGGAAGCAGTCCTTTCATTCTGGGTACTAGGTGGTTTCTAACTCCTGCTGAATGGGTTAGAATGGAAATAGTGGCTCAAGGAAGAAACACATACCCTCATTTCCTTTTTGCTTCTATGGCCTCAAACTTTTCTCTCATCCCCCCAAAATGGACTGATTTTATTGCTGTCTTGCTACCTTCCCTCGCATCTGAGTCTCTTAAGGTCAGATGGTATCACTTATTCTACCACCATGTCAAGGACGGTGCTGAACACTTAGCAGAGTTCTGTATACTGTGGCTGGATCTGTGACCCCCTGATTATCCAGTCTTTGCTTTCTCTCCTCCTCCACTGCCACATTTTTATTTAACTAATTGGTTTAAAGCACAGAACTTTAGCAAGCTATATCAGCTATTTCTCTCCCCCTTTTTCAGTGAATTTCAGCAAATTCAGAGATGGGGTGGTCCTGATATCTTCCGGGACAATCTTATCAAGGTAGGGCCATTCTAGATCTTCTAAAGGCCCCTGAGAAATCTTAAGGACAAATTATTCACTCTAAGCTTGTTATAATCTCTAGATACAAATGGTCAAACTTTGCTCTGCGTGGGGTCCCATCGTAAACTTAGAAGGAAAGAATCTCATTTCCTGATCTTGGTTTAACAGTGAAATGATCAGGATGGGGAAAATACAGCATAAAGAATGATAGCAATTTGAGCACCCACATTATTACCACTCGGGGCAAGAAATAAAATACTACCAAACTCCAGGAGCTCCCTGTATGCACCTCTTCTCTCCTCCCTAGAGTTAACTACTATATTGTCTTTTATTGAAACCACTTTATTTTTTTTTCCTTAGAGTCTTGCCATCTGTGTTTGCATTCCTAAACAATATAGTTTAAGTTTGCCTATTTTTTAACTTCATATGGTGGAATCATACTCTACGTATTCTTTTTCTTTCTTCTTTCACTTAAGGTATGTTTGAAAAGATTCATCCATGTTGCTGCATGTAGTACTAGTCTGTTCATTTTCGTTGCTGTATAATTTATTGTCTGAATATACACAACCCATCGATCTGTTCTTTCAACAGGCAGTGTCTTAATTTCTTTTTACACATTAAAGTTGTTAGTGACATTTCCCATTATAGAGAATGATGTGGTGAATACCTTTACAGACATCCATAACAATTTGCCCAGGACAAATTCCTAAATACAGACTTTTTGGATCACAGGCTATGGCCACTTTTTTAGCTTCCTCCAGGATGGATTACCAGTTTGCACTTCCACCAGCAAAGTATATTCCCATCTGCCCTCATCCTCTTGCCATTGCTAGCTCATTTGCATTCATTTAAATCAGACCAGCTTGATAGGAAAAAGATGTGTTTTCAAGATCATAGGAATTTCCGTTTCTGTGAGTACAGAGAGGCTGGGCAGCCCCCCTCCTTTACATTCATTGGCCCTTTGTGTTTTTTTCCTTTGTGGGTTGCTTCTTTATATCCTTTTGCCATTAAAAAAATTTGGTGCATGTGGATTTTAATATCCACACTAGGGCTCAGCTCTGGAGAAGTGTCAATTAGACACATTGCAAGCTGGAGCACTTAGGAAGTACAGGGTAAATGGGAAAGAAGGAGGGGACTTCTTATTGGCCCATAGATCTCAAGTAGACCTGCCAGGCAGAGAGTAATTTGGAAGCTTATTGTTCAGAAACCAAAGAGGACAGTTGTGCATTCAGCCCCATGCTGGGGAGGAAGCAATGCTTCTGGGACCCAAGGCCATTTGAGAACAAGGAACCCTGCTCCACCTGAATCTGCCTGCCACCTCCTTTGTGCCCAAGGATTCCCTTTATGGTTATGACTGCCTGGGCTCTAGGAGTGAGATGGGGGGTGTGGCAAAGGGGAGACTATGCATTGTTTGGCTTAAAGTGTAGGATTTGAATTACCAGCATCCCAAACTGAATCTACTTCTTCTTCCTTCTGTCCTTCCTGTCCTCATCCTTTCTTCAGTGGACATTTATGGAGCTCCTACTATATGTCAGGCAGTGTACTGCTGGGAGAGGTCTTCTGCCACCCTAGGCCTGCGGGGTTTCCACCTCAGCCATTGGCAACTCCATCTTCCCAGTTCAAGAGAAGCCGGGGGTCATCTGTGACGCTGTTCTTTCTGTAATATGTTACAGCCTATCCACCAGCAAATTCTTTCAGCTCTACCTGCAACCCATATCCAGAATCTGAAAAATGACCCAAATGTCCATCAACAGGTAAAGGAATGAACAAACTGTAGAACCCTCATGCAACGTAATACTGCTCAAGAATAAAAAGGAATAAGCTATTTGGTTTACCCAACAACAGGAATGAATCTCAGATAATTATGCTGAGTGAAAGAAGCCAGACACAGAAGAGTGCTGTGTGATGCTGTTTATATAAGATGCCAGAATAGTCATACTAATCTGTAGTGACAGGAAGCGCAGCAGTGGTGGCCTGGGGACGGGAGGAGGCAGAAGAGCTTGCCAAGGGGCACAAAGAGACTTTGGAGGTGGGGGGGGGGGGCAATATATGTTCATTACCTTGATTGAAGTGGCAGTTTCACAAGAGTATATGTATATCCATGCTTACCAAGTTGTATTTCCCTGTGTGTACACTTTATTGTATGTCCATTCTACCTCAGTAAAGCTATGTTAAAAACATATCCAGAATCAGACCACTTCTCACCATCTCTGTTGTTACCATTTCATCCAGACCACCATCAGCTCTCACCTGGTTCATTGAAATGTACGCACCCATGACATGCCATTCTGGCACCTGCTCTTGCTTCCCCATGCTGCCTTCTTCACACGGAGTCTGGAGTGATGCTTTTAAAAGCAAAGTGAGGCCACTTCACCCCTCTATTTAAAACCATCCAGTGGCTTCCCATGTCTTCCTGTCACACTGAGAGCACTTCCCACTGTCTGACATACTGTATACTTTACAAGTTTATTGCATGTTCTCACTCCATGATGTTATAGGTTCCATGAGAGCAGTTCTGGTTTTCTTCACTGCTGTATTCCTAATGTCCAAAACAGTGTGTATCATATAGAAGGTGATCCACTGATATTTGTAGAATGAACCAATGAGTATGGTAGCAGACCCAAGGACATCCTAGACTACTTTGGAAGACATATGTAAATATAGTGAAAATATAGGACAGTAAATTCTATGATAAATGGAGGCAACTAAACCATCTTGGGGTAAAGTCAAGGATGGCTTCCTGGAGGAAGTGGCATCTAAACTGAGACCTGAAAGATATGTAAGGTGCGATGGGGAAGAAGACACAATTCTTGCCTTCCTAGAACGTTATTGGATGAGCCAGTAGATAGGCATATATCACGCCTTGTGATAAGTGCCTTATGGTCAGGAAGTACCCATGGGGACTGAGGAGCAGAGAGTTAGGGGCCTAACTCAGCCTGGGACAGGGTCTGGCAACAACGGCAAAATTTCTTACAGTGAAGTACTTCCTCGTGGGCTCTATCTACATCCTTTCACCCAGTCTCCAGAAACCCACATTTGGGAGACTGTTGCCTGGATACAGACTATGGCCATAGGACAAATAAATTGATCTAAGATTTGGGAGATACCCAATCATCCCATTTCCCCATCATGCTTGCTTTCCTTGCAGTAAATCTTACCACACCAATGTCTGTCCAGGCTAGTCGTTCTCCGCCCTACCTGTGCATCAGAGTTGCTGGGGAGCTTTAAAAAGAAAGAAGATGGGGTTCTACTCCAGATGGATCAAATCTCAATCCCTGGGGTATAAACGTGGATATTTTTAACATACTGTGCAGCCAAAGACCTGAAAATGACTCGTGTCGGGAGGAGTTGTCTTTCTCGAAGTCCAGTCATTCATTTATTCCTTCATTTCATTCCTGCTCCAGGGACTTTCCATTTTCCTTTCCCTTTGCCTGGAATGTTCTCTGCCTGGTTTTTTGCACAAATACTTGTTTCTCATTCTGTACGTCTCAGTGAAAATGTTAATTCTTCAGAGAGGTTCTCTCTGCCCCCCCTCCCCTCTCCATTTAAAATAGTTTTCACCTGCTTTCTCCACCCTGGCTATTATCTCCTGATTTATTTTCTTCACAATACTAATCATAACTTGAATGATCTTATTTACTGCTCTATCCCAAACACTAAAGAAATGAACCACTTCAGTAAAGACTGAAAAGATCTGACACAAAGCACAGTGCCCTGCACGTGGTAGTGATAAGGAAATGATTGCAATTATTATGAATAGATTAATTAATTATTTGGGCTAGCATACAAAGCCTATGGTGAAAAAGATTAGCTCTCTGGCAGCATAGGAAATGTGCGAGATACTGCCTCCTTTTTTATTAATCAGTTAGATCTTAAGGTCTTTGAAGCCAGGGGCTATGTCTTGTTAATCATTGTGCATCCAGAGCTTAACACACCACCTGACTTTGTTACGAAGATGTTCTGATTTTGAGACTGTTTAGTTGCAAATAACAGAATCCCACTCAAGCTAGTATAAACAGAAAAATGAATTTATTGGCAGGATAAAAGAGTCTCAGAGAACCCAAAAGTGGGAAGGACAGCTGGGCTAGCCAGGAACTTGAACCAAAAAATAGAAAATGACCAGGCACCCAGCAGCTTTCTCTATGTCTCTCCAAGGCCACATGACGTCTCTTTACATGTCTTTGCAAACTGGCTTTCTCTGCTCTGTGGGCACATGGATGTCCCCAGCCCAGGCTTTACAATGCTTTCCACTTCAACCAGAGAGTTTGAATAGTATCTTGATTCTGATTCCCCCTGGGCCTGCAGCTCTAGATTGGGAATACCTCTTTGCGATAAGGAGGTCTTAGCTCAGATTCTCCCCTGAAGGCAGAGTTTGAGAGAAAGGCTTGCATGCATGCGATTTGGTTGAGAAGAGATTTCAGGGAACAAGAGAGGGGAGACTTATAAGAGTGAAATAGAGAGAATGCCAGTCCAAAGTTGTGTTAGTGAGTTGATGCGGCAACTGAGGCTTACACTCAACAAAGATTCTCTGACAACTGTGTAGAATGCACCTCAGAAATGCCCTCCAGAGAATGAGAGAGGGCTGAATCTATCCCCAGCTCCTGTCCTCTGGTCAAGGGTTACCCCAAGGGCTGTTAACTTCATATCATTTCTGGTTTGCACATGCCCTGGAAAAGCTCTTGGATTGAACCCTGGAGCAGAAAGTAAGAGGTACACAGTGCAGCTACATCAAGGTGCTATCAGAATATAGCTGCTAGCAGGTGATCTAGAGCCAAAAAGGTGGGCCAGGAGGGTGTGGGACGGAGCAAACATTGTTTAGCACAGGAGGTACAGACAAGTTGTCTGAGAAGAGAGCATAAATGGGGGCGGAAGTAATTCCTATCACTAGCATCTACTCAATGAATATTTTCTGAATGAATAAAGGAATAAAAAACGATGGAAATGCTCTTGGAGTAAGCTAGATTTAAGACACCCTTCAGTGTCTGAAGGCAGAGTCCAGGGAACATGTTGATAATGACCCTTTATTTTCAAGTATTTTTCTACTGACCATTATCAATTTTACTGATAAGTCTGCAATGTCATAAGGAAGGCAGAGGATGTTTCCTGCATTTAGGGATGAACAACAGACCTGGAGATGCTAAGCACCTTGGCACACCATGTCAGCCTCAGAACTGCGGGGCAAAATTTAGTTTCTGTCTGCTTTTCCCCCTCTGCAAGTTACATGGCTGCCTGTAGACTATAAACATAACGCCAAATATCAAGTTCACCTCCATTTTCATACTCTCTCCTCTGTGTATAATTCAGCACAGTGAATATAGGGGCTGTTAAAACCTAAAGCACTTTGCAATTTTGTTTCATTATGAGTATGAATGCAACCCTCAGGACCCATCCCTGTGGCCTTAACTAAACTTAGTCTTTCAAGCTAGGAATTGACGAGATAAAGATCTGAATGTAGACTCTAGTTGGCGGAGGGTTGGGCTGACTCAGCCCCAGATAAACCTGCAGTCAAGAAATCAATAGAGCTTTTTCAGGGTTGCTATTTTCCAACAAGGAAAAAATTTCAAAACTAACTTGTGGCGTGGCATAAAATCAGATTAAGTAGATAACAGGTTTCGCTGACTTCAGGGCGGTCTTGGGGATGGCATAGGAGGGAGAGAATTAGCGATTTAATGAGCTCAAGTCTTCTCCTGTTTGTGCTGTGCAGGTGTTTACTGTCCGAACAGAGAGGCAGGACAAAGGGGAGGAAACAAATTCCAGCGTCCATTTGGATTTCACCCCACAGCTGATCCAGCCCTGCAGACTAGGGTCAGTTGACCATTGTTGGGTGGTGGGCTTGTAGAGTCTAGTCTTGGAAGTCACGGGTTTTACCCAGACTTCATCATGCAGTGTGACATAGGGCTAGTGATTTCCCTGTCAGTTCCCTTATCTTGAATTGGTTGCCCATTGACTGAGGCTGGAGGAGAGGTACTCCACAAGGGATGTTGTTACGACGTTAGAGCAAGAGAGAATGACGGCGGGCAAGAACAAACCCCGAGTAGGCCCTGGCTGCAAATCTGGCTCTGGCTCTGTCTTGACTCCAGCATTTCCAGAACTGAAGTTCCTTCCCCTGTGGTTAATGTACGTACAGCCAGAGCCAGGTGGCCTGACTGAGCCCAGAGAATGAGTGCAGAACAAACTGGAATGTCCCCTCAGTGGGCACTCCCCTGCCTCTCTGTTCCTCTGGGCTCTGCTCCCTACCTGGTCTCAGAGCCAAGTGCTTTCAGAATGCCTTTGGACTTCATCTGCCTGCTTATACAGCCATTGCCCCAGACATATCTGACCATCCCTTCTTAGTGTGGCCCCTCCCTTCTGGTCGCTCAGGCTTGTTCATAACGATACTCCAGTTGTTGGCCAGAATATGGCTGCCCCCCAAATCAACATGGAGTGCTTCCTACGGGCCAGAAGTCTATTCTACGATTTGCTCCCCCTTGTCACCAGCTGAAGCTCTTGTGGGTGGGCGTGGTTGCTCCTCACGGAGGGCCTAACTCTAGGCGGCACCATTCACATCCTAATTCATGTCAATGGAGCTCTCTGGAATCGTGCAGTGTACGACCCCACTGACTGTATGCAGCAGCTCTGTCTTCAGCAGCTGAGAAGGGGGAGGCTGCTTTCTATAATGTCACTGAGACTTTTCCAAATACAATGGTCCTGAAGGGTTCTGATGTTTTATAACGCAAGAATCCTTCACCTACTATGGTGGCTTTGTAAAGTGTCAACTTGGCCAGGCTGAACTACATTCCCCAGAATTTCCTCCCCAGTATATTTCCAGAACCACAAGCAAGAGTCCTTTGAGAGATTTGAAAGGTGGAAGTAAAGCAGCAACCATTTTGTTTTTCATTCCATCAGCCAGGTGAGGCACTTCTGTAGCTCACCTGTGTTGTCTCGGGTCCACCACATCCGTGTGGGGCCACCTTTCCATGGATCCCTCTTCAGCATCTTTGAGTCCTGGGCCAGAAGTGCATTTGGCCCCATGACGAGGGGTGCCAGCTTCTCTTTGAGGACACCCACATCGTCAAGGTCAGAGGCAGTGAGAACCGACACGGGTCTGAGTCTACGTCCTCGTGGTTCTAGTTTGTGTGCATGGGGTCCAGCTTGTCTTTGCTCTTCCCCTTCACATCTGTCTGCCTTTCTGGACTGCCTGCCCTGCAGATTTCAAACTGCAGCATCAGATGCAAAGACAACAACAGCCTTACAGAGACTATTTAATCAATCACGATTGAATAAGGTCACAGGCCTGGGACAAATTCTTTAATACACATGCATCTCCCAATGGATTGAACCCCGACTGATAGACCTAGCATGGCAGTTACATTCCTGAAAGGCACATGCTTGGGATCTTATTTTGGATTCCCCCAAAGCAGAATCCTGATACAAGTACTCGGGGGCAGACAGTTTATCTGGGAACTGATCCCAGCGAGAAGAGGAGCAGGGAGAGTGAGATCAGGAACAATGAAAAGCCAGTAAAAGACTCATTGTTTACAGTCTGCGGCTGTAGGTAGTGGGGCTCACATCCACTCGGGCATCTGAGAAGTGTGCAGACTGCCTTCCAGAAGTCTCTGAAGCAAGGAAGGCAGGAAAGTGGAGGTATTTATCCATGGACTTGAGTGGCCCATTCAAGAATTGCCCTGAGGGTGTTCACTGCCCCTACAGTGTTCATAGCCCCCACCTTTGAGATCCACCTGCCTGGGGCTGAGCAGGTTCACATAGCATTGGAGAAAGCACGGTGACAGAGGAGCAGAGAGGTTCTGGGTTCTGGGCAAGTGCTTGAAGTTGAATGGTGTCAAGTGTACCCAGGCTGCTGAGGCCACAGTCGGGGGTATCCAAAGGGCTGTGACTTCGGCCAGCACACCTGTTGCCCCTGGCAAAGCCGTTGTTTGTGAGATCAAGTCTCAGATGTTACTGGGTCAGGAAGATAGTTCAATGGCATTAAGGTATATTTAGAAGCCAAATTAAAGCTCCAGAGTCTTCTAATGTTAAAGAGTATTATGGCCTCACACACACACACTTACACATTTCCAACTCTCACTCTACTATCTCTTTACCTCCTAAATTACTTTCTTCCATTGTTAAGAAAAAAAAAACTTCTGCGGCTCTCTGCTCTGCTGAGGTGGATGCTTGTCAAGCTTTCCATGCAGCCCTTCCTAGCAACCCAAGTGAGGCTTATAAAAGAGCCCATCCAAGGCTCTTTCAAAATGAAAATAATCCTTTAAGTTAAAAAAAAAACAGTTATACACATGTAAAAACGTGGTAGCTTAGCATCTTGGGGGTAAGACTGGGCTAGCAAAGGATTATTGATTATCTGCCTGTGGGAAGGGTCGGAGGCCTGACGGTTTGGGCCAAACCAGTTACTTAATGCCTGCATTTGTCACCAGATCAACTGCTCATCCCCATTTGCTCAGCTCCAATTTCTCACCCCCATTTTCCCGCCCTGTGGTCAAAACCACATTTTGTTTTAAAGGACAGGTAACAAATAATCTGTCCTAATCGCAGTCTGGGACTCTGATGTCTATCTGTGTCAGGATTCAGCTACCTGCTTGGGAGGACAGCATTCCCAGTGGGAAAGATGCTGACAGAGACAAATTCCTAGACACACAGTTTTCATTCCCCAAATGGATACTGACTTGGATAATCAAATGGATACCAGTGAGGATCACTTGACACTCAGGACCTCCCTCCTGGATAAGAACATCAGTGATCAGCCATCAGGCTATGGACGAGCAAGGGGAGGCCCAGGGGCAGGAAATAAATTACCCAGGTCCCAACAAAGTGTTCATGGCCCAGCACCTAGTAGGCCCTTAATAGTCATTTGGTTATTGTGAGAGGCACTTAAGAATGCTGGTTAAGAGCACAGGCTTTTTGAGGTCAGACTGATGGGGGTAAGCCCTGACTCTGCCCTTCACTAGGTACGTCATGTTGGGCAGGTGACTTAACCTCTCTGAGCTTCAATGTTCCTGACTGTAAAATGGGAATAATAACACTTGTGGGTGTGTTGTTGAGAAGATGCAGTAAGATGGTGAGCTGTGTAGAATGACAGATGATGGAAGTAACTGCTGATAATGACCACGAGGATGAGTTGGCCTGGCCTGGGCACCTGAGAGCTTCAGCTGCCTAATTTCTGAACGTTTACGACGTTTCCACCCTCTGACAGGTACACAGGAGCAGGGGACTTCCAGTGCTGGTTTTCTGGTTTGTTGATAATTGTTTCTTATACAGGCTAGTGTTTTATTGCTTTACCATTGATGCTTGCATGGGGCCAGGGAAATTCTTGGGCCATGAAGACAAAGGCAGCATTTTCCAGCCCAGGAGGTCCTGGGGGTGTCAGGGGCATCACCTGCCGGCTTGAATGCCTGGCCTCTCCCCTGCTTGGGACAACTTCTTAATCACAACCAGCCGCCCTGGTGGCTTCCCTCCCTCTTATGCTCCTTTATTGCTTCCATCAACCCTTTCCCCGCTGGCTCCGTTTGACCTTTAATAAGCGCTGCTTTTGTGGAGAGCTGCCGATGAGTTATTACCGTGCAAGCAGCTCCCCAGGGCAGGCTACCTCTCCAGCCCCTGGCCTCGCCGCAGCTTGTAAGAGAAAATTACATTTTGAGCTACATTCCCCATTTCCATTCTCTGTCACCTGGCTATGGAGACAATAGAAAGAAAAGAATGTTTTCTTGTCCCCACCCTCCCCCACCCACACACTCCTCCCCAAATCCTCCTGAATTTTGCATTTGCTGTTTTCTCTCTTTCCTTTCACCATTCTGACCTGATGATCAGTTGGGGAAGACAAAATAGCCTAGTCAGAACTTCTCAACTAGGACATCCACCCCTGGACATCTAGGTCATCAAAGCCCCAGAGGTCAGGGTAAGATAGCACCTGAAAGTCAGCTGATGACTTTGAGAAGAATTTTTAAAGCTATCCTTCCTCCTTCTTCTGTGACTGCCCAGACCAGGCAAGACTCTCCTATTTAATTGTTCTCAAAACATCCCGTACCTTCTCCTCCCTTTTTATAAAGTTGAGACAAAACTCATCCTTTTAACTATTTTGAAGTGTTCAATTCAGTGGTTTTTAGTATATTTACCATGTTGTGCAACCATCACCATTATCTAGTTCCAGAACATTCTCATCACCCCAGAAGGGAACTATGCCCATTAAGCAGTCACTCCCCATTCCACCCTCCTCCTAGCCTCTGGCAACCACTAATCTGTTACCTGTATGAATGAATTTGCCTATTCCGGACATATCATATATAAATGGAATCATACAATATGTGGCCTTTTGTGACTGGCTTCTTGCACTTAGCACTGTGTTTCTGAGGCTGATCCATGTGTGTCAGCAATTCATTCCTTTTTATGGCTGAATAATATTCCATTGTATAGCAATACCACATTTTGTTTATCTGCTCATCCACTGATGGACATTTGGGTTATTTCCACTTTTCAGCTCTTATGTATAATGCTGCTAAGGACGTTTGTATGTAATATTTTGTTAGAACATATGTTTTCAATTCTCTTGGGTATATAGCTGGGGATGGAATTGCTGGGTTTAATTTTTTTGAGGAACTGCCAAACTGTTTCTCACAATGCACACACCATATTACATTCTCATCAGCAGTGAACAAGGTTCTAATTTTTCCACATCCTCTCCAACACTAAGTAAGTTCCATTTTTTTAAATTACAGCCATCCTAATGGATGTGAAGTGGTATCTCTTAGTTTCAATTTGCATTTCCCCAATGACTAATGATGTTAAGCATCTTTTCATGTGCTTATTGGCCATTTGTATGTTTTCTTTGGAGAAATATCTATTCAATTCCCTTGATCTTTTCAAGTTTTAAGTTGGTTTTTGCTGGTGTTGTTGAGTTTTAAGAGTTCTTTACATATTTACCTATTAGATCACTATTGGGTATATGATTTGCAGATGTTTCTACCATTCTATGGGCCATCTTTTCTTTATCTTGATAGTGACATTTGATGCACAAAAGTTTTTAATTTTGATGAAGTCCAGTTTATCTATTTTTTTCTTTTGTTGCTTGTGTTTTAGCTTTCACATTTTAGAAACTGCAGCCTAATCCTAGATCATGAAGATTGATATCTATGGTGTCTTCAAAGAGTTTTATAGTTTAACTCTTACATTTAGGTCTTTGATCTATTTTGAGTCCCTAAGAAGGGTTCCAACTTTTGCATTTAGCTATCCAGTTGTTCTAGCATCATTTGTTGAAAAGATTATTATTTTCTTCCATTGGATGGTCTTAGCACCCTTGTTGGTGTTTTCATACACAGTATAACAATAGTATAATTCCTTTCAGGTTCCCAGACCCAATATCAATGCGTGTATGTGTTTGTTGGGGGTGGGGATCTTCCCACACACACAACACCAAGCAATACTCAAACACCAGAAGGGTGTCTGAGAACTCAACTCAATTCTGATGCCATCTGCTTGGAGACGGCACCAGATTCCCAGGTTAAGGGCTGTGTCCTACAAGACTGCCCTCCACCCCCTCACTCCAGAAGCCGGTCACAAGCCCCAGGCAGTTAATCTATGCTTTTGACCTACTGGCTACAGATTGGAGGTTCCCATGACCTCTCCCTTGGGTTCAGATAATTTGCTAGAGTGTCTCACAGAACTCAGGAAACACTTACATTTCCTAGTTTAATAAAGGATACCATAAAGCGTCCAAGTTAACAGCCAGATGAAAAGATACACAGAGCAGAGTCCCAAATAAAGGAGCTTCTACCCTCATGGAGCTTGGGGCTGGGCTGGTGGCACGTGGAGGCGTTCTGGTTCCCCAAGCGTAGAAGCTCTCTCTCCAACACAGAATTAGGATCCAAGAGAGCAATAAGCTCTTCTCAGAGGTTTTGTGAGGGCTTCTTTGCATGGTCAGGATTGACTGAATTATTGGCCAATGATTGGCTCATTCAGCCTCCAGCACCTGCCCTGGGTGGGGTCCAAAAGTTTCTCATTAACATGACAAGACACCCATTTCATTTTTAAGACTGCAGTGTTTTCAGGAACTGTGGATGAAGACAAAATATACCTGGAAAATATATATTTTGTCATATGAATGACCAGATATGTATTTCTTATAACTCATTATATCACAACCCTTGTCAAAAATCAGTTGGCCACAGACATATGGATTTATTTCAGGACATTCAAATCTATTCCGCTGATCTATGTGTTTATCCTATGTCAATACCAAACTGTTTTGATCACTGTAATTTTGAAGCAAGTTTTGAAATCAGGAAGAGAGAGGCCTCTAACTTTATTCTTCTTTTTCAAGATTGTTTTAGTTAATCTTTGTTCCAAAGCCCCCATGGGGCTCATAGAGACTTCATTAGATCTGCATGGGGGTCTAATGCCTCCTCATGCCCAGTCCAACTGTCTTCTTTTCCCTTTCACACGAGTGACTACCCTATAACCTTTTTGCGTTCCTGACTCTATCCTGGTGTTTGATTCCGGGGGATCCCAACTTGCAGAAACTCCCAGTGTCTGGCATATTGGTTGGCACATCATTGGAGTTCTAGAAACACTGCCAAACAAACAGAGAAGAAAGACATTGTTGATGTGCAGCTTTGGGCATTTGAGAAAACTCCAATCCTACTGTTGCCACCAAGGTATTATTTTTCATCCTTAATCCATATTTCATAGTGGCCAAGGATAGAAATTAATGAGGTATCACTCTTTTAAGAAGTTTTGGTCAAACGGAGCTGATTAACAGTGGGTCAGTTAGGGTGGTAAAGGGCCTAGAATTATGTCATCCAAGAGAAGAAAATGTTAAGAATGTTACTTTGGGAGAAGAGAAGTCTTCAGTGTGGCCCAGCGAGGCCAAATCAGAGTGAGAGAAGAGGGTAGTTATAAGTGAGGTCAGAGAACTGACTTCCAATGTTTGAAAGGTAAAGACTTTTTCTCTGTTACTCTTCAAGGGAAAACATGGATGCAAACTCCTTCTTACCCTCTAGCTCTCAGCTTAAATGTCACTTCTTCCAGGAAGCCTTCTCTGAACTGCCTCCTCTCTACCCCTAAGACTGGATAAGGTCCTCAAACAATCTTGTCTCACTCTGTACTTCTTTGAAACCTTTTGTAAGGGCAGGTCCTGGGCTGATTCATTTTCTGGTGTTTCCTCAGTACTGAGAAGAGCTCCAGGCTCACAGTGGGTGCCTAAGGTACCTTTGCTGGGTCAAAGAAGAAACAAATGAGCCAATGGGTTGAAGATAAAAAAGGAACAGAAGTAGATGCCATTAAAATACTACACAGTGTTGAGCCATGTCCAGCAGTGAAATGGGCTGCTTCAAAGTGCTGGCTACCCAGAAGAGGGTGTGAATCTGGGCTTTTGCCCTCAGGTCCCGTGAATTTCCACAATGCCAAAGATCCCTTCCTTGAACCTGTGGTTTCAACCCCCTGCCTTCTTTTTGCTTCTCTTTGGTCCGTCTTCCACTAAGGGGAACTTGAATTATACCCCAAAGAGGAATATCATGAATTAGAATCAATTCTCCATCTCTATGAACACAAGTGCAAGTCAGAAGAGTAGGATTTTTTGCTCCTCTCAAGCTCTTAGGTATTTATTTCTTTAATAACACCATTTATTGAGCACTTACTAAGCACAAGACATTGTATTATGTCATGATGCATAAATTACAAATCCTTAAATCAGCTCTGCTAGCTGGGAGTTGTTACTTCCCAATCATGAAAACTCCCTGTTTTTTTCCCAGCCTCTTTGGAATTCAGAGCTAATGCCCAACTTCTAAGGGAGTAAATCTAGGCAAAAAGCCAGCTTGGTGGAGGCATTCTACTGAAGAATCAGTAGGCTGACCCCAGACATCAGAGCTGAGTATTTCTTTCATCATTCACTGTGATGCAGGTGATTCTGATAAACAGCCCAAGAAACCAGGTGTGACTATATTTGACTTAGTCCGGCAACCGTGTCACACCCAGAAAGCTCCAGCAAGCAAAGGTAAGGCTTTAATTTTATTATCAAGATTTTTTTTTACAGTCTTGAACAAAGGGAGTGACATTCAGAAGTACCTCCTAAATCATCAGAGAAAGATTCAATTAAGTTTGCTGTCATTTGTGTTAATTGTACTTTGAAGAATGCTAATTTTCAAAAAATTGGTTACCTGAGTATGATTTTAAAAAGTCTCTCCCTCATCAAGCAAGCATTAGTTCCCTGAAAATTTCAGTGGTGGGAAAATTCAATCCCTTAAAGCTTAGAATCTTCTCTGGGAAATTGGGTTGTGTTGTGTAATGTCACAAGTGAAAGTGTTAGAGTTCTGATAAATTTTCTTTTACAAAGGCAAAGGTGGCATTGAAATAAGGAAACCATCAAAAACAGGTTATGTACATTAAATCATAGATAATGGGTCATGTATAATTAATCTTCAGACATCATCCTGAGCACCCCAGAGAATGTGTGAGCCTACCTTGGCAAACTTCCAGGCAGTCGGTCAGAACGGTGGGCATGAGTGTTGTTAAGGAAACCCAGTCCCAGGTTAGAGGCATGTTGATGTCACAAGTGAGGCCAGGAGCTTTTGTCAGGCTTCCTTTGATTGGAGTCAACAGAATCCATTCCAGCTATCCCAAGTGCAACTGAGGCTTTGCAGTGAGAGGCAGAAAGGTCTCATGGAAATTCAGAGAAAACATAACAGTGGGTCTCAGGAAGGTCAGGGAGAGTACCAGGAATTAACAAGATGATGGTTGCAAAGAGACTCCTCCAGTTGCTTGCTGTGTGACCTCAGGTGAGTAACTGCACTTCTCTGTTCCTCAGTCACCACATGGGAGGTGATACTGCATGAACTTCTGTATTAAAATACTAAGTGAGTTAACCATTGTGCCAGGCTTAGTACATAATATCTGCTCGATAAATGTTAGTGGTTGTTGTTGTTATGTTTTTTCTACATTATTTTTTCACATTACTTTCTTTTATATTATGTTATATTTTTTCTACCTTACATGATCCCGGAGTCAACATGACCTTCTAAGTTCTAGTGCTCTAGAAACTACCTTCTTATCTTAGTTCAAGTTGCTAAGAGGGGGGATCTCATTGACTCATGCCCCTCAAATCATAGGCTTCTGCCAGCCCATGGCTGGAATCTCTCTGAGTCAGAGACCTTCACTGCTCCCCATGTCAGGGGACACAGTCCACACAGCAGGGCAGCAGGTGAGGAGTCTCCCATTAGCAGGTGTAGGTGAGTATCAGACATCTGGAGCTTGTTTGCAAGCACAAGGTGAGATCACTTCCTGCTGGGAAGTAAGGGGAGACCTAGAGCGGGCTGTGTGGACAACGTGCGGGGCACTAGTTGCCAGCGATGCAGTCGCTATAGGGTGGCCATCATGGCGCTTGCAACTTTACTTAGAAATGGAATAGTAAAAAAAAATGTGTGTGTGTGCGTGTGTGTGTGTGTGTGTGTGTGTGTGTTCCTTCTGACGGACAGGCAGCAAGAGAGATTTGATGAATCTAGGTGAAGCATACTTGGGTGTTCAGTACACTATTTGTTTAACTTCACTGTAGGTTTAAACTTTTTTGACATTAAAAAGTGGGGGAAAACCACAGCTAAGTTATTTGCCAAATAAAACCAATATTTTCATCATAAATACATAAATAGACAAAATAAGTAGTAAGCAAGCAAGCTCAGGACTCAACAAATCCCAGATCTGCTTACCTACCCTGTGAGTTTTCCTCTCCTTCATTTTCACATCTGTGAAAGGGGCTCATAATATTGCCTCCTAGCCTATTGAGGAGCTCTGTTCATTGATACAGGGCAGACAGTCAGCTGGTAGGCGCTGGGATAGCTGTGCCAATAATCTGCAGCGTGCATCCCCTCTGACTGGTTGGGTTGTCCCAGTGGTTAAATGTGTTTGAATATTGTTCTTGATACCTGGCAAATAGGGGCCAAATTCATGGACCCTGGTTTTAGTACCATCATCATTACCGTGATTATCTTCAGCGTAATTCCCTGTGCTCTTTGGCTTCCCCACCCTAGGACCATATATAAAATGAGACTTTAGGACTAGCTGCTAGATTCGAGGTAGGGGCAGGTGGCTGTAGCCCTGGGTGTTTTAGGGGCCTGGGGAAGCAGTGCCATCCCAGTGTGAGGCCGGTGCCGAGACTGCAGCAGCTTTTCAGGCTGGGGCAGACAGTGCTCCCCTGGCTCAGAAGGGATCAGCTCTGTTTGCCAACTAAACCCTGGCGCAGGCTCAGAGAGGGACGGAGCCCCAGGCTGTAAGAGATGGAGAGATGGACACTGAGCCTTGGGCCTCGGTTCTGGGACTGGAAAGAGGAGGGGTTGGGGGTTGGGGAGAGGGGTGCATTCTTGGGTGGGTCCCCAGGCATAACTGGGCTGGGCTCTAAAGGGTATTTAAAAATGCTAGTGCTGTTACAATCTCATGCTTCTAATCTTTCAACTGTTGTTTCAGCATCCTTCAAAATAAGCTTGATGAATATTTGTTTAAACCATAGATGGATGGATGGGGGTGGATGGATTCAAAGGATAGATAGAAACATGAACTGTGAAGGAATGAGAAAAATCATTGAAAAATAAACGGATAAGTGGATGAAAAAATTTTTTTCTGGATTTATTGCTATATAATTGACATGTAACATTGTGTAAGTTTAAGATATACAGTGTGATGATCTGATACACCTATGTATTGCAAAATGATTACCGCAGTAAGGTTAGTTACCGTATCCTTCATGTCACATAATTACTTTTCTTTTTTTGGTTATTGAGGTAAAATCTACTCTCTCAACAACTTTCAACTATACAATACAGTATTATTAACTATAGTCACCATGCTGTAACTTAGATCCCCAGACCTTACTCATACCTAGAAGTTTGTGCCCTTTGACCATTATGTCCACATTTTGTCTACCCTGCAGCTATTGACGACCACCAACCAGTCTGCTTCTGAGTTTGGCTTGTTTAGATTCCACCTATCAGTGAGATCATACAGGATCTTTCTTTCGCTGTCTGACTTATTGCACTTAGCATAGTGCCCTCAAGGCCCATCCATGTTACAAGTAGCAGGATTTCATTCTTTTATGGCTGAATAATATTCCATTGTGTATATATGCTATCTTTTCTTTATCCATTCATCCACCGATGAACACTTAGGCTGTTTCCATATCTTGGCTATTGTAAAGAATGCTGCAGTGAACATGGGAGAACAGATACCTCTTCACGGTAGTGATTTTATTTCCTTCAGATATCTACCCAAAAGTGGGACTGCTGGATACTATGGTATTAAATTTTTTGAGAAACCCCATACCGTTTCCCACAGTGGCTGCACCAATTTACATTCCCACCAGCAGTGCACAAGGGTTCCCTTTTCTCCACATCCCCTTGTCTTTTTGATAATAGCCATCCTAACAGGTGTGAGATGATGTCTCATTATAGTTTTGATTTACATTTTCCTGACGATCAGTGATGTTGAGCACCTTTTCATGTACGTGTTGGCTATTTGTATGTCCTCTTTGGAAAAATGTCTATTCAAAGCCTCTGCCCATTTTTAATCATATTATTATTACTTTTTTTGCTATTGAGTTACATGTGTTCATTATGTATTTTGGATATTAACCCTTTATCAGATATATGGTTTGCAAATATTTTCTCCCATTCTGTAGGTTGTCTTTTCATTTTGTTAGCTGTTGCTTTTGCTGTGGAACCTTTTTGGTTTGATACAGTCCCACTTACTCATTTTTCCTTTTGTTGCTGTACTTTTGGTTTCATTCCCAGAAAATCCTTGCCAAGACCCATGTCAAGGGGCTTTTTCCCTATGTCTTCCCTGGGAATTTTATGATTCCAATTCCTGTATATTTAAGTCCTTAATCCATTTTGAGTTAATTTTTGTGAGTGGTGTAAGACAGGGATCCAGTTTTATTCTTTTGCATGTGAATATCCAGTTTTCCCAAACCATATTTTGAAGACTGTCCTTTCCTCATTCAGTATTCCTGGCTCTCTTGTCCAATATCAGTTGACTATTTGTGTGGATTTATTTCTGGGCCCTTTATTCTGTCGCATCGGTCTTTGTGTCTGTTTTATGCCTTTACCATACTGTTTTAATTATTAATCAGGAAATGTGAAGCTTTGTTCTTTCTCAAGATTTCTTTGCTTATTTGGGATCCCTGGTGGTTCCATATGAATTTTAGAGTTGTTTTTTTCCTGTGAAAAATGCCATTGGAATTTTGATAGGAATTGCATCACATTTATAGATGGCTTTGGGTAATATGGACATTTTAATAATATTAACTCTGAATGAATATTTGAGTGAATAAATGAAAAATTAATGGGGAGAATTAGTTAATGAATTAATTGATTAATAACAAGAAACAGTTTTTCTTGAGTGCTTCCCAGGTACCACTCTGCTAAGAAATTTGCATACATTTAATCTTTGTTTAATTTTTCAACAACCCTGTAAAGTAGACATCTTTGTCATTCCCATTTTATAGATGAGAAATTGAGGCATACAAAGGTCAAATAACTTGCCCAAGATCACACAGCCAGGAACTGATGTAGCCAGCATCCCAATGAATGTTTTTATGTCTCCCTTTAACCACTGTGGTATACATGGACCAGAACTGTGTGGACTTATTTTACTTCATAGACAAATGTTGGTCCCACCACCTCAAACCAGCTTCATTCATTCCAAAAATATATCATGGGCACCTACTATGTTGCAGGCATTGTTCTAGACATCAGAGATACAATAATGAACAAGCAGCCACTGCTCCACCAACAATTTACAAATGCATGTATATTTTCATATAGAAGTAGATGCGAAAAACAAAACAAAACATGTAAGGGGTTATAAAGTGATAGAGTGGTGCAGTGGGGAACTATTTTAGATAGGTTGGTCAGGGAAGACCTTTCAGAGGAGGTCCAAACACATACATCATGAATGGTATATCATGCAAAGATCTGGGGAAGAGTTTTCCAGGCAAACGGAGCAGCAAGTACAAAGGTCCTGAGGCAGGAATGAACATTGCAAGTTTGAAGAATACAAGGAAGTCAATGTGGTGTGAGTAAAGAAGAGAGTGATAGGAGATGCAGTCAGAGAAGGAGCTAGGTACCAGGTCTTTGTCATGGACTTTGCTGGCCAGGATGAAGGGATTGAATTTGTTTTAAGGGAAGAATTATGTCTGAATTACATTTTAAAATATCACTCTGGCTGCAATGGGTTGTTTCAAACCTCTTATCTCTAATCCAGTGGAACAATTTGGTCAGTTAGGGTAAGAATGAGAAACAGTTATTTGTCCTCCTTTGAATGACTCCAGCTGTCGTCCCCCTCCTCTCCTCTTCTTGGGAACACATCTGTCACTGCCACTTTGCTGGAAGCCGTCCATCCTTCCTGTGCTCACTTCCTTCTGCAGACCCTTGGCATGGCTACTCATCCCAAAGCCCCACCCAGCAGGAAAGAAAAATGACACGTATGTCCAACAATCGGGGATTGGTCCATTCACTGTAACACTTTTGGCCATTAAAGCTGATGTTGGGGAGAAGTAATTGCTGAAGTCATACCAGTAACAATAGGTACTTGAACCTATGGCAATAGGCTCCATGTTAATAACTTACATAGTTTACTTCATTTAATTTTCTCAGCACAGAGAGATCAATTCCACTTTTGTCCCCAGTTTATAGATGAGGAAATTCAGGCCTAAGCATCTTGCCAAAAGAACTAAATATTGTATGGTTCAGTGAGGGTAAAATGCAGGTCTGTCTGATTACAAAGTCCATGTTTTTAACTGATGCCATCTGCCTCCCCTTGGAATATACTGTGCTTCACGGCTAAGGACAGAATGCTGCCTACTGAGTGATAAGTGCAGCCTGCAGCCCATCTTTTTCAGTAGCAAAAGGGCATGCAGCTAAATATTAGAAGTTGTTATCTCTGGGTGGTTAATGATAGGAGATTTTTGCATGTGTTTATGATTTTTGTAATTAGAGTTAAACAAAAGTAATAAATGGTATCCATGTGTTTTTCTGCCCTACTCGCCCCTCTTTCTCCCTCCCCTGCAGTTTGTAGACTGGCTCTGGGGTTCTCTGTGAATACAAAGCCAGCATGGCCTCATCCCCTTGGCCTCCTGGCTTTGCAATTTCAGCACAGTTCTCTAGATTGCTTAAAATTTTGCTAGCATTCTAGATGCAGAGTTAGTTGCAGATGTTTCACTCCCCAAATAGAAGTGTTGTTTCTTAGCTAGAGGCTTAAGAAATACATTTGCAAAAGACCCAGATCCCTAAAGTGTTTGCCATTTAGGGTGTGGACTAGTAATGGCTTCAGCTTCTGGGGCGAGGATCAGGGGTCTTTGGTGATAAAAAGAGTATTGAATTTGCTCAGTGAGTGCCTGGACCTGAAGAATAATGGAGGCGAGTGAGACTGTGCTGCCGACAAGACCTGAAATCACCCATGTGTCCTTGAATACCATCTCTCTGTCTGTCTGGTGTTTAGAGGTAATTACAGTGGGAGATAACTCCTAGGCTTTGCTATTCATACGTGCATGCATTCATTCATAAAGGCAGTATTTATTGAGCATTGACTTTTCTGGCACTGTGCTAAATGCTGGGAACTCAACAGTCAGGAGGAAAGACCATCCCTGCCTTGGTGGAGTTTACAAATTGGAGTCTCTGGGGGAAAACAAACACTGAACAAATGTTTAAATGTGATGGAAGGTGGAAATGCCGGGTGCTGTGGAAGGATAGCTGTGTAAGAAGGGAGATAGCTGAGCCTGAGAATTCACAAAGGCAGCCCAGGAAGTAATGTTGAAGTGAGAATGGAAGGATGCCTAGGAATTAACCATGCAAAGAAAGAGGAAGGAGAAAGGGTGTTCAGATGACAGGCTGCCTGTAGGAAGAACTGGAAGTGGGGAAGCAGGGCACTGCTGTCCAGCTGACAGCATGTAAGATGCACAGACGCCAAGGGGCACAGGATGGGCGGGAGGTGAGACCGTGGCCAGGTTTACAGGATCTGAAGCCACATCACAGACTTCACATGTTATCCTGAGATGATGAGAAGAAAGCTGTGAAATTTAACTAGAAAACAAAAGTTATTTTGTAAATGCCATCACCAGGCGAAGGCAGTTAGAACCTAGAATGACATTGCTCCTTGGGATAGATGATGGTTTCTGGCAACACAATGTTCTTTCATTCAACAAATACTTGTGCAGTGTCTATGATGTGCCAGGCGCAGCCCTGGATGTTGGGAAATGGAGGAGAAAAAGGTTTTAACCTTAGGGAGCTTACAGTCTAGTGGGGAGAGAAAGGCAATAAACAAAAGAACAGATAAGTAGGGAATATAATATTGGGTACCACTAAGCGTGGTGAAGAAAGCAAAAAGAAAGTAAGGGGGTGTGGAAGGCCAGGGAGGTGGGACGAGGCCGTGCTGCTCCCAGTAGGTGGTCAGAGATGTCCTTCAGAGGTTGACATGGGGGCAGGGACCTGGAGCAAGGGAGGCAGCAAGCCAGACCTCTGGTTCCCAGACCTTCTGACGTGGTCTCCCCTCTGTGGATTTTTCAGATGGCCAGATAGGGTTGGGAGGCAAGGAAGGCTTTTGAACAGGGAGGAAGGTTGGCTCCCTTGCTGAGTTAGACCCATGGCACTCGGACCTTTGACCTTGGTGTTTTAACCTTCCATGTCTAGGAGACCACAAACAAAATGTCCAAGCGTACAGTTCACATTCCAGGGCTGTGCTGAACCCGAAGTGTTGCTTTAACTTCATCTCCCAATCACTAGTTCAACTCTGTTGGATGCATGTACTTACTGACCTTTTTATTTAAAAGCAGAGATGGGTCTGATCAAAGGCAGGGCTGCCCAAGCACATTATAACAATGTATCACTGAGCTGGAAATCTCCTGGTGATATAACAAGCGTCTATTAGGAAGAGGAGTCCAAGGCTTTGCACATTAATCAGAGCCTCCTGATAAAAGTCTGCTGCAAGGCAGAGTGGCGATGTGTTTTTTCTTTCTTTTAAGAGATATACAACAGTATCATTGTCTTTATCGATCTCTGCTACTATTATTATCAGGCAATACTTTTTCAAAGTCACTTCCTATAGCTCCCCCTTGTATACTTTGTCCTGTAGCCCTGCATTCAGAGAGGCAGTAACTGAAGATTTGTCATCTGACAGCCTGTGTTTGAATCACAACTCTTTTACTATAGGCTGGGTGATACCATGCAAGTCATTTCACCTCCCTGAACTTCAATATCCCTAACCATAGCGTGAGGATGATCATGCCTACCTCTTGGATATCTGAGAGGATTAAAGGAAATGGTGACCTTGGAAATGGTTTCCAAAATACAGTTCATAAGAATGACTTATGGATTCTGTTAGAATTTAGATTCATGACTGTCATGAACAGAGATTCTGACCCAGTAGGCTAGGGATGATCATTCCCAGGTGGCTTTGTGTAAATGGATCCTTTGGATGCATTAGAGAAACGTTGCTCTATATTTATATTTTGCTAAAATTTCTCTCCTACTATTTCCTCCATCAGGATTATGCCTTTAAGAGTCACATCAGATGTCTCCTCTTCCATAATGCCTTTCCCAGTTCCCCGGGGTTTGAAGGCATTGCTCTTCCTGCTGACTGCTCATACAATTTTATCTCCCCTCCAGTAGGGTCCCTCCCATTTATACAGACTAAATGCTATCTTCTGGAACCATGAAAGTAATGAAGGTACACTAAATATAGATTACACACTCTATTTTTTTGTGCTAATGCAGACATGTTATATCATAGTAGAGATAGGCAGTATGCTTTATGAGTATCTTCACTCATTCACTCAACTGTATTTTGAGCATCTACTGTGTGCCAGGCTCTGTGCCAGCTACTGGGGATACAGCACTTGGAAAGACTGCTAGTCTAGGCACAGAGCCTAGAATCTCTTTGCCTCTCCTTCCTTAGACCAAAACTCCTTGGCTTCTAACCCCAATAGTAATCCAGTCACCACTGAGTGGAATGACATCAAGACTTTTGAAGCACACAGGCCACCCTCACCACATTTGTGTGACCCAACTTGCACCTGTGGCTGAGGGTCAGTCTCTCCTTGAAACTGAGTTAAATCTCTTTGTGGATTTTCATCTTTCACCAGCCAAAACCCTATCCCATCCCCTGGGTTTGTGCATTTGTCACGTTTGTAGCAGCTGGGCTAACATCTTTGGGGTTTTGCCATATAGTCATCTCTTCTAGCTAATTTCCTTTGGACTTGATTGCTTTTTGAAAATTCAGTTTCCAAAAGAAGCAGCATTATGGATTCCTGAGTGATTTCACAATATACAGACTTCCATCCATCCATTCATTTATTAACAAGAATTCATTTCACACCTACGCAGGCACTAGGCACTATTTTGGCTCAAGCCTCGCCCTTACAGGTGCTCAATTACTGTTGGTGGAACTGGCATTACACTGGCAATACTCTCTGTCTCTGGATCTCTGTCTTTACTAGGTGGTGGGTGGGTGTGAGTCTCATGGATCCAGTCATTTCTGTCGTCGAGGTCCAAGCCAACAGCGCATTCACCGACTTTGATGCAGGGCCATCAAGCACATTAGAGCTCTTTTATCTTCAATCCACCAGGACGTGTTGTGCAAGACCAAAACACTGATGTGCCAAAACAGGAAGAAAGGAATGCAGATTTTTACGTTTGCAATAAAACTCCCATCAATCACACCACCAACACTCAGAGCAACTGAACTAATATCTGAGCTGTAAGATTGTACTTGTTCTGACTTTTCTGTCAATAGCAAGTGTTTGTGCATAGCAAATCACCAGCAGATACCAGCGCTGAAAGACAAGGGGGAAGTAACATAACAGGGACACATAAACATCCTGTCAGCCTGCCCAAAGCATACTAATTACACTTAATCCTATATTGGGTACCAGACATATATTGGGTCCTTATCCATCTTCCTTCTGTTTGGAATGTTTCCCAGCCATTTAACACTCTCCAAGCATGGAACAGGTGGTGTAACCATTCTGTAATCGATGATGCCATCATCAATGTGGTCATTATCATCGTCATCATATAGGTCTACCATGTGTTCCCCAAAGACTATATATACATATATATTCTATTAAATTCCTTACAACCACTCTGTAGCAGAGGTACCATTATTACTCCCATGTTATAGATGAAGAAACTGAAGTAAGCAGCACTAAGAGTAACTTTCCCTAGTCAGTGAGAGGGCTGGGGTTTGAGCAAGTTCTGTTCTTGGATATCTAAGGCAAATGAACTGCCAGTTGGGATCATTTGCTCCCCCCCAAAAATCACAAGCTCATCAATTCGAGAGCCATTCGAGATCAAAGCTGGTCATTTGATTGGTTGATCTGGGGACCTTGTCTGAACCAAACTGGCAGTCAGATCCTCTGCTAATGCTTACCTCTATGATGGCTGAAGGAATATTGAACTGGCCCGTGTGTGTGGGCCTGACTCATAGGTTAACATTCTCATAAATTCTGAGAACCAGCCAACAATGATGGGAATAAGGCAGAGTCCTTGAGAGTCCATTAGAAGAAGCTCATAGTCTGGCAGTTAGGAGAGGAGAAGGAAACAGACTCCAAGAGAGGGTCTGCCTCCAGCCTCCACAAGGTCAGCAGGGGCTACATGAGGGGCCCCAAACTTATTTTTGGCAGGATTAGCAAAAGTTCTATTTTGGGGGTAATGTTACTCAAAGAACATCTTGGACAGCTATCTTCTTGCCAGGGGTACATTTGTTAATTATTTCTTTTCATAAAGCAATCAAGGAAAAGTTCATAACTCCAAGGAACAGAAATCAATCAGTATACCTTTTTTTCAACAAACTCCTTTATTTTCTACACAAGGCAGCACTAAAAAATAATCAGATATTACTCCATTGGTTTCTCAGCCATGAGGCTCTGCTCAAGAGGCTCTCTCTTAAATGATTTCAAGGGTCTCACTGAAATGAAAGCACCTCTATCTCCCTTCTCCTGCCTTGGCCATACGAAAATAGGACAGAACGAGATTTATCCAGGTCAAGCTCCTTGACCACAGCCCGGTCACTGCTTCACTGCTCTTTCCTTACGAGAGGTGGGGGACTTGCTCTCCACTTTGTACCCATGATGACTGACAGTGATGACATCCAATTACAATGCTTTATTTCTATTTGGGCACTGAGGGGCAGGTTTCCTATATATTGTGATATAAATAACCAGCAAGCATGCAAATTTTTTTATGACCTAAAGCAGGTTGAATTTAAAGGCTCATGATTTTGTTTCTTCCCTTGTTATAACTCATAGCAATTATCTCATGAGCATAGAATGCCTAAGCCTTATGGCGCTCTGGTCCCCAAGTGGCAATTTATCTAGTTCTGTACTTCAAAGGAAGGAAGCAGTGACACATAAAAGGTCCAGGGATTCTCTACCTCTAGAATAGGACCGTCCAAAGGTCCCCTGACACAGATTCTGGAAGGGGACATCTAACCTGGGATCTGAAGGATGAGTAGGAGAGATCTAGGAAGAGAGGACTAAGAATGTCCCAATAGAGATGGTGTGTCTGTGCAGACCTAGAGGGAGGAATTAGTCTGGTGTTCCTGAAGGTGTAACAATGGCTGGAAGGTAAAGTGGGGGAAGGGGAGAGTAAGGAAATGGGGTTGGTGGGGCTAGAAGATGGAGAAATGACCTTTTAATAATTCTGATAATGTTAAGAGTTGCAGGATGGAGATGGGTTTGAGGAGGAAAGATTTCTGCTTTAGGGAGAGATTTCTGTTTAGAGAAACACTTTATGCATTTCTTCTTATGTGTTCAAATTCCCATTTTGGTGATCAGTTTATGATCACCTTTATCAATACCTTCATGTCAAAAAGAGTCCTATCTCAAACACTCTAGTTATATCCTAATATTTCCACAGGAATAGCGGAATACAATCCACTACTGTATAATGGATACAGTCTGCAACTCCACATCTTCTACCTCACTGGTGCCATTTCCACTTTCCTTGTCATCAGTGTTGTCATTTAAAGTGACCCATTCTACTTGAGTTTCTTTTTGGTCCAAGAACTTCCTATGCACTTCATCCTTCGTGGAATCCCAATGACGTTTGTCTTCAGGGAGAGACGTTTCCTGGAAAGGCCTCTGAGTTGGAGTGGATGTGGGAGGGGCCCATGAAGAGCATATGAAGAGAACATAAGAATCCTGCCTTCAAACCACCATTTATAGTCTCAAGTGCTGGGGCCCTTGTGGATACCTTCCTTTGCCTAACCTAGAAGGGCAGAGAAGAGAGCCTTTCCTCTGGGCCTCACCCCAGCTCTCCCTTGGATTCCATGGGGATGAAGGAAATGTGCCGCCCTCCCCCCACACCCCCAAGAGGGAGGAAGCAATATCTTTTTTCCAATCTCATGAAAAGAGAGAACGGTGGGTCACCCTTAACAATACCTTCATGTCAAAAAGAGTCCTATCTCAGACACTTTAGTTACATCCTAAGATTTCCACAGCAATAGTCGTGGATATAATCTACAACTCCAAATCCTGGCTAATTTCAATCCATCTTTGGCCTGGCCAGTCCAGATCAACCCTCTTGTTCTTTGGTAATTGAATGATGGGGGAGAAAGCCCTAGATTATGGTGAGCACGACTACACAATATACTTTTTGTTCTTCCTCCCATTATCCCAATTTCTTAGCAACTAAACACATTACAGTCTTCTGAAGAAGAGAAGCTGGTAGGTTGTGCCTGGGCTGAGATAATAGAAGCTCATGCTCAGGGAACTTTGATTGGGCAAGAGCTTCTCTCTCCATTGGCCCTTGAGTGACTGAATATTTCGGCCTCTTCAAGAGGATATGGCTATGGTGAGCCCTTGGGGAGGGCTGTTCATATTTCGCAAGGATCTTACCAGATTCTACAGAGCCAAAAAAAACAAAAAATAAAAAACTAATAATACCACCCCTTTCAATTTTGGGTCATAATTGGTTAAAGTTATTTTGGGGAGGAGGGACGATGCCTCTATGAAAATGTGGTCATGGTAAGTCACACCACATATGGACTTTGTATCAGTTAGTTTCACTGCATAACAAACTACCTCAAAGATCAATGACTTTAAATAATAAACATTTATTATTGCTTATTAGTCTATGGGCCAGATGGACAGTTCTACTGATCTAGGACAGGAGGGGCTGATCTCAGCTGGGTTTATGCATGAGCATGTGGTCAGACTGTGGTTGGGTGGAAGATTCTTAGTCTGGGACAGCCTCCCTCACATGTCTAGAAGTTAGCTGGTTGTTGGTTGGCATGTCTGATAGATTGTGACTGGGCCTGTGTCTTTCATCACCTAGTAGAGTAACCTAAGCTTGTCACATGAGGGAGCAGAAATGCACAAGATCTCCTGAGCCCTAAGCTTGGAGCCTGCACACAGTCACTTCTGCTGCCTTCAGTTAGCCAAAGTGAGTCACAAGACCAGCCCATATCAGAAATTGGGAAGAAATCTCTGCCTCTTGATGAGGGGAATTGAAAAGTCATATTGCAAGGGGCTTGGATATGGGAAGGGTGAAGAGTTGTGGGTGATTTTGCAATTAATCTATCACAGACCTTAAGGAAGCAAAAGGTTTTTGAGACACAAGAGCTGTGAAGTGAGTTTCATCACCTGTGTAACTGACCTCATAGATTTTTTGACAGATCTATCACATTTCTGAAAGTTAGAAGAGATTTTTTTCACCTCTGGAAGTCGCAGTAGAAGGGGAGAGCATGTCCTCTCTCCCCCCACCTCCTACCTTCCCAGTGTGACGATGCCCGCCCTGTAGCTAGACACCTGTAATCCTTGATTAGCTATACCTGTATTTGGAAGGTCAGTGGGCTGAAGTCACCCAGATGGGAGGAAGGTGCCAGGCTGTGTACGAGGCACAGAAACAAACCTAGACTCTTGCTTTGCTTCCTGACTCTGCCAGCTGCTCGCCGACCCTCCAGATGGATGAATCAGAGCCTTTGCAGAGAGCTCAGCTCGGGCCTGCCATTGCCACACCGGTATTTAATATGGGAAAATTTTAATCACGTTTGTTTTCCCATGTTTCATCCTAACAACAAATCATTTTTAATGGGAGACTAGGGGCTGGAAAAAAAGATGTAGCAAATCTTTGGCTGATGGTTTTATCACCACTCTCAGATCTCTGGTCCCAGGGCTGAATTTGCCACCAACTTCAAATCATCCTGAATGTGTGAGATGCTCAGGAAGTGGAAAGAGGGACCAGTCGAAGGTTCTCCTGGAAGGCCAGTCATGCCTCCCATTTGTCCCCTGATAAGAATTTGCAGACATCTACTATATTCTAGGTGTTCCACATTTTAATCCTCTCCATAACCTGTTAGGGAAGGGAATTGCTCTCCCATTTTGGCAGATCTAGACACTGACTCTGAAGCCCTTGGTGATTCGTCAACGTTTACCTAGCTGGTAAGTCATGAAGCAGGGGTTCAGATCCAGGTCTGTCTTACTCAAGAGCCTGTACTGTTCACCATGGCTCCATGCTGCCTCTCTTTACAAATCACAAAACATTTCAAAGTTCTTGAAAGTTATTATTCCTAAGATTTGGAAGTTCCCCAAATTTATTTCCCTCAGAAAAGTCTGTTTTTCTAAAGTATGCTTACATATATAGAGGGACTCTTATTAGCATGGCTAAGTATGCCATTCAAGGCCCCATGTATGATCCTGGCAGGGCCAGGCCGAGAACCCAGGTCCCCTGACAACGTGTCCAGATTTCCTCTGTGGTGACACGCGCTGCGGTCCTCCATACGTGAGGCAGAACACTATCAACTCTTGCCCTGACCGAGACCTCACCAGGACCACCTGAGATATGTTGATCTTTGTGGTAGAAAGACTGTTGGTTTTAGGACTGCAAAGGAGACTTGGCTTTATAAAATGGAACCACGATGATGAATCATGTCATTGTTTTATTTTATTTTTCAGTTATACTTATCTTTTAAACCATACAAATAATACTTGACCATATATGGAATATTTTACAGCATTCCCAAGCTATGATATCATTTCACCTAAAAGTACTTTAGTGAATATTTCCAACAGATGAAGACTTCTGAAAAAACATACAAACATATGGCTTGTTCAATCCTTAGTTTATTCATCTGTGAAATGGCGTGAACACCGAGAAAGTCGATTAAAGTGTAATAAGTAAAAAATCATGGTCAAAGATGTAGGTCAAAAGCCAGAAAATATTATTGTGAAAATCAGGGGATAAGAAAGTTTCGAGCAGAAAACCATCAACAGCGTCAAACGTTACTGAGGTGCCAAGGAGAATGAAAGCTGAAGAGTGTCCGTTGAATGTGACATTGCAAGGCCCATCGGGCTCTCTAGAACGAGTTCAGTGGAACTGTGGGGATGGAACCCAGATGGCAAAGGGAGCAAGGCATGAGGGAGTCTGACTGAACAGTAGAAGCTTGGGAGGTGCTTCTACTCTTGGGGGGAAGCTAGGACTGAATGAAGGTTCTCTTTAGGATGGGGAAGCATGGGTTTCTTGTGAGGGAGAATCTGGTAAGAGGGTGAGCTTGAATATATCAGACAGAGAAGGGATCATTGATGGGTCAAGGTCTTGCTGAAGGAAGAAGAGTTGGGACCCCTAGCCTGAGGGGAGGAGCATTAGAAAGAAGGGTGAGCTCTTCAATCATCTGACCCATATTTACTGAGCTCTTCTCAGGTGCCAGACACTGCACAAGTTCCTGGGGGAAACAGCCTGCCCTTCTTCACCAGGTTTCATAGACTACTGGTATCTAAGAGCTAACTAAGCAGGCAATTGTGGGCACTGTGATACATGGCCTGTAAGCCAATTGTTTAAAGGGGCTCAGAGAAGAATTCCTGCAAGAAAAACTCTGAGCTCCGACTTGAAGACTGAGTACAGGTTCACTGGGTGAAGGGGATGAGGAAAGGGTGTTCTTGGCAGAGGGAAAAATGCATGTAAAGGTCTGCAGGCCTAAGCAAATGTGGTCTACCTTTTACCCTCTGGAGGAACAGCCACAGGTAAGGATGGGTGAAGTTGCAGGTGGAAGTCAGAGTTGCCGAAATGCATATTGGATGGCCTGTTTTCTTGGAGAATAGGTAGGAAAGCTAATGGAAGTAATAGACACTGAGTAAAGACTGTGAGGATGAAGATGAATGAGCAGATTTATTGTGTGTCTGAAGGGCAGGTATTGACTTCCACCCTGTAGGAAGTGTGTCTACTTTTCACCTTCATAGTCATCAGCAAGTCCAAGTTAAACTCCTCTTTCTGCGGGACCACAGAAATAGCCTCCTCACTGGTCTCTGCCCATGCATTCTTGCTTTCTCCATTTCCTTCTCTATGCACCAGCCTTTCAAATAGATCACATACCCACCCTGCTTAAAGCCCTCCAATAGCTTCCCATTGCACTTAGGGAAACAAGTTCTGCATCCTTTGCCACACCTTACAAAGTGCTCTGCACAACTCCGCAGGTTCATCTTGAGCCTCTGCCTCTCTCTGCTACAGCCACTCTGCCTTCTTTCAACCCTTCCTCAGATCTGCCCCACTTCCACTTGCCACCCAGCCTTTGCATATATGGCCTCCCACGGCTGGGTCACTGTTGTGTCTGTCCCACCTCCCAACTCCTGTCTCCATCCACCCCAGCCTGCTCAACCCCACATGACTCGCTCTTGAGACCCTATTTCAATCAAACCACCTCAGGAAGCTCTCTCTGACCTCATAAAATAAGTCAGATCACTCTATTTACAGCACTCAAAGCATTAAAAAGCCCTTCAGTGCGAGCACGTATTATGAGAGCAAGTTTACATTTAATTGCCTATTTTTTTTTTTGAAAACTCTCTCAGCCATTGCTGTAAGCTCCATGAGAGCAGAAACAGCAGCTGCTTCTTCCCCCTCACCATTATGACCCCAGGACCCAGCACGGGGTCTGACACGCAGTGGAAATGCAATAAATTCACATGAATGAATGAATGAATGAATGAATGAGTGAGTGAATACGTGGCTATTAGTACCCCTTGAAAAGCTACTGAACCCTTACCAAGTCCTCAAGGAGCTGTTGATTCAATCCACCTTTACCTGAGCATGAGCAATCTTTTCCTTTCCAAGATAGCCATGTGATGATTTTCATCTTTTTGTACAAATATGTCAACTCCCCATACGCCCACGCATGTGCGTTAGTGTGCTTGGCCCCCACCCCAGTAAACACACCGTTTAGACAAGAGACAGCAAACATGCTCTCATCGGATCCATGCCTGCAAACTAGGAGGTGAAGCAGCCCCGCATTGCTTTGCACACATGTTTATTGATGATGCCGATTAAACTTTAATCACGTTGCACAGTTTCAATTTCCAATTGAAATTGAAAGTCTGAGCCACGTATGGGTTTTTATTACTTTCCACTTAGGCTGCTGATGGAAGCGACCGGAGGGGAGCCATCTTCGTGGGTCTCAGGTGGGGTGACGGGGCCGTAAATCAAATTAATACTGCAAGGTAGCAAAGGGGGTAATGCGCAGCAGGAGACGAGAGGGTGAGGAACAGCTTAGTGAGTGTGGGGATCGTCATCAGGGCAGGATGGTGCGTGACGGGAGGAGCCCCAAAGTGGGAGAGGGACTTCTGCTTCCAGTAATTTGTCTGGCATAGGCCAGCGGCCTTTTTTTTAAGCAGAGGAAAATACTGTTCAACTGTGCTTTCAAAAACAGCTACAATGGCATAAGTTCTTCCTGAGGAAGATTACGGCTTCTGCGTTTGAGTGTTTTAACATGCAAATCCCTAAGGGCAGCAGACGCTGCTGAAAGGGATGACATTTGGTATCAATCTCACATTAGACCAGAAGGAATTTTTGCAGATGGATTTAGTAGTGATATAATAACACCTGTTGCTCAAAATGTGACTGTATCCTCACAATGCAGAACATCAATGCCCAGGATTCGTAACTGACCTTTTCTTCTCTGGAAAGACCATCTGTATCTATTTGGGCTTAGAGAAATCTTAGGTATCAGGTTAGTACTGGACCAAGAAATAGAAGTTAACCAAGTCTTTATGCCCCAGTGAGAGAATAATAACAGTAATAGGTAGAATTTATTGAGCATTTACTGTGTGCTGGTCTCTATGCTGAGCGCTTAGCTAGTTTGCATAACAACCTTATGAAGTAGATATTGTTAATAATGAATATGTGTAAAGTACTCATTCAGCACATGACACATGCTAAGTACTCAGTATATATTAGTTATTTGTTGCTTGTTGCTTTTGTTGTTCCATTGCACACTTGGAGAAATGAACGTCCAGAGAGGTGAAATGACATGGCCAAAGTCATAGACTTAGGATGTGGCAAAGCTGTGATTTTACATCAACATGTCTGACATCAGTGCCTGGATCTTTAATCACCATGCACTCTGCTTCCTCATGTAGAAACCCCCCTCTGAAGAATAGATCTGTGAAAAAAATCCACCTGTGTTGGGGGAGATGCAAGGTTGAGTCAGTCACTGGGGAATTTAATGTGGGTGAATCAGTTGAAGAATTTCAGGGAAATTCTCATGAGAAACTGGAGGGCTGGGTGAACAGCTGACTGGGCTGGATCACTGATTTAGTTAAGTATTTATAAGGTGTCCACTTGGTGGTAGGTTCTTGGGATACAAGAATGGGAAGATGCAGCCCTGTCCTTAGGGATCTTGGTCTATAGGGAAATCCACTGCCTCATATGGGTTTTGCCAGGAACCTAAGTTTGCTCCACTGGAAACCTTTGGCTTGCTCAGACCCCCTTCCCACCAGGAGAACTCGAAGGAGATGATGGCCTGGTTTCCTGCCACAAGTCCTCTTCCCTCATCTGGCTTCACTTTTGCTCAGATCCATCAAAACCACTGTGGGTAGGGGGACACAGCCTGAGTTCCATCTCACACAGCTTTAAAGACCCTGGCTGCCTTCCTTCACCTAAGACAAATGCTTAACAGCTCAACACTGGAAAAATCCCCATGCCACTAGCGGGTAGATGAGGAAAAATCCGAGCTAAACCATCTGAAATCCCGGCATGATAAGGAAAGATAATTGCTCCACTGGCTTGTGTTGTAAAATCATCGTTCCTATTGTGTGCTGGGTATTTCACTGGGTGCATCAAATATAGTGTCATGAGGTAGGTGGAATAATCCCCATTTTGCAGAAAAAGAAATAGGCTCTGAGAGATTAAGACACCTACCCAGAATCATACAGCTAGAATGTCTGGGCACAAATATGCATGTCTGATTCCAAAGTGCATGCTCTTTCAACTATGAAACATTGCCTCCCCTTTTTATTATGAATTTTAATTTCTCTTACCTTTTTGTGTAAGTAATGTCTATAAATGTACAGAATCCAGAGGTAGAACAGTGTGTAGAGCAAAATCTCTTCCCCACTTCTACCTCCTGGTCTCAAAGTTTGACAGTGAACTTCCTCCCCAGGGAGGAAGAGGTGAGAGGTCCATTGGCTTTGTCTGCAAGGGTTTCCAGGTGAGCTGGGTAGTCACGTAAACTTACTGGACAAAGTACAACAGTGTGACAGGTTCCTTCCCACCTGGATGCAGATGTTTTGGGAGAATAGCTGGAGTACTTCCAAATACTGGCGAAAGAAAATATTGGGTGCCTACATGGCTGAGGTGGTATTTGATCTGTCATCTGAAGTATGGAATGTGCATAAAGACTAAAGAGGAAGATTTAAGAAGTATGTCATCAAGTTTACACATTTTTTTCACCCCTGGGTCTTCTCCAAGGTGGTGCCCAGTTCCTGGAGCATGCTGCCTTCCCCTATTAGCCAATCAATTCTTGTTTATGTTTCAGTCCCAGCTAGAATGTCCCATCCTTAAGGAAACCTTTCATGATAAGACTTTCTTAGGTTAGACACCTGTCTCACCTGGATGTCTCTCCTTCTCTAGATTGGAAGTCCCATGTTAGCTGGAACTGTGTTTTTTGTGGTCAGTGCTGCATCTTGGAGCACACAGTTGAGAATCAGTCAAAACAACCCGGGTTCAGTCCTCACTCTGGCATTCACTAGCTGAATGACATTGGGCAGGTAACTTAAACTCTCATTGTTACATATATTCTTGAATAATAGCAAATACTCTTATAACACTTCTATATGCCAGACCCCAATCTAAGTGCTTTTTGCATGTAACTTACGAAATTGGCATTAGTATGCCCATCTTACAGATCAGGATACTGAGACCTTGTTGACTTCTAAGGTAGCATCCAGTGATTCCCATCTCCAATAATCCATGCCTTTGTCTTGGCCCCTCCCCTTGAGGGTGGACTGGACTAGTGACTTCCTTCTAACTGGTAGAATATGGCAAAGATGATAAAATGTCACTTCCCTGATTAGGTTACAAGAGATTGTGACTTCCATTTTGCTAGCAGACTATTTCTGTTGCCTCCCAGCTTGCAGACTTTGATGAAGCAAACTGCCATAGAGCAACTGAAGCCAATAGTCCAGCTACACTCAATGAATTGAATCCTTCCAGGCTGAATGAACTTGAAAGCAGACACTCCCCCCATCAAGCATTGAGATGACTGAAGCCCTGTCTGACACTTTGATTAGTGCCTTGCGAGAGACCCTGAATCAGAGGACCCAGCCTTGCCATAATCCAAGCTGTGAGATCATGAATGAGTATTGTTTTAAGCCATAAAATTAAGGGGTTATTTGTTACACAGCAATAAATGACTAATAAAATCTCTTTTCAGTGGGTGGTCCAAGATTACACAGCTAGTAAGTAGAGGGCCTTGCTCTGACTCAGAGAATCAGGCTCCAGTCCATGCTCCTAAGCACCATACTCTCCTGCCTTACTCTATATAATATAGAGATATGCTTTGTCCCCACTTCACCAGTTTTTCTAAAGATCAAATGATACCAATGAATGTAAAATGCTTAGCTGAGACCATGGCATGTAGTAAGGGCTTAATAAATGTGAGTTATAATTATTATTATCTTTACTGTTATTTGGTACCCTCAAGACAAGAAAAAGGGTCAGTCCCATAAATCTGAAGGCTGAAAAGATGCTAACAGTAGCCTCAAAGAGAGTAGCTCTTTGCTCTCATTAAGAACTGGCCCAGGGAGGGTATTTAGTAAAATGTTCATGAGCCACCACTGCTGGGGAGCCTGAAAGGGCAGCCCCCCAGGGACCCACAGCTGCAGGCCAATACACCTCTCTGCCTCTCCCTCTCCTGTCTAGTGTCTCCACGGAAGCTGCAAGAGCAAGGATGGGAGGAATTGTTTGAAACCAAGCAGATGTTACAGTTGGGCAGGAAGAGGATTGAGAATTCTAAACAACACTCCCAGAATACCATTTTCCTCCAGTCAGGGCATCGTGAGCAGATCTGGCCAGAGCTTTTTCAGCCCGCTTCCCTCCCCATTTTCTCAGGGAGACACAGCACAGAGGATGTTTCTGGAGTCTGCATCCTGGGCAAATAGCCACCATCATCCTGTGCCCTTCAACCCTGCCCAGAGTTCAGAATCAGGAATTGCATGGGTTTATGTAAAGGATGAGAACCCCCCACATGCTGACACCCATGACTGAGGGGCCCAGCAGGAGTGAGGAAGGTATGTCTGAGTCAGAGGTCTGTCTTTCTTCCCCCTAATCATAGTGGGCTCTGATGACAGAAAAGTTGTAATGTTATTAGCAAAAAGACCTAATATTCAAGTAGACTTGGAATGCGTCCTTCTCAAGGGCTGAAAAATGTGAAATGTCTGTGAAATATATTCTGGCTTGCTCTTTATCTGCCCCACCGGGAATCTGCACAGAGCTGAACTGTCTTTTATTTACACAATGGCCTTTATTAGCTTTTCTCAGTTAATTTTTTAGTATATCTATCATCTCTGATTCTACATTTTTGCCTCTCCTGATAGAGACTGAGTTTTCTTCTTGGTGTGTATATAGACTCTAAATAATTTAAGATTCTTGTTATATGACTACTGGCCTTTCGGAAGACACAAATACATTTGTAATAGTATGAGGATCCAAGAAATTCTGAACGTTTGAAGACACCGATGACTGGTCTGTTGGTAGCATACCTTGAAATGTCAAAACTTACATCCAAAGAAATCAGTGCCTGAATTCTTCCCTTATTTGTTACTGCTTCTGCTTTTTCATTATAGAGTGTGGGTTGTTCTGGTGATGGGCACCTGGGATATTGAGAAGCTCTTGGAGAAAATATACTATCTATGTGAAATGACCCATCCCTAAATCAGGTTGGGGATAGTGAATAGTCTCCTCCGATGGCCCAATCAGTCAAGCATCATAAGGTTAATAAAATATCTAAACGTTGCTTGACTCCCACAGCTTTGCCTTCCCTAAAGCTCTCAGGACTCTAACTATGGGTCATAGCTATGGGAGGAAGAGGGTCCTTCAAGCACACAGGGGCTTAGTAGGGGTTGGCAAACCCAGCCAGTTCTTATTTATTTTTTTATAAATAAAGCCTTATTGAAACACCGTTATACCCATTCATTCTCATAGTGCCTACGGTTGTTTTTTAACAGTGGGGTTGAATAGTGGTGACTGAGACTGAAAATGGTCTGCAAAGCCACAAATATCTTTTCTCTGGCTCTTAAGTAAAAAGACAACCCCTGGCAGGGTCTTGGCTATGGGAGAAGCAGGATCCTGTTGCAGCAGAAGGTTTGGAGAGATGCTGAGTTGAGGAGACCTGAGCCCATAGCTCATCTCCTGGACTGACTAGCTGGGTGGACTTGAATTTACCTATGCTGTATCTTGGTCTGTGTACTCATTTGTAAACTGCAGAAACCTCTGTTCACAAGCTGGCATCCTCCTCTAGGGTGGGGCCATCCTTCTTTGCCTTTCTTTCCTTCCTAGAAGAGTACTGCTGATAGACATTGCAGGAGCTGAGTAAGTGTCAGTTGAATGAATGTGTGTCCAACATTGTTATCTCACAGAGCTCTCATAAGCCTCAAATGGGATAACAGGGCACACAGTTCGAGAACTATAACACGCTCCAGGGCCAAGAAGCTATTTTAGGCAGATCCATTTCTGGCATGAAAGCTACCGCCAGAGAACATTGGACCTGGCTCACATGTTCTTCACCTCGGTCTTTGTGCACTGGCTTCCTTTTGTTTCAGGTCGGGTCTTTCAGTTGCAAGAAACAGCATCCTTCAAGTTACCTCAAAAACCAAGGTGTATTATTAGGACAACCGTGAATTGTAATTAGAACTGGAAAGCTGTCAGGACTTGCCGCCGTGCCAGGAACTGGTCTCTTTCTTTTCCTGTTTCATCCTCTTGTTCTAATCATTTGTTCCATTCTCCTTTCTCTCTGTTGGCTAGTTTCATCACACGCGGCAGCTTTTCTGCTCATGTAGAAGTGTGGTTTATCCGTGGTCTGTCTTCCATGTCTCGAGGTGTCTCTCTGTCCTCCATGCCTGTGCCATCTCAGGGTCCCAGCCTTACAATTTTCAGTATCTCAGAGCCATCTAGTTGGCCGAATAGATCTTTTCATCCAGGCCACACAGGTCTTAAATCATTGACCATATTTTGGATCCGTCATTCCTGAGTCCCATGATCCGAAGGTGGCCCGGTTAGCTGGCAGGGGAGGTGGAGCTTGTTGAAACAGTGGGGCCTATGGGCTGTTTTCCTTAAGTGGGTGCATGGGGCTAGCATTGAATGACATGTCAGGATGACTCTCTCTTTGCTCTTCTTGACTTTTATAGACTCTGCCTAATACTGGATTCAGTAGAACACCTTACTACTACCTTTGTGGCTTGTGGCTGGTGGTAATTAAGGGTGCAAGACCAATTTCACAAACCTCTGTTTTGTCTCCTGACATAGGATATTTTCAGATGGCATGTCCTCACAATGTCCTTGAGGTTTTCTCTCTGTGTAGCCCTTGCGGCCGGGCCATGATGTGGAGAGAAGGTGGGGATCCCATGACGAGGCCCCCGGACCCTCTGGGAAATGAGACAGAGAAACTGGGTTCGGAAGGAAGGCCTGTTCAGTCCTGTTCATCAGGCAGAGTCTCTCCTTCCTACCTGAGGCCATATTGCTCTTTTAATTCACTTGAGGTTGCATCCACACAAAATGGTAAAAAATTAGTTTCCTTTGGCAGACTAGTTCTCTTGTTGGCTTCTTACCACCCCTAAGACTTGTTGTCTTTGTGATTCTACCCTATTTTTTTCTCTCCTTCCTTTCTTTCACTAGATATTTAATTCATTTGGGTTATTTTCCTTGGAAGAGGCTAACTAATAAATGTGATAAATTACCTGTGTTATGGGGACAAAATTTGGAAGCCAGATGGTGGCTTCCTCTCACTCTCCAACCCAAAAGTATCAGTTAGAGATCTTGGATTATAAGATGTCAAAACAGACTCAGGCTAATTCAAGCAGAAAATGAATTTATTAGAAGGCTATTGGATCACTGAATCAGTGAGAAAGCCGGAGACCCCAGCTTAGAAAAGGAAAGGAATTCTCTGGTATCTGGGTGTTGTGAAGGGGACAAGTCTTGAAAAGGTGTCACTCCGGAAGAAGTGATGTCACCCACTTTTCCTCCTTATGACCCTTCCCTCCAGATTTAGAGTTGCAGCAGGAAGGAGCTTATCTGCCATGCTTGACTCATATGTCCTCAGGTAAGAGGTAAAGGGCCTTGACTTTTGGTATCATTAAGGTTACGCACATTGAGTGAGAGGAGATTCCTCTCAAGGCCATTAGGAACTATTACCAAAGCTAGAGGGAATGGACCCTGGGCTACCAAAGCCAACAAATGTCCTTTACTCCAAAGCAGAGACTATGACAGTAGGTATCTCAAAAAACAGGAGGAGAGAACCCCGTGGGCAGAAGGCTGCCCCATCCAGATCACATCTTATCAGGATCAGGTTGTGTTTTGTCAGACACTTCACACGTTGTGAGAACTGAGTGGTGTTTTTTGCTCCTAAGACAGTCTCTGTCCACTGAAGCCTGGCCAGCGTGTAATAGAGCGGATGGACATCTGCAAGCCGTGATTTGATGGGTTCTTGGAAGCCTCCCCTCCCAACACTATCCCTTTGGCCTCTAGTCCCTTCTTGGTGCCTGGAATCTTTTTCCTTGCAGGGGCCATCTCTTTGTATTCAGTATTGCTATCTCCAGTCCCCTTATTCGGTGGAAGATGCCTCTAGAAAGGGCAGCATCTTGAGTCCTTAACATCTGAAATTGAACACATTTCTCACTTACATGACTTCTCATTTCCATGAAGTCAGTTCAAGACAACAGTGAGCACCTATTAGGTCAGACACAGCTAGCATATAATGGTAAACAAGATAGATAGACCAGCAGAAAGGGCAGATACCTCCAAATGCAATGATGATAAAGTGATAAGAGCTTTGAGAGCAATAGTTGCCTGGGGGTGGATGGGAAATAGGCACAGAGTAAAGAGGGTGTGGGAAGAAAAGGTGAGCTCTGTGGCTTTTTTGTGGGACAGGTCCTCCATGTCCCACTTTCTGTTGAGCGCTCTGCAGGTCACCTGGGCTGTTTTCACCTTCCCTTGGATCACAGCTGAGTGTAAGGATCCCAAGAGAGAGTGTCAGACCTGAGACCTGCAATTAGCACTTCTAGCAGGTACCTGTGCTTGAAGAGAGTAAGAAAACTTGGTCTTTCCAAAGGCTGCCAACCAGCATGGGGGGTGGGGGGCAGGGGATGACCCAGCTGCTGGCTCTACATTTTGCAGTAAAATGTTACTTTACTATTCTTTTTCTTTCTACCAGATGATTAATTCTCCTTATTTTGGCATCTAAACATTTTTGCATGAATATCAATCAGACAATTGAATTTTGGGGTGAATGTATTCAAAGAGTGAATTCTTTCAAGGCTATATATAATATATGGGTTTAAATCTTTTCTTGCCTGTATATATATTTTTAATTTTAAGGGGTCTACTGCTTCCTTTTTACATTCCTCCAAGTATGAGACTAATTCAGTTACAGTAACAAAATTAGCTCATCACTTACTAACCATTAATTTAATTTTCAATTGTCCATTAAATCAGGCACTGGACTGTTTATATTTTAATTTTTAATGTCAGAGAGTTAAATTGCTTTCCAAGTAAAGGTTAACAAGAGAGGGCTATTCCTGACCCTGGAAACAAGTGAAATCATGTAGAATCACCAACATCAGGCTGCTGTTTGGAGGGTGGACAAAGCATGAAGAATTAAGATAATCATAGTGTTTATTGAATACTTACTATGTGCCAGACTCTGTGCCAAGTACTTTTTAAAACTGAAGTATAGTTGATATGTAGTATTATATCGGTTTCAGGTATACAATATAGTGATTCGACAATTATATACTTTTCTAAACATTCACCGTGATAAATGTAGCCACCACCTGTCACAACGCAAAGTTATTACAATATTATTTACTCTACTTCCTGTACTTTCATCCCCATGACAAATGTATTTTATGATTGGAGGTTTGTCCCTCTTTATCCCCTTCCCCCATGTCGTCCATCTCCCCGTCCGCCTCCCCTGTGGCATCCACTTTGTTCTCTGTGTTTCTGAGTCTGTTTTGTTTATTTGTTCATTTGTTTTGTTTTTTTGATTCCACATGTGAGTGAAATCTCATGGTATTTGTCTTTCTCTGTCTGACTTATTTAACCTAGCCTAATATCCTCTAGGTCCATGGATATTGTTGCAGATGGCAAGATTTCATTCTTTTTTTGAGGCCAAGTGATATTCCATTGTATATGTGTACCACTTCTTCTTTATCCATTCATCTACTTGAGATGCATTATCTCACTGATTCCTTACAAATATCCTATGATGTGACTTCTGTTTCTTACTGCCATTTTCTACAGGGAAGAACTGAGGCTCAGAGGGGACAAGACATGAGCTTAAGGCTTCTAACTTGTAACTGGCTGAGCCAGGAATTGAACCAGAGTTTCTCTATCTCCAGTTCGAGCACTCTGAACTAAAATGCTATACTGCCTTGTTTGAAGATGTTGTTCTGAGGAAATAATGGAAAAAGACATGACAGGGGAAGATGGTTTGCATAATGAGAAGGCTCAGGCCCTGGGGGGACACTAATGGATTCCTCCAAAATTAAGATGAAGAGTTCGTAGACAAGGTGATCTAACAGGCCCCTCTGGGCTGTTGCAGTCTCAGACTCTGTGACATTTCACCTGCAGCTAAATGCTGTTCATAGCGGAGGTTCTCCTAGCCAGAGAACAGGTTGGAGCTGTGAGCACTCCTGCTGCTAAAAACAAAAAGAGGTCAAAGTGAGGCCCCCTCTTGGGTCCTCTCTCTGTTCTTTGTAGACAAGAAAGAATAGCAGGACATCAGGTCTCGTGGCTTAGCTAGCTGGGCGAACAGTGTCCTGTAGGTATGTGTGCATGCAACGTGCATGTTGTGTGTGTTGACGTTCTTGAGCAATAAGTAAGGCATCTGGAATCCAGGGGGGAAATACTGCAGAAGAAAGAGCCAGAAAAGCCACAGACGTTTCTGAAATTATTCCTTCTGAGAGTATCTCTAGATATCCATAGGAGGAGCTACATTTCATGCGTTCATCAGCTAACCCCTAACTGGGATTAGATGGTGGGTAGCTGAGAACTAGATTAACTCCTTCATTCTCCCTTCTTCCTCTCTCCCTACCTCTCTTCCTCCCTTCCTTCCTCCCACCCTCCCTTCTTCCCTTCCTTCCTTCCCTTTCATGAACACTTCTTGGGCATTCCCCAGTTCAGGCGCTGCATTAGGTGCTATGGAGACACAATGCAATGAGTGGCTCTCTTCCTGCATATTGGGAGTCTAGCATAGTACAGTCTAGAAGTTTTCCAGAGACATGAAACACAGGAAGAGTGTCTTGCGTTCACCCTCCACCTCCAGAGGTGAGGTCGTCACCCTCTTATTCTGAGTGGAGTCACACTGAAAGAGCAATGATGCCATTACTGGAGACATTCAATCAGTGTCAGTTTTCCACCAAGGTCTGTCTCTTCCCTGACACCCAGAAGCATCACAGTATAGAGATAAATAGTGTGGACTTTGGAGGCATACTCTCAGGGGTCCAAATGTTGCTCTTTCCATTTCTAACTCTTAGACCTTGGACAGGTTACTTAACTTCTCTGCCTCCGTTTCTTCTTCTGTAAAATAGGGATAATAAGAGTTTCTGCCTCAGAGAATTCTTGTCAGCATTTAATAAGGATAGGTACAAAGTGCTTACTATGTGTGTCTGGCACATAGTAAATGCTAGATAAATGTTTGTTAATAAGTAGATGAAGCTTCCTCTGCATATCCCTACATTACTCCAGGACTAATACCCATGCCCAGACTTAACTGACTTCCTCTTGAGCTTTCCTGTACCTGGCCCAGGGCTCTAACAGGAAGGTAAAGGAACATCCAAGCTAACTTCAGCTCTTCTCTCCTGCCTCCTCATTAGCAGGCTCTGGGTACACTCATCCTTTACTCTGTATCAGTAGTGCCTGAGGATGTTTATTGTATGGAATTCTTGGAAACATTGCTGGATAGTCAGGTGGCCGGGGTGCCATGGACCATTTCCTTGTATGCTTGATACCATGGCCCAGATTTTAGCTCCTTGTAATTAAATGTTTATGCTCTGGACTGTGCCCCTAAGGAACAAATTAGATATGTGTGGAATGGTCATGCTCAGGCATAGCAGCCTGGCAGCCAGCCTGCCTGAGTGTTCCTTTCTTTCCTAAGAACATCAGGCAAGACCCAGAAGAATGAAAGGACTAAATAAAGCTCACATTCTGATCCTGTCCCCACCAGCGCACTTCCAGACCCATCCAAGGGCTTCTGAAAAACAGCTGAGTCCTAAAAGGAAACAAGAGGAGCATTCCAAACAATGGGGCCTGGTGGTGCTGGCTAAATCCCCACTGTGACTGCATTTCATATTTCACCCTGGGCAGGGATGGTTTCCAGAGACCAGTTTATATTAAGCCAACTCTGTTTTCCTAAATAACTGTGAAATTCAGAGCCCTTTTCTGACTTGGCAAAGGCCCAGAGAGGAAAGGGCTCTCATCCCTGAAAAACACACCAGCTTGGAGTCTGCTGCCACTCAGGCTCCCAGATTACTCCAGGAGATGTGCAGAAGCAGACAGTGTCTTTTACCAGGATGATCTAGTGGAATGGTCATGGTTCTGGGGTAAGACACCCTGAGTTTGAGTCCTGGTTTTGCTACCTATTAGGTGAGTGCTTTTGAAAAATTCACTAATCTCTAAGCCTCAGATTCTTCATCTGTAAAATGGGTGTATAAGCTTAAGTTAGTTATGCTGTGGTAACAAAGAGCCTCCCCCGCTACCTCCAAATCTTGGTGGCTATAGCAACAGAGGTTTGTTTATCACTTACATTATATTTTTGCTGTGGCCAGCTCTCAGCTCTGGTTCTGTGACTCTATATGGATTCCTTGTCCTAAGATCCAAGATAAAGAATCATCCTTTCACTATCTTGGTTTTGTGTAAGGGAATGAAGAGTGATGGTAGAGCCATGCAATGTCTCTTAGGCTTCTGCTCAGATGCCCCCTATATTCCCTTTTGCTCACATGCCATTTGACATTGGGGTAGGGATGTTATATAGAGAAGCCATGCAAATCACATGGCAGTGAGCGGGGGCCTATAACCCTCTCACGGGCAGGACAGCAAATAATTTGGAGCCATGGTATAGCCTACCACGATAAGATAACAATACTCCCTACTTTTCAGGACAGTTATGAAGCCCAAATGAAATCATACATGTGAAAGTTTATTGCAAACTGTTAGGTTCTGTATTCATGCTACTTGTTACTTTCATGCCCAGCTCTCTATGGGTCTCATCGAGGTGGCATGGAGACATACTTGTGCAGACCTTTATGTGTATGAAAATCTGTTTTTGTCCGAATATATTCCCCATGTGTTTTGAGGGCTGCCCTGATGATTTCGGTGTCAATTTCATTCCATCCAGCCTTTTTTATAGTCCTAGAATCCAAAGTGATTCGTTGGTTTCGTATGCAGATGAATGTCCAGCCCAATATTTTGGAAACTCATGATAAAGAATTGTGGCCTTGTCTGGCTTTGGGTCACTAAGAATAACAAAATCTCCCAAATGCAGTGGGATTCATCTGTTGGAATACCACCCCTCATATGATCCTCCTACTACTGGAGAAGACATTGACAGAATTACATCAGAGACTGGCAAAACAACCTCCATGGACAACTGACTAGGGAATGAGAGACCTAGAAACTTGAGAAGGGGATTGAGAAACATGAAAACACCGGGGGAAAAAAACTCATTTAGACTTATCAGAAGCCTTTGCTCATTTAGTAATTTACTCAGTAAGTTATATTGAGGGCCTATGTATACTAGGCAGTAGGTATTCAAGTAATTTGCTCATTCATTTGTTTATTCACGTATTTGACGAATATTTATTGGGCACCTATGCACCACACACATTTTAGGTACTGGAAATCTACCAGTGAACACAACATTCAAAATTCCTTGTCATTGAGGAGCTTATCTTTTGGGGGTGGGAGACTATTCAGGAGATACACAGTGAATGAAATAAACAAGCATGTAAAATCCATGGTATAATGGTACAAAACTAAGAAAATAAAAAAGAAGTACAGAGTGTTGAAGAAGGGACTGTGATTTTAAATTGTGTCCCTGGAAAGGTCTGATTGAGAGAGCGACCTTTGAGATGAGGTGATGGAGGTGAGGAAGTGAGCCTGTGGAGGAATGAATGCCTGCACAGAGGGAGCAGCAGGTGGACATTCTCCGAAGCAGGAACAGGTCTGGCGTGCCTGTGAAGCCACAGGGAGGCCCCTTGGGGTTGGTGTGCAGGAGTTGGGAGGAGAAAGGTGGGAGATGATGTCGGGTGGGAACAGGGGCCAATCATGTCGGGCCATTGAAGGGACCTACCTTTTTTCTTAGTGGGTGAGAAGCCCAGTTTAAGGTGTGAGCAGAGGACCACCAAGAACTGAATTACAGTTTTTAAAGGTTCATTTCCACCACTGTCTTGATACTGGACTGAAAGCCGGCTCAGACAGAATCGAGGGAAACTTGGTGGAAGGTGAAAGCTATGATGGAAGTGAGAAATGGTGGGGTTCATAGCAAGGTGGTTGGATTTGGAATATAGTAATATATTTTAAAGATTTGCACAGAGAGTGGGTATGAGGTGTGAGAGAAGGATGACAGGGCCCCTGCTCTCACGGGATAACAGACACCCTAGAATGTGAGCATAAGGCAGACAAGTGAGGCGATGGGGGGGCAGGCACACATCTTTGTGGGGGCCCAGCCCGAAAGTAATGAGATACCTTAGCCGAGTTTTAAAGGATGAGTGGGATTTTTCCGAGAGAAGGAGAGGCTCTAAAAATGCATAGTCAGAGAAAGGGGTGCTGTCCAGTGTTGGCAGAGGGCCCATTGTGAGGAGTGGTGAGAGACGAGGCTGGAACATGGGTAGGCGCCAAATTTAGAAGGGTCTCGCAGCCGGTGTCTGTCACATGACCACCCCTAAGCCAATCACCGTGAACAGGATAATACAGCACATGACTGACTCATCCTGGGTCATGTGATCACCCCTGTAGCCCTGGAGAAAGTATTTCTTGACAGAGAAAGGGGGTTGAGGATGCTTACTGGGTAGACGCAAAACAACAGAGTTCATAGTCAATGCTTTTATGAAGAAAGCTCTCAGGAAGGACATTGGAGAAGTCAGGTCATTGGACTTGAGAGTCAGGAGTCTAACCCAGCTCCTGCCGTCTTCAGTTCCATCTCCTGCCTGACCACAGAGGCTGTCTGAGAATCACACAATTATCATTCAGCCCTCAAACTGGAGTTTTCATAAGTAGTTCCCTCTGCCAGGGTTCCCTGCCCTTCTCAGACCTGGCCTCTTCCCAAACTGAGCACGAATGTCTCCTCCTCTATATTATCACCGAGGCAGACGCATCCAGTCTGTCCTCTGTGCTCCCTGGGCAGTTGATTGATACCTCTGCTACCGTACCTAGAGTGCTGTCGGCCCGCGGCTGCTCACTGCCCGCCTCAGACCTTTGCTTCCAGAAGGCGATGACTGTATCTCATTCATCTTTGTATCCAAGCTCCATGAACAGTACAAGGCACATAATAGAGACTCAAAACATGGTGGCTCAGAATGGTGATGTCCTTCTCTTCTGTGGAGACTGGGTTTGTAGGAAATCAGCATTTCTTATAGAACACGAGCTCAGGAAGATGAAATGCTAAACGTCCAGAGTAGAGAAATCGTTTTTGCCACCACTGCAACTCTTTTGGTAAACCACCTTTCCCCTTCTCCCACGCTTAGTTTATTTGTACCTGTTCAATCAGACCACTTCATCCTCCAGGCCACAGAAATTGGATCTGACATGGGTCCATGATCCAACATAGGTAAATTTGGGGAAAATATTTTCTTTCTCTGTATCATAGATTATAAACTTGAGACTTCCATGGAACAATATTGTTATCAAATACAAAAGCCTAACAATGAAGCCAAACAGAAAAGAGATGTTGAAATAGATGAGGAGGAAGAAGGGAGAGAGAGGAACTGAAGGAGGGAAGAAGGGAGGGAAGAGGAGAGAGACTGGTTAGAGGGTATAATCTAAACCCACAAGTGAATCCCTGGGTACAGTTAACCTGATGTATATATGCTCATATGATTTTGAATTACATGAACCAATAAATTCTCGTTTTGCTTGAGCTAAATCCAGCTGGGCTTCTGCCATTTGCAGCTGAAAATTAATATGATATTATATCTGCCTTTTAGAGAGGCCCAAATCCTACTGGAGTACAAAAGGCTCTGACAATTGCAGGAAAAAAAGTCTATTCTGCTTAATTTAACCAAGTGGCTCCCAAACTTGTCCAATCATCTATTTCTTGTTCCAATAACAAGTATTAGTATCTGTAGGTCGACTGTTTCTACACTTTGTGAAATATGGAACTGAAACATTTGCTAATTAGGCTAAAAGAGCATATGTTAATTAATGCAAAATGAAGTTAAGGAATGTGCACAGGGATGGGATGCATGACTTAGGTCTAATAGGGAGAGCACTAGTAGACTGAGTTAGGGGAATTCTCTGGCTCCAGATGCCTTTGCTGCTTGAGTTTATAATATCAGCAATAGAGTAATGGCAGTATTAGCACTACTACTACTAGTAATTAAAGCAACTAGTATTTGTCAAGCATTTACTATGTGCCAGGCACAGTGCCAAAGCTCAGAGAAGCTGAATGACTTGCCCAAGGTCCTAAGCCAGGAGGGGGAAGGACCAATATTTGAACCCAGGTCTGGCTGACATTGAGACCCATGTTCTTCGCCATTAAACGTTCATCCTTGAAAGCTTGGAAACAAATCATCTAACTAGATGATTGGATATCTTTGATAACTATTGATTAATTGGCACATCTGCATTTCCAGCAAGCAATCCAGAGAACCTCCTCACGTTCTGACAAGCTCATTTTCCCCTACACCCTGGTGGAAGTGCCTCCTGTGGATGATCAGTAATGGCTATTATTATTACATTGTTGCTTGGCTCAGTGTTCTTTTAATGGGCGAAGTGTTGGCAGTTCCATGGAGGTACAGTGCAAAATAGAAATTTTGAAGAAAAAACCCTCAGCAAATCCAGCCACCATTTGAACACTGCTATTGGAGGGTGAGATCATAACGTGCACACAGGAGGACACATAGCTGGAGTTCTTGTCTGTCAGTAGATGCTGATTCAGCAAAGGCTGCACTACTTTTGATAGCACTGCGACCAGACCCCCCTCTTGTACCATAAGAATCTGCTCAGCCTGGCTCTGATGAATGGCTATCAGAGCTTAGCTTGATTACTTCCTGGAACAGGAAGGTCATTACCTCACATGTTACCAGCCACAAAGAGGAGTCAAACACAAGGGAGACCTGTTCGGTGTTAGGGACAGGACACTTAAGAGAAAGGACACTGGAGGAGAAGCCCAGGACTTTGAACCTGGGCTCTGTCAACTACAAATTGAATTAGTTTCTTGGATGATTGCCTGATCTCTCTAGGCTTTAGTCTTCTCTGGAAATAGGGAAACAGAGCTTTCATCTACTGACAAGATGCTTGTTATGATGTGAAATATTCTGTTAAGTGGAAACACTTTTTAAACTCTTCTGTGTCCATAAAATGGACATGGATTATTTCTATAGTCAGGAAAAAAATGAAAGAGAAGTAGCCCTTTTCATTTGGGAGTTTAATTCCATACACTGCTCAGATGTCCTTCAAGAAAGGACTCACAACCCAGCTGTAAGGAGTGTGGTTAGCTGACAGCCTCCCAGGTCACACACTTTGAGGGTGGCCCTAGCCAATGGATAATCATGAGAGAGATAAGATGGGAAGCTATTTCCACCCAGCATAGGTGCGCCTTTTTATTTTTAACAGCATTATTGAGGTATAATTAACATACAAAACACTGCATCTATTTAATGTATACAATGTTATGAATTTGGACATGTGCATATACCCTTGAAACCCTCACCACAGTCAAGGTAATAGACATATCACCTCCCAAAGTTTCCTTCAGTGTGTGTGTGTGTGAACACTTGGCATATCTATCCTCTTAACCCCATTTTTAAGTGCCCAGTACAGATATGCCAGGCAGATATCCAGAACATACTCAGCTTGCATAACTAACTTTATACCAATTGAACAGCAGCTCCCCATTTCCCCTCCCCTGGCCCCAGGACACTATGCTAAGAGAAGTAGCCAGGCACAGAAGGACTAATTCCACTTATGTGATGTACCTAAAATAAGTCAAACTCATAGAAGCAGAGAATAGAACAGGGTGGTTGCTTCTCCTAATGGGCTCTCTTTGCTCCGGGCTCCCCGTTGGGCGGGTAAAGACCTCCAGGCCCATACTGCAGTCTGACAGCTGCCTCTGTCCACACCTGCTCCTTTCCCTTTTCCTTCCTGGGTGTTACTTCCCAGAAGACCTTTTGTGCTTCTTGCTTTATCTCAGCATCTGCTCCCTTGAGAATGTAACTGACACCAGAGTGGAAAACAGAGCGGGTGTTAATAAATAGTGCCAACCTCCATCAGGAGACCTGTGTTTTCTTTTATTCTTTACCTCTTTCTCTTGTTGTAATCTTTGTCAAGCCAAATAAAAGATGTCCGTAGTGCATGTTAGGATTCCATGTTGGGGATGTTAGGAAAGAAAAGAAAAGTACAAACCGTTGAGGAAAATGCTGTAGGCAAACAGCAGATCCTGGAAGCCAGAAAAATGAGAAAGACTTCACTTCATAAAATTAATCAGGCAGTCCACACCCCGCTCTTTCTTTTGTGTAGTGCTCTATTAGGCTTGCCTCCAAATTATCAAACGTACATCTGCACATGAAGCCAGGTATGCATGTGCCATGAGAAAGTAGGTAAGTTATTAAATGAAATTCCTATAAAATAGAAAAGCAATTCTATAGCTGCACCCAGTTGTCTTTGTTTCCTGGCTGGCTTATCTGGCGGGTTTAAATTGGAGTCAAGCACAGCCTCCATTGCCACGGGGTAACTGACTCCATCACAACAGGGTATTTGTAAGATTAATCAAGAGAGGATTTCAGAGATCAAGATTTGGGAACACTGAATTCAACAAAGTTCAGTGGGTGTCTTTGCAAGACTTCTCAGAGACTTTAATCTGCTAATGATCACTGAGATTTTCCATGAGAAGAAATAGAGATGGCAGAATTTCCTGAATTTTCCAACACTGAACCTTTCTGGGGAGGTGCCTATCACAGGGCAAGTGTTACAAAGAAGATATTTTGGACAGGCTCTACAATACTGTCTTTGAAAACATTTTCAAAATTCTAATAATGGAATTTGGCACATAGAGCTGTCAAAAAATGGAATTGATTCATATTTCTATGGGGCAGACCACTGAACATAGGTGTAGCTATTAAACAGCTTCTCTATATTAAAAGGCATTTCACTGGGTTTGTGTGCATATACACATCACCTCAGAAGGCCACAAATTCCTTTTCCTCACTGGATTCCTTATCCAGGAACATGACTTTAAATCCCTTCACAATCATACCCCAGCTGTATTAAGTTCCAATCTCCCCATAATCCTCCTTCCCGTCCCAGGCCACTGGTGCTTCCATTCTTTGTGTTTTCCGTATCTGCTCTTGGCTCTGGCCATTCCCCCTGCCTGAAGTGGCCTTCTCTGCAGCCCATTGTATCACGTCAAATTGTCTGCTGTCCACTAGTCTCTCCTCCCCACCCTGGTTCCTGTGTGGTAGATTACAGTTGTGTTTGGGGGGACACAGCTGTTGGGGAGAGAGGAAGAGCGTCTGGCTGTGTATGTGTGGAGAGGGTCAGTGCTTGGGATTCCATAGGAGAGAAATCTGGTTGTAGAAAGGTCCTGGGGACGATTCTACCGAGCCCTCCTCCCTCTGTGGTTTGGAGAGACATTCAACCAGCCTGGGAAAACAATGAGCTGTAAAGAGAAGGAGCAGGGGCTGCAGAGTCGGGGAACTCAAGAGTCGTATTTCTCTTTTGCCACTTCCTGGATCTGTGATTGGGGGGAATCACTTTCATCTCTGTGCCCCAGTTTCTTCCTCAGTATAATGATGGGCCTGGGACAGACTGACCAGTGATCCCCATACTTAGCAGGTCCCTGGAGTCACTTGGAAAGCTGGTTAAAAGCATAGTTTTCTGGGCTCCAGTTCCTGTGGACAGGTTTAGAAGTTTGGGTGATACCTGGGAATACGAACTTAAACAAGCTCCTCTAGGTGTGGGAAATACTGGGCTAGATTATTTTAAGACCTTTTCCCAAAACAAAGCATAAATGAATATCCTTTCCTTCTTGGGGTAGTGGAAGTCTCTACCTACCACTGTGGTCCTGATGAGCTGTCAATCACAGGACTTTACTGGAGACTCAGGCCTATCTAATCATAGAACCATACTCCTCTGGTCATTAAGAAGGGCCCATGAAAGCCCTGTGATCAAGCCAAACCAATCAGAGCTCTTCCCCAGGACTTCTTATTTGGAATTGGAGGAGAAATTGCCTGGTCTCTAGGGCCATGGAACTTGAATGCCCTTTTCCAGAGCTTTTAGGTATGTGCTCTACCATATGGAGGAGGCCTGCCTGCTGCTGGAGAGTGTGACACAGGGCAGAAAAAAAGCTGGAAAGGGTTGACAGAGTCAGACAATCCCCGTGGCCGCAGTTTCTCAGGTCCCAAGCGCTGCCTCATTATGTCAGCCTACTCTGTGATCTAACCCCTCTTCTGCGACCCGTAAAGCTCCCTTTTGCATAAGCCAGCTGACGATGTATCTCTGTCACTTTCATCTAAGAGAATCCAGTGTAAATTCAGGATTCAAACATAGGTCTGTCTCCAAAATGTGCTTCTAACCACTGTTTAAGCTTGTCTTTCTCAAGGGGGGCACACATGGCATTTCCTCAATGACCCTCTGCTCCGTGCCCACAATCCCTGCTTCTCTACCAGCTCCAACAGTTTTTAAAGTATTTACCCTCCTGCATGAATCTCACTGTGCTCTTTTCCTCCTCCTTTCTGCTCTAATGGAGGCTCTTTTTGCACAACCCAGTTGCTAATGATTATTTACTGCCATGGACCATAATTTCTCACATCTATACTGAACCTTTGTCAACTTTTTTGGTTCTATCTCCTCAATTAATTTATAAGTTCCTGGAGAGTGGAGGACATAAGCTACATTTTAAGCACAAATTCTTTATTTTATTTTAGTTTTTTTTATATAATTTATTTGGGAATCATTAATCTACAATTACATGTGCAATATTATGGTTATTAAACTGCCCCTTCATCAGGTCCCCCCCACCAACCCCATTACAGTCACTGTCCATCAGCGTAGTGAGATGCTATAGAATCACTACTTGTCTTCTCTGAGTTGTACAGCCCTCCCCATGCGCCCCCAACATTACGTCTGCTAATCGTAATGCCCCTTTTTCCCTCTTATCCCTCCCTTCCCACCTATCTTCCCCAGTCCCTTTCCCTTTGGTAACTATTAGTCCATTCTTGGGTTCTGGGAGTCTGCTGCTGTTTTGTTCCTTCAGTTTTTTTCTTTGTTCTTATACTCCACATATGAGTGAAATCATTTGATACCTGTCTTTTTCGGCTTGGCTTATTTCACTGAGCATAATACCCTCTAGCTCCATCCATGTTGTTGCAAATGGTAGGATTTGTTTTCTTCTTATGGCTGAATAATATTCCATTGTGTATATGTACCACCTCTTCTTTATCCATTCATCTACTGATGGACACTTACGTTGCTTCCATTTCTAGGCTATTGCAAATAGTGCTGCGATAAACATAGGGGTGCATCTGTCTTTTTCAAACTGGGCTGCTGCATTCTTAGGGTAAATTCCTAGGAGTGGAATTTGTATCTGGTATTTCTATTTTGAGTTTTTTGAGGAACCTCCATACTGCTTTCCACAATGGTTGAACTAATTTGCATTCCCACCAGCACTGTAGGAGGGTTCCCCTTTCTCCACATCCTCACCAACATTTGTTGTTTGTGTTTTGGATGTTGGCCATCCTCACTGGTGTGAGGTGATACCTCATTGTGGTTTTAATCTGCATTTCCCTGATGATTAGCGATGTGGAGCATCTTTTCATGTGCCTGTTGGCCATCTGAATTTCTTCTTTAGAGAAGTGTCTCTTCATGTCCTCTGCCCATTTCTTAATTGGATTATTGCTTTTTATTTGTTAAGGTGCATGAGTTCTTTATATATTTTGGATGTCAACCCTTTATCAGATACGTCATTTATGAATATTTTCTCCCATACTGTAGGATGTCTTTTTGTTCTACTGATGGTGTCCTTTGCTGTACAGAAGCTTTTCAGCTTGATATGGTCCCACTTGTTCATTTTTGCTTTTGTTTCCCTTGCCCTTGTTCATGAAGAAGTCGCTCATGTTTATGTCCAAGAGATTTTTGCCTGTTTTTTTCTAAGAGTTTTATGGTTTCATGACTTACATTCAGGTCTTTGATCCACCTTGAGTTTACCTTTGTGTATGGGGCTAGACCCTAGTCCAGTTTCATTCTCTTACATGTAGCTGTCCAGTTTTTCCAACACCAGCTGCTGAAGAGGCTGTCATCTCCCCAATGTATATCCAAGGCTCCTTTATCAAATATTAATTCACTATATATGTTTGGGTTAATGTTTGGATTTTCTATTCTGTTCCACTGGTCTGTGGGTCTGTTTTTGTGCCAATACCAAATTGTCTTGATTACTGTGGCTTTGTAGTAGAGCTTGAAGTCAGGGAGCATAATTCCCCCTGTTTTATTCCTCCTTCTCAGGATTGCTTTCACTATTCGGGGTCTTTTGTGGTTCCATATGAATTTTGGAGTTATTTGTTCCAGTTCGTTGAAGAAAGCAGTTGGTAGTTTGATTGGGATTGCGTTGAATCTGTAGACTGCTTTAGGTAGTATAGCCATTTTGACAATATTTATTCTTCCTAGCCAAGAGCATGGGATGCATTCCCATTTGTTAGTGTTCTCTTTAATTTCTATTAGGAGTGTCTTGTAGTTTTCAGAGTACAGGTCTTTCACTTCCTTTGTTAGGTTTATTCCTAGGTATTTTATTCTTTTTGATGCAATTGTGAATGGAATTGTTTTTCTGATTTCTCTTTCTGTTAGTTCATCATTAGTGTATAGGAAAGCAACAGATTTCTGTGTGTTAATTTTGTATCCTGCAACTTTGCTGAATTCAGATATTAGTTCTAGTAGTTTTGGAATGGAGTCTTTAGGGTTTTTTATGTACAGTATCATGTCATCTGCAAATAGTGACAATTTGACTTCTTCTTTACCAATCTGGATGCCTTGTATGTCTTTGTTTTGTCTGATTGCTGTGGCTAGGACCTCCAGTACTATGTTGAATAACAGTGGAGAGAGTGGGCATCCCTGTCTTGTTCCTAATCTTAGATGAAAAGCTTTCAGCTTCTCGCTGTTAAGTATGATGTTAGCTGTGGGTTTGTCATATATAGCCTTTATGATGTTGAGGTACTTGCTATCTATACCCATTTTGTTGAGAGTTTTAATCATGAATGGATGCTGAATTTTGTCAAATGCTTTTTCAGCATCGATGGAGACGATCATGTGGTTTTTGTTCTTTTGTTGATGTGGTGGATGATGTTGATGGATTTTTGAATGTTGTACCATCTTTGCATCCCTGGGATGAATCCCACTTGATCATGGTGTATGATCCTCTTGATGTATTTTTGAATTCGGTTTGCTAATATTTTGTTGAGTATTTTTGCATCTACGTTCATCAGGGATATTGGTCTGTAATTTTCTTTTTTGGTGAGGTCTTTGCCTGGTTTTGGTATTAGAGTGATTCTGGCTTCATAGAATGAGTTTGGAAGTATTCCCTCCTCTTCTATTTTTTGGAAAACTTTAAGGAGAATGGGTGTTTTTTCTTCTCTATACGTCTGGTAGAATTCAGAGGTGAATCCATCTGGTCCGGGAGTTTTGTTCTTGGGTAGTTTTTTGATTACCGATTCAATTTCGTTGCTGGTGATTGGTCTGTTTAGTTTTTCTGTTTCCTGCTTGGTCAGTCTTGGAAGGTTGTATTTTTCTAAGAAGTTGTCCATTTCTTCTTGGTTTTCTTGTTAGCATATAGATTCTCATAATATTCTCTTATGATTCTTTGTATGTCTGTGGGGTCCATCCTTATTTTTCCTTTCTCATTTCTGATTCTGTTTATGTGTGTAGACTCTCTTTTTCTCTTAATGCGTCTGGCTAGGGGTTTATCTATTTTGTTTATTTTTTCAAAGAACCAGCTCTTGGTTTCATTGATTTTTTTCTATTGTTTTATTCATCTCAATTTTATTTATTTCTTCTCTGATCTTTATTATGTCCCTCCTTCTGGTGACTTTGGGCCTCATTTGTTCTTCTTTTTCCAATTTCAGTAATTGTGTCTTTAGACTATTTATTTGGAATGTTCTTCCTTCTTTAGATAGGCCTGGATTGCAATATACTTTCCTCTTAGAACTGCCTTTGCTGTGTCCCACAGAAGTTGTGGCTTTGTGTTGTTGTTGTCGTTAGTCTCCATATATTCTTTGATTCCTGTTTTGATTTGGTCGTTAACCCATTGATTAATTAGGAGAATGTTGTTAAGTCTCCATGTATTTGTGAGCCTTTTTGGTTTCTTTCTAAAATTTATTTCTAGTTTTATACCTTTGTGATCTGAGAAGTTGGTTGGTAGGATTTCAATATTTTTGAATTTACTGAGGTTCTTTTTGTGGCCTAGTATGTGGTCTATTCTGGAAAATGTTCCATGTGCACTTGAGAAGAATGTGTATCCTGTTGCTTTGGGTGTAGAGTTCTGTAGATGTCTGTTAGGTCCATCTGTTCTAGTGTGTTGTTCAGTGCCTCTGTGTCTTTACTTATTTTCTGTCTGGTTGATCTGTTCTTTGGAGTGAGTGGTGTGTTGAAGTCTCCTAAATGAATGCATTGCTGTCTATTTCCTCCTTTAATTCTGTTAGTATTTGTCTCACATATGCTGGCGCTCCTGTGTTGGGTGCATATATATTTATAATGGTTATATCTTCTTGTTGGACTGACCCCTTTATCATTATGTAATGTCCTTCTTTATCTTTGGCTACTTTCTTCGTTTTGAAGTCTATTTTGTCTGATACAAGTACTGCCACGCCTGCTTTTTTCTCTTTGTTGTTTGCATGAAATATCTTTTTCCATCCCTTCACTTTTAGTCTATGTATATCTTTGGGTTTGAGGTGAGTCTCTTGTAAGCAGCATATAGATGGGTCTTGCTTTTTTATCCATTCTGTTACTCTGTGTCTTTTGATTGGTGCATTCAGTCCATTTACATTTAGGGTGATTATTGATAGGTATGTACTTATTGCCATTGCTGGCCTTAGATTCGTGGTTACCAAAGGTTCAAGGGTTGCTCCTTTACTATCTAACAATCTAACTTAACTTTCTTGTTAAGTTATTGTAAACACCATCTGATGTTTCTTTATTTCTCTCCCTTCTTCTTCTTCTCCTCCATTCTTTATATACTAGGTGTTTTATTCTTTGCCTTTAGTTAGTATTTGTATGGTGTTCTTTCTTTGCTATGATTTTATTTTCTCTGGTGATGTCTTTTTAGCCTTAGGGGTGCTTCCCTCTAGAGCAGTTCCTTTAAGATACCCTGTAGTAGTGGCTTATGAGAGGCAAACTCTCTTAACTTTCGTTTGTCTGGAAATTGTTTAATCCCTCTGTCATATTTAAATGATAATAGTGCTGGATACAATATTCTTGGTTCGAGGCCCTTTTGTTTCATTACATTAAATATATCATGCCATTCTCTTCTGGCCTGTAAGGTTTCTGTTGAGAAGTCTGATGATAGTCTGATGGGTTTTCCTTTGTAGGTGATCTTTTTTCTCTCTCTAGCTGCCTTTAATACTTTGTCTTTATCTTTGTTGTTTGCCATTTTAATTATTATGTGTCTTGGTGTTGTCTTCCTTGGGTCCCTTGTGTTGGGAGATCTGTGGGCTTCTGTGGATTGCGAGACTATTTCCTTCCCCAGCTAGGGAAAGTTTGCAGCAATTATTTCTTCAAAGACACTTTCTATCCCTTTTTCTCTCTCTTCTTCCTCTGCTACTCCTATAATGTGAATATTGTTCCGTTTGGATTGGTCACACAGTTCTCTTAATATTCTTTCAATCCTAGAAATCCTTTTATCTCTCTCTGCCTCAGCTTCTCTGTACTCCTGTTCTCTGATTTCTATTCCATTAACAGTCTCTTGCATCTCATCCAGTCTGCCATTAAGCCCGTCGATCGCTTGTCTGATTTCTGCATTGTCTTTCCTCACTTCCCTCACTTCCTCCCTCTGCTCTTGCACATTTCTCTGTAGATCCATCAGCATGGTTATGACTTTTATTCTGAATTCTTTTTCAGGAAGACTGTGCATTTCCATCCCTTCCAGCTCCCTCTCTGGTGTTGTCTCATTGATTTTAGTCTGGACCATATTCCTCTGTCTTTTCATGGCTATAGATGTGGTTGCCTGTAGTTGCCACATATGTCAGCTGGGCTCTTAAGACTTTAAAAAGAGAAAAAAAAAGAGAAAGAAAAGAAAAAACAAAAAACAAAACAAAACAAAAACAAAACAACAACAAAAAAAAAACGCCCACCAGGAGTAGATTCTGTGGGGATGCTGTAGGTGGCGCTGTTGCCCCACTATTCCACAGCTGTGGCCGCGCCACTCCGCGGGGCCCTTTATAGCTCTAGCCGGGGTGGGAACGAATGGGAGGCTGTTATCTCAGTGAGAAGTCTAAGTGCGGCCACACTTTCCCAGTCTCTAGCTAAGGAGTCTGAAACTCCCCAGGACTCCCAGCCCGCTGGGCTGAGTGTGCCGGGGCAATCTGGCTCCTCCGTTGGGCTTCTGTCCCTTTAAGACCGCTGAAGAAAGTGCGCGCTTTTCTTTCTTTTTTTTTTTCCTTCCCGGGAGCGGCTGCAAGCACCCTGGCGCGTTCCCTGCTCAGATCCTGCCCCTCTGTCTCTCCAATCTCCGCTGCACTGCGCGATGTGGGTCAGCGCTCCCCACGCAGATCACTGGGGCTGGTTATTTCGTGGGCCTGTACTTCCACTCCCTCCCGGGTCTGAATCCTCTCCCCCGCCAGTGCGCTGGGGTGGGTGAATGCTCGAGTCCCGCCGGGTCGCGGCTCCGTATCTTACCTGCCTCTTGGGGTGCCGAGTCCTCTCGGGTGTAGCTGCACGCTGTGTGCTTTCCTGCGTATTCTGGTCTCTCTTTTATGAATAGTTGTATTTGCTGTATTTTCGTAGATAAATATAGTGTTGGGAGGAGATTTCTGCCTCCCTACTCATGCCGCCATCTTCCCGGAAGTCTCTTAAGCACTGATTCTTTACCATTATGGGCACAGGGATGATCAAGAAGCAATTCCAGTTTTGTTAATTTGTAAGTGGAGGACCTGGGATTTGAACCTAAGAATGGTGGCCCCAGAACCCATGCTATTAGGCACTCTGTCATCCAAAGCTACAGCCATGATGGTCTGGGGAGTCTAAGGAGAGAAAATCCAGAGAAACCTGCCTGTTCATTGGCGTGATATGGAGGAAGTCACTTCCCTCTGCAAAAGCAGCCACATCTGCCCAGCAGCAGGTAGGATTCCCAAAGGAAACAGAAGCCTCATTTATAAATCTGGCAGACATGATATAAGTGGAAGCCATTAACTTTCATTCCCTTGCCTCACTTCCTTAGAACACCGAGAGGGATGGAAACTGCCCTCCCAAGGTCCAGAGCTCAGGATCTGAGCCTCCCAGCTCTCCAGAGCCACCGCCTGGGGACAGTCATTCATCCTGACCCTTTGGCCCAGCTGCAGATGAGCCCTCACCCTGAGGGGCTGTGCCTCCTACTGGGAGAGTCAAAAACAGAGACCTGTGGGAGACCAGGGACTTGGTCCTTGCCCTCAGAGAGTCGGGAATTTATTTGAGGATACGGCTCACATCTGCGCATGAAAACCAGTTTGGAATATTTATGAGGTGGCTCAGTATCCTGTGTAAACAAACCATGCACGCTGAGTATTGGAAGGGACAGCCTGTCTTGGGTGGGACCTTGCAAATTATCTAGTCCGGGGATCACTGAACGGTGGCTCATCGGCTGAACTGGCTTCTAGATGCATGTGTTTGATTCAGACACTGCTTCGTTTTATTTTTGTTTTCTTTGAGCCAACTTTTAAATTTGGGGGGAATTTATATAAAATAGAGAAGTAGGCAGTCTGGCAGTCCATTATATACCTGCATGGCAACACCTGGACAGAGCTAAGGAGGAGACCCTCTCATGAGAAGATTTATGCCCTTCAGTTTGCCAGAGTCCTCACCAGTCTCTATTGCCTTCCAAACTCTGAGGCCCAGTGTCATTTGCTATGTATTTTTGTACATGGGCCCTTGTTTTCCTTATAACAGAGAAATCATTCTCTATTAACCTGCTTTTCTCACTTAAATAAACTGCCTCATGCAGTAAGCTTCTGAACATGTGGTCCAAACTCTACATTTAATGAAATTGAGGTTCAGAGAGAGGGATGAGACCAAAGGCTAGCATCATGGAATGAAACCCATCACTAGCACCTGGTGACTGTATGTTCCTGGGAAAGTTGCCCTCTGAGCCTCGATTGGCCCGTCCATAAAATGGACCCATGAATAGCCATCCTGCAGGTTTTATTGTGAGAATTAAAAGAGATAATTCCATAAGCACTTTATAGAATTTATAAAGTGCAGGGAACCATAATAACATGTCTTGTTTATTCTCTGAATGTCCCAGTGTTCATAGTTTGTGTTCAATTTGGACCTCCCAGCCCTTGCCATTGGCTAACTCTAAATTTTGCAATACTGGAAAGAACCTTCAGACTTTTGCATTTTTATTTGCCTTGCCTCCCTTCTCTTTAGCTTGGATAACAGAAAGGTTATATTCTTGGCCCTGCATCATCTGTGCTGTAAATAATTCATTGATGCCTCTTCCAGTGCATATTTTTGCTGACACCCCCATCTGAAGTCCCTTAATCAAAGCAAAGAGCAAGTAATTCCTTTTTATGGCCAAAAAATAACAGTAACAAGTGATATTTCCTGAATATTATTATGGGCCAGGCACTGGGTAGGCAGATCCTTTGCATGTATCTAAAATACACACTGGCCCTGTGAGGTGAGTGTCCAAGGTGTCTATCACTGCAGAACACATCACCCCAGCACCTGGCATCTTAAAACAGCAACAAACATTTACTATCTCATACACAGTTTCTGAAGATCAGGAATTTGAGAGTGATCTTGCTAAATGGTTCTAGTTCAGGGCACCTCATTAGGTTGTGGTCTCATCTGAAGGTTTGACTGGGGTTGGAAGGAGACTTCAGTTCCCTGCCATGCAGACCTCTCTCAATAGGGCTGCTTAAGTATCCTCTTTGACATGATGGCTGGCTTTCCCCAGACTGACTCATCTAAGAGAGAGCAAGACTCCAAGGCAGAGGCTACAGTGTCCTTTCTGACAGGCTCAGAAGCCATACTCCATCATTTCAGCAATACCTTATTGAATGTGTAGGTCGGCCATACTCATTTTTAATGAGTGCTGCATAAGAACTTGATCATTGGGGGCCGTCTTGGAGGTTGGCTAGCACAGTGAGAATTCCTGTCATTCCCATATTAAAAACAGAGCAACAAAGGCAGGGAAGGATCACATGACTTGTCCAAGGTCACATGGATAGTGTTGGCCCAGCCAGGATTTAAACTGAGATTTGTCTGTTTGGAAATATGTAAGTACATACTCTGAACCACTCAGCCATACTGCATCCCAAGTATTTTTAAAACGCAAAACCACTCTGCAAACAAATTCTACTAGTTGATAGAATATTCCAGGAATAGGTATAGTCTTTGTTGATGAGAAAGAAATCATTCATTCATGCATGCATCTATTTCACAAATATCTATGGAATCCTCCATTTATGTTAGAATCTAATGAGTTGGCCAAAATCACACAGCTAATAAATGGCAGAGCTGGACACAAACCCAGGTCTGAATGACTCCTGATACAGTGATCTTCCCATCACCTATAGATTTTTTGAATGTATATGTCTTCAGAGCATACTGATGACGCCCAGAGAAATGAGGTGACTTCCCCACAGCCTAAAAAAATAGGCTGGAGAAGACATCAGCTTCCTCCCTCTAAATGGCTCTAAGTCCTGAAGCAGATAAGCAGTCAGACCCTCAGGAAAGAGTCAGATGGAGTCACAATTCTTATCTTCAAAACTTTTCATTATGGTCATCAGGTCTTGGTCCCCAACATGTTCCAGGCACTCATCAAAAATATTGTTCTATGTGGCCAAGAAGCACATGAAAGATGCTTGGAATCACTAGTCCTAAGGAAAATGCAAGGCAAATCAAAGTGAGATACCCCCTCCTTTAGGATGGCTGCTATGAAAAAAACAGAATAAGCCTTAGAGAGGATGTGCAGAGATTGAAACCCTCGTGCACTGTTGGTGAGAATGTAAAATGGTGCAGCCACTAATGAAAACCATATGGCAGTTCTTCAAAAAAATCAAGAATATGATTCAGCAATTCTACTCCTAGGTATATACCTTAAAGAATGGAAGGCAGGGACTCAAAAAGCTATTTGTACAGCCATGTTCATAGCAGTATTATTTGCAGAGGCTAAAATGGAGAAGAAATCCAAGTGTCCATCAGCGGAGGAGTAGATGAACAAATGCATTGTGTTGTATACATACAGTGGAATATTCTTCAGCCTTAAAGAGGAAGAATATTCTGACACAGGCTACAACATGGGCAAGCCTTAAAGACATTATGCTAAGTGAAATAAGCTGGTCATACAAAGGTAAATACTGTGTAATTCCTCTTATATGAGGTGCCTGAATAGTCAAATTCACAGAGACAGGAAGTAGAATGTTGGTTGCGGGCAGGGGATATGGGGAGTTGTTTCATAAGTAGAGTTTCAATTTTACAAGATGAAGATGTTCTGGAGATGGGTGGTGGTGATGGCTGCACACCAGTGTACACTTAAAAATGGTTATGAAGGCAGATTTTGTTATGTGTATTTCACCACAATTTTAAAAAATATTGTCATGTTATTTAATTACATCTTGAAAACAGCCTCAGTGACAACCCATCTTACAGGAGAAGAAACAGAGTCTCTGAGGTGCTGAGTCACTTGCTCAGAACCACACAGCTGGGAAGAGACAAGGCCGGGGGATATAAACCCCAATCCTTTCCACTACAGTACACAGCTCCTTTCTCTCTTGCTTCTGGATTTGCTGCCAAAGGGAGGCCAGGTACCCTTTCACCGTTGCTGGGACAGCCATTTGTCAGCCAGTGAATGCCTTGGGGAGGCAGTCGGCACTTACGGTCTGAGATCGAGCCCCGGAGAAGGAAGAGCTGGGGGTTTGGACTTCTTGACGGAGGACAGCCAAAATCAGAGCAGCACATTGGCTGTGAGCTAGTTCTCCCGAGGACATCCCGGGTGGGCCTTGGCTGCGCAGCGGGGGAATGTTGGCTAGCCAGGGAACACCAAGAAGGGTATTTGCAGATTCACCTGATGTTCGAATATTTTCCTGCACCAGCTGGGCACAATACCCTCATCTTTCAAAAATCCCAGGCATACTGGGACTGATTTTTGTTTAAGTTGCAGATGGGAGGGGGTGGTGGGTGACAGTCTCACTGTGTCTCTGGGAAAGGGTGGCAGCTGCCTGGGGGCCGTCCTCTTTTCCCTCCCTTGCTTCCAAGCTTTGTGCTTGTACTTTCTACCTGCAGCCCGTTGCTGGGCAAAGTGACACTTTAATTCAGAACAAGTGAAAAGGAGGCTACGTTCGGCTTAATGAGAAGTGACCGGGGAACAGCTGGATTAACTGAGGGAGATTGTAAAGTGCTGTGTAAATGTCAGCGCCTGGTCCGCAGGGAGCAAGAAGGCATTTGAGCTGGTTGTGAAGCAGCAGCTCCCAGAGGTGAGGGTGAGCTGCCAGCTTCAAAGTCACTGAAATGTGGGGCCTGCCGGGTGCTGTCTGAGCTGACAAGCTGCTTCTGAAAAGTGCTTCCAGGACTTTCCAGGCCTAGCAAGAGCTTCTTACTGGGCATGATTCTGACACCAATTCCAATGTATGGGTTTCACTCCCACAATACCAAGCAATTCTCCCATACCTGCCAGGTGTCCTACAGTTCAACCCGATTCTGACACTGTCTACCTGGCGGTAGCATCAGATCCCACAGGCTAAGGGCTCAGTCCCACACGCAGCCCCCATGCCCCCACTTCAGGCACCAACTGCAAGTCCCAGTCGTCACCTGTGCTTCTGACCAACCAGCTACAGATGAGAGGTTCCAACAACCCTCTCCTTGGGTTTGATTAATTTGCTAGAGTGGCTCACAAAACTCAGAGAAGCATTATGCTTACTAGATTATCAGTTTATTGCAGAGGGATATAATTTAGGAACAGCCAGATGGAAGAGATGTGTGGAGCAAGGTAGGGGGAAAGGACACAGAGCTTCCGTGCTGTCTGAGCTCACCGTTCTCCCCAAAGCTCCATGTGTTCAGCAACCGGCAATCTCTCCAGACCTGTCCTTTTGGGAATTTCATGGAGGCTTCATTACACAGGCATGGTTGAGTGCATCACTGGCCTTTGGTGACTGAACTCAGTTCCCAGCCCCACGCTCCTGCCCGGAGGTCGGGAGTGGGACTCAAAGTTCCAACTCTAATCACAGGGTTGGTTCCCCTGGCCAGTTGTCCCCCATTTTTAGGTGACCTAGGGGCTTTTCAAAAGTCAGCGCATTGATGTAACAAAACCCCATTATCCTCTAACCACCTAGGCAATTCCAAGCGTTATAGGAGCTGTGTGCCAGGAAGGGGGATGAAGACCAAATATGTATTTCTCATTACAAATCACAACATCGCACTGGCTTATGGGGATGGGAGCCCTGGAAAAAAGAAACTTTTATTTATGGAAAACTTATCAGAGTGCCCTGACTCAGCAGACCCAGGCCTCAGGATGGGTGTTTCGCACACAGTTGGCTAAGCACTTTGGAGCCGTCCACGTCTGCCTTTGGACCCTGCTTCTGTCCCTTGACAGCTAAGTGGACTTGGATTTCCTGCTTTGACCTCTCTGAGCCTCATGTTCATCACACATAAAGGGGTTAATGATACCTATCTGGTGGGCTTTTGGAGGAACAGAGAGGATCAGGCCTGTGCCCAGGACATGGTACTTGTTAATGTCGCTGCTGTTACTATCATCTCCAGGGGCCACCACCCCAGTGTTTATGAGGAACAGTCCATCACCAGTGGGTCTAGGGAGATGCACAGAGGAGGGGGGGTCATAGCCAGTACTGGTCACCTCTCTTTTCACTTACAGCAGGGGCCAGCAAACTTCTTCTGAAAAGGACCAGGTAGTAAATATTTCTGGATTTACAGGATAGGTGGTCTCTGCAGCACCACCTAACTTAAAAGCAGCCATAAGCCCTATGTAAACATAGTGGCTCGGGGTCAGTAAAACTTCATTTACAGAAATAAGTTGCAGCAGGCCGGACTTGGCCCATGGCCATAGTTTCTCAACACCTGTCTTGCAGCACTTTACCTGACCCTTCTTTATGACCTGATCGCTTTTCATCTTGTCTTATAGCTAGTGATGCATGGGCCTGATCTTTCCATTTGGATGTAGGCTCCTTCAGGTCAGGCTGCATTCCAGGATTGCTCATCTATGCCCTGCTTCCTCAGACTGGGGGACTCACTGGATAAGCAAGCATCATGAGATGCTTATCATGGGATGCAGAGCAGTGGAATGGCTGAGACCACAGGATTCAAAGTCTCAACGTCCTGCTTCACATTCTGGTGACTTGGTCAAGCGCTGTCACTTCTCTGAATCTGAGTTTCCCAACTGTGAAAATGGAGATGGAGTGCCCATTTCCTTGGTTTGTCAGAAGGACTGAACAAGGTGATGCATGTAAAAGTCTTAGCGAAGTGCCTGGCAGGTAGAAAACACCAGTCAGTGTTAGCAGACGGGCAGATCTCTCAACTGGAAACATCCCAGATACTTAATAGGATCCGTGGAATGCCGTTCATGAAGCCTGAGGGAAATCGCTTTCTTCTCTGGGCCTCAATTTCTTCATCTGTAAAACGGCCGTAAGAATATGTGTTTCAGGGATGTCATGAAGGTCTAGTCAAACAGGGTGGTTGAGAAGGTGTGGTAAATCATGCAGTTTCTCTGCTTTTGTAAGTATCATCTTCAGTGCTCTCCTCCTCCTCGTCTCATTTCCTTAGTCACCCTCACCTCTTCCTCCCCTAATCCTTTAAGACAGGGCTCTTATCATCTTGCCAGTATTGACATTTTGGGCGGCATAATTCTCTGCAGTGGGGGCCGCCCTGTGCACTGTAGGCTGTTTACTCACATCCCTGGCCCCTACCCGCTAGAGTACCAGTAGCACTCTGTCCCTCCCTCTGCCCGCTGCCAGTTGTGATGACCAAAAATGTCTAGAAACATTGTCAAAAGTCCCCTGGAGGGCAAAATTGCCTCTGGGTTAAAAACCACTGCATTAGACAAGCTTAGAACATACAGCAAGGCAAAATTTTGCAGGACAAAACCTTTGGAGGTGTCTGGGGAGTTCTGTGCCGCAGAAAACACCTGGGGAAAGGATGACGCACACTGCGTAGACTCCAGTGCAGCAACGTGTGACCTTGGACATGTGAATGAACCTCTATGAGCCTCAGTTTCCAAAGTTGGGATATAAATTTCCTACACCCTTGGGTTGTGAGGCAAGGACTCAATGGAGTAATATAAGCAAATTGCTAAGCACGCAGTAAGTACTGGAGAAGTCCTAACTTCTTTTTACTGTGCATTTGTTGTGGTAGTAATTGATGATATAGTAAAATTCCCGTCTGCCGCTGGAATTTTGAGTTTCAATACTTAGCATAGCTTGCAAACTGGAATGAAAGGATGGGATTTGACCTTCAGACATGTTTTATTTGTAATGTTAAATATTTTAATTTTTTTTTTACTTAAAAATGTTGACATGTTTGAATTTTAAATGTAATTTTAAAATGTTTGAATCCATAGCTTACAGTTAAATGCCAGAAGATTTCCCCTGAAGTTCCAGATTTGGGGCTTTTCCTGGAAAAGTGGGTAACTGGCCTGTGCTGGAGCGGCAGCCCCACCAAGCAGCGAGTAGCCGGAGCTGGGGGCTGCCACCTCTTAGATGGCATGTGCGCTGTCAGTTTCCCAAAAGCCTCGTCAAGGCATTTCAACTTTGCTTACCAGTGTTTTCTTCTTGATGCCTATAGGCGTTTGAGTTTGCAACTCGTGTATCTGGAATTCTTTTTCAAGACCCTCAGAGTTGATGATTCTTACCCAGGTGTATGTATCAGTTCTGTTCTTAAAGCTCAACCAACTTTCGAACCCAAGTGGGTGAGTCACTTCTGAGTCACGCTATCTAATCTCAGTGTCTTTTTAAATTTTATTTTGCTATCATTAATCTACAGTTACATGTGCAACATTATGGTTACTAAACTCCCCACTTCATCAGGTCCCCCCCACTTACCCCATTATAGTCACTGTCCATCAGTGTAGTGAGATGCTATAGAATCACTACTTGTCTTCTCTGAGTTGTACAGCCCTCCCCGTGCCCCTCCAACATTACGTCTGCTAATCGTAATGCCCCTTTTTCCCCCTTGTCCCTCCCTTCCCACCCATCCTCCCCAGTCCCTTTCCCTTCGGTAACTGTTAGTCCATTCTTGGGTTGTGTGAGTCTGCTGCTGTTTTGTTCCTTCAGTTTTATTTCGTTGCTCTTATGCTCCACATATGAGTGAAATCATTTGATACTTGTCTTTTTCCACTTGGCTTGTTTCACTGAGCATAATACCCTCTAGCTCCATCCATGTTGTTGCAAATGGTAGGATTTGTTTTCTTCTTATGGCTGAATAATATTCCATTGTGTATATGTACCACCTCTTCTTTATCCATTCATCTACTGATGGACACTTAGGTTGCTTCCATTTCTTGGCTATTGTAAATAGTGCTGCAATAAACATAGGGGTGCATCTGTCTTTTCAAATTGGGCTGCTGTATTCTTAGGGTAAATTCCTAGGAGTGGAATTCCTGGGTCAAATGGTATTTCTATTTTGAGTTTTTTGAGGAACCTCCATACTGCTTTCCACAATGGTTGAACTAATTTACATTCCCACCAGCAGTGTAGGAGGGTTCCCCTTTCTCCATATCCTAGCGAACATTTGTTGTTGTTTGTGTTTTGGATGTTGGCCATCCTCACTGGTGTGAGGTGATATCTCATTGAGGTTTTAATTTGCATTTCCCTGATGATTAGCGATGTGGAGCATCTTTTCATGTGCCTGTTGGCCATCTGAGTTTCTTCTTTGGAGAAGTGTCTATTCATGTCCTCTGCCTATTTCTTAATTGGATTATTTGCTTTCTGTTTGTTAAGGTGCATGAATTCCTTATATATTTTGGATGTCAACCCTTTATCAGATATGTTTTTTATGAATATATTCTCCCATACTGTAGGATGTCTTTTTGTTCTACTGATGGTGTCCTTTGCTGTACAGAAGCTTTTCAGCTTGATAAAGTTCCACTTGTTCATTTTTGCTTTTGTTTCCCTTGCCTGGGGAGATATGTTCATGAAGAAGTTGCTCATGTTTATGTCCAAGAGATTTTTGCCTATTTTTTTCTAAGAGTTTTATGGTTGCATGACTTACATTCAGGTCTTTGATCCATTTTGAGTTTACTTTTGTGTATGGGGTTACACAGTAGTCCAGTTTCATTCTCTTACATGTAGCTGTCCAGTTTTTCCAACAACAGCTGCTGAAGAGGCTGTCATCTCCTCATTGTATATCCAAGGCTCCTTTATCATATATTAATTGACCATACATGTTTGGGTTAATGTTTGTGTTTTCTATTCTGTTCCACTGGTCTGTGGTTCTGTTCTTGTGCCAGTACCAAATTGTCTTGATTACTGAAGCTTTGTACTACAGCTTGAAGTCTGGGAGTGTAATTCCCCGTTTTATTCTTCCTTCTCAGGATTGCTTTCCCTATTCGGGGTCTTTTGTGGTTCCATATGAATTTTAGAACTATTTGTTCCAGTTCATTGAAGAATGCTGTTGGTATTTTGATAGAGATTGCACTGAATCTGTAGATTGCTTTAGGTAGTATAGCCATTTTGACAATATTTATTCTTCCTAGCTAAGAGCAAAGGATGAATTTCCATTTGTTAGTGTTCTCTTTAATTTCTCTTAGGAGTGTCTTGTAGTTTTCAGGGTATAGGTCTTTCACTTCCTTCATTAGGTTTATTCCTAGGTATTTTATTCTTTTTGATGCAATTGTGAATGGATTTGTTTTCCTGATTTCTCTTACTGCTAGTTCTTCTTTATTGTATAGGAAAGCAACAGATTTCTGTGTGTTAATTTTGTATCCTGCAACTTTGCTGAATTCAGATATTAGTTCTAGTAGTTTTGGAGTGGAGTCTTAGGGTTTTTATGTACAATATCATGTCATCTGCAAATTGTGACAATTTGACTTTTTCCTTACGAATCTGGATGCCTTATATTTCTTTGTTTTGTCTGATTGCCATCGCTAGGACCTCCAGTACTATGTTGAATAACAGTGGGGAGAGTGGGCATCGCTGTCTTGTTCCCAATCTTAGATGAAAAGCTTTCAGCTTCTCGTTGTTAAGTATGATGTTGGCTGTGGGTTTGTCATATATGGCCTTTATGATGTTGAGGTACTTGCCCTCTGTACCCATTTTGTTAAGAGTTTTTATCATGAATGGATGTTGAATTTTGTCAAATGCTTTTTCAGCATCTATGGAGATGATCATGTGGTTTTTGTTCTTCTTTTTGTTGATGTGGCGGATGATGTTGATGGATTTTCGAATGTTGTACCATCCTTGCATCCTTGGGATGAATCCCACTTGACCATGGAGAATGATCCTCTTGATGTATTTTTGAATTCGGTTTGCTAATATTTTGTTGAGTATTTTTGCATCCACGTTCATGAGGGATATTGGTCTGTAATTTTCTTTTTTGGTGAGGTCTTTGCCAGGTTTTGATATTAGAGTGATTCTGGCTTCATAGAATGAGTTTGGAAGTATTCCCTCCTCTTCTATTTTTTGGAAAACTTTAAGGAGAATGGGTGTTTTTTCTTCTCTGTATGTCTGGTAAAATTCAGAGGTGAATCCATCTGGCCCGGGGGTTTTGTTTTTAGGTAGTTTTTTGATTACCAATTCAATTTCTTTGCTGGTGATTGGTCTGTTTAGGTTTTCTGTTTCTTGTTTGGTCAGTCTTGGAAGGTTGTATTTTTCTAAAAGTTTCCATTTCTTCTAGGTTTTCCTGCTTGTTAGCATATAGATTTTCATAGTACTCTCTTATAATTCTTTGTATTTCTGTGGGGTCCATCATGATTTTTCCTTTCTTATTTCTGATTCTGTTTATGTGTGTAGATTCTCTTTTTCTCTGAATAAGTCTGGCTAGGGGTTTATCTATTTTGTTTATTTTTTCAAAAAACCAGCTCTTGGTTTCATTGATTTTTTTCTATTGTTTTATTCTTCTCAATTTTATTTATTTCTTCTCTAATCTTTATTATCTTTCTCATTCTGGTGACTTTGGGCCTCATTTGTTCTTCTTTTTCCGATTTCAGTAATTATGTCTTTAGACTATTCATTTGGGAATGTTCTTCCTTCTTTAGATAGGCCTGGATTGCAATATACTTTCCTCTTAGAACTGCCTTTGCAGCGTCCCACAGAAGTTGTGGCTTTGTGTTGTTGTTGTCATTTGTCTCCATATATTGTTTGATCTCTGTTTTAATTTCGTCGTTGACCAATTGATTGTTTAGGAGCATGTTGTTAAGCCTCCATGTATTTGTGAGCCTTTTTGGTTTCTTTCTAAAATTGATTTCTAGTTTTATACCTTTGTGATCTGAGAAGTTGGTTGGTAGAATTTCAATATTTTTGACTTTACTGAGGTTCTTTTTGTGGCCTAGTATGTGGTCTATTCTGGAAAATGTTCCATGTGTACTTGAGAAGAATGTGTATCCTGCTGCTTTTGGGTGTAGAGTTCTGTAAATGTCTGTTAGGTCCATCTGTTCTAGTGTGTTGTTCAGTGCTTCTGTGTCCTTAGTTATTTTCTGTCTGGTTGATCTGTCCTTTGGAGTGAGTGGTGTGTTGAAGTCTCCTAAAATGAATGCATTGCTTTCTATTTCCTCCTTTAATTCTGTTAGTATTTGTTTCACTTATGTCAGCACTCCTGTGTTGGGTGCATATATATTTATAATGGTTATATCCTCTTGTTGGACTGACCCCTTTACCATTATAAAATATCCTTCTTTATCTCTTGCTACTTTCTTCATTTTGAAGTCTAGTTTGTCTGATACAAGTACTGCAACACCTACTTTTTTCTCCTTGTTGTTTGCATGAAATATCTTTTTCCTTTAGTCTGTGTATATCTTTGGGTTTGAGGTGCATCTCTTGTAAACAGCATATAGATGGGTCTTGCTTTTTAATCCATTCTGTTACTCTGTGTCTTTTGATTGGTGCATTCAGTCCATTTACATTTAAGGTGATTATTGATAGATATGTACTTAATGCCATTGCTGGCTTTAGATTCATGGTTACCAAAGGTTCAAGGGTAGCTTCTTTACTATCTAACAGTCTAACTTAACTCTCTTGTTAAGCTGTTATAACCACAGTCTGATGGTTCTTTTTTTCTCTCTCTTCTTCTTCTTCCTCTTCCATTCTTTATATACTAGGTGTTTTATTCTGTACTCTTTTACATTTCCTTTGACTGTTTTTGTGGATAGTTGATTTTACTTTTTGCCTTTAGTTAGTATTTGGATGGTCTGCTTTCTTTGCTATGATTTTATTTTCTCTGGTGACATCTTTTTAGCCTTAGGAGTGCTTCCATCTAGAGCAGTCCCTTTAAGATATCCTGTAGAGGTGGTTTGTGGGAGGCAAGTTCCCTCAGCTTTTGCTTGTCTGGGAATTGTTTAATCCCTCCCTCAAATTTAAATGATAATCGTGCTGGATACAGTATTCTTGGTTCAAGGCCCTTCTGTTTCATTATGTTAAATATATCATGCCATTCTCTCCTGGCCTGTAAGGTTTCTGTTGAGAAGTCTGTTGATAGTCTGATGGGTTTTCCTTTGTAGGTGATATTTTTTCTCTCTCTAGCTGCCTTTAATACTCTCCTTATCTTTGATCTTTGCCATTTTAATTATTATGTGTCTTGGTGTTGTCTTCCTTGGGTCCCTTGTGTTGGGAGATCTGTGGGCTTCCATGGACTGAGGAACTATTTCCTTCCCCAGCTTGGGAGAGTTTTCAGCAATTATTTCTTCAAAGACAGTTTCTATCCCTTTTTCTCTCTCTTCTTCTTCTGGTACTCCTATAATGCGAATATTGTTCTGTTTGGATTGGTCACACAGTTCTCTTAATATTCTTTCATTCTTAGAGATCCTTTTATCTCTCTCTGCTTCAGCTTCTCTGTATTCCTGTTCTCTGATTTCTATTCCATTAACAGTCTCTTGCACCTCGTCCATTCTGCTCTTAAGCCCATCGATCACTTGTCTGATTTCTGCATTGTCTTTCCTCACTTCCTCCCTTAGCTCTTGCATGTCTCTGTAGATCCATCAGCATGGTTATGACTTTTATTCTGAATTGTTTTTCAGAAAGATTGTATAAATCTATCCCATCAGACCCTCTCTCTGGGGTTGTCTGGGTAATCTTTGTGTGTACCATATTCCTCTGTCTTTTCATGGTGATAGAAGTGGTCGCTGGTAGGTGCCACGTGTGTCAGCTCAGAGAACAAAGTCCCTTCCTGCTTGTTGTTTTCCTTGTCCTTCTCCAAGGCCTGAACTGGTTTCTCGCACACCGGGAAGCAGTCCCTGGGATAATCCCTGGAGCTGCCTCTGTGCGGGGTCGCTCTTAGCCTAGCCTATAGCACTGCAGGGGTTTGAAGTCTTGCTGGGTGCCTTCTGGTCCCCTTGGTGCTTTCCAGCCCTTGATGTGGGTTCTGGGGTCCTTCCTGCTTAGCTGCGCACCTGCCGGAAGTAGATTCTGTGAGGATGCTGTGGGCGGGGCCGCTCCTCTGCTGTTCTGCAGCAGTGGGGGCTCCCGGACCCATTGCGGTGCTGGCCAGGTCGGGGGGAACGAGTGGGAGGCTGCTGATCACTGTGGAAAGCCTTGGCTCGGCTGCTTTGCCTGGCCACCGGCCAGGAGGTCCGAAATTCACCAAGACTCCCAGCCTGCTGGGCTGAGTGCGCTGGGACGATTTTGTTCGGCTTTTGGGCCCTTGTCTCTTTAAGACGTTAACCAAACAAAAAAAACCACAAAACAAACAAACAAACAGAAAAAACAAAAACAAAAACAAAAAGCTCCTGTTTTTCTTTAGTACCAGGGAGCAGGCTGAGGGGACCCGCTTGTTGTCTCCGTCTCGGATCCTGCACTTCTGTTTCTCTAATCTCCGATACACCACGCAATGTGTGTCAGTGCTCCCGGCGCAGATCACCAGGGCTGTTTATTTTGCGGGCTTGTGCTTCCACCCCCTCCCCGCTCTGAATCTTTCCCGCCGGTGTGCTGGGGTAGGGGAGTGCTCAGGTCCCACCGGGTCGTGGCTTTGTATCTTACCCGCTTCGTGAGGCACTGAGTTCTCACAGGTGTAGCTGTAACCTGGCTGTTGTACTGTATCTTCTGGTCTCTTTTTTAGGAATAGTATTTGTTGTATTTTCACAAATATGTATGGTCTGGGGAGATTTCCGCCGCCCTGCTCATGCCGCCATCTTCCCAGAATCTAATCTCATTGTCTTTTTGATGGTCTCACTCTTGACAAGGAGACAGGCATCTCACTTGGGGGTGCCGGGCAGGTCTGAGGCTTTGGGATCCCCCATCCTGTCATCTCTTCCCATTCTCCTGCCCACGTCCTCCCCCAGTCCAATCTCCCCCAGTGAAACGGCAACGGGCAGCTTCTCAACAACCTTTTATCAGAGGCAAGGAAATAACAGCTTTAACCACAGTTGTTATGCTTGAAGACTGTGATCAAATCCCGAACCATTTCCAGGAGTGCCCCTTGGGGTCCAGGGGGAGACATTGTTTCCATAATAACAGCTCCTTGCTGGCTCCTGGCTCCAGTCCCTTGGAAGGGAAGCAGATCTTACTTCCTAATGGCACGGGAGGAAATTTAACTACAGAAACCTGGCAGGAGTGACATATACAGGGACAACTGCACCACCTCAACAGGAGCATGTAAGCACATGTGCTGCTGGTGACTGCGGCTGTAACGAAAGGCCTCGCGGCGCCCTTCCCTCCAGACACGCCTGGGCCAGTGTGCACCCTGGAGGGGTGGACAGAAGGAAACTAGTTCTTTCCCGACAGGGTTACAGCCTCTCCCTCACACTGTCTTGAGTTTTAAGTGCTTTCCTGGGAGTGATAAAACACTAAGTAGACAAATGAGAAACCAGAAAATTAAACTGGGGAAGGCTTGGGGTAGTAGGGAAGATGCTTCATAGATATACAATGATAATATATGCAAATTACTTGGGTTCTCTGGTGTCAAGAAAGCACTCCATATTAGTGATAATATTTATTATCATCTGATTGGCTCTGCTTCAGAGGGTGCAGTGATAACCATAGCAAACATCTATGGAGTACTTATTCTGCTTTATGTCTGTGATCTTATTTAATTCACACAACAATCATACCTGGGGATTGTTATTGCCTTTTAGATGTAACCTGAGGCTCAGACCAGTTCAATATCTTGCCCCAGGTCACAGCCCATTAGTGGTGGAGCACAGACCGAAAGCAGCAGTCCACGATCCTGTCTCGCACACACCACTGCATGCCGTTTGGGTCTGGGTACAGAACAGTGTTACATCTATGGGGAGAGAGAGAAGAGCTTGTGCACTTGTAAAGGCAATGGATATATTGACCTTCTCTATCATTTTATCCCCAGTGTCTAGTGTAGCAACGGAAATGTAGTAGGTCCTCAACAAATATGTGTTTGATTAATGAGAGAACAATGATTCATTCAAATGGATGTATCGCTATGGGTGGACTTGCAGCAAGGCAGATATGTTTGTATTATGATTGTCTAATTTTCCTTTTCTGTCTCTGAATTGTGAACACCTGCTTATGTGGTTGTGTCTGTGTTAGGCTGCTAAGGCTGCCAGAACAAAGTACCAGGCAGGGTGGCTTCAACAGCAGAGAAGTTTCTCACAGTTCTGGAGGCTGGAAATCTGTGACCAAGTTCAGCAGGTTTGGCTTCTTCTGAGGCCTCTCTCCTTGGCCTGCAAACAACCAGCTTCTCACTGTGTGTTCACATGGTCCTCTGTGTGTGTGTGCACGTGTCCAGTGTCTCAGTCCACGTCCTGATTTCCTCTTCTTCTAAGAACACCAGTCATATTGGTTAGAGCCCACCCAAAGATCCCGTTTTAACTTAATTACCTCTCTAAAGGCCCTGTCTCTAAATATGGTCACATTCTGAGGTACTGGAGGTTAGAGTGTCCATATAAATTTGAAAGAAGGCACAATTCATCCCATAACGGTGTCTGTCTTGTTCACTTGTGGTGTTTTTTTCTCCTTCACAACAGTAGAATACACAGCAGTAATAGTATACAGTAGTATAACTGTAGTATACATCTTTTTGGTTTCCCAGACATGATTCCAATGTGTGGAGAGGGATTGGGGGAGGGGGTCTTCCTACACACAATATCAAACACCAGCAGGGTGTCCAAGAACTCAACTCAATTCTGCCACTATCCGCCCAGAGACAGCACCACATTCCCCAGGTGAAGGGTTCCGTCCTACAAGACTGCCCTCCACCCTGCACTCCAGACGCTGTTGCAAGCCCCAGGCAGTCCTCTGTCCTACCTACTACAGGTAGGTCCAGCTTCTGACCTTACCTACTACAGATTGGAAGTTCCAACAACCTCCCCCTTAGGTTTGATTAATTTGCTAGAGTGGCTCACAGAACTCAGGAAAATACTTTACATTTACCAATTTAATAAAAGATATAAAGGAGACAAGTTAACAGCCAAAAGAAAAGAGACATAGGACAAGGTTCCAAATAAAGGAGCTTCTATCCGCACGGAGCTTAGGGTTTGGCTTGGTGGCACATGGGAGCATTCTGGTTCCCCAAGCATAGAAGCTCTCTCAGACAAGGAAGCAGGATCCAGGACTACAGAGAGTGATAAGCTCTTCTCAGGGGTTTTTGTGAGGGCTTCATTGCACAGTCATGATTGACTAAATTATTGGCCATTGATTCAGCCAGCCCCTGCCCTTGGGTGGGGCCCCAAAGTCTCTCATTAACATGACCAGATACCGATTTGACTTTTAAGACTGCAGTGTTTTCAGGAGCCGTGGATGAAGACCAAATATACCTGGGAAACAATATTTGGTCATATGAATGACCAAATATATGTTTCTTATAACTCATTTTATTGCAACTCTTGTCAAAAATCAGTTGACCACAGACATATGGGTTTTTTTCTGGATGTTTGAATCTATTCCATTGATCTATGAGTCATCTTAATGACCAAATACATATTTCTTATGATTCATTATATCATAACTTTTGTATCCATAGAACTTCAGGGGGTCTGGCACACAGATGGCTAAGTAGATTGGATAAATGAAAAAAGAAAGGAAAGGATAGAATATGGAAGGATAGATGATGGGATGTCTGGATGGGTGGATGGCTGGATGGGTGCATGGATGGGGGGATGGATGGATGGGGGGATGGGGAGATGGATGGATGGGTGCATGGATGGGTGGATGGGTGGATACATATGGGATGCGATGTTTCACCATGGTGGGAGCCTCCTGCCCAGATCTGGCCACCAGACAGAGACTCATGCTTATATAATATTATCTTATATCCAAATTCGAAACATGTTTCTACCAAAAGTCTCTGCTTTGTCTCCTCAGTGCTTATCACCATCTCACAAGCCAAGTATTTAACTATGTATTTTGTTTATTGCCTGCCTCTCCCAACTAGATCCATAAGGACAGAGAGTTTTCTCTGTCTTGTTTACCATTTTGTTCTTCGTACCTAGAGCAAAGCTGGCACATAGTAGGTGTTCAGTCAATATATATTGAATGAATAAATGAATTAATCTCTTCCTACGGCCCCCATCTAGATACCTCAATACCCAGCAGAAGGCTGGCTGTCTTCCTCTGAGAAGCCTTCCCTGAATGTTCAAATTTGCTGTGTTCTTCATGCTTCTCCAGAGATGAGAGGTGTGTTGGGCTGTTCTCACCAGCTGCTAACTATGCTTCCCCAGGATGAATATGACTTTATTAAATGAGCCATAAAAGTAAAATAGCTTGTATATCTACAAATCTACAGATTCCCTAGCCCCACCCCCAAATGGACTAAATCTGAGTGTCTAGGTGCAAGGCCCTGGAATCAGCATTTCAACATCCCTCTCTCAGCATATTCTGAATTGTATGGTCCTTGAATCAACTTTGAGAAACTGTGCACAGTTAAACCCTGCTTGAGAATTTAGTCAAGTTTCTGTCTGTCTTCATTTCTCACAAACAGCTAGCTGGTAACTGTCCCTTCATCTGTCTTAGATGGGCTTGCTTTTCTTCTGACAGACATATACAAACTATGCCATGTGAAGATCTTTTCTGATTACAGATGCTGGACATGGGGGAGGGACATAAGCCCCAAGAGGTTTTATGAAGCCCAGATCCTTTGGTGTTTCTCACACGAGGTCCCAAATGCTCCCAAGAAGTGGGCAGGAGGACTGGTTCTCAGGGCAAAGGTTACAGATCCAAGGGCAGAGGTCCCAGGGGTCAACTGATTTATTTCCTTGCTTTTGTTCACACATCCTGTCTTAACCTCTTATCTCCCACCCCATGCCCATGGGTTTTCAATGTGGGTGGTTCTGTATTATGTCAGAAGGAAACCAAAGCTGTACGGGATTAAAGAAAGGGTTTTTTTTTTCTTCCTTGTTGGTCTTAGATGCGTTTGGAAACTGACCAGGAGCTCTTATCTCCCTCCTACTCCTCTTCCTTCCCCTCTTTCTCCTTTTCCTGTCTCCTTATCCTCCCTCTGTCCTTCCAACAGTTACCATCTATTGAACACTTACCATAAGACTAGCTCTATATCAAGGGTTTTACAAGTATTGTTCCATGGAATTCTTACACCACCACATGGAAGCCCATTCCATTACCTTCTCTACTTTACTTATGAGGAGGCTGAGGCCCTGGGAGGTGAGGTCACTTGCTCGAGATCATACAGTTTGTTACAAGGCAGAAATGGGATTTGAGCTCAGGTTGTCTGATGCCAAATGTTAATCCCGTGCTTAGAACCATGACATAAGGACAAACAAACCCAGATGCCTGCATGGAATATTTAGACTATAGGGCGAGGTGGGAATTGTGGCAGTGAAGAACCCTTGCCCTCTTGTAAAAGAAGCTGCTGTTACTCAGCTCCATCTGCATGTTGCCAGGTGGAGTCCTCTGATTTTTCAAGAGAAGCTGGAAATCGGTATCTTTTGTGAAATCTCTAATTTTTACATGTCAGCAACTAATTATTTTTAACTGTGTAAGTCAAACATGCCTACAGGTCGAACTGAGCCTATAAACCACCAGTGTATGATCTCTGCTTGAAACATCCACTAGAGTATAGCTCCCATGGGCCTGGGGTGTCATGATAACCAGACATTGACCCCAGATTCTGTGAGTCAGAAGTCTTTGTGTTTTTGTGTTATCCCATGACTCACAAAGAACTATGGCTATTGTAGAAGGGAAGATCCAGATAACTTCAAAATAACATCTCATAGAGCTGCACTGTTCATTATAGTAACTACTGGTCACATGTGGCTATTTATTTTTAAATTAACTAAAATTAGCTAGAACTAAAGATTCAGTTCCTTGGTCACACTAGCTGCATTTCCTGTAGCTTATAGCCAGCTCCTATATCAGACAGCACAGATACAGAACATTTCCATTATCACAGAACATTCTACTCGACCACACTATTGAGACTCTGGATCTGCCCGCTTTTCCCTGCTCCCCCTTTCTGCTCTCTAATCCCCTAGGGAAATCTCTGCTGTGACAACTGAGCTTATCTGGAGGGAGAAAAGAACTCATTTCATACATGTCAATGGGAGAAGGCTGGTTGACCAGCTAACCTTCCTCTCTCAGTAAATATGTACATCATTAGTGACTTTCTGGAGACTTTTGCCTACCTCTGATTAGTTCAGAAAAAGTAATCCTTGAAAGCATTTCAGAACAGACAAGAGCGGTAAGCTCTGGAAGAGATGTTTTGAGGGCTCACAGTGCCAGCAGTCCGCACCTGGGGACCCCCTGATGCTCTGTGTACTGCTGCTTCTGCAAGGACATTATTAGAGTAAGTCAGTACAAGTTAGTCCTAGCTCAGTAATGGGAAAGAAAATTAGATGGGGGTTTTCAAATGCATCAAGGAGGAAAGAGTTCTCTGTGGAAATGTCGGACAACTAATAAAAGAAGACAAGCTTGAAATTAATGATGATTCAAAAATGCCAGAGTTACCAAGCTTTTTTTTTTTTAAGATTCAGTGAGAAAGACAAAATGGAGAAGTTGGAACATTTACCAGACATGAAGAAATTGCTAGAATAGTTATCAGCCAAGAAGTAATTAGAAAAGACTTGGATGAGTCAAGGCATCTGCAGGGTTGGCAGAGGGTTAAGGCATGGGTATAAAGTGAATCTGCCAAATTGCTCTATGAATCAGGACCTGGGTGGGTGGGAAGCCAGAATATCAAGGGAGAAGAAAGCCAAGGAAGAGCTGTCTTTGCAGAAAGTTTGCTTAGGGTAGCCATCTGGAATCATGACAAGGAGACTTAATGAAGGATTGGAATGAACGACATAAAAAGGAAGTAGTGAACCTTTTCAAAGAGGTATAAAACCAATTGCAAGAGACATGGAAGAGGCAGTCAGGTGGAGATCAAAGGGTCAGCTTTATTACTGATTAAAAAACTCTTTGGGGGGATGCAGCTTGCTAATGCTCCTCTGAATTGAGCTTACCCCCAACCCCAGCTTCAGGCAGACCAATGGACAAAGCCTGCTCTGCTAAGCCCAGAGGCACCTTTTCTTCAGGCAAGCAGATCCCAAGAGAGAAGACTGAGCTCAGCATGTTCACTTCCTTCTTCCGGATAGACCTGTCAGGTGGGGCGAGAGCCAGGAGTGTCACTGTACTAGAGGTCCCCCTGTAGGGAAACATGAGGAGGAGGGAATAAATGTTCCCCCAACAATATCAGGTTGTCTGAAGAAAATGGCATATTGGTTTTAAGGATACTAGGGAATCAGAATTGCAAAGTCATCTATTATACATGTGACCCAGGCAGCAGATGGCTGAGAAAGCAGTTTCAGAGTCAGATCATGATGCAAATCCCAGCTTAATCAGTGACTTGCTCTGTGACCTTAAGCAAGTCACTTCTACTCTCTGAGCCTTGGTTTCCTCACCTATATAGGAGAGCTTCCATTACCTAAGGATGTTATAAGAGTTCAGTGAGATATTGAGTGTTAAATATAACTGAGTGACGATATTATGGGTGAATGTAGTAACCACATTGTTTTTCATGTGAAACCTTCTTAAGAGTGTCTATCAATAATACCTTAATAAAAAAATATGTAACTGAGTGAATAGTGAGTAAATGCACATTGTTCTTTCTGTTAAGAGGAGTTGGAATAAGGAATGCTGAGCTTTTCATTTCTTACCCAGTTGTGACAGGCCTCTCCATGCTGCGGTCTTTGCCCATGGCGTTCCTTTGGCCTGGAATGCTCTCCCCTCCCCTCTGTGCAACTCCCTCCACTTGATGGCCTCCCACCTGGGCTCCCAGACTTAGCTCAGCATTCCCCTGTTTGGAGCTTTCTCAGATTCTCCCAAGCAGAATGAGACACTGCCTCTACAAATTTATACCCAGTCCCTCTTCCTTTCTCTGTTTGAACTCTTACACGTGATATTACAAGGGTCTGATGACTTGTCTCTCTTCCCAACTCCCAATGAGCCTGGAGCTACCAAAATGTCCCCTCAGTTAACCAGGACACCATGGTAAATGCTCAGCAAATGTTAACTATATTTTGTTATCTGCTCAACAGTTCACAAGTCTTAAAATAACATATTTATTCTCTCATAGTTTCTGTGGATCAGGGATCCCGGGGTCTTCTGGCCCTGAGGCTCTCACAAGACTGCAACCAAGTCTGGCCCCGGGCTGCTATCATTAGTCATTTCAAAGCTCAACTGGGAAGGATCCACTTTTGCTCATGTAGCTTTTGGCGAGAGTTAGTTCCTTGCAGTTATTAGACTTAGACCTCACCTCTTCATGAGCTGCTGACTAGAGGCCTCCTTTGCTTCTCTGCCATATGGGTCTCTCCATAGGGCATTTCACAACACGGAAATGCCTTCCTCAGAGTGGGCAAGAAACAGTGCCAGCAAGAGGGAGGCGCAGACTCCTGTGATCCGGTCATGGTGGCAACGTACTGTTATGGTTCCTGTATTCTGTTCACTGGAAGCAAGTCCCTAGGTGCGGCCCGCCCCCCAGAGAGGGGATTGCACAAGGCTGTGAATATCAGAAGGCGGGGATCTGGGAGCCGCGGCAGCAGCTGCCTACCACACTTAAAAATGCAGAGGGGAGAAAAAAGAAGGGAAGGAAGGAAATGCCAAAGGGAGAGGAGGAGGAAGAGACAGGGAAGAAAGAAGAGAGAGGGAGAAGAAGAGGAGAGAAGGGGGGTCAGTCATCAAACAGCGTGGACATCTGTTTGTTTCCAGAAAGGTGATGTAAGAAGGTGAACATACCGTGACATGGTTCCTCCCTGTGGGGGTCTGCCAGGCTGGGGAGATGAAACATCTACAAGAGGGAGGACCCCACAGCAACCAGGGTCTCGTGGGATAGGCTGGCTGCTTCATCAGACCCCAGGTGTTATGAGATAGAGATGAAAGTGAAGTCATTGGGTCTGATGTGCTGGGAAGGGTTGGAGTTGACTTGGGCTTGTGTCATGGGTGGATATGGGATAAGGATACAGCGGCTAAGGAGTGAGGAATGGTGTGGAAAAAGACTCAGGGGTGTGAGACTTCTTAACTAAAAGGGACTCCAAAATACCTGCCCTGGGGGACTCCCTGGGAGATGAGTTTGTAGAAGCAAACAGACAGCGGGACTTGCAGGGGCTTGACTGAAGCCCGCAGGAGAATTTTGGGTCCTATTTGGTGGACCACTAGGAATCTTTGAAGGTGGTTGAGTGGAGGCAGCATTGAGTAAGGCCAAGCACTGAAGTTTGGAATCAGAAACACTGCCTTTCCAATCCTCAACTCATCACCTGCCAGCTGTGAGATGCTCCTGGGGCAAGTGCTTCATGCTCTCTGAGCCTCAGATTCTTCATCTGTAACATGATAACGTCTCCCCCATGAGTTTCGTGTGAAGATTCACTGAACTAATGCTGTAAAGCATTATTTTACATAATGCCTGTCAAATAATGGGCTCTCAACAAGCAGTTAAGTACTTGCAATTATTGTTATTATTATTTCTGAGTTGGGGCGTGAGGGACACGAGTACTCTGAAAGGTGGAGAATTTGAAAATATCCAGGTCTTCCTTTTGGTGGCAAAGCATTCATCTGGCCTTTTCCCTCGTCTCCTCTTGGTTGTGGGCCATGACAGATGAGCAATGGGGACTTAAAAGTGACAGATGTGTCTATCTAGGATGAGACAAAAAGGGAAGCAACAGAGGGAGGCAGAACTGAAGAATGACCTAAACAATGCCTGGAATCATGGTCAATGGAGCCACAGAGATTTAAGGAAGTATCTTTACAGAAATAGAATTCTGAGGCCAAGGCAAGGGCAAGTTCCCAGAATTTGCTTGGGACACTGGCACAGCAGGTCTCATTCAGAGGGAGGGGTCGGACTTGGACTCCCTGACAGGAGGGTCCCTGGAGGTCAGTGGGATGGACAGCCGTCCTTGCATAGGATTGTTATTCTTTGAGGGAGCTGGTTGACCTGAGTAGTTAGGGAGGGATGATTATTGGAAGGGCCTCAGACTTAAGTAAATTAAGCTCCAGCCCTCTGGGATGGTGGGGTTATGACCTAGGTATTTCACTCCTCCAAACTCCGTTAAGCCTTTTTATTCAGATGAAATGCACCTCCCCGACCACGTCTGTGGCTGTGTACACTTTCCACTTCCCATCCAGACTTACCAGTCGTGGGTTACATTCCCCCCACTTTTTTTTAACTCTATTTTCTCATAAAGTGGTGATTCTCAGGCTTTTGAATTTCGTGTACTGACGCATTTTCAATGTGGCAACTTCCTTGTCGAGACAGAATATGGATATAGGCATATATACCTATATGGGTATGTCTCGACATGGAAGCTGCTAGCTCTCTATTTTGCCAAAAATTATCTTTTAAAACTGATGCCATAAATGACAAGTTTTCTTTTTTTGACTCAAAACAAAGAAGAAAAGATCATCTTGAATGAAAAGCATCCCCTTAAGTGGAAAACTGGAGTCACAGGTGATTTACGCTAGGATGTCAATCATTTACTAACATGTTCATTTAGAAAATATCAAGCTCTTCCCATGTGTTAAGCCTCGTGCTAAATGCTGGACCTATGGAGATGAAGGGAACTTGGTATCTGATGCCAAAAAATTCAGTCTTGTTTGGGAAAACATTTGTGAACTGCGACACTGATTCCAATACAATACCTTCAGATGACACGGGCATTTCTAGCAGTTTAGACACAATGCCATGCGTGGGCCAAAGAGAAAGGTGGAGAAACCTCACAGATGAGTAGGAAGTGGAAAACAGTCATTGCGGGCGGAAGGAAAGGTAGAGAGGCGTGATAGTAGGAGCTCCGTTCAGCTAGGATCTCAGTGTCCTCTCATCTTTATCTCCACCACACTCTGTAAGGCGGCTGTCATGATTCCGATCCACCATGAAGAAGAAAGGAGGCTCAATAGGGGAAGTCACTTGCTGGAGATCACATAGCGCAGGAATGGCATAGAGTTTGGTCTAGCCATCAAAACCCAAGGATTTAGCCACCCAGAAACTTCCTCAGAGAGCCTTCCATGGCTTTCTGCTCTCATCCATACTCCTGAAACTGCTCACAGGGAGATGAGACAGGAAGGGCAAGCCGGGGCTCCCTCCTCAGTAGGTGAGGTTGCCAAAGAAAATACAAGGTGCCCAGTTAGATCTGAGTTTCAAACAATGCAACTTTTTATAAGTTTGTCCCAAACATTACGTGGGACATACTTTCCTTAAAAAAATAATTCATTCTTCGTCTGGAATTCAAATTTAACTGGATGTCCTATATTTTTATTTGCTACATTCCATCCTATCAACAAACCAACACATTTACATTGACATTCCAACTGGACCTTTCAGAACCTGAGAATGATTTGAGGTAAAAGTTCTCATCTCCCATGGAAACTCAAGTTCTCACATTGCCAAGCTGAAACTAATTTTGAGTGAAACAGGGTAGATTTAGGTCAGCCCTCTCCAAGCCCTCCCCCACCCCCGATCTCTCTGAGCAGTCTATTTGTTTTACTCAAGGATATGATTTTTTCTATGGAGAATGTCATGGAACCGTTTTCAAATGATACGATGTCCCTAAAAGAAAGTTGAGGAAGCACAAGAGGATTGTCCCCAACTTGAGGATTCTAGAATCCTAGGGGGGCTTTTCAAGGCCCCACCCTTCCCCATTTTCTGTCCTATTTTGTTCAAGGCAGCTGATCTTCAGCTTTGCCTCCCCTCTCAAGGATCACTGCGGAGGCTTTGGTGCTCCTAACCAGGGGGAGCTGGGAGGGAGGACACTCTGAGCACTTAACGACAAGAGAGTTTCCATTTCTTCTCTTCTCCCTGGTATTTGACAACAAGAGGGCTGTTTAATCACTGAAAGTAGACTGAAGTGGAATTTTTATCTTGAGCCATTCACTGAAAGGATCAAATTTGGGCTGCCTTTGAAGAAATGAAAAAGAGTGGCTTCTTTCCTCTCTTCTTTCTATTCTATCAACTTAAAATAAAAATTAACAGTTTGAAGGGAAAATGCTTACATCATGGAAAAGGCATGGAAATTTCCCTCTTAGTTAAAGATGCATAATCAACCCTCGTGGGCTAATGAAACCTAATGCTGTCTGACATAGTTTGTTTCTTTCTTTTTCTGCAAACCCTCTGACCCAGAGCTTCACATTTTTTTTGCTCATATTGCTGGGGCTGCCTACAATATGGGGTCTGATAGGTTAATCTTAAGATTGCTTGGAAATGTGGCCTAGTAGGTGGGGAGAAGAAAACACAGAGGCTTGCTTACATGATCTCATTAATCCTCCCAACAATCCTGTCAGATAAATGTGGTTCTGCCCACTTTACAGATGAGGAAACTGAGGCTCATGGAGGTCCAGGCAAATGAGGTCAGATGAAGGCTTTGGGGAGTCCTGGCCAAGGGGTGGGAGTCAGAACAGGAGGCGGGAGCTGCTCATTTGACGCCCACTTGAAAGCCTTTGTTGGCTCGCTTTCATTGCTCTCTGCCTGCAGAATTGCTCGTGCTCACTCTAATAATATTAGATCCAAAGCTGCTATTGTGATGTGGGTATTTGTCTTCTTCTCTTCACATGGGATGAGGTGGAACAAATGTAAGTCTTTCCACCTTCCTGACAGCTCAAAAAGAATAAGCCAAATCAGCCTATATGCTCATTAGAAAATAGATACTAGGATTTTCAAAATATAAGCATGTATGAAGTGCTGGTGCTGGTCAATGATTGGGATTGGCTGACCTCTTTGGAAAGGTCCCTGGGTTCTAGTCCATAGACTGCATCTGCTTACTAAATGATGAAAAACATCGATAGGAGCCACTGGGGCAGACTTCAGACACCTGCCTGGTGTGGTCAGCCCCCTACTGTGCTTCTTCCCACCACACTATGGCTATACTGGTGTGCAAGGGTCAGGACTTAAAATACAGAATGAAGAATCGAGTGGCAATTAGGGTTAGGGCTGAGAGGGAAAGGTTTCAGGTAGTGATGATTTACTCATTCATTCATTCAAATATTCACAAAATCACTCAACAATGTTTATTGAGACCCCACTATGTACCAGGACCTGCTGAGAGTGTTGAATTATAGCTATGAACACAACAGATGATACCTTTCAACAGAGTGTTTTTCTACTAGAGATAGGAGGGATATAGATAGCTTTGAATGATGAATTACATTATTCATTACCTAATTACAATGTGGGTCAGTGCTTCAGAGGAGCTGTGGCTGTGGATAATGGGAGAGGACTGACCTCATAGGGGAAGTCAAGCTAGTCTTCCTCTAAGGAGGGGAGGTTTTGAGTTAAAACCTGAAGGATGAATAAGAATTAACGGGGTGAAATGTGGGTGGCAGTGAGGGCTGAGAAAGAATGTCCCAGGCAGAGAGAATTTATGTGCAAAGATTGAAGGGGAAAGAGAAAGACAGGGTGGTAGGGTCTCCCTCAGTCACTGGAGCCCTCCACTCCAGGGCTTGTAACACCCATTTGCCCGCACAAAGTGAGCCCTAACCAATGGGGGGCTTAGACCCCACCTACGGACTCTTGCCTATCTGTCCATCTAGAATCTCTTGGAGAATCTCCATGGAAACCTAGTGGTTTAAAAATGCACAGACATGTGAATACAACCTTGTCAGAGAGCTTCAGGGTTTCATTGGTCTCACAGAGCTCTGGTTTCAGAAAGAAGTACAGATACCTTAGTGTGACGTTCAAGCCCTTCCTATGTCTCCAGATTCTTCTTGGCTACATCCCCGACCCCAACACCCGTAAACCGAGCTACTTCTGGGAAGTGACTCTGCTCTCTGCTGCCTACCTGCTTTACCACAGGCCCTCCCCTCTGCCTGGGACCCGCCCTGCTCTCACCGTCTCTCCTGGACAACTCTTATTTATGTTCCTGACTCAACTCATCCATTGTTTTCTCTAGGAATAGTTCCATAACTCCCTTGGGTTGGGCCCAGGACCCCTATCAAAAGCTTTTCTCATTAGAGCACTGATCACTCTGAATTCTAGATTTTGTCTGTTTAATGGTTTGTCGTCATCCTACTGGACTGTGAGCTCATTGAGGGCAGGAGCTGTGGTTCTAGTTAGACCCCCAGTGCCTAGTATAGCACTGTGCTCCAGCAGATGCTCAGTAAATGTTTCCTGAATAAATTAATGGAGTGCCCTAATCTTGTGCCCCAAAGTTCACTTTCTAGCCTGCAGATTTGATTCCTGTGTGACCTGGATCTCCACTGGTGAACCCAGGCTCCAGCTGACTTCCACGCAAGGGACTCTGGTTCACAAATTACGATTATGCTCAAGCCTTCCAGCGCCCATCTCTCTGAGCAGCAGGAGCTCCTCTAAAGGGTTATTTACTTCAAATAAACCCCACACTGAAGTTTGCTTCACCTGAGAGACTTTAGATTGACTCCTACCACTGGATCACTCCCCCTTACTCCAGAACCCACTGAGTATTATTTTTACTTCTGAGCTGATATTTACCAAAGTGTTTAATCTGGGTCCAAGCAGGCCTAGACAAGGCTTTTAAAGATCTTGCTTCTCAAAGTGAGGTCTGGGGACCAGCATCCATGGCACCACCTGGGTGCTCATTAGAATGCAGTATCTCTGAATAAGAGTCTGAATAGGCAAAATCATAGGAATAGAAGAGTAGAATAGAGGTTGCCAGGCAGGGGCTGGAGGAATGGCAGAGCGGGAGTTGGTATTGAATGGGTACAGAGTTTCTATTTGGGATGATGAAACATGCTCTGTGAATGGATGGTGGTGTGACCCCACCATGTCAGCCATGTAAGACCCTGTGCTGAAATGGTGCGTTTTAGGTTATGTATATTTTACTGCAATAAAAAGGGCAAATGCAGTGTAATACAATGTAACACCATTGCATTACAACATTGTGGAAGTACTTAATGCCTCTGAGTTCTATACCTAAATATGAAGAAATTGTTAAATTTGGGGTTATGTATATTTTACCCCAATAAAAAATGCAAATAAAGTGTGGGGCTTTGGACAGATGGATCTGTAAGTTTTGTGATTCTGTGGATTTAACTTTGACTTCCCAGGCTGGGTAAGAAGCCACCAATTTTGCTATTAATTTTAAACATACTCACTTAATCCACATCCCGGCCTCATTTTGGGATTGGCCATACAGCATCCCAGGCAGTGTTCCAAAGTGCTTACTCCTGGGCTGATGTGGGTCTTATCCACCACTCTGTAGCAAAATGAGAAAAAACCCACTATAGGCAATATTGTGAGTTTTGCAGCAAGTGAAATTTAGTCAGTTTAGGAGTAAATCCTGACATAACGTTTTCCTCTTTCCTACATTTTGGTATAAAGTGTATTTCCTCTTGTGAAATGATCGTGATTATTTATGATAGTTGACTCTTCAGAAAAAAATCTACACTTGACCAAAACAACTGACAGCCTCTATTTAGCTCATTTATTTATATTTTTTAAAGTTGCATTTGTTGTGGAAACCCAACCTCTGGAAACACTCATTTATAATGCCAAAGAGGTCAGTAGCGGGAGTGCGATGGAGGGACAGGGGCACAGGTAGCTCAGTGGCACCTTGAGCAGGGGCTAAGAAGGGACACTCATGGATGGGCTCCAAGTTCATGAGTTCTAGAGAACTTCCTGCCCCCACCCATCACCTTGTTACCCACTTCTCTGTCTTGCCCTAGCATGCTTGACCAACTTGCCTTCCTTCACCTGGCTTATTGTGGCTTCTGGGTTCATTCTGGGTTTTCTTTCTTAATTGTTCCTCCCTTCTCCTCTATACCTGACCTTATTGTCCAGGGAAACTTCCAAGCCTGCCTCTTTCTGGAAGCTGTCCCAAATAACCCACCCGGCGGGGCTGTCCTCTCCTCTGCGCTCCCTCAGTGTCTGTGTATTTTGAGAATGGATAAGGAATCCCATGGTGGAGGTACCATGGGCTTTGTGTTTCTTTCCTTCAGAGTGTAGTTACTGAGAGCACCCGCTATGTGCTGGACATCACACGGGGGGCAGCAGTGCCCAAGAGTGAACCAGGCAGGCTGGTGTCCTCCTTCCTGGAGCCCTGTTTTAGTGGAGGGAGATAGAAAATAAACACATAATAAACAAAATGATCACAGGTGGAGATAAGAGCTGTAGGGAAATAAAACAAGTTGATGGGGGAGAGGAAAACAGGGCTGTGAATTTGGGGGCAACCAGAGGAAGGAGCATTTGAACTGAGATCTGAATAACAAGAATTTTTAAATCTAGGAGTAGAATGTTCCAGGCAGATGGAACAGCAAATGCAAAGGCTTAGAAGTAAGACCTAGCTCAGCAATTCTTTAAATTGAAATATAGTTTATATACAATATTGTGTTGATTTCAGATTAACAATTTAGTGATTCATCAATTATATACATTATTAAATGCTCATCAAGCTAAGGGTAGCTACATCTGTCACCAAAGATACTACAATATTATGAGCTATATTCTGTACTATACTCCATTTCTATGACTAAATTATTTTATAATTTGAAGTTTGTACCTCTTTATCCCCTTTACCTATTTCCCCCCTGCTCCCTCCCATGGTAATCAAACAACCCTTCTCTGTGTTTATGTATCTATTTCTGTTTTGTTTGTCATAGTCCACATATAAATGAAATCATATTGTTGGTATTCATCTCTCTCTGGCTTATTTCACTTAGCATCATACCCTCTAAGTCCATCCATGTTGTCACAAATAACAAGATTTCTTTTTTTCTTAAGGCTGAATAATATTCCATTGTATAAATATACCATATCTTCTTTATCCATTCACTATTAATGAACACTTTGCTTCCATATCTTAGGTAATTTAAATAATGCTGCAATAAACTATAGGGGTACATATATATCTTTTAAGATTAATGATTTCATTTTCTTCAGGTAGATTCCCAGAAGTAGAATTGCTGGGCCTTATGGTATTTCTATTTTAAGTTTTTTTGAGAAACCTTCACACTGTTTTCCACAGTGGCTGCACCAATTTGCAATCCCCACCAGCAGTGTAGAGAGTTCCCTTTTCTCTACATCCTCACCAACACTTGTTATTTCTCATCTTTTGGATGGTGGCCGTTCTGCCTGGTGTAAGGTGATATCTCATTGTGGTTTTAATGTGCATTACCTGGATGATTAGCGACATGGAGCATCTTTTCATGTGTCTGCTGGCCGTCTGTATGTCTTCTTTGGAAAAATGTCTATTCAAGTCATCTGCCCATTTTTTAGTCAGGTTATTTGTTTTTTTGGTGTTGAGTTTTTTGAGTTCTTTATGTATTTTGGATATTAGCTCCTTATCAGATATATCATTTACAATGATATTCTCACATACGCTAGACTGACTTTTCATTTTATTGATGATGTTCTTTGCTGTGCAGAAGATTCTTAGTTTGATGTTGACCCACCTGCTTGTTTTTGCTTTTGTTTCCTTGCCTGGGGAGACATATCCAGGAAAAAATTTCTAATGCTGATGTTCAAGAGTTTACTGCCTATGTTTTCTTCTAGGAGTTTTATGATTTGAAGTCTTATATTTAAGTCTTTAACCATTTTGAGTTTATTTTTGGATATAGTTTAAGACAGTGGCCCAGTTTCATTCTTTTGCACACAGCTGTCCAGTTTTCCCAACACCGTTTATTGAAGAGATTGTCTTTTCCTCATTGTATACTCATCCAGCTCAGAAATTTTGAGGAGTACTTATGAAGGTAAAAGAGTGTCATGTCACCACTCTTCTTAAAGTTCTTCAAAACCTCCTTATTACCTTAAAGATAAAACCCTGCTTACAAAAGGCTTCTCATGACCTGGCCCCATCCTCCTCTCCAACCATACTCATGACCACTAAATCTTCAATGTTTCTTGAGCTTGAATCAGCCACCTGGTGGGTTGTCAAAACACAGGTAGCTGGGTCCCAACCGCTAGAATGTGCCATTCAGTAAGTCTGGCAGTGGTTGGGTGGGTGGTGTGCTGAGAATTTGCATTTCTATCAAGTTCCCAGGGATGCTGGTGCTGCTGGTCTAGACTTCACTTGAGAATCAATGTCCTCACAGCGCTGTCTTGCTTCAGAGTCTTTGTACATGAGAATTCTCCCTGGAGTGTCCTCTCCTTCTCCCTGTCTCCTTGGCCTGGATGACTCAGACTTGGGTCTCATGTTTCCCTGAGTGCCCAACACAGGGAAGGATGCCCCTGCTATGAATCTTTAGCCCTCTGAGTTTGACACATAATATCACAGACCAAAGTCATAGCCATGTCTGTCCCCACTCTGGATTGTGAGCCTGTCGGAGGCAGAGATATTTTCTTACTTCTTGTTGAAACCTCAGCACTTGTACAATCCCTGGCACATAGCCTGTGCCCAATATATTTTGTAAATGTGTTATAATAATTAGAGCACATGACTTGCAGTACTTTCCTGAGAGTCAGCCACACTCTGGAGCCACAGCCATATTAAGGGGCCCATTCATTCAATAAGACCTCCGGCTTCCTTCACCTCATGTAGAAATCCACAGTGCTGCCTTTCCAGGTCAGTTCCACCTCCTTCCTTGCTTCTAAGTTTCTGAAAGCAGAGAGTCTGGCTATTGTTTTGGGTTTCCCTGTCTCTCCGTCTCTCAGGAGACCCCATCCAACCCCAGAATCACCTGGCATTGCTGGCCTCTGGTCAGCACCACGTTCTCTGTGTTTCTCAAATACAGGTTCTAAAGCTACTCCAGGGCCTCTGACTCAGCATGGCACAGGTGAGTGGAATGGTTAAGAGCAGTCTGGCCATTCAGCCAGAAAATGCAGTCACAGCCACACTAGACATTTAATACTGAAGTACTTCCTTTCAACCTGGTAAAGAGCTGCTCCTCTAATCCCCCTCCAGGGCCTGCTCTCTGCACTGTTCTGGCCAGCACAGCCGTATATCTGGTACCCAGGCTGCCCTAGGCCTAGCATCCATGTAATTACTAGTTTCTCCATGCCACAGTAGTGAAATATGTTGAATATCACTCAGTTAAGAGCATGGGCTTTGTGCTTGGAAAGGCCTAGATCTAAATCCTAGCTCTTCCAGTTAGCACTACCTGTGTGTCCTTGGACAAGGCAGTTCATCTCTTTGAGCCTCAGTTTCCATGCATGCAAAAGACAGATCACAATAATAGCCTCCTCTTTGGACCGTTATGAGGAGGGAACAAGACAATGCATATAAGTGCTTAATCTGCAAGGTAGATAGTAATTGCTCAACAAATGCTAGTATTAAAATTATTGTTGTGAATATTCAAAGCAAAGAGAGACAAAGAAACTACAGAATGTCACCCCTAGGAGGGCCCTTAGAGATGCTCATGCCCAGGAGTTGCCACAGGGTTGAGGGGGGTATGTATATGTAGAAGGGGGCTGGATGCAATGCAGTTAGGAGTAGGGGAGTCTGTGGCAAAAAGGAAAGCATTTGCCTTTGACCTGTAGTCATTGAAATTCTCTATTTTTGCAGACCTTGTGGACAGGAAACATACACATCTATAAGCCAGATTCGTCCTGGGGCTGCCAGTTTGAGACCTCTTAGAGCTCTGACCCCTAAATTTCACAGATGAGCAACTCTTATTCCTAGCTCTGGCCTCAGTTTTTCCAAGTTCAGTGAGGACAGGAATCCTGGCTCTTCAAGGCCTCCGTGCATGGCCCAAACTCACCTAAAGACCTCTTGAAGGTGATGGGACTCAGAATCATTGGCTTGTTCAAATTCCTGAATAACAGACCTAGAGAATTCTCCATAAAGTCTAGTTGAGAAAGATTTTTAAGAATTGCATTTATCCCTTTTCTCAAAGCAAAATTCTAGGGCACATTTATTTTAATCACCCCTCCCCAAAGAAGAGTAATGGGGAAATTCACCCTAGACATTCTGGCTGTATAGACTCAGACAAGTCCTTTCACTTCTTACAGAGCCTGCTCAAAGGGCTGCTACAAGAAATGAATGTGAAAATGCTCATGAAGTGTGTGTACAGAGAGGAAAGATTAAGTGCTCCAGAAGTTATTCTGGGCTTTTGGGCCATCAAGAGCTTGTGTAGACAAGCTGACTTTGCCTCTAAGGCAAAGTAAGTTTCTAGGAGGAAAATGATGCATTAACAACCACAGTCACATCACAACATGGACTATCGATTCTTTTGGTAATTATTTCTGCAACGTCCAATCCAGGGGCAAGGTGGAGGGAGGGTGCTGCTGCAGAGAGCCAGCCTCAAAGCCCCTGGCTGCAGAAGATGCCTGACTTCAGCTCTGCCTCCCAGTCTGTCTTGTGTGGAGGCATGTGAACAGCCTTGGTCTCCTCTTTCTTTCTTCCAAAGCAAAGGTCAATTGCCTTTGTCTTCTGTTTCAAAGCATTCCAGGAGAGAATTCTGTTTTCCTTTCGGGGGAAAAAGAAGTAACAGACAAAACAAAGTGAGCCACATTCAGAAGTTGCAGCCTATCTTTAAAAGCAGGAGGCACTAGAAGCGATATGTAATATACACACCACACACACACACACACACACACACACACACACACACACACCAGGTGAGCCGTGACAGGTGGGGGGGGTGCTTTTAGATGCAAAGCTGGGTTCACTTAGGCCAGTTCTCCCACCTTCCTGTTCAGAAGAATGCAGATTGGGGTGTCCACATGTAAATATGACCCCTGCTTAGTACAGTGGTTGCAGCGCCCCACAGTGTGCATATGCCAAATGTGCGTTGTTTGCTTGCTACACACCGTTGTACAAAGAGGCTTTGAATCAGATGCTCACAGTGTCACTTTCCAGTCCTGGAAAGGGCAATGTTGGGCTATTAAACACGCAAAGATAATACGATATGCCCTGAACGTTGGTAGTTTGCCTACTCCCTTAGGATTTCTGTAGCATTTTGTCTCATCTGTGCTCTTACATACTATTTGCACTTTAAAAAATGGAATAATTTGGAATGAGATGTGTTTTTTAAATGAAAGGATAAACCAGAAAAAAGTTTTGAAATTATATATGGAGAGGGGGGAAATACAGTGGAAAGGACAGGGTGTCTAGACATGTTCAACTATACCTTTTTGGTACTTCAAACTTTAGAACCATGTAAATGTTTTACATAATTAAAAAGTAAAATTCTATTAAAATCAATCCTTAAAATCAAAAGTGGAGTAAAAGTAAATAAATAAACCTCAGTGTGATTCTACTCCAATTGAGTTTAATACGCAGTAATTTGATTATACACCCAAGTGAGAGGTTAAAAAAAAAGTCTTAAACTTATTTCAGCAATCATTTTATAGGTGGTAACATGAGTCTGGTTGTTCTGAAACAGACATGTGTATATTGTGGGATAAAGGAAATGAGAACAGACACACCTTATTTTATTGTGTCCACTTTACTGTGTTTCACAAATACTATGTTCTTTACAAATTGGAGGTTTGTGGCCACCCTGTGTCCAGCAGGTCTGTGGGCACCATTTTGCAACAGCATTTGCTCACTTCGTGTGTCTGTGGTACAGTTTCATAATTCTCACACTATTTCATACTTTTGTGCTTCTATTTTCTTTGGCATGGTGATCTGTGATCAGCGGCCCTTGATGTTACTGTTGTCATTATTTGGGATTGCCATAAACCATGCCCATAGAAGACTTATTAAGTGTGTGTAAACGTAATAAATGTGTGTGTTCTGACTACTTCACCAACCATTTATTCCCTTGTCTCTCTCCCTCTTGTTGGATCCCATATTCCATGACACATAACGGTATTGAAATTAAGCCAATTAGTAACCCTGCAATGGCCTCTATAAGTGTTCAAGGGAAAGGAAGAGTCTCCCATCTCTTGCTTTAAAGCAAAAAGTAGACATGATTAACCTTAGTGAGGAAGGCATGAGAAAGATAGGCTAAAAGCTGGGCCTCTTGTGCCAAACAGTTAGCCAAGTTGTGAAAGCTAAGTAAAGTTCTTGGAGGAAATTAAAACTGCTACTCCAGTGAACACATGAGTGATAAGATAGTGAAACAGAGTTACTGCTGATATAAAGTTTTAGTGGCCTGGATAGAAGCTCAAACTAGCTACAACATTCCCTTAAACCAAAGTCTAATCCAAAGCAAGCCCATCCTTCTTTTCAGTTCTATGAAGACTGGGAGGTGAGGAAGCTGTGGAAGAAAAGTTGGGAGTGAGTAGAGGTTGGTTCATAAGGTTTAAGGAAAGAAGCCAAATCTGTAACATAAAAGTGTAGGTGAAGTAGCAAATGCTGATGTAGATAGAAGCTACAGCAAGTTATCCAGACGATCTAGTTAAAATAATTAATGAAGGTGGCTACACTAAACAACAGATTTTCAATATAGGTGAAACAGCCTGCTAGTGGAAGAAGATGCCATCTAGGACTTCTATAGCTATAAAGGAGAAGTCAGTGACTGGCTTCAACACTTCAAACAACAGGCTGACTCTCTTATCAGGGGCCAGTGTAACTGCTGACTTTAAGTTGAAGCCAATGCTCATTTACCTCTCTGAAAATTCTAGGGCCCTTATGAATTATACTAAGTCTACTCTGCCTGTGTTCTATAAACAGAACTACAAAGCCTGGATAAGAGTACATCTGGTTACAACATGGTTTACTGAATGCTTTAAGCCCACTGTTGAGACCTACTGCTCAGAAAACAAGATTCCTTTCAGAATATTACTGCTCATTGATAATACATGTGGTCACCCAGAGCTCTGATGGAGATGCACAATGAGATTAATGTTGCTTTCATGTCTGCTAACACAAAATATATTCTGCAGCCCATGAGTCAAGGAATCATTTTGACTTTCAAGTCTTATTATTTAAGAAATAAATGTTATAAGGCCATAGCTGCTGCAGATAATGATTCCTTTGATGCATCTGAGCAAAGTAAATCGAAAACCTTCTGGAAACGATTCATCACTATAGATGCCAGTAAGAACATTCATGATTCATGGGAAGAGATCCAAATACCAGCGTGAACAAGAATTTGTGAGAAGTTGATTCCAACCCTGATGGATGACTTTGAGGGGTTTAAGACTTCAGTGGGAGAAGTAACTGCAGATGTGAATTAGAGTTAGAAGTGGAGCCTGAAGGTGTGACTGAATTGCTGCAACCTCATGGTAAAACGTTAACAGATGAGGAATTGCTTCTTATGAATGAGCAAATAAAGAGGTTTCATGTGATAGAATCTACTTCTGCTGAAGATGCTATGAAGATTGTTAGTAAGACAAAGAAGGACTGAGAATATTACATAAATTTAGTTGATATGGTAGCTGCAGGGTTTCCAAGGACTGACTTCAGTTTTGGAAGTTGTACTGTGGGTAAAAAGGAATCAAACACCATCACATGCTGCAGAGAAATCACTGGTGAGCGGAAGAGTCAATCTATGCAGCATACTTCATTGTCTTCTTTTAAGAAATTGCCATTACCACCCCAACCTTCAGCAATCACCACCCTGACCAGGCAGCAGCCATCAGCATCAAGGCAAGACCCTCCCCTAGCAAAAACGCTACAACTCACTGAAAACTCAGATGGTGGTCAGTGTTTTTTAGCAATCAAATATTTTAATTAAAGTATGCACTTTGTAATTTTAGACATAGTGCTATGGCATACTTAATAGACTACAGTACAGTGTTCCCGGTTTTACATATGCTAGGAAACCAAAAAATTCATTTGACTTGCTGTATTGCAATATTTGCTTTACTGTGGTCATCTGAAGCTGCAATATCTCTGAGGCATGCCTGTAATTATGTAGGCGTTGCTAATCTTGGATTTTTAGCACGTCAAAAAAGAGATGCAAATCTAACATTTATAATTTATAATAAAAAGGTGCAGCCCTCATTTGATCTAGAAATGCCAGTACAAACTTCTTTTTTTTTTTTTTGTCTTAAAATAATTTCCCAGATCTCCCTGCCAAAAAGTCCTAGAAACAATTACTAAGCTGTAGGGATCGACAACCCTGACATCCACTAAAAGGAAGCACTGATGTTTGGAAAAATGGCTGATTCCAGTTCTGGGACAGGAAATTTGTACATTGAGCTTAGAATATCTTGACAGATAAGAAAGCCATCAAAGTCTCCTGGCTAAAGATGGCACAGTTTTAGCATTAATAAGGATAACTGAGGCACATCAAATATTTTTAAACTTATGAGTTCCTCATAAGGATAAAAGCAAACCAATAATACTTTGTAAGGATGTTAGTACATTTTTTGAACTAGTAAATAAAGGGAAAGAACCAAGTATATAGTCTACCTTTTCTATATTAAAAGTGTCCTGAGTTGCCCAAATAGTTGATGAGGGAGTATTTCTCTATCATAAAAGTATTCCAGCTAGTACATGAAAAATAAATGATGGATTAGAACACCACCATTTTGCAACTCCTAATAAATTGATAAATTAGGCAAAGCTCTTCAGTGTCAGCTGGTATCACAAGAAAAGAAAAAAAATCATACATTATTAACCTCCTGGTGGAATTTCTTTTGAACTTAAATCTGATTAAACCTTTAGATCTTAGTATCACTTAACAGGAAACAGAGGGGCACAGAGAAACAGGTTATCAATGCCACAGGTATGCCATCAGGAAAATACAGATTATGGGAAAGTCTCCTAGACAGGCAACCAAGTTTCTCGTCAAAAATACGGAAGAAAGAGAGATGGAATGTGTGTACATATGTATGCATGTCAGGGGTGGGGAGACTTGTAGATTAAAGGATACTAAAGGAGACTTATCAACCAATAACAATGGATAACCTTTATTTGAATCCTAACTCAAACAAACAATAAATAAACACTTAAAAGGCAGCTGGGACATTGGATTTTGGTGATATTATGGAATTGTTCATTTTGTCTCCCGTGATAATGGTATTGCATTTACGAAAAAAAAAGCAGCTCCTGTATTTTAGAGATATGTCCTGCAATATTTACCACTGGAATAATATAACGCCTTGGATTTGCTTCAAAATAATTTTGGGAATGTGGAAAGTGGATCAGAGCAAGATTTTTAAAAATCAACTATTATTAATTGTTGAAAATGGAGATAAGTACACAGGGGTTCTTTATGCTAGTCTCTTTACTTTTGTATGTATTTGAAATTTTCTATAATAAAAAGTATTTTAGAAAGTGAATCACCTCTTTATGTAACAAATACACTTAAAGAGGACATTTTAGAAATGAAAAATCAGTATCATATACCAATTATGGAAGGTAAGTATAGAAATAAATTCAATGAAAGCAAAGCAATGTTATTAAATTCTAGTTGTCCAAGCCTCTGAATCTGAAGTCTCTTTCTCATTGTTGAAAAATAAGTGCTAAGAGATGTGTTCAAAACATTTCAAGAAAATCGAGGCATGGAGTTTTACTTCTGAAGATAATCAAAGGCCAGTTGATAAAAGGAGTACTTGATGTGACCTTGTGCTCCTATGTCATTTAATGCTTCGTCTGCCTGGGTACCACCTAAAACTTTTGGGGGGAGTACCTTCAAGGTTCCAAGGGGCCTCAATTTGAGAAATAATGACATAGTATCATTGGCTTTTAAAATTGGCCAAAATAATGGCAGTTCTCTCATTTATTCCTGTGGAGCATAGTCTTCCATCACTGACTCTCCATTTCTCATTCTTTCATTGCTGTGTTCTCTAGTCTTCAGCTTCCTCTTTGAGTGTACCCAACTCTCTTCCAATGTGTGGTCTTTGCACCTACTGAATCCTTTTACCACTCTGAGGCTCAGTTTCCGAACCTGCAAAATTCAGACAATGGTAGTTCCTTGTTCATAAGGTTTTGGCAAGGGTTAAATGAGTTAATGTTTATCAACGGTTTAGCACAAGTGGTTATTATAACATAGAACATAGTAACATATACTTGAAAAGTACGGCTATTATTATTATCTAAGACAGCAGTGAATGTATTTGTCTTGTAAACTCTAGGGAACCATGCAACCAAGGAAGGAGGATTCCTGGTTTATCTATGTCTGTCCAGGGTCCTTTGAAGCAGTTTATGTATATTCTAGAAAAGACGTGGACAGTAAAGAGCACAAGCGGGATTTAGATTAGACACAAGGTAGAACTTTCAGTAAGTGATAATTAGTAAACCTCAAGTAGTGCAATCACTTTTTTTCTCCCCAAAAGTACATATGAAGAAATATGTAATCTTGTAATATGAATGATCCTATTTAAAGGCACAAAGACATAAATTGGTCTCATTATCATATTTCCCATGATCTCGTAATTATTTGAATCATTCTCTGTTCACTGGACTTTTGGAAATGGGCACAGACTGTCAAGTATCTTGATATCCCTTGATGCCGGTAGGTGATGACTAGCCCCATTGTACCCAGAGAAGTCATGGGCACAGAGGAGGTAAGGGGTTTACCCAACATAACACAGTAATGTCAGTGAGGTGGGATTCAAACTGACTCAGGTTGAAGGGTAGCTCTTTCTCTGAGCTGGAGGTTCTACCTCTTTGGATCCCTAGGAGGAAGGATGCATAAGAATCTCTCTAGCTCCTGCTCTAGAGTGCCTGGGTTTGTAAATCTTAGAATCATTTGTCCCTGGTCTCCCCCTTTTCTAATGAAAGAATAATACTAATCAGGTAAAGAAGCATCATTTAGACATGCATGGCAAGTTGATTTTATCTGGAATGCCAACTCCACCCAATTAGTGCTGGCCGTCTAAAGAATGTGTTGAGAAGGATTCTAAGGTCTTGTCCCAGAAAAAATGCTCTGATGGATTAGTGATGTGTGCCACATATTTGTATTCACTAAACAGCAGAGTGATAGGTCTCAGGGTGGGCTGCTTGCACCTGGGAGAAAACAAAAATACTCTGACAGAATGAGAATGAGATGCTTATATTTTGATAAGCTGATGGAAGAACTGGAGTTTGTCATACTGGAGAAGCCAGACCTGAAATCTAAGTCACATGTGGCATAATTGCTGCCCATCTCTGTATGATGCTGGTGGCAGACATCACTAATCCATCATAGCACTCTTTCTGGGACATGACCTCAGAATCCTTCTCAACACATTCTTTAGCCAACCTCTAGTAATTTGTTGGAGTTGGCATTCCAGACTTAATAAGGTATAAAGGGGACAAATGCTAGGCAGTGCGGCCCCAGAAGGTGAATTAGACTGTGTACTCCTTCAGAGAAGTAACCATGTTTTGCTTATCATCAGACCCTCCATGCCCGGGATTGTGCCTGACCAAGTTCAGGCATCAATAAATGATTACTGAACTGAATATGGCCTGACTTAAGGTACTAACAGGTGATGAGTCCAGCAGCCTCAGCAATAATAGCTATCATTTAACGTGCACTCACTATGAACCAGACACTGTGCTAAGTCCCTTACAGATAATATTTCATTTACTCCTCACAACAACCATATGAAATGTGCACTCATATCTCCATTTTGCAAATGTGGAAGTTGAGGCAGGGGTTAGTAAATAACCCAAGGTCATCTAGCTAAAAAGTGACAGACCAGGACTTCATACCCTAGATCTGACTCCAGAGGCAGTGATCCTAACCACGTGAATAATAACTGATTTCTAGTAAACTATGTCCCAAACACTGTTCTATATCCTGTACACATGTTAATTCCTCTCATCCTTAGAGCTTGTCCATGTAAACACATAATATTTGATCTTTACAGAAACTTCAGATTACTGATGAAGAAACTGAAGCACAGACACATGAAGTCACTCCTCAAAGATCACATAGCTGGGATATGGCAGAGCTGGAATTTGAAGCCAGGATGTCTGGCTTTGAGGCCCTGAATTTATCACCAAAGACTCTGAATTTAGAAATCACCACTGTGTGCCTCTCTTTATGAAGCTCATTTGTATCTGAAAGTTTTCACGCAGTCCCACCCTGGAAGACCTGCTATGCCCTGGACGTCCACCCCCAAGCAAAACTAGAAACTGCATTTTTCACAGACTTCCTTTACTCCCTACAGGATTACCTTGGGTAAGTCAGTTGACCATCCTACAGCTAAACTTCCTCACTTTTAAAAGGGAGTCAGAGCAGCTTCCCACCATTAGGATCAGAAGAGGCAATGTCAGGCATATGGGAAATTTGTCAGTGTTCTAGGAACCTAGAACAGGGACAGGCTGGAGATGTTGACCGATCTTGTGGAGGTAGGATTCCAGCCACCCTTCCCCTGCAAGTGACTCAGTTCAGACCCCAAATGTCATGATGACTAAGGATGGTTTTTAATATCCCAGGACACGCAAGGAGCCAGTTCTCAAGTGCACTTAAAATGACAGTCAACTTCAGGTGGAAAATGGGGCCGGGGAGTGATAGCAGAGTGGAGGATTTTTTGATAGGAGGTTAGGGAGGGGACAGGTGAAGCCTAGTGTGCTCTGTCCTGCACCTGCAACCTCCCAGCCTCAGCCCAGCCTCATGGCCGCCTCAACCCCCTGGAGCCTGCAAGTGCATTTCTCCTTTTCGACCAGAAGGGGTCACTGCAGAGCGAGCAGCGCTCTCAAGCCCACAAAAACCCCCAAATCCAAATGTGTATTCGCTTCTGGGTTGGTACTCGGTCACTCCGGGGGTCTTTCTTCTTTGTCCTCCCCCGTCTTGTTCTGTGTCCCTCCTCCCCTTTCTCTCCCATTCCCTTTCAAAAATTTTCTTAAGTTCACGTGGGTCCTAGTGCCCCTGGGTCCCCATGCCTGTCGGCATCAGCAAGAAACGGGGGTCTATTCCCGCTGTGACCGAGACTGAGCGCCAGATGCTTGGAGGCCTTTAAGACTTGGCGAGGTGTCCTTCCAGGAATTTGCAGCCTGGAGAGTGGGAGTAACGACTCTGCAGAGATGAAAGGGCTCCAAGAGAGATGGGCTGAGGGATACTGCAACTCTCTTTTTCTTAATGAGAACCCTGAGGGTAAAACCAGAGAAATTCTGCCTAGACCCTCTGCATCTAGAGTTTATTTGTGATTCTAAAACTCTCACTTTCTGGGATTAGGGTTGAACTGGGAGTGGGGAGATGGAAAGAAAGACCGAAAAGTAACTTGTAACCCTCAGATTCAGATTCCTCCCCCTAAGCTCTTTTCCAAAACGGACTCCTCTCCAGAGACCTGCTGCATTAAGAAAAGTGGCTGCAGCCGGATTCCCCAGGAGTGGATGGGATTGGGTGGGGTCGGGGTACTCTTTCCTTTGGCCGGGTTTGGCAGCAGGGACATTGGGCTGGCTGGCTGTGAGGCACAAAAGAAATATTCCTTACAGCTCGTCACGCACAGATGTAACGCTGCACCCCTCTGCGGGCGGGGGCCGGCTTGGCAGATGGCGAGAAGCCGAATTGGAGACGGATTGTCCATCAAATGGCACTTTCTGGTATTGGGGATCTCGCGGTGGCCAGGCGCAAAGAGGAATGCAGAGGGCCCCCTTTGCTGGCCTAGGCAGTCCCTCTCAGAAGTGAGGGGGCAGGTTGGGCAAATGGGTTTAAGTTTTTTACTTCCCCCCCTCAATAGAAGATCCGCTAGAAGACTTGCGAAGGGGTGGGCAGGGAGGTGGCTGAGCCCTCAGGGCACGCAAGAAGGGGCGGGGGAAGGCCCGCTACGGTGGAGGAGAAGAGCGGGCTGGGAAGCCGGCTCTCCTGCCAGGTTCATTTCGGGGTGCCGGGATTGCTTCTCTGAGGGGTCAGCGCTGCAGGTCGGTAGCCGCCGGGCCCCGGTGACAGGCGCACGCCCCGCCCTTTCTCCTCCCAGGACCTGCAGGCTTTTGTTATGCAGATGGCGGCAGGAGGCTGAGCCGGAGGAGGAGGGAGTTGGTGGGGAGGCGGAGAGACCGAAGGAGGGAGGAAAGTGCAGCTCGCGCGACCAGCCTCCTCTTCCAACGTCACATTGTGCGAGAGACAAAACCCTGCTCACACGCGCACGCACACACAGACGACCCCGTCGCCTCTTCTCTCCTGGCGCTGCCGAGAAAGCCAGCCCTCCCTTCCCTTCCTGGGACGCGGAGGCTCAGCAAGCTCAGAGCGCAGCCCAGAGCCAACCCGGAAGGCGAGGAAAGGGGGTAGACAGCCTTCTTTCTCCCCTGCCTGCCGGGCTGAGGCGCCCCATCCCCCGCCTCGAACCCCAGTCTCTCCCACCCCACCCGTCTGGGTTTCACGCGGACAGAGCCAGGAGCCGGGTGTGCCCGCGTTTGGAAGCCACGTTTCAGCACTTCGGACAGCGCCCGGGCGCCCCGGCCCCTTGGGGTTGGCTATGGCGAGCGTTCAGCAAGGCGAGAAGCAGCTTTTTGAGAAGTTCTGGCGAGGAACCTTTAAAGCTGTGGCCACCCCGCGTCCCGAGAGCATCATTGTCGCCAGTATCACAGCCCGCAAACCGCTGCCAAGGTAAGGACCTCCTCCTTAAGAGAGGAGACCCTGATGTTCCCCCTTTCTGGCCTGTGCCCCTGAGACCTGAGGGGTGGATGCAGGCAGCTGGGCCGAGGTGCCTGTCTTTCCCCATCCCTACTAGGTATCTCCCGCTGGAACATGGGAACTAATCGCTTGTATGAGGTGGAACCTGGCGAGAAGGGACAGAATCTTTAGAGGGAGCGACACTCCATGGTCACCGACCTGGGAGTTGCTAGTCTAGAGGTAATGCTTTCTGAGGGTGGGCGGCGTAGGTGAGGTATGACTTGACTGAGAAACTTTTTTTTGGTGTCACATTGCTCAGAGGAGGCGGGGTGAAGGAATGGTGGATCTGAGGTGGTTGGAGGTGTTGTACAAGAAGAGGACATGAGGACTGAGCCAGCTCAGGCAGTATTCAGAGGTAGCGGTACATTTCTATACTCAGCTCAGAAACCAGCAAGCTCTGAACATTTTGACAAAAGCCCATATGCTGCTCCCTCAAATACACCCTAAACAGCACCCTCCTCCACTCCTTTCTGGCTGCTGCTGCTGAATTCTCTCCTCTCCAGCATCCCAAACCAGGACTCTGAGCTCAAGAGTCGGGGCGGGGAGCCTTCCAAGATCGTGAAGATGGTCTTGGAAGAGTTTTATTTGGTTTCTCAAAAAGGATCAGGTTGCTTTGAACTCAGGGCTGAGAACAAGTCCTTAGATGGCAGTGGAAATAGTGGGATGGGAGGAGGGTAAGAGAAGAAATGAAAGAAGGAAAGAAAGAATAGAATGTGGGGTGAAACAGAGGGGAGGTTGGGGAGAACAGGAGCATTCCAAGACAGAGAAAACCCTATTCTTTTCACAAACCATCCCATTTAGAGGAGTTTGAGAATGAAAGAAATAAGGCTGTGCTCTCTGTCAGGCACAATCAAGGCAATAGGAAAACTCACCTTTTGCTGGTGTTGGACGAGTGGTTCAGTGTGAGAAAAGGAAAGAAGTGGATCAGGGGAGACCGCTTGGAGGACTGATGAATCCTGGCAGGCTGCATTAGGGAGTAGACTGAAAACATGTCTGCGAAAGTGCTTCAGACAGAATGTCTGCTCTGGTACAACTGAACCAGAACTTTCCACAGGGTGTGGAGTGGATGCCAGGGCATCACATCGAAAGAATCAAACAGACTGGAGAACTTTTCATAGTCTGATAGGGACTTAGCTCACACAGGTCTTTAGAAAAATGGGGGCCCCGTGTTGGGAACGGGTGGACCGGAAACACGATGGGCTGGCTGGATGTGGCCAGCCGCAAGCAGCAACGGCAGGTGGTATCTGTGGATGGGAATGAGGGGACACCCTCTGACACAGGCTGGAGAATGGGACGGTAATACCAAATGCCATCCAAAGCTGGTGTCTCTCTGCCTGGAAGGAGGTTCTTTGTAGAGAGTTTTCACATTGGTGGTTTTATCTTCCTGGGTTTCTGCCATGCATTCCACCTTTGGAGTATTCCTACTGCTGGCAAATCCGGTGCTACGGTGGCCAAAGAATATGCCCTTGTAGAGAAACTAAAGGGAATTTCACTGGAAACTAGAAGTATGGCGTTTGGTCCAGAGTCTTCTATATATTTCAGGGATGCAGGGAGATGAGAGAAGATTCCTGATGGTCTGTTAACTCGGAAATGCCTAATGTCCTCCTGGTGTGGTACATGCTCTTTGCCTGTCAGTGTGTTACTGTCATGCCCTTTTCTTGGTCATGTTCTCAATCATAGAAATTGCCCACAGAGTCTCCCAACCCTTATTCTTTTCTGTAGCATTATCGAAATCCTAATTTAATCTATCTGAGACTCTTACAATAGCTAACCCTCCCCACCCAGATGTCATTTCACTCCTGGTGTCTTTTAATGTTCTGGGTCTCCTTTTGCTTAGAAACCACTCCCCAGGTGAGAGTCTGTGCAGTAAGCCCCTAATATATGTCATGCTGGAAGGATCCTCTCTACTTCTGTAACAGGTGTGGCCTTTCTGTAGAATAAATTCTAGTTTGATAGCTGCTACTCCTGGTTTGGGGTGGAAAGTGAGCCTGGAGCAGTTGTATTCAAGTCTTTAGGAAAGGCAAAGTTTGAGTTGTCTTTGAACAGACTGCCTCTAAAACCCCAATCATCCCCATTCTCATCCAAGCCAGCCACATCCAGTAATGATCCATTTCCACCTCTTTTTTAATGTTCCATACTTCACAGTGAAAGTACCACGTTTCTAAAACAGAGTTGTTAGGAAGGGCAGGGACAGAGACACTGGCATAGCTTCAGCTGGGCCCCAGTGGCTTCCTCTATAGGCAGTCTGGGGACTTGGTCTCATCAAAAATGTTGTTTAGGTCCATGAGTCAAGCCCAGTTCACAGTCTGCAGATCTGCAGGGAGAAGGAGGAAGGTATGGATGAACCACCAGCCGGCCCTGTTAGTTACACATTTAATATTTGTTTATAGATGAGGGCTACCCCCTGAATGAACTTCCCCAGGATATTTCAAGTCTATCTCTGAAGGTAATTTAGTACCAGGATAGAAGCATACATTCAATTCACTGGTTTCATAGCAATATGCATACATCATACAACTGTGCTCTGAGCAAAACCATCCCTAGTCCCCATCTTCCTCTCCTCCTAGTAAGGCATGCTTGATGAGGCAGTAGCTTTTATAATGTATCAAATTACAAGCAGATGTCTGACTCAAATGTCAGAACAGTATAGCAGAGTGAGAGGCGGTATATCATAGTGGTTAAGAGCTCAGACATGAGTTTCAGACAAACCTGGATTCCTGTCCTGGCTCTGCCATTTAGCTGACTGTCCTAGGCAATTGGCTTTACTTTGCTATGCCTGTTTTGTCAGCTTGAAAATAGAAATAATAATAGTAACCCTTTCAGACAGTGAGTTATGAGAGGACTGAGTCAAGGAAAGCACTGCCCATCATGTGTGGTGCACGGTGACTGTTTAATAGATATTGCCTCTAAAACAAACAGCTCAAATCTTATAATGGCCAAAGAAAATCACCTATTCCTCCCAGTACTGTATTCTTTATGCCTACCTATTTCTCCCCCCAATAATGCTGGCAGTAAAAATGGTGAAATTCAACTTCTGACAGGAACCACATTGAGATGAAATGAACACACAGGAAGTGGGGTGGGTGTGGTCTCCTAATTCTCTTCCCTGAGGGAAGGTTAGCTGCTTTCTGATCTGATTCTTTCAGTTAGTGGGTAGAGGGCTGAAGAATCATCTGGATTCAGAATTGACGATATTCTTTATGGAATATTCTTTTGGTTTGTATAGAGATGACCAGATACTGCCAGTCTATAGAGCAGATTCAAACTCCTTGAAAATCGTAATTTTAGTCCCTGGTTCCATCAAATCCAGAGGGAGTATATAATTTATTATTCATATGGAGAGTGAAAGATTTTTCTGTGAGAAGTTATTCCAGGATGGAAGATCTAATAGGAACTATTCCAGGCAAACCAGGATATAGGGTTGCCATAGTTAAACTTCACCCCATGCTAGCTAGGAACAGGATACTTGGAGTGTAAGAGATCCTATCCTCTCTTTTGTCCCCACCAAAGAAGTCCAGTCCTTTTGCCTGGCATAAATTAATTCTCTTTGTTCATTGCTTAATCCAGAAAAGTTTGTAGGCAAGAAGTTTAGGCTCAAAGGGCAAAACCTAGCTCACCACCTCAAACTGAAATTATCCTATCACCAAATAGTAGTCGAGGACTTAATGAGCATGTAGAAATCATTTGAAATTAGCATATCAATTGTGAAGAGTGTTGGTAAAGGGCTAGAAAAGTGGCCCTCTTAAATAAAATAAGCACTCCCTTTATAATTCTTTTGGCGAGCTGTTAATTTTCTTCGAAAATCTTTTCTGTGCAGAATAGTCCAGAAACTGACTTGTGCCCAGTCCCCATTCAAAGGGTCATAAATTCCAAACTATAGGAGGTTTTACTGCATAAAGGGAAAGATGGCCAAATTGTAAGGCAGGAAAAAAATGCCTTTCAACCATTTAATTCAAGACTCCCCTTCATGCCAAGAGATTCGTTAGCATATTTGTGCTGACTCCGTCCTCAGGAGCAGAGGGAGGGTCTGTTGGAGGTGATCTCCTGACAGCCTGTGGTTAAGAATACGTATAAGGGTCATAGCGAATGTTTGCCCTGGCAATGAATGAACGTTTTTCTCGGAGAAGGGAATGTTATCATTTAGGTCAAACCTTTCTCCTTCTGAAAGCTGAAATTTGAAATTTGTTGAATGCTGTACAGGGGTCACTGGGGGATCATTTCTGACGCTGCGGTTTTTCACTTGACAACCAAGCCATCTCAGAGATGTTGAATGAAAGTTGGACGCATTAATTAAATGAGTACACGTAGTCCAAATCCAGCATCAGATTAGCTCTCTCCCAGCCCCCGCCCCCCAGTCCTGACACCCTGGGAGTTCTGATCAGTGCTGTCTAGGAGACATACACACTGCAAGGAGGTGTGACTCTTGCTAGCGTCAGAATGAAGCTCTACATACAGACGTCTGCCTGGCTATAGCACTCGTGTTGACCAGCTGGTATAGGGGGGCAGGAGGTTTGACCAAATGCCACCTGGAAATGCTTTCTAGGCTGTGCAAGTCTCCATTAACTCCGCCCCTGCTCCAGGCCACTAAAAAAGGGGGAACATCATTTAAAAGCCTAACTCCTGTAATGAGGAAAGAAGCCTGGGTCATGTGCCTTCTGCTCTGTGAGCACCTCAGGCATGCCTCAGGGGCACAGTAAATTTTAAAAATATCCTTTCTTCCAGAGTGGCTGGATTTACCTTCCTGTGAGGTGAAAATATTCGCAGGGGCTTAACAAAACTGGAGTTCTCTAATTGCTTGTTACTGAGAGTTTTTTTCTGAGGTGTGCAAGAATTCTTCTGAAGGGGAGGAAGTCATGTGGTTAAGAGCTTGGGCTCTGAAGTCATACCTACCCAGGCAGGAATCCTGCTGTGCTACTTTCCTAGCTTTGGAATCTGCTAGTCCCGTCACCTCTCTGTGCCTCAGTTTCCCCATCTGTGAAATACTCATTTCTTGGGGGGCTGTAGTGAAGAATCAAGATCATTCCTATAAAGAGCCTGGCACAGTGCCTGACACCAGCCAAGACTGTAAATGGGTGCTTATGTTACTATGACACGTACTTCCTCTGAGAAGCTTGAGAGGCAGTGCCAAGCCCTCACCACCTGGGCTGGGGTTGCTTGGCACTGTTGATCAGGGGTCTTGCCACTTGACCACCCCAGTGTTCTATATTCATTTTTGAATATGCCTTTGGTGTTTCCTAAAGAGCCACCGGAGAGGTGGAGAGCTGTTTAAAAAATCTGACAGGCCCCTGATGGCAAATTAATCAAAAGATATGTTTCATTTTCCTGTTTGCAAACACTTAATGGCTCTGTGACTTTTGGCAAGCAACTCAACCTTCTCAATCTCGGTTTCCTCATCCATAAAATGGGGCTAATAATAGCAGCCACCTACAAAAGCTGTTGAAAAGACTGATTGAGCTAATTTATGGAAAGTGCTGTTTGGCACAGTTAGGTCTCTATCAATGTCAGCCCTTACTATTAATACTTAATTATAGTTTTTATTATTACTATGTGCCAGGCCCATCAGGGAGGAAAAGGTGAATGAAATGCAATCTCTTCCTTTGAGAGCCTTGGGGTTTAGTGGTAAAGATAGACACGGCACAAGTATATATGACATGAGGCACAGTCTTAAGTACTTTAATACAGGTAGCAGTAAAGAAAAGGGGATATGGAAAACCAGAGGGGGAAGGGGGGGCATGAGTCCCTTGCTTATAGTCACATTTATCCTTAGTTATCTGATCTGTAAAATGGGGACAATTCTTTCATTTCATCAAATGCAAGGAATGATCAGAACAAGTAAATCATTTGTCTTTAGAAGAATCTCAAAAAAGATCTTCTGTTTTCCCAGAAATAAAAACAGGTTAAAATCTCTGGAGTGGACATTATTTGTCGGGGGATCATAGTTAGTGCTGATGAAGGGGGGCTGTGGAAAGGAAGTGCCCTTCTGGTATACAATTTCCAACTCCCTGTCATTGGTTCAAGGATGCAGACTCTGGTGTGGGCCATTAGGTTTCTTGTCCTTCATGCTCTAGCTCTGACTCAAATGAAATCCATTCTGCAATCCTTGAGCAGCCACTGCTGGTGGGGGGAATGGAGTGAGCCCACATATGTCAAAGATAAAAGACATTACAGGGGAATGAATGCACAATGGAAGAAGCTACATGTGGCCAAAAAATATACTTATACTTTCATTCATTGAACAATATTTTTTTGAGCTCCTTACTCAATATAGCAGTGAGTAACACAAAGTCCTTAACTCATGTAGGGGAGTGAGATAATAAATGAAGAGATCGTGTGCGGACAGGCGGCAGTAAATGCTTTCCAGAGAATGAAGCAAGGGAAAGGGATGGAGGGAGGGGGCTGCGTTGTTGGATGGAAGGTCAGGGACCTGGATGAGGGTATGGAACAAACTGTGAGGATAAGTTGGGGGAAAGTGTTTGAGACAGAGGGAATAGCAGATGCAAAGGCCCTGAGGTGGAAGCATGCTGGGTGTATTTGAGAAATAGCAAAGAAGTCCATGTGGCTGGAGCAGAATGAGTGAGGGGGAGACTGACAGGGGACGGTTCCCTAGATGTAGTCAGCACACAGATCAAGCAGGGCCTTGTAAGCCGCTTAAGACTTCCCAGGTCCTTGGCTCCTAGGCTGGGGAGGAAGGGAGTCCCAGGGCAACTGCTGCCCTGTCAGTCAGGGTTCTGGGTCTGATCAGCTTTTCTTGGCTCCTCTCTCCAGACTCTAATGCATCCAGGATGACTTTGAATGACGCTGTCGTAAGCTTAGCTGGTCCCCTCCATGTGTTATGGACAAGCATGAAATTTACAATCTCTCTGATTGTGATCAATCAGATTAGGAAATTGAGAAACCCACTGTTTAGACTTCCAAATAGGGGTGGCAAATCTTGGTCCCATGATGGTGAGGGTTTGATCTGTCTCACATACCCATGCGTGCAAATGTAGACCGTCCTTCTTCTCATCCAGCAGTCCCCGTTCGCCGCACACCTTTGAAGCTACAGTCTGCTCACCCCCTCCCTCCGGCCCTTCCTCCCTCACTCTCTCCCTCACTCTCTCTCTTTCTCCCTTCCCCCAACTCCATCTGAGATTTTGCTGAGGGAGTTCCCATATGCCATAGCCTATGTGCAGAGCACCGTGAAATAAAACACGGAATTAAGATGTCATAGAGACAAAGAAAAAACCAAATAGAGGAACAATGCTGAACCCTAAAACAGTCATTAAGTAATTCACGTCTACGTGTGTCTGTTCCAAACAAATATTAAGATCCTCTGGACACAAATGTTTCTCATCAGGAGAATCCTCTAGTTGCTGGATTCCCTGGGCTTACATCCTGCTGACAGCTTCACTGAGCAGAAACACCAATGGTTCACTGTTCTCTGGCTTCGTTAGAAGTTAGGCTTAGGCGAGGGAGCTGGAATTTTACAAAACAGTCACAACGCATGTAGGAAGAGAGGGGCCAGCTGGGTTCAAAGTGTGTGTGTTCATGGTATGTGTGTGAGCTCACTCACAGTGGGAATGTGTGTGCTGAGCTCCTTATGTCGTCATGTGCCCAGCCCTCTGCCAGACACATTTTATCTGTATCTAATTCCATCCCCGCAATAACTCCAGGAGAGATGTATTTTATGGCCCTATTTTATAGATGAGGAAACTGAGGCTGTGACACTAGAAGTGACTTGCTCAAGGACACACAGCTAATAAGAATCAGAATTGGGATAAGAACCCAGATATATTTATATCTCATATGCGATATGCTTTAGTCTAGTATACTTTTTAGAGGAGGGAAAACATACCAGGGAAGGTGGTGAGATGTGGCTTGTCCAAGGTCATACAGTTTGTAAGTGATGAAATAGGATCTGAACTCAGCTCTGCCCAATTGCAGCTATATTCTTTGCTACCTGGTGTATTTCCTGTCACTGTCATTTGGCTTTAAGGTTGAGGGTGTTTTTGTTTTGTTTTGTTCATCATGTATTATATCCAGTCAGCTTAGGCAATGTCTGTGTTAAAATCCCATCTCACACCCCTCTCAGTAATGCTACCTTCCTTGATCCTGACTTTCCTTACCCATTGTCCACATGGAGCCAGAAGAACCTCTTTGAAAAGCAAGTCAGATCATATATGCCCTCCCTTCCACCCAAAGCCCTCCATCTCTATTCCTTGGCTTACAGAATACAGAGCTGACTCCCCACCAAACTCTAAAGCCTCTTCATGGTCCAGCTTCTGCCCACCTCCCCCAAATCACTTCTAAAACGCTGCCCCTCACTCTCTGTGCTCCAGTTGTGCCCCACCCCCTTTAGTTACTCAAATTTCCATACCCTCCCTGCCACAGGGCCTTTGCACATGATGCCAGCAACGCTCTCCCTCTCTCCTGGTGCCTAATTTACAACTACTCCATTTTCAGATCTCAGCTCAAATGTTGTTTCTTCAGGGATTACTTCCACAATGCTCTAGACTTTTTTATAACTGAAGTACCTCTGTGGGTTCTCAACGTATTTGTAATTTTATTTTGATCTGTGGTATCATTGGCTAAAGTGTACCTGTCCCCATAAACTGAAAGCATGATGAGGGCAGGGACTGCTGCTCTGTGCTCATTGGTGTCTTTCTTTTTTCTGCTACATAATGGGGGACTGAATGAGCTTTGGTTGAATGCATGAACTGTAACACTTTCCCCTCATCCAATCATTTTCATACCTAATAGTCTGAAGCATATGGAATTGCCAGTATTAGAAAACAGAAATGTTAATTCCTTTGATTTTCAGGAGAAACATTTGAACTCCTGAGGGTGGTACCATATCTGTTGCCGTTCTTGCTGCATCTCAGCACACAGGACAGTGGTCCATGGGTGCAGCTCTTTAGATGTTTATTGAATGCATAATTAATGAGGGCATGTAGGTATAAGCACATGGTACAGATAAGGAAACAGAGACCTACAGAAGTACAGCATCCGAATTTTAGAGCTAAAGGGTCTTTTGAGACCATCCAACCTCCTCATTTTACATGTGGAGGTCTGAGGATGTGTTTTATAATATGCATAATGTATTGGAACAATAGTGTACATGTATAATTTATAAATAAATACACATATATGGGGGTTTCATGCTCAGATTTCTTACTGAGAGAGATAGTAATCAAAAAATCTTTAGGGGTCACTGACCTAACCCAGCTCCTCACCCTGCAAATGGAGAAGCTGAGACTCTCCCACAGAGGGGGAGAGATCTGCCCCAGGGTCGCAGCCTGAGTCAGCCTGCTGATCTGTGGGCTCAGTGAAGTGTTGTTTACCCAACATTACGTTCGTGTTTGAACTTCCCTTCTACGATCAGGTGTCCAAATACAGCTCTCTTGCCACTGTGAGATATGGCATCCTGCCCCACAAAGGCCTCCTGTCGCATATGCTGGTCTGGGGATCCTGATGAGATGTCCATCTGTACCCAGCCCATGCCTCGCAGAGCAGGTGAGCAGCTTGGGCTATTCCTGGGATCATATTTCAGAGCTTCTGGCCCATAGGGAGGCTTTTGTTTGGCCAGCTTCCCTCCTCCAGCCCCACTTCCACAGCCAGGTGGCAGGTGATTTTGGAGCCCAGCCTACTCCCGTAGGGGGTAGGTTTCTGAGCAGTGGTACAGGATCCGCTCAGAGCCACAATTTGCCATGTGGACAGTTGTTTCCAGCAGGAAACTATCATCCTAATAACACCCTCCAAAGGTCACCTCCGTAAAAGCCACTTCCACCTCACTGTGGCATTTAGCCTGCAGTCAGGATAGGCAGGCCAGAGGGGACCTTTGAGAGACTCACATACAGCCTCTTCACTTTACAGATGGGAAGCTGAGACACAGAAAGAGCACAGGGCATTCCATGGGGCACCAGAAGGTTAATGCCAGAGCTATAGCTGAAATATGGGCACTTGACACCCAGTCCTGAGACACCACACTGCTCAGAGTTCCTTGAGGAAGAAAGCAGAAAAACTAATTTGTTCCCATTTTCCAAATAGTAGGACAAGTGAGGTTCAGAGATCTGAAATGACTTGCCTGAAGTCACATCATGAAATACTGATATGCCGTTATTATTTTTGCTGCTGTTTTCACTAAATGATGACTAGTGATCTCATTTGATTCTCACAACAGTAAATGCCAGGTTTATATCCATTTCTGCAGATGAGGAAACTGGGGCTCAAGGTTTTATAAAGACCTAGAATAAACCCCGGGTCTCTTGACTCCAAGTTTGGTGTCCCCATCCTACTGCAGGACAAAATCCCTGACCCCAAGAGCTCGTGCACTGAGCATGGATTTCCCCAGTGAGGGCAGGCATGGCATGACCGCCTCTGGTCATTGGCCAGCCTGCACTGCCAGAGGGACCCCCATTAAGCCCCTCTCCTCTCCCTGTGCCTTATCGCTGAGCATACCAAATTTTCAACTTCTTCATCTGTCAAACTTTTAATGATAGCTACTAACAATAGTTCCCAAGTACTTACTACATGGCTGTCACCGAGCAAAATGCTTCATCTGCATCTGCAACATTATCACTTAATCCATTCAACCATTCAACCGTCCTTTGAAGTATTTAGATACAATTCCAATTTCCAGTTAGTAGATGAAAAAAATTAAGGATCCGAGAAGTTAGTAACTTGCCTAAACTCACACAGCTAGGTAATGTCAGAGATGCAAATATTTTGGTAGCTCTTACTAAGTCTTGTTAGGAATACCTGCCCGGCCCATCTCCTCACATAGGAGGGAAAGATCAGAAAAATTAGGAGCGCCATAGAGAAACAAGGAAATTCTTGCCAAGCAGTTTCATTGCTCAGTATGTGACTTCATTGTGCTCCATCTCAGTGCCACCATGATGCAGAAGAGAGAACGTGGCTCAGGATATATGCCCACCTGTACTGCCCAGTTTTATTTTTGGGTGAGCACATTCACTGAGGGGAGTTTGACACTACTTCATGTAACAGCCTTTCTGGAAGCAAGTTTCCCTCTGGAAGAGAAAAGGAAACAAGGAGAATAAACCTTTCTTGGGAGAGAAAATGAGGCTCCGAGGGTTGAAGCACCTTGGCCAATGTTATCACCTCAGAAGGGTCAGAGTTAGGATTACAGCCCAGAGGCACTGGGGCAGCCTTCCCTCCTTCCCAGCACTTCCTTCTCCAGAGGCAAGGTAAGGAACACGGAACGTCACTGTGAAGGCCGCTGTTCTCTGCTTTCAGGTTTCCTGGTAATCGCTTCCATGAAAGCTTATCCCAAGGCTGAGTGCCGGCAGAGGGGGAAGGGACTGCCCAGGAGGGAGGCTGACCTCGTGGGGGGTCCCTAGGGCACTGACGGTCCCCTCCCCCACGGAGCAGTCACGCACAAGGAGTGTCAGCCCACGGGAAGGGCCTTTCATGCTAGAAGTGCTCTTCCCACAGGATTACCATCCGTGAAGAGGAATACCCTTCAAGGCAAGGAGACAGGAGATACTGCTAGTCAGCCATGTGTTTTCTTGACCAGCGCTAAACCCAAAGAGGGCAGTGCAGAGGACCACCAGCTGACTGACTGGTGCTGAGGAAGGGGTGGGGGAATCAATATTTGTTAAGAATCAGGATTTCCCACTTCCCTGCACTAACCTGTAGGATGATTAAAAACAGCCCTACATTGTGGCTGAGAATACAGGCCCAGTGAGGTTATTTTACTTGTCCAAGTCTGCTCAGCTTGGCAGAGCTCTGGCCATTGGCCATCACTTTCACACGTGTTACCATGGAGTGGAGACATCCATCCTTCCTGCCCACATGGATCTTTCTGGTCTTGCAGGTCTCGGTCTCTGTCTCTGTCTCTCTTTCTCTTCCCTCTCCCTGGCCCGGAGGCAATATCTTTCTATTCTGGAGAAATCTTTCTTTGTGTTTCTTCAAGACGGTCTCCTAAATCCTTAAATCCCCTTCCTCTAAAGGCTTTGACTTTTCCAAAAAGCAAAAGCGGGAAACACTCTCATATTCTTCATGTTTTCAGCCTGACACATGCCTCTCCTGAGGCAATGAGGGTAGACCCCAGGATTTGCTTAAATGGTAAAAAAGAAAGGAGGAAAATACAGGGAGGAAAAGAACCCCACATAGATCAGCATCTCAAAATTTTATCCCATTTCACATGCAGTATCACCTTTAAGCCCCTGAGCTTTTGAGATAGGTACTATTATTATCCCCAATTAATAGATGAAAAGGCTGACGTTCAGGGAAGTTATGGCTTCTCCACGATAACACAGCTAGGAAATGGATCCAGGATTCAAACCCAAGCTTATAAAGCTCCAAATGTCAAGATTTTAACCACCATGTCCTACTGACGCACTACCTATGAGAAAAAAATATATATATATCAAAACTGTCCAGAGAGGAGGAGTGACTTGCCCAAGATCATTCAGGCGCTTAGCAGAATAGGAGCCAAGTTTGCTGATCAGAGGCCATGAATCAGTACCTACATTTAATTGGCACCACCTACGTGCATCTGAGCCTATGCCCATATGGTTTAGCCTTTAAAGAGGTTATACTCAATACCTAAGAATAAAGTTCAGAGAGGAGTGAGTTATTCCTCAGTGTCAGCTAACCTGTAGATCTGTGCAACTGAGTGGGTTAAAGCAGGATGGCAAAAAAGTTCATAGAGAGTGTCAATGGCTTCAGTCACTAGGAGTAGTTGCTGAAGCATGGGTTAAGATGGCCTCTGGGGCTATATCTAAGCTCAGTAGCAAAACATGCTTTGATCGATTACTGATGTCTGTCATTGGTGCAGGAAAGGGAGGTTGGGGTGCAGGCTATATATTTATGTTTCCCAGGAAGGGAATGCTACAGCTTTTGGAAGGATCCCATCAAGTACCAACCACTGAACACTTACTATGCTTTGGTGCCATACATGTTACATTCATTGTTTCAGTTAATGTTCATCACTGGACACCCCTCCCTGCTCATTGTACAGATGAGAAAACAGAACCTCAGAGAGGTGAAGTTAGTTACGCAAGGCTAAAGAAGCTAGTCAGTGTCTAAGCAGCTCTGATTACTGTGAAATACATAAACCATTAGGTTGATGAATAGAAATGCCGATTGAAGAGCAACCCCAGAACCTGTTAATTAGTGTGTAGATGTATATATCTGGTCAGAAGGTTTTGTCTTGTTTATCTCCGTACACCCAGCAACTAGCACAGGATACAACAGATGCCCAATACACATTTCCTTAGAACTGTGAACAGGCACTGTTCTAGGTGCCCTAGGAGGGGTGGTTCAGAGAGTAAAGAGATTGGCTAGGCATATAATACGAAAGCATCTAGTTCCGTGCTTGGCACAAATTAGGTACACAATAAATATTTGTTGAATCAATGAGTTTCTACTGGGTGAGATTCAGGAGACACGACAGAGACGATCCTGGTAAAGACAGGACTCAGGAGTCAGCCTCCCCACCGCTGATTCTCAGGATGGCAAACTGAGCGGACGTATTTCATGATCTCCGCAGGCAAGTCAGGGAGCTGAAGCGGGAGGAGGAGGAGGAATTGGTGTCCTGCACCAGGGGAGCTATTTCTGGCTTTGTGCTCCGCCAGCAGGATGCCCGGAGGCTACAGGAGCCCCATCTACTGCTGCAGCTCTGGGATTCAGAGGCCATACCCTGGCAGCTTCCTTTTGCCTGGAGCACCTGAATGCCGTGCAGGAGGGGAAAGGCAACAGGAAAGGGCTGGCCTCAGGGAGCCCAATCTCCTCTTGCCACATCTTTTCCCAGCTGTGTCCTGCCTCTGCTAAGTTTGGGGGTGCTTTATCTTGTCTGCAAAGTTGGCATATTGTATTTTTAAAGAATTTCAGATTACAAAAGCACTGTATGATGGGTAGAATTATTTTTTTCTTCCATTTCACAGATGAGAGAACTAAGACTAATGGAGTTATAATAACAGCAATAACAACTCTAGCAACCACAGTGTGAGCCAGACATTACGCTAAGCATCTCGTATATACCTACTCACTAAAGCTTCACAATTGTGGAAACTGAGGTTCAGAGAGGCCAAAACGTCAAACCCAGTCCTATCTGATTCCAGAGCTCATGCCCTTAGCCTCTGTGCGGTACTGCCTCCTAGGCTGTCAACTGATGAGTGTAGGAATTCGTAATTTACATTTCTATTGTGTTTTAAATTTTCCAAATACTTTATGTATATTTGTGCCTTAGAGCTGTGCTCTGGTACTATAAGGTAAGTGGAGCGGGATTCTTTTTGAATTCACATCCTTTGACACATCAGAAATGATGTCTGGGACTGGGAAGGTACTCCCTGCTCTGCTCTGTACTGCCCCGTCTATAGTATGTTTGACATGTGATGCTTTGAACAGGACAGCAAGGTAACCAACCCCTGCTGTGCCCTGTTTCACTTCCCCAAGCCTCAGTTTCATCATCTCTAAAATGAGGGGAATGGCTTTCTTCCAAGGTGACTCTGAGCATTGGAGACGATAAATTGGAAAGAGCTGAACAAACCTGGCTCATCAAAGACACACCCAGCCAGACTCGTCTGAGCCGGCCCTTTGAGAGCAGTGAGCAAATACTTCTCCCTGCTCGTTCTCTTTAGGAACAGGAATGAACAATTATGAGGTGCTGGCTGGAGTCAGCCTGGTCATCTGCAACTGAGGAGCAGGCCCAGGTTCATTCTTAGCATCCTCTCCTCTCTCCTCACCCAACTAGTCACTGGGAGGGAAGGGACTCAGACCCGGGAGCCTTGAAATCTCCAGTGCACTTGACCCCTGTGTTTCCAGGGACTGGTCCTGTATTAAGGACCTTGCTGGTGTTTGGTCTCCACTTGGGTAAAGCCAGACCAGAGCTTTAGCCAGGATTGGGTTAAACTCTTTCTAGAGGCATCTCTGGGGAAAATGGAAGCAAAAAGAACACAGAAAGTGTATCTACCACTTGACCGTAGATTTTTGTGATTACAAGTCATCTAGCCAAGCACCGCCCTATCCTTAGGCTGTAATTATGCTTGTCCTGTGTTTTCTCAAGAAACAGCTAGAGATGGAGGCAGTTGGCCAGAGCCCAACCTAAGTGGAAGCTCAGAACTGTCCACAGTCAGGGGATTGTTTGACCAGCAGGGTTACCTGGGAGGCAGTGCCTCTGGAGGGATGGGGACTTCTCTCACCTCCCATCTGCTTTCTTATGAATCCCTCATACCACTGGAATCGATTCCCAGCACTCCTTTTTTCCAAGAAACATAGCCTCTGACCATGAGAGACTGTTTGCTGGATGCTTATACCACTTAGATTCCCAAAGAATAAGCAGAATAGATGCCATCCTGGGTGTTAGAAGGTCATTAAAGGAGAATAATGTAGGCAAGAGCAGGGTAGGCAAGAGCAGCAGTTATAACAGATAAACTCTGGGATCTCAGTGGCTTCACAGGATTCAGTTTTTTCTTGCTCATATCTTATTCCTGCATGCTTGACGGCGGGCTTTGCTTCATGTAGCCTTACGGGCACCTACCTCCATAACATGGTATAAAGGACATGTGGTGTGATAAGCAGGGCCGGAAGGGGAGGAGAGTGAACCAAGATGGAGAGGTCCTCCCTAGGTGCCAAGAGAACCAGAAAGTGGAGTCTAGTAGCATGTCTGGGTGGAAAGGGAGGGGGGTTGATACCAGCCTCTACCTTAAATAGAAATTGCCTTTCATTCCTGGAATCACGTATGAGGGTGAGCATCTGAGGCCCCTCTGATAAGTTCTTTCCCAATATAAGAGGAAGAGGGCAAGACATGTAACTACTACTGTTTATTGAGCATTTAGTATGGTCCAGGTGCTGTGCTAAACTCTTCACATGCATGAGCATATCTACTATATTAACTCTTCAAGCATCTACTGTTTGTTACTCCCATTTTATAGGTGAGGAAAGCCCCAGGAGAGGAGATAATCGATCAAGATCCCACAGCTAGAAACTGCTGTTTCTAGCAGTTTGTAAAGACTGCTGTCTTGACCCTGAGACCATACGCCTATGTGAAGTGCAACTCTCAAAGTGTTGTTAGGAGGATTAAATGTGGTGACAGACGAAGTGAAGAGCCCAGCTCCTGGCCTGCCATTCATGCTTACTAGACATTCATTACAAAAAAAGGAAACAAGAAGAAAACGATTGTCAGAAAGATTCTATTTCGTCTTTGGGAAGTAATCTCCCCTGACTGTTTTTTTCCTTTGCAAATTGGGATTCCATTTGTTCACCTGCACATTCAGTAACATATTTATTGAGTGTGTGTTATGTGCTGGACCTGGTGCTGAATATTTGGGATCTGATAGCGACTGAGATACAGTCTGTGCTCTCAAAACAGAGTTGGGACATGGGATGGATTCGTTCTTTCAAAATCCTGGGAGATTCTGAGAAAGGATTCAGTTGTCAGAAACTTGGGGGCTGATTGGCCAATTGGGATAGGATGGAAACCCAGTTGTTTGGAATGGTCTGGTTCCCATTTATAGGGCAAACAAGTCAGTAGGCAGGTATAAGGGACGGCAATTTTTATTTCGGTCTTTCCAGAAAGTTTTTCTTTCCTTATAGTGACAGAACCTTACTTCCCTGCCACTTAGGATCACAATAGACACAATTATGTTTCTCAGTTACCCTAGACGGTATAATTGGTGTAGGGCTAGCATATGATACCAGCAGAGTTGATCTCAGCCCTTCTCTGGGATCTAGTGCAAAAGAGGGGACTCTCTTTAGGTTCTGGTGGTGAGAAAGGCCACGCTTGAGAGGAGTAATAATGGTAACTCTCAACATTTATTGAGCGTTTACCCCAATGCTAGGCACTGTGCTGGGCACTGATATGAATTATATTGCTGTAGCCTCAGAAGTGCCATATAATATAACCATGGGTACATTTTCATCAGCCTCATTTTGCAGTTGAGAAACTTGGAGCTCAGAGAAGTGACAGCACTCATTCAAGGTTACACAGCTAGTAAGGAATGAAGCAGTGATCATGACCGCTGTCCCACATTGCTACACATCATCTCTGTATAGTTAACATCTGGGACCCAGGGAGGAGGAGCATATGGGAGAACTTGGTGAGGCTTGCAGAACAGCCTGTGGGTCAAGGACCAGCAGAAAGTGGATTGAACCCACCCACTTGGGCTGCCCTCCCCGCACTCCCCCCAAGTGTCATCTAATCAAAGCCCCGACACAGCACAGCTCTACCCTCATCATCCCCAGCATGTCCTGAGCCCCACTCCCCAGGGTTCTCCAACAGCTTTGATTCTTTCAGGGACATACTGCAAAAGATTGAAGTCAGCAGTTGTGTAGATTGCTGACTATCAAAAATGAGGGCAATTTTATATGTATTTCCAGTTCCTATTTCCGCTATTTGCTTTTCCCCAAGGGTTTGAGATTGTTAAGCAGGCGAGCTGGTAGAGAGAGGTTCTGAGGAGAGGTCACCAACTAAAAAATGAGATATCTAGATGTGGCTAAGACACGATTCTCAGCACCACCCCAAAAGGAAGTCTTCTTAATGGACAATAAAAAGATCAGAAGGACACTGGAAGGTCCCTGTCCTCCCAAGTCCCTTAGGGCCTGATGTCAGTCACTTCCATGGGTTCTCGCCACTCTCATATCTCGGTGGGACTTTAGGACCTCGCAAGCACGTGTCCCCAAAGTCCTCTTGAACAACTTAAACCATCACAGAGAAAATGGTGAATTATTTTTTTTATTCTCTCTATAGATGACATTACAAAATTGTCGTATGAAGAGGCAGTCAGAAAATGCAGTCCAAAAGTTTAGGGAATAGAGTGTGACAGAGGCATTTCAGGCTGTTAATTAATATAAATATTATGTTATATTCTGGATGCGGATGTCTGTGGTTTTTCTCAGCTTTTAAAAAACTGTCAGATGTTATTTATCCTCTTATTCTAAGTAACTATTCACTAAAGTACCCTAATCTCATTTTTGAAATGTCATATCCTTTTTCTTAAAGAGGGCCTCCCAAACTGTGTAAGTGTCAGGCCCCACACACCTGGTTCTGCCCCTGGGTCAAAGATGCTGAAACCATAGGAGCCTCGGGCTCTTAGGGTCCACAGATCTACGGTTTATCATCAGCCAAGCCTGTTGGGGTTGCTGCTGCCTCCTATGAGACACTGTTCATTAGGACATTTGATTCCTAGACTTCACAGTCAATCCTAGAAGTTCCCCCTCTGTGCCCCAAGGATCCACGGCCCAGGCCTGTGAGTTCCTAGGGGCTCAGCTGAGTGTCACAGCTTCCACAGCAGTTGCTTCTGAGAGGGGAGGGGAGGTAGCAGATTGCTGTCAGAGGAGGCCTGCTTTTCTTTATTTCCACATTCATTTGGGATTCTCTAGTTTCCTTCCTGCAGCTGGCAGCTCTAATGAGAGAACTAGGTATGTCAGGATCAGGAGGGGCTCCATCCTTCTTATTTATAGGCAAGGAAAGTGGCCAGTGTGCGGCCGTGGCTGGTCCAAACCCAATCAGCATGTTGGCCAAAAATCAGGACTCGAACCCAGGGACCAGACTTTCCTTACACTTTGCTCCCCCAGACTCAGAAAGGAGAACAAGCACAGAGAAGGCTCTTTGCTTCCTGCTGAGAAAGACATGGGGGATGACTTCAGAGGTGGAAGTGGAGACAATTTCCAGACCTGGGAAGAAAAAAAAGTCCCAGTTCCCAGCAAGCCACAGCCTCTTCTTCCAAGATCTATTTTCCCTTGTTCCCTTGGCAGCACTTAGCTCCCCTCCTCTAGGATGATTTCACTGTATTTCAGGGGCACCCAACTGGTTCACCCAGAGAAGATGAAAACTGCTGCTAGCAGCATCCCAGCCCCCGTGGATGCCGATTCCAGTGTTGCACGAAATGAATTTGAAATAAACATAATAAAAGTTTTACAGCAGGCTCGTTCCCCCCCACCCCCAACCCTAGCTGACTCTGGGGGAGAGGGGAGGGGACAGCTGGGAGCAGACTGCCTTCTGGAGTTCTAAGGTCAATGCTCCTGGGGTGGGCGGGGTGGTTAACACTTTTCCTACCCTGAGCCTGGAGAGAATGGACCCTAACCTGTCAAGGCTGAAGGAGCTACATTTCACATGGAGAAAGTGAGAGAAACTCAGCTGTCATGAAGCTCTTCTCGGATGATAAATGGAATTCGTCCTTTGAAAAGAATAGTGTGGCAGTTCCCAAACCTGGCTGCCCAACAGAACCCCTGGTGATCTTTAAGAAATATGGATGCCTGGGCCCAGTGTCCAGACATTCTGCTGTAGCTGAATGGAGGTGATATCTAGCACCAGGATTTTTTTTAACACCCCTTGGGTGATTCTAATGTTCGGCAATGATTGTGAATTGCTAGCATGGTACCGGGGGTACAGGGAGATCTATATTTGCATCTTTGCTCCAGTGTTTTATAACTGTGTCCTTGAGAAAGTGATTTCATTCCTGTGAGCCTGTCTCCATCTGTGAATTGGAGCTGATAGTAATATCTACCTCATAAAGGGCCAAAGCTTAAAGCAGTGCCTATCATAAGTGATCAATACATGTTTTTTTAATTGTTACTGTTATTTTATTACTAATATATGTCATCATTCCAAGTCCTCAGGTCGGAAAATGGAGGACTGAATCACCAGTCCACTGATGGATGGGATTAGGATTCAAGAGACCTGATTCTCTTTGTTCTGACAGCAAATGAGCTGTGTGACCTTGGGCAAAGCTCTTAACCTCTCTGAGTTTAGTTGCTTCACCTTGCCAGATGGGTCTCACAGCCCCTGGCCATCTACTATCCAGAGGAGTTGCGAGAGTCCAGTAAGATAATGAATTTGAATGAGCTTTGAAAATGGGAATGCACCAGAGGAATTTGAGATATTATGATTATGACGGCCATTTTATCCCCCTTGTGCCCTGGCTGGTCCATCTGTTCTGGGAGCTTTTGGGTCTCTGCCTCCTTTGGCTGCCAGTCATGAGCTGCTCAGTCTGACATTTGGGCGGGATCCAGGGAGGACTCTGTCCCTCCTCCATCTGCCCCTCCAGTTAACTCTTTTCTCTCCCCCTCTTTTGGTCCACCAGGACCAGTATCTGACTCCGGACAGTCTGCCAGAAGAGCTGCGCAGCGTATTCTTTCCCTGGGGACAGGAAGAAGCCACAGATCTTGGGTTTCCCACAGCAGAACAGTTGGGAGGTACCTGAGACCTTGTAGCTAGACCAGCACATGAGGCAGAGTGGAGACGTAGAACTGGAATTCGAACCCTGCCTCCTGGACTCCTGTCTAGGGCTCCCTGCGCCACCGTCATTCCCACCCCACTGCCCTGAGCTCTGGAGTGAGGGGCTCTGACTGTGGGCCCCGCTAGTCCCTCAGCTCTGGGAGGAGATAACGCCTGTGAGAGACCATCAGAGCCCAGGGCCTTGGTGCTTCCCCCAGGGTCCTGGCCTGTCCCCGAAGGAGAATTTGTATCTTTGGCCAAGTCACTGAGCTCCTCTGAAACTCAGTTTCCTCACCTGTGCAATGAGAGAACTACCACCTCATTGTCTATTGGTCAAATGAGAAAGTTTGTAGCCTCTAGTGCCTCGGATGCCAACGCAGCTGCTGGCAAAGGGAAGGAAGCTGCGGCAATTCTGCTGGCCAGCCCCCTGTGGAGACAGAGGCAGAGGCATCTGCGGTGTTCTGCTCAAGCTGTGTGGGCTGGGAGGAGCCGGGGAGAGGCAGGGCCTGCCTGGGATTGGCAGCTGCAGGCCGGCTGGCAGATGGTCTCCTAAGTGGGCCACCCCAGGGTCAGCTCTGTGGATTTGCACATTAACACTTCCCTCCCCGGCAGCCCTCAGACACTGGTTCTTCATAACTTTGACCTGACCTGCAGAAATTGCTGCGTCTCTAACTGAGCTGTAGACTAGACCCAGGCCCACATCTTATCCCTGCCCTCCTCCCAAGAGACAAACTGTCCCTGGCATGTGTGGGGCACTTTGCAGAAGGCAGAGCCAGACTCTGTGGATCCTCACAACATTCAGGGCTGGGCAAGATTGATGATAAAACACACTTTTAATAGTTGCCACTTGTATTGAAACTAATTTTTGTAAATATTGATATATGAAAAAAGGAAATAATCACTGCACAGGATAACCATGAACGTTTTAGAGTTTTTATCTTCCTGGACCCATCAATCGAACTCTAATTCTTTCTGACTCTCTTTTTGTCATTTTTCTCATCTCACTCTGTCTGTCTTAATACGGCATAATATTGGGCATGTTTTCTAATTTCAGATTTTTTTTTCTAATTTAACCATACTGTCTGAGTGTCTTTCCATGTCAGTAAATATCCATCCTCTTCATCAGTTGTAATGCTTACCTAGTATTCCATTATGGACATTTATCAAAAGTAATCTACCCATTCCCCCTTGTTGGATGATACCATAGAATTGAGGAGGAAACAAATTCAAAGAGACTCAGTGACTTGCCCAAGGTCACACAGCTTGTGCATGAGAACTTGAACTTGAATTTTGGTCTTAGAACTTGAAATTCAGCTCTTTTTTAGGGCTAAAGAAGTGAGGGTTGAAGAATACTGCTACTCTAAATCAATGTGGAGCCAACCTCACCCCAAGGTGGGGGTGTGGGGTGGGGGTGTCCAGACAAGCTCTGCTTGTTGATTTTTTGGTTGGTTCAGCTCTGGATTAGAATCTCAGTCCTATCTTTATCGGCTGTGTGACTTTGGGCAGCCTCACTCCCTTCTCTGAGCCTCGGTTTATTCATCCATAAAACAAGGCTATCAAGGTCCAGCCTCTCAGGCCATTGGGGGAATTAAATTAGATAAGAAATTGTCCACCAAGTATGTGGCACATAGTGGGTGAGCTGCAGTGAGACTAATACTATTCCACTGCTGCTAGAATATTTGGTATTATTACTTAAAAGAATACTACTACTAATATTATTAATATTATTTAATATCAATTAGCATTACTAATAATATCTAATGATATTAGAGCTCTGATAGTAGTATCAGCCCAGTCCACAGCTGTGAGACTCCAGCAAGTCCCTTCTCCCAGGGGCTGAGAGCAGGTGCTGCCCTTCATGATTTCTGAGGGTGATTAATCTTCTCACTCCCAGCTCCCTGTAAGATGCATGTTAACCCCTTGGGGGTCGTAGGCCTGGTCTTGCCCCCCGCCCTCCCTCAGTGCTCTCTCTCCCCTCCCCCACCAGCCTGAGCCAACCGGCCGCCCCTCCTCCACCAGCTCGCGGGGCCTGTGACACTAATTGATAAAGAGTTTTTCTCTCTAATCCTGCCTCTGCCTCCGGGGCCCTTGTTCCTAGGGCATCTGCTTGGTGAGAAAAGGAGGAGGCAGGGCCGACCGCCACCCGCCTGTCTGCCATCTGGTCCCTTTACCCTCCCTCCTCTCAGTGCCACCAAGAAAAATCTGCAATGGCTCTGTGGCCCCCCGCCCAAGGAGGTGGGGTGAGACCAGGCGCACGCTGGCCGCGGACGCGTGCAGGCGCGAGCGCGCGCACACAGGTGCGCGCGCGCAGCTTGTCGACACAGTTATTAGCGAAGCTTTTGTTGCGGCTCTCGCAGGCCTGGGCCGCTCCAGCTGAACAGCTGCTGGGAGGGCTCAGGAGCGAGATGCTAACAGGAGGGGCACTTTAATTATCCGACCGAATGGCATGTTTGGCGGCCCCTGGGGACTGGACGAGATGGGGAAGGGGAAGCAGGCAGGGGAGAGAAAGACAATTAAATAAGAACCCATCGGGGCAAGAAAGGGATGGAAGCATTAGCTAACCAAGAGTGACAGAGGACATCCACGCCCCTCCCCGCCTCAAGGAGCCAGACCTTCTCAAATACAGGGGTTGAAGAAAAGATTTGGGAGAGAACGGTTTTCTTCTTCCCTGAGTCGGTCTGCCCTGCTTGACTTTTTCCCACTCAGCCCTCAGGGCATCTCTCTCAAACTTGGTGTCAAGAGCGGGACTGTGGATTCTGCACATCTGGGTTCTAATTTGCTTCTGCTCTTTGCTGGCTGTGTGACCTTGAGCCAACTACTTCACCTCTCTGAACCTTGGGGTTCTGTGTAAAATGGGGATAACAGTAATATCTACCCACAGGGTTGTTGAATTAGATAAGCTCATTCATTTAAAGAGCAAATGTTTATTCCAGGCACCATGCTGGAAGTCAAGAGACACAAGACAACATATGACAGATTGGAGTGGGGGGAGGTACAATTTATTGGAGACAATAAACAAGGAAACCAACTAATAAAAAAAATAGACTGTGAATAGGGCCCAAATACCATTTGCTCAGGCAACTTTTCAGGATGCTTCCCCTTCTTATGTCAGCCAGAACAATTTTTCCCCTTTCTTTCTTAGTTCCAGAGCTGGTATGTGTCACTGCCATAACTGTGCCCTCATGTTTCATGTCTGCTTGCCAATGGGAGTGTATTTGCTCTACATCAAAAGGGGGTCAAGCTCAGCTCCTGGCACATAGTAGGAACTCAGAAAATGTTTCTGAGATGAATCATTCAGACACTCTACTATGTTAAGCGGTGGGGGGTGAAAAGTACCAGTCCTTACATGGGGGGATGGCACTGCAAAAATTCTCTCTGTTCTTTTAGGGTTAAAAAGTAGTCACTTTTAACCCTCCAGATTGGCAAAAACAACTAAAATATGTGATGATATCATATTTTGATGAAGATGTGGGGTAACAGGTACACCCATACATTGCTGGTGAGTATTGTATGAACTTGTACAATAGTTCAGCATTTGTCAAATTTTTTCAAAAGTTTGCATGCTCCATGACCAGTTCTTGATATTAATTCTAGCGAAACAAGGAGGTGAGTCAGGAATGTTCATTGCAGCCGTGTTTATTGTCGAAGAAAAACTGCAAATAGCCCAAATGTTCTTCAGTGGATGAACAGTTAAATAAACTATGCATAATTATGGAATACCATACAACAGTTGAAAAGAATGTGATAGATTCATATGTATCTACATGGATTTCCAAGTGATGGTGAGAGAAGAAAGCAGGTTGCAGGGTGATAATATTTTATACAGTATGCATTCACAAAAGCATTCTGGGTATCTGTGATGTACAAAAGAACACCATATGCTGTATATAAATAATATGTATAGGAAAACATCTCAAAGAATGTACGCCCAGCTGCTGGTGACCGCCTCACCACTGAAGAAGGGGAGCAGGCAGTTGGTGGATATTTAGCTTTATCTCTGTGGCTTACATGTTTAATGAGAATGTTCTCATAAATTACAGGATTTTCCCCTGTATTAGTTATGCATATAAACATTAATTTAAAAAAAGAGACTAGGTGGAGGAGATATAAGTAGCAAAAAACAGAGTCCTATAAAGAAGCTTAGGATTTCTATAATTAGCATTTTTTGACCTTGGCACTATGGACTTTTGAGACCAGGTAATTCTTCATTGTGGGGACTGTCCCATGAGCTGTAGGATGTCTAGCAGCATCCCTGGGCCCTACCCACTAGATGCCAGAATCCACCCCCACTGCCCTAGTTGTGACAATCAAAACTGTCTTCAAAGATTGCCAAATGTCCCCTGGGGAACTAAATTACTACTGGTTGAGATCCACTGATCCAGTTAGAGAAATCCAAAATGGCTGGAAAATCAGGACTGTTAAGATAACTTTTCTATATCGAGATGTCTGAGGGCTTTGGAAATTAGGGGGAAAACAAAGCCATCATTGAGTCATGTCTCCTGCCTTCCCGTGGGATAGGGAGGAGCAGAGTTTCACAGTGGAAGGAGCACATGATTGGAGTCTGAACATCTGAACTTCAGTCCCCTGGGTCTGTCTTTCCATCTATAAAATAGGGAGAGTAGCGCCTCCACCATGTGGGCCATTGGTCAGTCTTGGGTGTCTGGTGCAAATGGCTTGGGCTTTGCAATTGACACCTAGTTTCAAACCCCAACTGGGCAACCTGGACAGACCACTTCACTTTTCCTTATCTGTGAAAGGGGGGGAATGATGCTAACAGCCATCTCATACGTTGGATTTGAGGAATACATAGCTAATGTCTGCAAGCGCTTAGCAGTGTCCTGCTGTGGTTAAGTGTTCAGTAAATGGTAGGCATGATGCTTTCGGTGTTGATGTTCGTCAATTGTGCATTATTGAATGCCCTGATATAAGCCAATAGTACTTCATTGGGGAAGAGGGTCAGAGCTTTTCTTTTACACCTCCCTTGAAGGCCAGCTATCTGCCCTAAAGTGAATGGGCACCATTCATCATTTGTGCAGCAGGCATTTACCATGTGCTCACTATGGACAGAGATGAATCAAACACAAAAGTTCCGCCCCTGGGAAGCTCCAGCACTCCATTACATCCTGGTAGCTGAGCTGGGACTCACCTGGGTGTCTCTCTAATCAAGGTTTGCACGACATAATTCCCAGGAGGACATCCCCTGACTTAGCAACACTTGTCAGAGACAAAGCTTCCAGTGAACCGTTCTCTTCTCTTCTGCCCGTCTTCCTTGCCTTCATAGTTATCCTTTCTCTGTCTTCCATTTCCCACTTTGGAATTGTAGGGCAAATTGGTGGCATTCTTAAGAACACAGTTTTCTCTTATTCTTCATGTTCTTGGATTTGACTGTCCCTTTTATTTTAATCAACGAGTGAGCTCTCCCCATGACGATCTTTGTCTGCTACTTCAGTCCTCCACCTTTTCTTGCCCGCGCGCCTCCTTATGCGACCAAGTTCTTCCTTTAACCCCCTGTGGCCCTCATCTTTGTTCTTTAACCTGTGGTTCTTTGCTATTTTTATTCAAAGTTCCTATGTTGTTGTCTGCTACCTCTCACCTAAGCATTTCTAGTTGGTCCTATTGATAATGCCTCCCTCTGCTTAGTGATTTCTTCTGTTGATACTTATGTCTGTATTTACTCCTACCCAAGACAGAGGCTGACCCAGTTACCTCCTCAACTTTAGGAAAGATGTGAGAGAAAAATCTTGCTAGATATTTCACATCTGCCTGGGAGGGAATGCTATTTACTCCCAACCTGCACTAGGCTGCTGGTGGACTTGACAGGAGAAAATTGGATCACCCTCAAACATCTCCAGCTATGCCTTCATGGTGGGGGAAGCATCATTACTATTTCTTTTAACTAACAGGTGACATGCTCTCCAAGAATATCAGATTATGTTTGCACATGAGTAACAAAACAAATTTTGGAGCCAAACAATAAGCTGCTTACTTTTCTGTATCAGTTTGCCCCCCATGCCCAGAAGCACGTAGAACATCAACAATGATGACACCACCCACAAACCCATAACACCTCCAGTTCAATGATGAGAAAATCAGGCCCAGAGAGGCTGAGCAATTAACCCGATGTAACACAGGCATAAATAAAACATGAATTGGGATCAGAACTCAAATATTCCAATTCCCAGATTTTGAAGTCCAATGCTGAATCATCTGCTTTCTGCTAAATATCTTTAAAATAAGTTTTAACCATAAAAGTAACACAGGGCAATAGTTAATCAAAAGCACCGCAGTAGTGTACAAAAACGGAAGTCCCTTCATCTTAATTTTCTACTCCTATGCTCTGGAGGCAATTACAATTGTTCTTTTGTGTACATCCTTCCAGAAATGTTTCATATGAAAATACAATACATGATGCAGGGAAACTTGGCTTTTCTTCTTCACTTTGTGTCTTGGGTTTTTAAATATATTACTACTTTTAGAGCTAGCTGCCTTGTTCTTTTTCAATAGCCGCATTGTATTCTATTGTATAAATGAATCTTCCTTCATTTAATCAATGTCCTATTGATTCATAATCAAGTTGTTTTCAGAATTTGGGCTATAACAAACAAATGCTTATTGTAATAAGCATTTTGGTACATCTCTGCCCACTGTGTGTGTGTGTGTGTGTGTGTGTGTGTGTGTAGGGGGTGTATTATTTCACAGAAATGGTGCTGTTAGAGGTTCCTAGAAGAATATATTGCCCAATTGCCATCCCCAAAGTTTGTACCCTCCCCTCCCAAGGATCTGACCTTTACAAGGTAAGGGATTAGCAGGCTCTTTCATCTATGTCATTCTGAGAGTTAGAAAGTAGTTAATGGGTGTTTTAATTTCCCTTACTTTAATGAGTGAGGGCACACATCTTTGCATATTTGTTGGCTGTTTTGTATCTTTCTATGATTTCTTTACCTCTTGGTTGTCTTCATCCGTTTAATACAATAGGGTCGTTCTTTTTTTTTTATTTGTAAGAGCTTTTTTGCATATTAAGGAAATTATTCTTCTGTCTGTCACATGTGTTGTCTCAAACTTTTCTCACTTCTGCTGAGGATAGAGATTCAAGGCAGACCAAAAAAATCGCAGGTAGCTTTTGGAGAAGGGATAGAAAGTGAAGTTAGATTCTATCTCCCTCTCCAATCCTCTCTCTCTTTGAAGAATGTTTTACTGTAACAGATGGAGAGCTGTGCATCAGAACAGGTATGAGGATCTAATCTCCTCTCCTCCTTTGGGTTCAAATGAGGGCATGTTATGAAGGAAAGAAAAGCAATCTGCAGGGGGATCTGGCTATTTCCCAGTTCCAAGCTACAGTTGGCAGCCTGGTCCCCATACCCCAAATGCTACTCCATGTAAAGACCAAACATAAGGTAGCATATGGCCTACAGGAACCCTGCAATTTTTAAATTTAGGAAAGCACAGGAAGTGAGGAAGTGGAGGCTCCTCTGGGACTGTTCAGCTTCAGAAGGTGGGGAACGGACGGACTTTCTCTGCTTAGTGAGGGACCAGCATGTCTATGACCAGTGAACCGATGGGAATTTATTTTGGCAAAAAAAACTACAATCCCTACAACCCAGTTACACCTCTCAAAGCTTGGAGAAACCTTCAGACATATGTCCAAATTCTGTCCAAGAAATTGAACACATGAGCAATTGGATTAATGTTTATTACAGCATTGATGTAACTGTGAGAAATTAGAAACAAGCTAAGTGTCCAACAATGGGGGGATTTATAAATTGTGACCAACTCATAATACATGGAATGCAATGAATTAGTTAAAAAGGAATGAGGACTAACTCTAAGTCTGGGCAATGAAAGAGGACCAAGGTGTTTGTTGAATGAAAAATGCCAGCTGCAGCTGGATATGTGTATATATCCTAGGATTACAGGATCATCCTTTGCTTCCCCAACATATAATCCATGTATCAGCAAGTCTATCAATTATAAGTATAGCCTGAATCCCTTCTTTTCTATCCTCACAGCTACTGAACTAGTCAGAGCTGCCATCATTTCTCACCTGGTCTCACAGGGCCTCACCCCAAATCTCCTGCTGCTCTTTACATTGTTGACTTAGCCAATTTAGTTCACATCTCTGTGCCTCAATTTTCACCCCTGCAAAACAGGGATAGAATAGTACCTACCTTATCAGGTTGTTGGGAGGATTGAATGAGATAATATTTGTAAATACTATGGGGTCTGGAACATGGTAAATACTATTATGCTTGTTAAATAAATAGCCAACTTTAATATCCTCATGAAATGAAAACTCCTTAAGATGGAGCCATACTATCTACAGCCTAGACTACAAGCTCCTTGAGGTTGTTTTATTCCATTTTGTATCTCTAGCTCTGATGAGTGGCACATAATGGCTGCTTGATAAATCTTGGATGAATGAATGAATGAATGAAACCTAGGACTTCCACCCATCAGGTGCATGATGGTAGACAAGTCAATCTCCCTTTCTGGACTTCACTCTCCTCATCTTGAAACTGACATACCTTTAGAATTTCTTCCAGTTCTAGTCCCCTAATCCTGTGCCTAAAATAGCATGTCAGCACCACATTGCCCTGTCTCTGAATACTTTCTCCTGGAGTTTTTCCCTCAAGACTGTGGACTTTTCTGTCTAGGCTGAAGATGGGGCGTATGCTTAGTGGGCAGGCAGCTACTGCATTCCCTGAACTGGGGAAGGTGGGAGGCAGCAGGAGGAGGCAGGAGTGGGGAGTGGAAGGTGATGGGAGTGGAAGGGTTCTGGGAAGCAGGGGCAGAGACATGGCAAGGGCCAAGTGTAGCCATGAAAATAAAACCAGAGACTAGACTCTTGGGGTCCTGTCTGCTACAGCAGACAAGACGTGGAGTCCATTGTGAGGAAGTTGAGGGCAGATTTCTGACATCCTCTGGGGAAGGCTCTATCTCATCTTCACTGTATCAGATGCCCTCCTTCAAAGCCCTCTTTCTCCCCTTGATGAGCTCAGTTGACTCACTAGTGAACTCACTGGGCATCACCCCTCCCAGCCCTTCAGCTCCCACCTACCAGCAGAATGGTAGCTCCTCTCTGTTCTGTCCTCTGGATTCAAATCCTGACTCTGCCACTTGCTGGCTGTGTGACCTTGGGCAAGTTACTTAACCCACCTGAACCCCAGTTTCCTTCTCATGAACATGGGGAAAATAACTTAGCAAGTGTTTCATATTAAAAGAAATAAAGTCAACAAATGTCCTAGCACAGCAGTAGGACATAGTATGAACTCAAAACATGATTGCCACCATACTTACCTTGAGAAAAAAAGAAGCAGAGAGAGAGAGAGAGATGGTGGGTGGTGGTGGAGGCAGTGCGGGGGGTGAGGAATGCACTTGCTCTTGGACCTGAACAGTTAGAACTAGGGTGAATGGGTTTGATTGAAAATACTGGGTAACCACTAGTACTGAAAAAGAACCCTGGCCAGTACTACAGAGTTATGGAAAGAATTACTCTACCTAATTTGCTTTATTGTAAATTGGAATTTTATATCCAGGGTTTATTTAAAGTGGGGGCATGCCCTTTCTCAACCCCCTAGAAGTCATGAGGGCCCCACTGAAGAGTCTAGGGCATCTACCCTGCCATCGCTCACCCCCAGCAGGGGCTGAAGTTTGTATTTCCTTTAGGATGGTTTGGTCGTAAGAATCTAAACTCACTCAGTGAAGCTCTAGTAGAAAGTGGTTTATCACAGAGACGGCCCCTAGCACCCAACTGCTCAGACGGCCAGACTCAGCCCTCAGCTCTCCACAACCTTCTGGGTCTGCTCCCCACTACAGATAAACTGGGCCTCCTTGCCCCAGTTCCAGGTTCCCTGAAGAGAGGACTGCTCGGCAAAGGCGATGTGCAAATCAGTGTCACATGAATCAAATCCCAATTTAAATGTCCTAGGGTCCAGCACCTGAAATATTTAATAGAGCCTTAAAAAAAAAAAAGTTGAGCACATAAGCCTTTGTGTGAATGACCAAGCCCTGACCAAAGACTGGCTGACCATAGTGGGTTGAAATAAAGGGTTTTCCGCAGGTGAGGCTGGCTGTAAATCCACACCTGCTGTCTCCTTTCCTCCAATCCCCATGGGTTAAGAAGGGGATTGAAGAAAGTCCCTGAAGTTTCCCAGGATTTGAATTCCCCCAAACATCTTCCTACCACAGCCCATGTCAGCTGCACCTATTTGCCTTTTTCTGCTCTCAATCCAAACCCCCAACCAACAGCACCTCCTGGCCTCTCTGGCATCAGCTGCCTTTTCACTCTTACCTCTTCAGGCAACATGTTTTATTCATTTCTTACCCCACCCTTCATAACAGCCCCTTTCTCTGCCCAAGAACACTCTGCCTCAGTCTCCCTGGGGTCAAACTTTCTCACCGAGAAATGCTAATATTGCGCCAGCCAGACAGCCTTATCTGGGGAGTAGGGCTCTGGGTATCTATCATTTCAGAGCTAGGTGGGGTGTATTTGTAGGAGAAAGGAAATACCAACAAACTCAAGAATGTCAGGGAAGCAAGGGGCCTGAGAGACCATGTAAACTAACGGTTTTGAATCCTTCAGGGGGACTGGGATGCTTTGAGCAACTAGAAAGCCGTGGATACTTCTCCCAGAGAAGTCATGCACATACAAGAGCCCCGGGGTTGCTGCTTAACCACAGGTGCCTCTGTGTGAGTTAGGGAAGGGAACCCCTTTTTCTGGGTGGGCTTCAGTCCCCACTTAGCCCCTCAAGAGGGATGCTGGTGCAGGGAGCAAGGGAGCATGGTGTGTCCTTATGGACTCTGTGCTAGATGGTCAGCTCTCCAATTTGGGGCACATCCTCCATGTTACTGCTGGATCCCTGAGGCTCAGACTGGGGAGGTGACATCCCATGGTCACATAGGCAGTTATCTAGGATGAGAGTCTTGACTCCCAGCTCTTATTTTATCCCCTGCCTCACACACACAGACCCTCCCACCTACCTCCTGATTAAATAGCCTATTGATTGTCCTCACTCTATTCAGAGGCAAAGCGATCAGTGTGGCAGATAAAAGTCTGTTGTTGTCTAAATATCTAAATTAAATCCTTGTAGAAGATGCTTACATTGAAGTGTTGGTAAACCCAGTGGCTCCAGGCACGCAAAGAGCTATTTGTCTTATCAGTACAGTCTGGGTTGAATGATCCATTTCCAACAGTGCAAGTCAAGAAATCATGAGAAGGATATGAGTCGGGAGGAGGGGGCGTGAGTCACGGCTGGTGGCATTGAAAAGGTGCAGCTCGGTGGGGAAGGCTGTCCTGAAGAGGACTGTTCAGGTGTGCTAAAGACAGGCCCAGTGTGAAAGCGCAAATGAATCGCCCAAAATAGATGAGATTTCTCTCAGCGGTAATTGCCAAGTGGAGCTGGGGAAAGGTTTTATATCCAGAGCACAGGAAGGAAAAAGCTGGGGAAATAGAGAGGATTTTATTTTGGAGCCAAGAGTGAGGAAGAGCTTTTTCTTTGTCAAAAAAGGGGCGAAGGTGGTCATTTCCAAAGAGAAAATGGTTGTATTGGGTGGACAGGAAAACAAGATGCTGGTGCCCCCACAGGGGGGCGCTGTAGTAGCAGCAGGAAAGTGACTCAGAGGCAATAAGAGAGAAGCCATGGGTTCTGTTTTTGGGGTGACCTTGTTTGTGATTCCTCTTTCTTGGCTTTAGCTCCCACATCTGTAAAAGGGGAGTGAGTGGGCTACAGACAACAACAGTGATGGATCTTACAAATTTAGTGTTGAACCAAAGAAACCAGGTACAAAAGAGCAGCGAAAAAAACAGGCAAAACTCATCCAGAAGTCGGAAGGGAGATGAAGGAGTGATCGGAAGGGAGCGTGGGGTAGGGGGTGCTTCTGGTTTGGGGGAATACTCTGTTTCTTAATCCGGTGGCATTCACTGAGCTCTACCGTGATGGTTTGGGGAATGTAAGTCTGTTACATTTTACTTTAAAAAGACAACAGACTGGCTCTGTGCTCAGTCTCTCAAGAGGACATGGAATCTGCAGACAATGACGACCTATAACTCAAGGCAGACAGTAGGAGAGTTATGGAAGAGAGGCAGAATGGCGATCAGGAGCCACCCGCTGATCTGTAGGTAGGGGAGGGGTATGCTTTCATCAGAGTGTGGGTTCAGAGAAAAAGGACTCCTGGGACACCTTGGATCAGCTGGGCAGGCAGGAGAGGGGAGACTAGCAGAGTGTGAGGTAGCATGCATACCACTGCCCCCCAGTGGCCATTCATGCCCAAATCCCTATCATCCAGGGCTGACAATTCCGGCCTCTGTCCTATCCCACCAGGGACCCCATGCCTGAACTGAAGGTAGTGGAAAGGGATGTGTGTGTGTCTCAATCAAAAGAGGAGAATGCTTGTTTTTTGTTTTTTGTTTTTCCTCTTAAAAGCCTCCACTCAACCCTCTGATGAAGACTTCATGTTCATTTAAAACCCTATTTCAAGATCCATTCTGTGCTGGGCCCTGGTCTAGATACCAAGGTTATCACCTTGTGAGGCCAAAATTCTAGGTGGTTGTTTAAGACAAAGAGACGATCTCCACAGGAAGAGAGTCCTGAAAGCAGCAGTAGGAATTTAAGCCAGATGCTGAGCAGAGCTTCCTGACTGCCAGTTAGTTGAATGTCTACCTGATATGAAGGAGGGAAGCTTTACTGAACACAGATTTCATATGTCATGGAGCTGAGTTGCTAGCCATAGCTGACTTAACATTGGCAGAGAGAGTGTGAACTTTGTAAAGCTTTGTTATATACACCTCAAACTGAGGCCCAGAGAACCTGTACCAGTTAAATGTTTGCAGCTGCAGGGCCCAAAAACATAATGGAAAATGGCTTAAATAATGAGGGGAATGTATTCTCCCACTTAACAGAAGTCCTGACGGAGGGTTGGTTAATTCAGCATCTCAACTAGACCTCAAGTTTGGCTCTGCCATTCTCAGGGTGTTAAAGATGTTTCCCCTCACCATTGCAAAAAGGCTGCAGTGTTTCCAGCCATTGCATGTAGGGGCAGTGAGACAGAACATCCTTTCTCATATCCTATTTTAGGGACCAAGAAAACCTTCCCTCTGGCCAATATTATATTCCATGCTTGTACTTAAACCAGTCACCAGTGAGAATGGACATCCTATGATTGGCTTCGATCAGTCAAGATTCATTCTCTCATGCTGCAGGAGGGCCCAGTCTCCCCTAATGAGGCATACTCTCTTTCCCCAACCCAAATGCCTGAACAGAATCAGGGATGTTAACAAGAATGCATCCCTGGATCACAAGATGGAGAGCATCTTTGCAAAGAGATGAGCACAGTGAGAGTTTAGCACCTGAATGATAGGGTTATCTCTACTCTGCCTTCATGTCTTCTAGACCAGCAGTTCCCCCCTAGGTGGGAGAAAGTATTAGACCCGAGATCCTGAAAGGCACAGCAACTCCTCTGGTCCCCATTGAGAGCCAAATGATTAAGAAAGAAGTCGCAGGTCTCAGGTCCCATGGCCATGGGCTGCTTGTTGTGTCTTGGGGGAGTGGAGCTGGAACAGTCCTTACCATCCCAACAGGGCCCCCAGCCCTTAGTGCACATGGAGCTCTGGTCTCCCAGAAGCAGCCACTATAATCTCAGCAGCGAATTAGATCCTGCCCCGAAGCTGCCTAAGACCTTCCAGCGTCTTTCCATTATTCCCAGGAGAAAACTCCACATCCTTACTTGGCCCTCCAAGGCCCTGAGTGATCTGACCTCTGTCTCTACCTTTCATATAAACTCATTCGTTCGGTTTTCCCTCGCATCCCTTTGCTCCAGTTCACTGGACTTCTTTTCCATTCTTCATTGATCCAGACCCAACACATAAATATTGGTTAGAGGGATAAATGCTGTTCCGAACTAAAACCTTTACTTACCCCTTTCCCCCACATTCTAGTTAATTCCTACTTTTGCTTCCTCCTTTACAATTTCGTCTCTACTTGCAAATGAAAGCCTTCCTATAATTTCTCTCATAGAACTCTAGACTTTTCTTCATTGTGCTTAGCATAGGTTTGATGTATTTTGTGATAATTTGTTTAATGTCTGTTTTCTCCATTTGTTTGTATATCTCAAGAGGGCTGTTTGTCTTTCTGTCTTTTCTTCATTGTATTCCAGTGCCTGGCCCATTGTGGGGGTTCAAAATAGCACCTGAAGCCCTGGGAAGAGGGGGTCTGCTTGGTGTCATCCAGCATGTTAGGGGCTGACAAGGGACAGAACCTAACCCCGCTGGCTTCCAGCCCTAGTTCTCTTCTGGAGGCTGGCCTCTCCTCCCTCAGAGTTGCTACTGGCTCATGGTGCAACTCTGATACCAAAGGGACCCTCTCTGGGTGGTTGAATTCTAATTGTTGCAGCCTGACAGCAGGGCTCACAGAGTGGTGGAGGGAATGTGGGCTGGGTGCAGCCCTTCCAAGTCTGGGCACTTTTGTGCAGTTCATCAGTTGCCCACACACAGAAGCCCTGCACTTCACAAGCCCCTGCTTTGTGTGTATTCTACTCCAAACATCTCCTTGTGTGTCCTGGCTGGCCCATCCTCTAACAGGAGGCTTGTCAGCTTTGATCTTTTAATCCAGGATTCACCAGAGCATGATTGACATGCATTTAAACTGAGCCTCCCTGGGGCTAAGACCTGTTTGTGTTGAAGTGCAGGGACAGATAGGCTGGCCAGTTCTCTAAGCTCCATCTTAAGGCTTTGGAACTTTTTCTGAACCCTCTACATCCAAAGCAGTCTGATGTCGAAACACTTAACATGCATGTCTTGCAGGGATCTCTCAGGGGCTCTCTGTGTCTCCCCAGCCATGTTTTGGGCTCTAAGAGGAGAAAGGGACCATCAGTAGATAAACACTCAGCATGTGTCAGGTCCTGTTTTGGACACTGGACAAAAAGGAAAGATGTGAGAGAATATGGTCCTGCCTCACACAGAGATTGCATTCCATGTGGGGAGGCGCCTGAGTCAAAACAAATATTATATAGAACGAGCAGTGCCTTGCCAGAGGTCTGGGAAGAGTGTTCTGGGCATCCAGAGCCGGCACGGAACTCTGGTGTGGGTGTGTGAGTGTGTACGTGTGGAGGGAGACAGGATAAAGATTGCCAGAAGAAATGACAGTCATACTGAGATGTTAGCCCAACAGGCAGTGTAAGGGTGGGTTGGTGTTGTGGCAGAGGAACAATATGTGCAAAGACCAGGAAGTAAGAAGGAACTGTGTGTATCTCAGGGTGGTCAGTGTATCTAGTCCAAGGGGTAAGCAGTGAGAGATGAGGCTGGACCAGTCGGTGGAGTCCAGGGCATGGAGGTGTTAACTCCACGGGTCCGGGTCCTCCTGGAAGCAGATGCCGAGACAGGATTACATAAAGAAGGACTTGACCAGGGAACTGCCTGAGAGATAAATGGGGGTGCCAGGGAAGGCTGTGGGAGCATCAGACCTTGAGGGAAGGAGAAAGGGGAGGAAGAGACGTTGAGTGGCAACATCTCAGCCAGTTGTGCAGTCTAAGGAAGTTATGGCAAGGCTTTTGGGGAACCCCCAAGCTAAAGTCGGCCATCAGAGGAGTCCCATGCATCCCTAGGTGGCCTTAGCATCCAGGCCACCTAGCCATTGACTGGAAGAGCCAATGGGAAATATGACCTTCCACTGAGGTCAGAGCTCTGCATCGGGGGCCTTCAGTCAGTTATGCTCCCTGTGGTTGAAGGTCTGGGAGATATAGTCTCATGACCACCATATCTCGGTTTGGTTTTATTCCAGGGAGACGGGGCAGCCACAGAAGCTTTTAAGCATTTATGTTATTAAAAAAAAATCACTCTAGTAGCTCTGGAGAAGATAGGTAGAAAGAGATCAATAATAGAATTAATTTAAAAAAAACAACAGTTGGGGGGTGGACTTGTTGCAGAGGTTCACAAAAGAGAAGGGGTTGACCTGGACTTGGGGAAGATAGGTCATAAGGAGAAATGGACAAATTGAAATTTTATTAAGAAGACAGAATGGTTGGAACTTGGTGGTTGTATATGAGAGATGGGATTATGGATTCAAATAGGAAGAGACAGAGGTTGGGCAGAACATTTCATCAAGTGCCATTTGCTTGCTAAATATAGTGCCTGGTACAATGATCTCATTTAATTGCCACAAAAACCCTGTAAATATGGTTCTAGGTAGTGGCTTTGGTGAACCCCCAATCCACATCACTCCAGGTGATCAGCCTAAATTAATCATGATAATCCTATTCTCTCACCAGCAATTGTTTTAGGAATGAGTGTGTAGCCCAATCTATGCCAATAAGACATAAAGAGAGGTCTGGTGGCGAACTTTTGGAGAGATTTCTCCTTTCTAAGACAGAGTCACATTTAGAGATTTTTTTCTTCTTTCTGTGGACATTCTGGTGTCTGCATATGATATCTGGGACTGTCGACCACCTTGAAATCATGACGGGGCAGCCTGAGAGCACAGCCCCTCACATGAAGGGATGGGGGAACAAAAAGATGGAAAGAAGCTGGGCTCTGAATGACATCCCTGTAGCCCACCTGACCTCTCCATTTCTTACAAGTAAAATCATATATTTCCTTATAGGTTGTACCAATAGGAGTAAGAGTTTTCTGTTTCTAAACTTATACAAAGCAGAATCCCTATTTTATAGACAAAGAAACGAGATCTTAAAGTCACAAGCTGATAGATGGCAGAGTAAGGACACAATTCCAGGTCTTCCTACAAGATCGCTTTCCTTTGTCAATGACAGTTTTCCTGTTTGATGTCAGCTCAAATCACCTGATAGTGATAAAGCTAGAGCTCTGGCCCTGTATGATATTAATATGTGGGGCAATGGGAGTCCGATCTTCAGGTATTAATTGTACCACTGCTATATATTCTGCATGATGCAAATCATTGTGGAGGACATAAATGACCTAGATATTAGCCCTGCTTTTGAAGAGTTTATGACCTAACTGAGGGGAAATGAACATAATTGGAGACTAGAATGATAAATCACTTTTAGGGGGCATTTGTTATGTGCTAGACAATGGGATAAGTATTCACCGTATCTCATCACAGTTTATTCCCCACAAAAATAACAGAGTGCTTATTATTACTATCATTGTCTCTGTAGTACAGATAGGGAGGCCCAGAGCGGCTACTAACACCTAAGATCACAAAGCTAATATAACTGTAATTTAGGGTGGTCTTACTCCAGAGCCCATACTCTTAACCACCATGCTGTACTGCCTCCCCTAACAGAGACTGATAGAATGCAAGACAGCTTCAGTCCAAGCCGTGTACGTACAAGATGATAATAGCTAAGGTTCTTCAACACATATGTGCAGGACTTTGCATATGTTGTTGCTAATCCTTAGTGGTTCTCAAGCTTGAGCATGCATTGGAATCAGCTGGAGGGCTTATTAAAGCAGAGATACTAGACTCCATCCCTAGTTTCTGATTCAGCCCATACAGTGTGGGGGATTAGGGTTTGCATTTCTAACAAGTTCCCAGGTGCTATTGGATGTTAGGGGCAACCCTGTGAGAACCACTGCCTTAGAATAACTCCGTAGAGGAGGGATTACTACCCCCATTTTGCAGGTGGGGGAACTGGCTTATAGTAGACAGCTCATTGGCCCACATCTTACAGTGGGGAAGTGCCAGAGGCAGGATTTGAACCTGCTTCAGCCTGGCTTCCAAGTCCATGTCCTATCTATCACACCATGCTGCCTCAAGATAGAAATGTGTCAAAAACTCAGGAGGAAAGAAGACTGTGGGAGTGCTCAGGGAAGGCTTCCTGGAGGAGGAGGAAACTTAGAAGGAAAATGAAGCTAAATTGGGCATCTCAGGCTATAGTCATGACCAAAGCGACACTGGACTTGCCACATTATAACTGTGCAAACACTCTTGCCTTGGATTTGTACATAGTAGGAGGGACTGTGGCGAGGAGCACATAAAAAGGTGGTCTGGTAGAATACATATCCTGGAGTAGGAAAATAGCAGGGGTCTCAGAGGCAGGAAGGGACTGATTAAGGAGGGCACCACTGGAAAAGGCAAGCACAGGTCGGAAAATACTATTTCCCATACCCAGAGGTGGGGCACAATTTACAACATCTTTTTTGTGAGAAGGTCTGGGTAGGTTTTACAACCATCCCCATTTATTCCCTCAAGTGAGAATGAGTGCATGGCTTGGATATATACATATCTCCCATCAGAACCTGCTCCCTTATTCCCATTCTAATTTCCACAATCAAAGCAAAGGACAAGGACAGTGATTTCTTGTTACTGAGTGAAAAATGATAATATTCTGCGATTGAAGGTGCTGGGATTGTTAAACCTCAAGGAAACCATCAATGAAGACACAAAGACACAGGTGTGGTGAACAAACTTCTCCAAAACTATATGCAGAAGAGAGGAGGTTAATTCTGTGTGGTTGCGAAGAGTAGATGTTGGACCAACAGGCATAAATCCCAAACTAAGAAATAGCATGCTAGTAATTCTTGATGTCATCCGTTAATCCAGTAATTGAGTCATTTGACAGCCATCCCTTAGGAGCCCACTCTGTGGCAGGGATGTCCTCGGAGCTTGGTGAATCAAACAGAAATAGTTCTTGTCTTCATAGTTGTTCTAAATCCATCTTGCTACAGCTTAGGCTTAGTTTTAAAGTTAAAGCATTTTAAGTCCTTTGTCAGTGAGAGAGAATATGTATAGTCACCAACTTACCTTTCTCCTACACCCGCATTTCTTCCTGCAGTGCCAGCACATGCTTTGGTTGTAATGAAACTTGCCGAATATGACAAAATCACATCACTCAGAGCCCGTTCTCCTCCAGGGAGTGGGAGCCTGGGATTAAATGCAGACATGCCATGGTCTGGGACCCGGCGTGCAGCCCCATGCCAGGGAAATGTGGTAGGAGTGCACTGATGGAAGGCAATGTGTTTCTCCATGAGGATGACCTCCTAGCTAACAGCCCGCCTCTCAGGGACCCACACAGCTGTCCCAAGGCATTTCTGGGGTCTGGGAGAGAAAATCCATCAGTAATTCACAACTAAGCTGGGGAGTGTTTCAGCTCTCTAATAGGGTCGTTAGCTGGGTAACAGAGGAAACTGAACAGCAACAGAAGCGCAGAGGTAACTGCAACAGGAGAGAAAAATACATTGTGAATTTCCACATTCTTTCAGGCACATGTTTTCCTCAACATTCCCTCTACTGCCCAACATGATAAAATGTCAGAAATCAAGGGATTTGTAAAGAGCAACTCAAAGAACCTAGAGTATGCTACAGGATGAGAAAGAACCTATTCACAAGGGAGGGATGACATATTTTCAGAAAACAGCAGGCTAATCCAGTAGAGCTGTTACTGATATCATACAACACTTACAAATGCACTCTTAGTGATTCTGGAAGCCCAGGAAATCAGGCAGAAGGATTTGTGAGAAACAAGGGACTGTGTTCTAAGCAGCAAGTTTAGTTCTGGCTCAGGAGTTTATTCCATTGTTGACTTGTATTAAATAAGCTTGCTTTCTGATTATGAAAAATAATGTATGTTCCTTGAGGAAAGTACAGATTAAAAGAAAGTAAAAATCACCCCACATCCCATAATTTAAAAATAAATACTGTTAACTTTTTATTGATATCCCTGCAGCCTTTGTCTATGCATATGGGTACATCCCTTTAGCAAAATTAAAATTGTATTTTTATAGTGTTATAAATTGTTTTTGTCACTTAACGATATTTCATGAAATTTTCATGAGTTTTTTCCCCCATGTTGAAATAGGAAAGCTATATTGAAAGCCATTTCTGATGAATACTATTTTAATGTCTATATTGTATGAATACATGAGGTTGAAATATATACAATTAGTGATATTTGATCTTTTTAACCTATTAAAATGGCAATTTCATATGGTTCACCAGTATTATAATTGATTTCTCCTGCCTATTTCCAAGTGTTCTCAATTGCAAGAATTTTGCGATGAACTTCTTGGTGTCTAGATCTTTGCACACATCCATGATTATTTCCTTACAGTAAATCCTCATGCACTAGTTAGGTATTGCTGCATAACAAATTAACTCAATGCAAACTTAACAGCTTAAAGAACACGTAATTTTAGCTCACAGTTTCCATGGATCAAGGTTAGCTGGGTCTTCTCTTTAGGGTCTCTCATAAGACAGCAACCTAGGAGTAGGCCATAGCGGAAGTCTCATCTGAAGGCTCGACAGGGGCAAGATCTGCTTCCAAGTTCATTTAGGTGGTTGTGGGCAGGATTCAGGTTGTTATTAGCTATTTCTTGTTAGCTGAAACCTTGCTCAGTTCCTTGGCATGTCGGCTTCCCATAGAATGACTCCTCACAGCACGGCAGCTATCTTCATTAAAGCCAGCAAGAAAAAAAGAGACTGCTAGCAAGTTGGAAGGTACCATCTTATGTTACTTAATGTGACATCCCATCACCTTTGCTATATTTGGTTAGAAGCAAGTCTCAGGTCCTGCCCACACTCCAGGGGAGGGGATTGCACAGGAGTGTGAACACCAGGAGGCAGGGATCATTCAGGGTCATCTTAGAGTCTGCCCATCATGTTCTAGAAATGGATTTACTAGGTAAATGATATGTACATTTTTTAGGGTTTTGAGATTTATTGATGAGTTGTCCCCTGCAATAGTTGCTTGAGTTCATCTTGCTGTGAGCAGTAAATGAGAGGACCTAGCTATTTGCCGTCTCACCAATGCTGCCTATTCTCAGTTTTTAAAGTCTTTTCAGTTTGATAAGGAAAAGGTGGTACCCTGGTTTTATTTGAATTTTTTCAAGAACTAATTTCATTGTCATTTATTAACCAGTCATTTTATTCCTTCTTTTGTAAATTGCTAATTCATGTCTGTTGCTCAATTTTTTTAAGGCTGTTCACTGTTTTAATACAAAAAGGGTTTCATTAACCGTTTGTCTGTTATGCATGCTTTAGATATTGTTTTTCAGGTTTTGTCATTTGTTTAAAAATCTTGGTTAAGAAATTTATAAGAATACTTAATATTTTACATGGTGAAATCCAACAATAATTTGCTTTATGATTTTTTCTTTTAGTTTTATTCCTAAAATGCCCCCATCCAAAAATCAGAGAGATGAGCATCTAAAGTTTATTTTTTTATGTTATTTCATCATCACATTATTTATGCTTAACTCTTCAATCCAGTGGTTCGTCTTTTCCTCAGCTGTTTCATCTGGGTGTTGGTGTGATAGCACCTCGTGAGTGTAGATTCCTGACTGGGAACAAGGGGCTCCATGAAGCGGGTGTTAGGATCGCTCTCAGTGGTATGGAGGGTGGAAATACTGCTCCTGTCATTTCAGTTTCTTGCTTTCTTGAACAGAACCTCTGAGAGAAACTGTAAAATGAAAGAGACAGTAGCAGGTGTCTTTGTGAAGAATGTCCCTAGTGTTTTTCATAAGGCATGATGTTCTTTAGTTGATTTGAAATAGATCTTCTTGATCAGATTTATTCCTAGTTCAGGAACATTTCAAATGTATCTGCAGTGGGTGTTGGCTTTGAGGAGGGGGGCATTTAAACAGTCTCAGTATTTATTTGACTTGTTGGGATCAGTCTCAGTGGTTGTTGCATGTTTATCTCAATAAACTTCCATTTGCTAGTATTTCATGTAGGACTTTTGACATTTACATTTAAAGTGAGATTGGCTATTATTATTATTTTGGTACTTGGATTATGCTAAAGTGATTAAATATTTTGTGAAACCCTCTGCTTTTTCTGTGTTTTTGGTATAATTTATAAGGTATGGCACCTCTGGTTTTTAGAAGTTTGGAAAGTCTTTCTGTATAGTTGTCTGGAGCCAAGAGCCTTAGAGTTAACTGTAACAATTGTTCAGATTCGCTGCCATCAGTGGTCTAGTTAATTTTGCTGCCTCTTGTGCTAATATGGTAATTTATATTTCCCCTACAAATTGGCCATTTTGTTGAGAGTGTTTAAAACGTATCAGCTAAAAGTTATAATTGTGGTTCTGAAATATTTAAATCTAAATTTTGATCTGTAATTATATGCCTAAGTATATATATTCATTTGTTCTCTTTTATCCTTGATTAGCTATGATGAATGACTATTGTTGATTTTTCCAAGAATGAATTTTTGTATTTGCATAGCAATTCTATTAGCTTTAAATTTTTTCTAATTCATTAATGGCCTCATTTATCTTTACTCCTTTATCTTTTTTAATTTTTTTATTATGAATATGTTCAAACATATTCAAAGTTAACAACAGTACAATGTACCCTTATATGCCCACTACTCATATACAATTGTCAAAATTTTGCTGTATTTGCCCTTTTTTTTGTTTTATTTGCTAAAGTATTTTAAAGAAAACCCTAGAAATCATGTAATTTTACCCCTAGAGACTTTTGAATGCATCTCATAAGAAATATTTTTCTTATCTCTTTAGATGTATTCTGTGGTTCATTTCCCACCTAACAGATTGATTTTTCTTAATTGATTTTTCACTCTTTCTTATGTAATAAAAAAAGCATTTAAGACTATGACTTTGCTTCTGAGTACAGAATTAGCAGCACATATTAATAAATTTGATATGTAATATTCTCAATACCAGTTTTTCAGTTAGCTCCAGTTAATGTTTTGATTCTTGGTCTAAGAAGTATATAGAATAACTATATATGTTTATTTCCTTCTTTTTATTGTTTAAGTATTATTAAAGTAAAGCTAATTTTATTGCAGTGTGGTCTATTTTAACAGGTTGGTTTCCCTGGGAAGCAGGATTTGAGATAGAGATTAGCATGCAGGGGATTTAGGACAAGTGACCTGGGGGTCAAGTGACACTTGTGGAAGAGAAGAGATGGAAGCAGCACTGGACAGAGGGACAAGTGGAGCAGCAAAGAGTCTCAGTGGAGGCCTCAGCTGACCCCACAAAGAGCTCTGAAGCTGGGAGGATCCTTTGAGAGTTGTCTGCAGTTGTGGGGCGGGGGGCGGGGGGGGGGTGAGAGGGCAGGTCTTTATTCCCCACATCAATTACTGATTGCAGGCCGCCTCAGGAAAGGACAGAGCTTTGGACTCTGCAGTGGGAGGAGTCCCTGAAGGGGCTGACAGCTCAGTGCTGTCTGCTGGCAGGACTCCCAGCGGCTGGGAGAATACACTCTTCATTCTGTTTTTTTTTTTAATTAATAGACTTTATTTTTTTAGAGCAGTTCTAGGTTTATAAGAAAAATTGAGCGAATAGTACAGGGACTTCTCATATAGAAGTCCTATGTTCTCTGCTGCATACAATCTTCCCTATTTTAACACCTTGGATCAGTGTGGTGTATTTGTTACAACTGATGAACTGATACTGGTGCATTATTATTAACTGAAGTCCACAGTTTGCATTAGGGTTCACTTTTTTTGTTGTGCAGTTCTATGGGTCTTGACAAATACATAACGTCATATATCCACCATTAGAATATCATACAAAATAGTTTCACTGCCCTAAAAATCCACTGTGCTTTACTACTTATCATTCACTCCATCCCCTCAAGTTTCTGATAACCACTGATCCTCTTACTATCTCTATAGTTTTGTCTTTCCCATAATGTAGTTAAGAGTCATACAGGGTGTAGCTTTATTCAGACTGACTTTTTCATGGAGCAGTGTGCATTCAAGGTTCCTCCATGTCTTTTAGTGGCTTGATAGCGCATTTCATTTTATTGCTAATAATATTCCATTCTATAGACTGAGACTCCAGTTTGTTTATCCACTTACCTACTGAAGAACATCTTGGTAGCTTCCAACTTTTAGCAAATATAAACAAAGCTGCTATGAAGATTTGTGTGCAGGTTTTTGTGTAGACATAAGTTTTCAGCTCATCAGGTAAATATCTAGGAGCATGAATGCTGGATCATATGGCATACACTCTTTATTCTTGAAGGTGCATCTGGGCAGGGCATCCCAGCCTCCAACATGGATAATTTCTAAGTTTGGGGATTTTTTTTTGATAAATGATTCATCAGTGTTTAGGAATCATGCTTATTTGCAGAAGGCTAAACATCTAATGTGTGTGTGTGTGTATATATATATAAAACATATATATTATATAATATATATACATACCTACAATTTATTTTATACATAAATATATTTTACATATCATATATAATATTACATAACATAAAATAATATGTTTATATATAATAATATATTTTACATATATATATGCAGGTATATATATAATTACTCAGGTTTACTAATTTTTACCTGCTTGGTTTGTTGATCAGTGTCCAAGTATTTTAATATAGCAATCCCTCCTTATCTGTAGGGGATCCACTCCAAGGCCTCCAGTGGATGCTTACAGAACCATATATATACTATGTTTTTTCCTCTACATACATACCTATGATAAAGTTTAATTTATATGTTAGACACAATAAGATTAATAACAATGGCTAATAATAAAATAGAACAATGATAAAAATATACTGTAATAAAAGTTACATGAATGTGGTCTCTCAAAATATTTGACTGTACTCTACTCACCCTCTTCTTGTGTTGATGAAGGTGATAAGCCCTTGTGGGAAGGGGTGAAGTGAGGTGAGTGACATAAATGTTGTGACCTAGCGTTAGGCTACTGCTGACCTTCTGAACATACATCAGGAGAATCACGTGCTTTGGGACCGTGGTTGACCAGGGTAACTGAAACTGCAAAAACCAAAACTGTGGATAAAGGGGGCTATGGTACAGTTATGATTTGGCCATTTCTCTTTGTCTTTTTTGCAGTTTTTGCTTTACACCTTTTGAAACTGTTCCATTCAATACTAAATATCCAGAATATTGTATCTTCAATATAGCTTATATCTCCTGCCCCTGCAAAACCCCTCTTTGAATATTGTTTCCTGTTGACTTGAATTCCATGTTCGCTGATATTTTCACCCCTGTTTCCCTTAGTTTTCTAATATATCTCTGGCCACACCTTTATTTTCAACCATTTTGTGTCATTTTCAAGGCATGTCCTGCGTAAAAAGAATGTAGTAAATTTGGCTATTAATTTTTGACCCACAACTGAGACTACTGGTGTTTAATAGTGGCATTTAACCCCTTTATAATTATAGTCATGACCATTATAACTTATTATTGTATGTCTTCTTTTAATATTTAGTTCATTTCCTGTCTCCTGTATGAGCTGTATGATTCATTATTTTGATTATATTTTTACTTGACTGCCGTATATTTTTGAATTTTTTTCAGAGTATATAAATTATAAAATTTAACCCTTGGATTTTTGAAATGTGCACTTTTTTTCTTTCAACTGGAATATTAGCTTCATTCAATATGTAATTCTTGGATCATATTATCTTCTCTCAAAACTTCACTGTTCTTTATATTTCATGTTGTAGAGGAGAAGTTTGAGGCCTGCCAGTTTTCTGTTTCTTAATATTAACCTTTCTCTCCTGCTATGCTTGTAGAATTGCTTCATTACCATTGAAATGGAAAAAAATCTCACCAAGATGTCTAGGTGTTTGCCTCTTCTCCTTCTTTTTTCCTGGAACCTGCTAAGTCTGTTCGATTTGCCAGCAGAAGTAATTATTCAGCTCAGCAAAGTTTTCTTCATTATTTCTTGGTGCTCTTGTCTCTCCGACTCATTCTACAATATTGGATATTGTGAGTCCATTCTCTGTGTCTTCTATTTTTCCTTTGTCATTTACATATTTCTGAATTAGGGGAGATTTTCTCGAGCTTATCTTTACATTTTTTATTTGCTCCTACGCAATCTAGTGTTAAATGCTTCTATTGCGATTTTATTTTTAATTCACTCAACATGATTTTCATTTCCTTGGCATATTCCAGATCTCATAAGTATTCTTCTCAGTTATCTCTTTGGGCTACATTAGATTCAGTGCCCTCCTTCATCTTACCAAGAAAATTTCTAAGCTTTTCTCCACGTAGTAACTATATCGTTGAGTCTGATTTATCCCTTTCTTCTGAGCATTGTGTCTTTTAAGACAGCCAAACATTGTTCCCTGTTTGCCCATGTACAGAGTGAGGGCCATGCTTACCATAATTTGGAAGCCTGTTGGGTTCTAAGAGGGATTTAGTAGATCTCTGATTGGATATTTCAAGCCTGATAAAGGGAAAAGGGAAACACTTAGATTTATTGTAACTTTCCTTTTCCTTTTCATAGACCCAGCTGCTTGGAGAGGTAAGAGAGGTAGGCCGAGCCAAAAATGCCTTTGCACGGAGCTTTGCCAGTGGGGCGGATTTTCTCTTTCTCCTCTGTGGGGAAGCCAGAACAGGATCCCGGCAGTGCCCTTTTTCACGTTCCAAGTGTGAACTGGTGCCACAGAGGGCTCCACTTGGGTGGCCATCGGCCCTTCTTCACTTCCCGAGATACTGGTGGGTTCCAGAACTGTCCCTTGATAGCTTCATGGCCCACCCTGGCTTCCAGCCGAGTACTTGTCAGGTTCAGCCGGGCTCTCTTCCACTTGCTTCCAGGCCCATTATTCTGCGCACGCAGGGGCTTGCAGCTGAGCGTGGGCCTTCGTCCACGCTCGCCCGGTCAATGCTCTGCCCTGCTGGTTTTCTTCAGCGTTCCTCTGGCTTGTGAGAGTTGCCCTTCCTCAGTTTCTAGCATAAACAGAGTGTCTTGTGGTTGGATAAAGGAACGACATAGTTTTCCCTCTGTTTATAGTTTTTTGGTCATCTCAATGGAATTTTAGGAACCCCAGGAGGAGGGAGATGGATAACACCCTTGGGGAGTTCTTGGTTGACAGTTGGTTCTGAGCAGTGCTCAGGGAATAAATGTCTAAGCTTAAGGGGGAAGGAAAGGGGAAAGCAACAGTTGAGTGCAGAAAGGCATGGAAGAGAGGGGAAAAGAAAGAAGGAGAGGAAGAAAGGAGAATGAGACTACAGAATGCCTGTGATGCCCACTCATGCCTTCAGATACCTCCACTGCTCCAGCCAGCTGTGTCCAGGGTTCCTCGGATGGTTCCAGATCTTCCAGTGGTATTTGAGGAACGTGATGGTGCCCAGGGTGCTGTTTTGGGTGAACTCCTTGCCAGTCATTGGTCTTCACTTCACCCACTCTTCTGGGCAAAGAGGACATCCAAAGGATTTTTTGGTCTCATTCCCAAAAGATACTAGAAATGGGTTGTGGTGGGATCAACAGGGATATGTAAGGCTGAGCAGTCATGCACGCCCCCTGCTGGTAAAAAGAAGAAGTAATTCCACCTCTTTTTCCCCAGTCCTTGGGAAGGTCAGTGATTTGCCTCTTTTCTTCCGATGTGGATGGGGCAGAAGGGAAAAGGGAAGGAGGGAAGGAGAGAGGGAGGGAGAAACAAAGACAGAGAGAGAGAGAGATCTCAGGATGGATGCCATCCAGACTGCAAAATGATGTACTATATGAGGAGAAAAGTACCGTAGGAATTAAGGACCATTGTTAGAAAACATATTCCTGCTCAGAATGCAAATAGGTAGTGAGGCCTTGTGGGTGGGGCTGGAGGGGAGACTGGGAGACAGGGAGAGAGACGGGGCACCACTAACCCTTCAGTATGAGGACTGGGATTCTGTTGAATTTTTCATAGATGTCTGTGTGCCTCCCCATCACATTACAGTCTGGGTGAAAAATTATCCCAAGCCTACCCAGGAAAACAGATCTGCGGGAATCAAGGTTTTGTTGCCAAGGGCCATGTTATCACATGGAATTTCTTTATGGGTCAGCGTGGCTGATTTATTTCTATGTGCACCCTGTGGGTGCCAATAGGGTCCTCCCAGACTATGGTCCCCATGGGACAGCTGGCTTATATACGTGTTGCCTGGGCATGTGATAAAACCCTTTTGCACATAAGCTAAAGAGAAGGAGAACGAAGGCATGAAAATGTATCTGGGCAGCTTCTGTGCACTCAAGGCCTGAGTCCGGGGCCGGCGATTGAGACGCCAGGGTTTCATTCCAGCTCAGTCAGTTGCCAGACACACAAACTTGGGCAACAGCATCACTGAACATCACTGGCTGAATCCCAGTTTCCTCGACTCTAAAATTAGGGTAACAATATTGCAGCAGGTCTGTGAGGTTTGGTTGTGGCTGAAACTCTGTGGGAGTGACTAACTAGGTAGGAATTAATAATACTATTATATTCATTCACTTACTCACTTAAGAAACATTTATTGAATAACTACTATTAGCCATGCACTCGGTAGGAACTGGGGACGTAGCTGTGATCAAGGTGGCCACCATCACCGTCTTCACCATGTTCACGGTCCACTGGCTGGACAGACAGCTAACCTTTCTCCCCTGTCTTGCTTGTAGATTTTCCTCTTTATCCTTGAAATTCAAAACCGTTTACCAAGGTTTCTAGGCGTTCTTTTCTGATTATTTGTTCCTGGAACTTGCTAAACCCATTTGGTTTGCCAACAGAAATTGTTCTTCATTATTTCTGCCAGCTCTTTAATCCCCCTGTTATTAGACAATATTAAATGTCCCGGATTCATGCTCCATATCTCTTCTTTTATCCTCTTCCTTTTCACATCTTCATGGAGTGCTACAAGGGCAGGGTGTCCCAGGAACTTGCTAACAGGCACTCCCACTGCACAGTAGACGCGATGATCATCAGTTCTCGCTGGAAAGCTGTTACAGCTCTCCCCCACTGCCCTTCACCTTCCACAAAGACAGGAGCTAAGAGGATGGGAAAGAGCAGCTGAATTGGCCTTGATGTCCAGCTGTTCTCTTGATATTGAGCACCGCTTACTGAGAGCAGATCTCATCCACCTCTTCATCCCAACACTCTAAATACAAGAGCACTGAACAAGAAGCTGAAGAAATAAAGGGAGGTGAGGATGAGACTTGGGTCAAACACAGCAGGCATCGTATCATCCTTTCCTTTTTGGAAACTTCCAACAGTTGAATCAAACAGTTCTCATCACCAATGAGCACGGACATCCCATGTTCTGCCACAGAGCTTTCCCCTGCCCCCCTTGGAGCACAGGGTTAAAGGCCACAACACAAGATCGGTGGTGCTGGGTCAGTGTTGAGAGACCCACGGCTCCAGGGAGGCTCTGCCTATGTGACAGTCTGTGTAAAGGGCATGCCTCAGGACACACACAGAGTGTCTCCTGGTGGTCCTGGCCGGGGTGGTCCCTCAGTGATGGGATTGTGGGAGTTTTAATGTTTTATTATCCTCACTTTACAGGTGAGGTAACCGAGGCTCAGAGAAGTCAGTGCACACACCTCAGTTTTCTTCTGTTGTTTCATGTTTCAAATGTCCTATAATTTTCATGTTTTACCACTGGTATGATGGGTGTAATTATTATTATTTATTTAAGGGATGTAGTATATCGCTCATCACTTCAAAGCTTGAACCAATGTTCAGGGTGACCAGTTGGTACCGTTTTGCTCATGACCTCCCCAGGTTTAGCACTGAAAGTCCCTCAATCCTGGACACACCGAGTTGGCTGGACATCCTACCAACGTGATATATAAACAACATGGAAGATGAGTAACTACATGGAAAACAAAAGGCGAACATGAATATCCAATGCTGAACTTGGGAAAGCTGCAAGAGAAAGTGTGCCTGGGTCTGAGGATGAATTAGGACATCCACCTTTGATACCTGAACTGAATCCTAGAACTTGAAATCCACATTTTCAGAAGGGGCTGGAGGGTAAGGGAGCTTTCCTCACCCTCCTAGATACAGGGAGAGGCGATAGTGGGTGGGGCATGCACACTGCCTCTGTTGAGGTGACCCCACACACCACTGGAGCATGACCTGGCTATTTCCACACTCTTACCAATTGGACTGGCAGTGTTCACACGGAGAGGAGGCCAGAAATACTCCTCATAACCTTCCCGGAATGGAGAGAGAGTGAGTGGACATCACCTCTTCTAAGGGGCAAGGTATAAATGTGAGAAAGCAGGAAAAAGTCCCCTATCCCAGTATCAGTAGCAATAAGAACAGGAGATTGGTGGCTGCCCTTTATTGATTTTTCATTGTGATCCAAGTATCACATTAAGCTTCTTGCATGTATTAGCTTATTTGATATTCAAAATAAAACTTATTTTATGTAAGGGACTCATATATCCCCCATCATTCAAATGAGGAAACTGAGGCATAAAGTGGAATGGTGAAGCCATTTGCTTAAGACACCCAGCTAAGGAGTGCAGAGCTGGGACTCAAGTCCAGTTCTATCTGGGGGCCTAATGAGGTGATCTGGTCATGATACCGTGGACTTCAGGAGCTAGGCATGACCTTGGAAATCACCTGGTCCAATGTCTTCATTTGGCAGGTGACAGGAGTCTTAGAAAGACTCTGGGGCTTTCCCAAGATCATATAGCCAGTTAGTGATAGAGCCAAAAACTAGAGATCAAGTCTCCTGGCTCCCAGGAAAAAGGTCAGTGCTTCCCATCTGACCAATGGCCTATAATTGAGTTTGAATCCCAGGTTGGGGAAGCATTCTGTGCAGTGGGGTCAGTGGGTGGGCAAAAGAGAGCTGCAGGCAGGCCTGGGGTGGAAGGGAAGGAAGAAGAGTCTGAGGACAGAGAAGAAATAGAGAAGGGATATTGGGAGGAAACAAAAGGAGGCAGCATGCTAGAGAAACAAGGTTTGCAATAAATATGAGAGATGCTATGGAAATTACTTTTTGAATGGCATTTAATTGGTTTATTAGTGTAATTCAGTTGCAGCTTGATTTGATTCAAAACTCTGATGTGTGTGATCTGCCACCGACCTAGGACACTGCCAGCCTTTACAAATAGTAACAAATAGCAGACCTGAGACAAGGAGATGGTGGTGGGTGAGAGAGAGGGAAGGAACAGCTTTGAGAGAGGATGGATGAGGTGCGGCAGGAAGGGACAGAGAGAGACAGCGAAGAGGGGAGAAGAGGGAGGGATGGAGGGAGAGATGAGAGGAAACACAAATAGGGAAAAGGGGAAATTAGGAGGACCAGGGAAGTCAGAAGGCAGCAGAGATAGATGCTCAGAGACAGAGACAAAAGCAAAGGCAGACAGGAGAGACAGGAGGCAGGTGGGGAAGGGAACAGATAGGGGAACAATGAGCTGCAAAACACACAGCTGTGTGCTGGGCATCTCCCAGTTCTCTTCAACACCCAGTGACTGGACATGCTCTGGACTCCTGATCCTGAGGGGGGGCGGTGGGGGGCACCAGGGGCCTGCCATCCTCGAGGGTATTTTCCAGTCTTCTGAAAAAGAAGCCCTTCTATGTCCTTGGCGCTGTCTGTTTCCAAATGACAGGGGTCAGAGTGTGGATGAGCCACTCTCTGAGGGCACCTCGGGAGACAGGGAGATCAGGGCTGGGACAGGGAGGCACAGACTAGTAGCATCTCAGAGCTGCAGGGATGCCAAGTCTTCACAGACAGGGAGACAGACGTCCAGGGAGGAGAAGTGTGTCAGATGCAGTTTCCAAAGCTCTTTGTCCTGCCTCCCGGGTTAAGGCTGGAGCGCCCCCAGCAGGCTGTTGGAATAATGTCATGTAGTGGTTGTGGACACAGGCTTTTGGACCCAAACAGACCCAGCTGTGCAGTCGTGGCCGAGCCCATTCATTCTGTTGAACCCCACTTTCTGCAAAATATAGATCAAGGTAGTCCCTGTGTCATGAGGTTGCTGTGAGGCCCCTGGGAGATAAAAATACATGGGAATATCTAGGAAAAGCCTGGCACATACAAAGTGCTTGATATATTATGATTTTTATTATTAATGAAAGAGGGACCTTTGTCACCCAGCAGAGGTGGGCAGATTCTCCTTAGCTAGGACTTGAGAAGGGCAGCATGTGGTTATGAGTATGATCCCTGTAAACCAGAATGCCTGGGTTCAGATCCCAGTTCTGCCACTGAAAGACTTCGGGCAAGTTAATCACCTTGCCGTGCCTCAGTTTCTTCACCTGTGAAATGAGGATACACTAGTTCCTACCTCATTGGGTTGTTCACACAGATCAAATAAGATATGCAGAAGTGCTTAGAGCGGGATTGACCCATAGTAGGTATTATATGCGCATTAGTTCTCACTGGTATCCCTGGGCTCGGCTATTTGATGTGGGGCCAAAGACCAAAAGGTGGGTGCACAACCATGCACATTGGGTGCTGGCCCTGAGGGGAGGAAGAGGAAAATGGAAGTGTGATTCCCTGACCCAGGGAAAGGAGATGGCTCGGCTTCTGTCCGCACTGAAGCTCACCCAGAAAAGTGAGAGAACCTGACCAAGGACACACAGGCAGTTTGTGGAATCGTAGCCCAGATCTATTTTGTGCCTATTGTTACTGCTTTTCATTTTTTTCTGTGTTTGATTTTGCCGTGGTGCCTGAATTCTTTGTTATCCAATCTCTCCTGAACTATCCACAGCACTGATATTATGGCATCTCTTTAGCCTGAATTATCTGGACACAATTTGGCTTCAGAGGTTGTAAGGAGGTAGCGTAGCCTGGAGTGTAAAATATAAGGAAGTAGCATAGCCTGGAGATTCTGCACCCACAGTTCAGGGTTTTTATGGCTTGGCTGCACCATTTCCTTGCTGGATGGCCTTGGGCAAACCTCTGAAACTGTTCTGTTTCCTTATCTTTAAAATGTAGATACTCATTGACTCTGTCACCTATTTCATGTGCTAATGTCTATAAAGTAGCAAATACCTGCATCAGTCACCTATTGCCACAACAGTGCTAGGTAACAAACCACCCCAGAGCTCCATGTCTTAAAACATTAATTATTCTCCCTCATGCATCTGCAGGTTGACTGGGAGTCAGCTTGTTTAGGTTGAGTCTAGCTGAGCTTGGATTTAGATCTGTTTCACATGCATTCATTTCCTTAGACCAGGTCCAGCTCACGTGATGGTACAGTGTAAGAGAAACAAGAAGAAATGCACCACACCCCATAAAGCCCAAGCTTGGAACTGACACACTGTCACTTCCACCCACACTCCACTGACCAAAGCAAGTTATATGGTCAACCCCAACACCAACGGGGTGGAGAAATAAACCTACCACTAGAGGGAGGAACTACAAAGTGACATCACGGGGTATAGACAGAGGGAAGCAGGAAGAACAGAGAACAATAACACAGTCTGCCGCAGTCGGCACCAAAAGCTAATAGTTCGTGTGAGACAAAGGTTTGGACTCAGTAGCTTCAGAACTAATACTGCCTTATGTGGGCATGGCACTTGACTGTTTGGAAAGTCTCCCTTTCTCAAATATTCTTATACGTCACCCTCACCACAGCACTGTGGAGCAAGAATTAAAATCCTCGTTTTCCAGCTGGGGAAACTGGAGCTCAGAGGAGTAGTGGAGTGTGCCTCCAGCTCACAGAGCTGCAGCGTGGCAAAGCAGGACCCAAATCTGGGTCTCCCTACCCCAGCCCCAGATCAGGGCAGGGTCCGTGACTTCACATGGAAAAGAAGACAGTCCCCAGTGTCCCCTACTTTCTTCTTCTTCCTAGAATCAAATCATCAAGACATATTCAGCCAGTTTGTGGGGTAGGGATGGAAGAGCTAGACAGAGCAGCAAAAATAAGCACAAATTGTGAGTTGTCGGGGTCCTTCTCACTCTCCTCCCATGGTGGAGTTCTCCAAATGCCTCCTCATGTTCAATCAAGAGCATGGGAACTTCAGGCAAGGAGAGCTGGGCTCACATCCTACCTTAATTAAGCTTTTGTTTGCAATTTTATCTTAGATGTGCGCACTGACTTCTCTGAGCCTCGGTTACCTCACCTGTAAAATGAGGATAATACTAATAGCTATTGGATAAAGAGGTTGTGAGGACCCATTCACTCATGTAAGAAGTATTTATTGCATACCTACCCTGTCCAGACACTGTTCTAGATGTTAGAGATGTAGCAGTAAATGGAAGAGTCTTTGCCCTCATGGAGCCTCAATTTTAGTGGAAAGAGAGAGGTCATATAGATGGATATACAAGAAAATACACAACATGATAGGTGGTGGTAAGTGCTGAGGAGAACAATGAACTGGGTGGGAGAGGGGGATAGGAAAGCCTGGAACTGGTTGGAGGTCCCTGGCTGCATTTTCCATCTGGTGTTTAAGGAAAGCCTCGCTGACATTTGAGCAAAGATTGACGGAAGTGTGGGAACCATCCAGGTGACATCTGGGGGAAGGACATTCTGGGCAGGGATGTACAAATGCAAAAGAGCCTCAAGGTGGGGAGGCATCCTTGGCCAGCATAGTTGGAGCAATTTGAGAGAAAAGGAGAATGAGGAGATTAGAGAGTCAACAGGGGGTCAATTTGTGCAGTGGTTTTGGTGATTATGAGGACTTTGACTTACCCTTTGAGTGAGACAGGAAGCCTGAATGTGAGAAGAGGGGTGACACCACCGGACTTCCACTGCAAAGGATCATTCTGGTTGCGGGGTAGAGAATAGACCTTGGGGAACCGGGCTAAGGATTTAGTGAGGTCATGCCAGGGGAGCACTTCATACGGAGCCTGGTATGTTCCAAATGGTCAGTAGTGCGCCGGTCAGCTCAGGCTGCCACAAGACACACAGACAAGGTGCCTTAACCAACGCAGATGTGTCTCCTCACAGTTCTCGAGCCCAGAAGTCCCAGATCAAAGGATGGGCAGGGTTGGTTTCTCCTGAGGCCCCTCTCCTTGGCTTAGAAAGCTGCCTTCTCACTGTGTCCTCACACGGCCGTTCCTCAGTCTCTGTCTCATCTTAATCCTCTCTTCTTACAAGGACACCAGTCATATTGGATTAGGGCCCATCCATGTGACCTCATTTTACCCAAATTACCCCTTTAAAGGCTTTATCTCCAAACACAATCACATTCTGAGATAGTGGATACTAGGACTTTAGCATATGAATTTGGAGGGGAACACAATTCAGGCCATAACAAAGAGTAAATAATAAATGTAGTAATAAACCATTATTATCCCTAGGCCCCATTTAGGGTCCCTTGTCTAGGACAGTCACACACTCTTCATATCTGAGCAACACCTCCCAGGAACTGTCAGAGGCTTTGAGCCTTCCCCAACCTCTTGCCTCTTTAGTCAACAAATATTTATTAAGCACATACTCTGTGCCAGGTACTGGAATATTGTGCCAAGCAAGGACAGGTACAGTCAGGTTGTTCGGTTGTTCTTGACGTGACATGGTTCTTGACATGACATGGTTCTTTAATAGACTATTCGGGGTCTGTTCTGGGTGTTTCCTTTCAAGTATTTGATTATCACCCACATGTGCCAGGCCCTGGGCCTGTTTCTGTTGGTGGTAATGATGAGAAGACAGAACTATGCCTTCAGGGAGCTCATGGGGATTTGGGGCAGTGCAGCCAATCACATAAACAAACCCATCCTGATACAGCAGTGCGTGTTAATACATTTTCCTCTTGAGATAACATATGTGTCTTTTGGAGACCTTGCAACTCAGTGGAGTGCATGTGGCAGGATTTTAGGCAGAGGGACAGGCCTGTAGGGGAGGTCATCTTCTGGTATGCGAGCCTGAAGCACATGTTGTCCTGCATACTAGCGTACTTCCTGGTGTCTGCTGGTCGGCAAGAACAGGTGTCATAGCTGTCATTTTTCACTATATATCCAGGATGTGCCATGGCGGTTGGCATATACTACACACTCTAACAAATATATGTGGGATGAATAGATGGATGTACAAATGCAAAAGAGCCTCAGTGTGGGGAAGCATCCTTGGCCGGCACTGTCCAGTGTGGTAGCCACTCACCACTTGTGACTATGTATATTTAAATAAAAGTTTAAAAAGTAAACTTCATGGACAGTGACTGTAATGGGGTTGGTGGGGGGGACCTGATGAAGGGGTAGTTTAATAATCGTAATATTGCACATGTAATTGTAAATTAATGATAATAAAATAAATTATATTAAAAAAAGTAAACTTCACTATTAAATCGATTTATGTAATGCTACATTTGCTATTCAGTTTTAAAGTCCATCGCTTCCGTCTCTCTAGCCGCGTGTGTTAGTGGCGGCCACATTGGACAGCACAGATACCCGACACAGAGCATTTCCATCCTCCCAGAAAGCTTGCTGATCTAGAGCAGTGATTTTCAAGTGGGTACAATTTTAACACCCCAGGGACATTTGGCAATATTTGGAAATGTTTTTGGTTGTCACAACTGGGAGGTTACTAGTGGTATCTAGTGATAGAAGCCAGAGGTGCTTCTCGACATCCTGAAGGGCACAGGATCAAAATAATGGGGCCAAGGTCAAGAAACCCTGTTCTGAATTACTGGTCTCCACACAAGCCAGTCCTAAGGGTTTCTGCCTGCAGTAATTTGTGTTGGCACGAGACTGTGATGCTGCGTTATGGGGGACAGCTCACATATCTACAACACTGGCAGTTTACAGAGTTGAGTCACCCTGTGTCATTTCCCCAACTCTAGGAGACACTTAGGGTTAGAATCATTCCCACTTCATGCGGAAAAAAAGAGTAAGGCTCACAGAGTCTCATAAGGAAAAGGAATTGGGACTCAGTGGTACAAGTTACAGGGAGGTTATTTTTTTCTAAGTTAAGAAAGAATTTTCTAACCATCAGAGTTTTCAAAGTAGAAGGAGGGAGTTGCCCTTCATTGAAGGTATTCTAACTGAGATCACCCCATGGAGCTGTGTCCCCCAAGGTACTCCATGGAATATTAGCCCACTAGACCATAGGTTAAAAGTTCCATGGCCATACATTTTTGAGAAAAACTACATAACACATTCCTGGGCTTTAGAATTGCACTTAACATATTAAAGGCTCTGGTAAGTCCTGCAGCAACAAAACCCTGGTCCTTTCTGTTGAACCTAGTATTTCCCAATCCCATCTGAGTACACAGCCCCCCATACCATGATAGACGAACAGGCAACTATTGCCACAGAGCCAGTGTTCAATAGAACATGTTTTGGCAAGTGCGGCATAGTCATGCATGGAATGAAATAGCAAACAGTCCCTCTGTCCCTGGGTATGTCTATACTTCTGTTACTATGTATGTAACTATGGGCAAGACCTGACGTTGGGAGAGTCATTGTGTGGTTCTGGATCTGGGTTTAATGACTTACCCAAGGCCACACAGCTGAAGTATACATTTCAGAGCTTGGCAGGTATTTATTATAACTTTTCTCTTTCCGTCTCCTGGGGTTATATTTGATTCAAAGTGAAGTTTTCCCCCACAAGAGCCTGAATCAGATACAGCGTGCCCCAATCATCTCCTTCATGCCACATTTCCAAGAAGAATTACATCACCTTCCTTGTTCGGAATATATCACCGTGCAACAGTGGCTGTTCTTGTGTGGGTGTAGATGGCTCCCTGGTAGCAGTGGGTGTGGGTGGGTGCAGGTGGGTGCTGGCTCATCGAAAAGAGAGGGTCAGGACAGTGAGTTTCAGCTGATAAGGACCATGTGTGCCTCTCAGGTGGTAATTGGGTGAATGTATATATGGGTGTGCAATACAGTATCTCCAAGACTCACCTAGGGAAAGACCTTGTGAATTGAAGATTTTTTTTTTTTTTGCTTAGCTTAACTCCAAACAAGTACCAACATAGAGATAAATCTTGGATGCCCAACTGTTGAGAAAGAGAGGACATGATAGAGTATAAACAGGGAGGGTCCTCTGAGGATGGATAAGTTGTAGTTTGGGGTGCTGTGTTTTCCCAAGTTTTGGACCCATATTATTTGTCTGAGAAACTTAAGCGGCCCCAGGGATACAGCATGAAATAACAATAACCTGGTGAGAAAATGATTGCCTTTTCGGTTCACTTTCTATCCTTCCTATTGTCAGAGCTGTCTCAGTTTTGAACTACTGTGTTTCTAACACCTCTCAACACTTGCTTATCTTCCTTTGTTAACAAAAGAGGGAGCAGGTGTCAGGCTCAGAGCCTGGGGCAGGTGGCAGTGTATGGCTAGAATGTAATCATGTTCCTTTGTTTTTGTCATATCTGTTTGTAATGCTATCTTCTATTTCTGAACAGGACACTTAATTTTCCATTTACAGTTGTAATGTGAGGTTTCCTTTTTAACTGAGTGTATTAAGTCAAAAAGCAAGTCAATTCCAAGAATAACATTAAGCGGATACAAGTGTAAGAAACACATGCAAAATATGGACAAAGATCATGAGTGGTCTTGCGTGAGCCACGGAAGTTTAGGAAACACGTTTGGAGGGAGACATGGCTTTGGAGAAACCCAGACAAAGCAAGTCCGGGGTGAGTGCCAGCTCCATCATGTACTAGCTGTGTTGTCTTCTGCAAGATTTTTTTAAAATTAAACAGGAGTTTTAACAGGTTTAATAGTTTTTTTAAATAATTTATTTTGGTATCCTTATTCTACAATTACATGTGCAATATTATGGTTATTAAACTACCCCCTTCATCAGGTCCCCCCCACCAACCCCATTACAGTCACTGTCCATCAGCGTAGTGAGATGCTATAGAATCACTACTTGTCTTCTCTGTGTTATACTGCCTTCCCCTTGTCTCCCCCCTACATAATACGTGCTAATCGTAATGCCCCTTTTTCCCTCTTATCCCTCCCTTCCCACCCATCTTCCCCAGTCCCTTTCCCTTTGTTAACTATTAGTCCGTTCTTGGGTTCTGTGAGTCTGCTGCTGTTTTGTTCCTTCAGTTTTTTTCTTTGTTCTTATACTCCACATATGAGTGAAATCATCTGATACTTGTCTTTCTCCACCTGGCTTATTTCACTGAGCATAATGCCCTCTAGCTCCATCTATGCTGCTGCAAATGGTACGATTTGTTTTCTTCTTATGGCTGAATAATATTCCATTGTATATATGTACCACCTCTTCTTTATCCATTCATCTACTGATGGACACTTAGGTTGCTTCCATTTCTTGGCTATTGTAAATAGTGCTGCAATAAACATAGGGGTGCATCTGTCCTTTTCAAATTGGGCTGCTGCATTCTTAGGGTAAATTCCTAGGAGTGGAATTCCTGGGTCAAATGGTATTTCTATTTTGAGTTTTTTGAGGAACCTCCATACTGCTTTCCACAATGGTTGAACTAATTTGCAGTCCCACCAGCAGTGTAGGAGGGTTCCCTTTTCTCCACATCCTCGCCAACATTTGTTGTTGTTTGTGTTTTGGATGTTGGCCATCCTCACTGGTGTGAGGTGATATCTCATTGTGGTTTTAATCTGCATTTCTCTGATGATTAGCGATGTGGAGCATCTTTTCATGTGCCTGTTGGCCATCTGAATTTCTTCTTTGGAGAAGTGTCTATTCATGTCCTCTGCCCATTTCTTAATTGGATTATTTGCTTTTGTTTGTTAAGGTGCATGAGTTCTTTATATATTTTGGATGTCAACCCCTTATCAGATACGTCATTTATGAATATATTCTCCCATACTGTAGGATGTCTTTTTGTTCTACTGATGGTGTCCTTTGCTGTACAGAAGCTTTTCAGCTTGATATAGTCCCACTTGTTCATTTTTGCTTTTGTTTCCCTTGCCCGGGGAGATATGTTCATGAAGAAGTCGCTCATGTTTATGTCCAAGAGATTTTTGCCTATGTTTTTTTCTAAGAGTTTTATGGTTTCATAACTTACATTCAGGTCTTTGACCCACCTTGAGTTTACCTTTGTGTATGGGGCTAGACAGTAGTCCAGTTTCATTCTCTTACATGTAGCTGTCCAGTTTTTCCAACACCAGCTGCTGAAGAGGCTGTCATCTCCCGATTGTATATCCAAGGCTCCTTTATCAAATATTAATTGACTGTATATGTTTGGGTTAATGTTTGGATTCTGTATTCTGTTCCACTGGTCTGTGGGTCTGTTCCTGTTCTGCAAGACTTTTTGACTCTCTGAGTCTGTTTTGTAGTCAATTAAATGGGGATAGTAAATTATCTATCTTATATGGTTAATGTGGAATAATCATACAAGGCACATAGCAGGGGCTCAAAATGTGGCAACTCTCACTTTTGCTTATTTTGTGACTAGTACATGTATTTGTATACATGGTGCCTCTAAAGGTACCAGGTTTGAGGTAAAACAAACTGTTTTCTGATCAATGTCCCAATAATAACATTTATTGAGTATTTATTCTGTGCTAAGCACTATTCTGAGTATTAGACATTCATTGTCTGTTTTGACATTTCAGTAATTCAGCAAGGTAGGGGATATTATTATCCCACTTTACAGATGAGGCACCAGGAGGTAAAGTAACTTAGCAAAAATCACACAACTAGAAAGTTGCAGAGGCAAGCTCAAACCCAGGCAGTCTGATTCTAGCATGCATGTTCTTAACTACTCTCATGGGTCCCAGAAGCTCCTAATTTTGTAGACCTACAGTAAGGTGTTTCGTTGATCATGAGAGTGATTGCATTATTTAGGAGTCCTTTGATCACAAGGGATGTAACCCACACCATGGTAGCTCCAGGAATAAAGAGGATGTGTTGGTTCTCATAACTGAAAAGTGAATAGCTTCAGGTCTAGCTGGGTCCAGGAGCTTAAACAAATGTGTTCCTCTATTCATTTCTCTGGCAGTCTCTTCTCTTGGGATGACAAGAAGGCTGCCAGGAGCTCCAAGATTTCATCTTATCCTTTTTAGCAACCTCTAGAAAAGCAGGGTCCCTTCCCATTAGTTTTAGTAAAAGTCCCAGAATTGAATCTCATTGGCTTTAATTGACCTGGTTTTGAGAGGTGCTTATCTGTGAACCTGTGTCATAGATAAGCACCTGTCACTGTGTCTAGGGGCATGTGCTGCTTTGATTGGCCAGTACAGGGTCATGCACTTGTCCCTGGAGCTGAGGTGAAGGTTACCTTTGCCTGAGTCAGATGGACTGAGTGTAAAAAAGAAAGGGTCCTTGAGAGAAGAATCAGCTGTTCTTACCATAATAGCAGAAAACAGATGCTCAGCAGGGAAAACCATGCCCCCTGTGAAGCCTTACTTATACTCTTCACTGAGAAGATCCATGGGCTAAAGGCCTGCATGAGGAAGGAGCAGACTGGGGTCGCATCACATCTCACCCACTGGTTTGCTTTGGGACCTTGGACAAAGCCATAAACTCGAATGAGTCTCAGTGTCTTCAGCTGTTACCTGGGGACAGTAAAGTCTTCCCATCACTCCTTATAAGACTATTTTAAAGAGCACATGCAAAAAGTGTTATTTATAAATATAATTAACCCCCATTGCAGCTTTTTTTTTACTCCATGGTTTCTATAAAAAACACACTTTAGTCCAGGTTTTTTCCCCAATGGCTAGCACTCTTCTCACAGTCCCAATTTTGCCAGCCCCTGCTGGATTTCTAAGACCTGTCTTTATCTCCACACAAGAAGGAAGTGCCACACATTTGGTATGTACTTTTAAAGAGCCAGTTTGAAAGGGAGCAAGTAACCCAAGTGACATAGTACCAAGGTGTCATGTGCCAAGATACTACACAGCAAAAGCTTTCCTGACTGTTTTGCACGTACCATCTCATTTAGTTTCCTGACAACTCTGTTCTGCCATGGGTGACAAGAGGCAGCGAGACTAACACAAGGCAAACAGTGGAATCAGGAGAGCTGGGTTTAAATCTGGATTCTGCCTCTAATAGAAGTAGGACTGTGGCAAGTTACTTAACCTCTCTGAGCTTGAGTTTCCTCATCTATGAAATGGGAATAACACAGAGGCTGTCATAAGGTTGTTGGGAGGACACAACACAATGAGCTAAAGCATGTAAAGTGTTTGGCAACATGCCTAGCACCTAGCGGGTACCTGCTCGAGGTCACACAGCAGGCATCAGCCCCAGCCCCGGCTGCCTCCAGGACCCATGCCAAACCACCTTACAGCAGAAGCACTTCTCTTCCGGGGTCATCTACGGATGTCCTTCAGCTTCCAGCAGTTCAGGGTCTCTGGCCCCTCCACTCTATTCAGATTCGCTCTGTACATTCAGGCTACAAATTGCCGGCTGCAATGTCCTAAAATAACTCTGCTCTTCCGGCCAGCCCCCCTCCCAGCCTCCCTCCCACCAGGCTCAGAATAGCCACATACATCATGGCTCCAAAACAGTCTGCAGGATGTTCCTCCCCTTTGATAATAGTTCAGCCTTGTCTAAGTGCTGGTGTAATGAGGGCCACGAGGCCTGGTGCAGCCACAGTAAGGCTTAGGCATTCTATGCTGTCATACAGAGAAGTCATTTGATTTTCAAGGAGATGTCACACCCATCAGTATACCAGGGGTCAGTGGCAGGACAGATGATAACTCACCTTGTCAGTGGAGAATCCAAAAGGCTGTTTGCAGGCCTCTCGTCTTGGTCTTATGTAACATTTCCACATGGCTTTACCTTTTGTTAAGAGAGCAACATCCCTCAGCTCACTGACAATCTTTGCTTTGACCTGCAAGGCTTTGCCAGATCTGGCCCTTGCCCACCTTTTTTGACCTTATCTTCCTTGTCTCTTCCCCTTTCCCATTTTGCTCATGTCCTTCTCACCTCTTTTCAGTTCTTAAAACCCACTAAATTTTCTCTCCTGCCTCAGGGCCTTTGCATACACTGCTCCCTCTTCCTGGGAAGCTTTTACCCATCCCTCTTTCAAATGGTTATTTTCTTCCTGCCATTTGGACTTCAAGCAAGTCTCTCCCCCCGCTCCTTTCCCTGGTTGCACATATCACACATTTATAATTACGTATGTTCTTCAGAACACTCATTTCTTTAATGTCTGTCTCCCATGTCAAATTGTGAGATCCATTATAGTAAAGACCTTGCTTCTTGTTCACCAAGGTTTCTCCAGGAGCCTGGTACAGTGCCTGACCCATAGAGAAGTTCATTAAATATTTTTGAAGGAGAGACATATTGACAAAAATAGGGTAAACATCATCACCACCCCCCACTCCCTCAACAGATGACAAGATAGAGGTGCAAAGTAGCAAGGGATTATCCAAGGTCACTCTCAAAGCTAGCAACAGAACAGAAATGAAAACCCAAGTTCCCAGACTCCTGGTCCAGGGTTCTTTCTACCCCTCACAGCTGCTTTTAGGAAAGAGACACGATCAGATTCCCCCCACCCCAAGGGATGCCAGGAAGGCTCCTTCTGGAAAATAGGCTCTCTGAGCTGAGTCTTGATTCTTGGACAGACAATCATGGAAAGAAGATGGAAAAGTGTGTTCCAGAAAGAGAGAACAGCAGACACAAGGCAGGTAACTGCCGCACAGAAAACACTGAGCATGTGAAAAATGTTTCCTGATTTACTCATCCATCCATTCATTTATTTGTGCCATATTTACTTTAGATCTACTATGTGCCTGACATTTTGGGGGGCACTAGAAATCTTAGTAAATAATAACATAAGATGTTAATAAAGCTAGTTAATCTTTATTGACCCCATACTGTGCCCCAGGCACTGGATCAAGTGCCTTACGTGTACCATCTCCTTTCCAACCCTCATAATGATGAGATAGATACTCCCAAAGGGTACATGAGTTGTTCCCATTTTAAAGATGGGTAGGCAGAGACTTCAGGAGATAAAATAACTTTCTCAGGTCACTCAGCCCATTGGTAGAAAAAAACCCAGCTTCATAACCCACTGGTCTTCCAGCCTTTTGCATGCCTTATCTATGGAAGAGCATACATCATAATATAGATTTCCAGAAATAACGGCATGAGCATTCCTCAGAAGTATAAGCTGCTGTCAGAAACCCCTCTGTACCTCTTCTGAAGCTTCCTAGGGTTGGAGACAAGCCAGCCTCTCTCCTCCCTGGAACACAACCCCCAACCCAATTCCTCTGCCTCTCCCTCCCTCTCTCCTACCTTTTCCTCCCAGAGACTCTGCCCCCTTAACACCCTTCACCTCCTCCCTAGGCTTGTCCCTTCCCACAGCAGCCAGGGTCGGTACCATCCTCTCCACCTGCAGCTGTCTCTGCTACTCAGCACACTCTCCAGTTGAGAGGTCTGTCTGTGATCACTTTTTCCCCAGAACAGAGCCAGACACAGAGAAAGTTGCCTTCAAACCCTGCAATTACCTCTCCCTAGATTGCAGCTATTTAGCTGGAGACACCTCCACCCAGCCCTCCTGCGTGCCCAGAAAGCACAAGGCCTGTGCACAACAGAGCAGCATTTTAGGGCTTCCAAAGCAGTTCTCAGCTCTGAAATCACTTCTGCTTGACTCTTGGCTTCAGAGACACTGATTCTACCAATTAAGCACCCCCACCCCTACCCACTCCCCAGGGCTTCTACTTCACACTCAGTCTCTTGTCAACTCTGTTGAAGAGACTCAGAGAAATGTTCATTCATTCATTAATTAATTCACTCATTCATTCATTGTGGCAGGCACTGTGTTAGACTCTGGGGCTACAATACTGAACCAACCAGATACAGAGACCAGATAAAATTACTTGTTTCTCTCTCCCTGGTTGATGGGGTGACAGAAGAGGGGCGTTTATCAAGGCCTTGCAGGGCCATGGAAAGCTTGCAGAGAAAGTAATGGTTAGGATATATGGTGTAAGCAGGAGTTGGCCAGAAAAAAGGAAGCGAGTGGTGGAAGACATCTCCAGTACGCACAAGGACTGGGGTGAGAAAGGGCCCGGCTACCTAGTGAAATGCCACATGGCTAAAGACAGAGGGCTGGGGAGGCATAGGAAGGGACTGTATCCTCCTGGGTATCATAGGGGAGTGATCTTACCTTAAAGGCAAGGGGGAGGCACAGAAGATTTTAGGCAGTTGCATCTTCTGTGTATCTTCTGTCAACTAACCTGGCTCTTGACCTTTCTTTTGTCTTTCTCCTGGGAAATGTTTGTTCACTATCAGGTCAGATCCTGGTAGTTCAGAGAAGGTCAGATTCCAAGTCTGAAGTGTCCAGCATCTCTGGGGAAAGGAAAGAGGGTGCAAGGTCACTTCATGTTAAGGACGAGTTGTAGACTTGAGCTGGCTGGCTCATAAGTCACTTTTCTGCTCACTGCCAATCCAATCTCCTGGTGCTGAGGAAAATGACTGGTAGAGCAGAAATAGTCTTAGGGTGGGCAAAGTCCAGGCAGTGACCCTTACTGCTATGTGACTTTGTGTAGATTTCACTCACTTCTCTGGACCTCAGGTTCTTCATCTATAAAATGATTAGTGGCCCTTTCAGTTTTGACATTCCATGAGTACAATGGGTATCAAAGGAATCTTAGACAACTGGGGCCTGAGAACATCTCACATGTCAGTCCTGATGAAAACCCCTTTTAAAAACCACTTTGGTGGAGAGAAGGACAGAAGAACAAAATAAGGCAAACAAAAAAGTTAAAAAACTGCCCAGAGAACCACAGATCCAAAGGAGAAACGTTTATTGGTATGACACTCCTATCCCACACTAACATCGTGGACTCTTTCACGTGTATCCATGCAAGCATTCCTACATATCTACATGACATGGATGACTACATATGTGTGCATGCTCATATACACCCTCATCCATTTACTCAAACTCCCTGACGATCCTCCTGGACCTCAGACATTCTTTACAGGGGAAGATCTCCGTGAATGTCCTGTGGTTGCATCTGGGTTTGGTGAACACATACACACACACACACACACACACACACACACACAAACACGCGCGCGCGCACATGGCAGAATCAGCCCTTGTATTTTTTGGAGCCTACCCAAGGCAGAATTTCACAGGCCCTAAGGTGCTCAACGAAGCTTCAGTGCAGACAAAGAAAGTGAGGTCTGAGTTAGTTGACTGGGAACTCCTCACCTTCCTCCATGCACTGTCTACGACTTGTTGACAAGAGCCCTTCCCCAGTATGATCCGGAGGAGCATAAGAGTGAGGACAGGAATTGCAGCTCCATGTCACTCAACTTCCAGTCCATCCCAAGCCTTGGAGAGCCATACCCTGTGCTGGATCCTCCACATCTCCCACACATCAGGTTTTCCAACTTCCTGAAAGACATAACAACCTCTAAAAACAGGCTTGTGGTATGGGATCATCCCACTGCTCTTATCGAACATCTTATCAGCCTTAGCTCACCGTCTGAGATGGGGGGAAGGAATGTAATCCTCACCTATTGACTAAACCCTGGTCACTGATGAGTTTGCTTTAATAAGGAAGCTCTGTACTCCATCACTTTATTCCCTCACGTCCTCCTTTAGGACCCCCTACTTCCTGGTCTCATCTGAGCATGCTTGTTCCCTTCCTGCATCTCTGTGGGGGGGTGTGTGTGTGTGTGTGTGTGCGCGCTCATCAGCATGTGTGGCAGGGCTGTGTAGTTAGTGGGTCGCAGAAAAGTCCTTGAAGCTTGAAGGAATCAATAATGGAAGGAAAATTTGCCACCTTGTCAAGCCCCAGACTAGAAATTCTTAAAGAGGGACTCAAAAATAGCAATGTTTCCCGCATGTTAATTAACTTGTTCCAGAGGTGGGGGCAATGTCCTTGAGATGTGGAGGCTGGAAGAGAAAAAATGTGTAGCCCTGCCTGTGCACTTGGGCATGTGGGCGGAACTTGCGCTCAAACTCAGGGGCTTTGCTGATACGTGTCCCTGAGAGCCTGTCAGTGATTCAGCACCGAGGACAGCGGCTGCTGATTTAACACATATGAAACTGGTGAATCCAGCCATGAAAAACTAACTACCTGGCTGCAGCTCTAGCCATCCTTATCTATTGAACCTACTGGTTACACCACCTTTCAGGTGTCTCCCACTTTTATGGGAAATGTGTGCTTCTGAAAAGTTGTATATAAATATATGTTTTATACTGTGATCAATTCAGAAACACATTTATTTATTTCCAATAAATCTTCCAGGAGGACTGGTTAGGAATCTTGAAGCTCCGATCTTCCTGATTTCTGAAAAGATAGATATGTCCAGAGACTGTAACTTGGTGGTTAAGAGCATCATATGAATATATTAAGGCTTCTTGACACTATTGGCATTTGGGGTGGATAATTCTGTGGGGAATTGCCCTGTGCATTGTAGGATATTGGCAGCATCCCTGGCCTGTACTCACTAATTCCTCTTGTACTTCCCTAGTTGTGATAACCACAAGTGTTTCCAGACATTGTCAAATGCCTCAAGGGTGAGAGCAAAATTTCCCACATTCATTGAGAATCCATGGAATAGATGTATCTGGCATGATGAATCCTGGTCTGCCATTTACTAATAGCCTTGGAAATTTGACTTACCTGCTCCATGGCTCTGCTTTTTCATATGCAAAACCAAGACAACATCAATATTTACCTTATGGGATTACTATAAGGATTGAATAAGGTATTGCTTGCCAGTGTATTTAGCATTAAGTGTCAGGCACACGGTAAGCCTTCCATGGATGTTAGGATCCTCAGTAAAGTGGCTGCCGTCGTCATCTTCACCATCATCACCACCTCAGCCATTTAACTCCAGATCATGCTCTCATATTTCTAAGTTGTTCACTTGGAAAATATTATTGGTATCCACTAAAAAGTTGGCACCCTGCTGGGCAATAGATATTCCAAGATGAACCAGCCACAGTCTCTTTCTCCAAAGAGCTAGAAGTCCCGTATTTGATCACATGGTCATAAATGCATATGACTCCCATGGTAATGCGTGCATGAGACTTTATCCAGCATGAATCAGTTAGGATAGGCTTGGTTGTACAGCAGTAATAACCATCCCCCAAATGTCAAGGGCTTAAAGCAGTAAAGTATTCTTTGCTCACACAACATGTTCTTCATGGGTCAACAGGAGTCTCTACTCCATGTTGTCTGTTCTCCAGAGCCCAAACTAAATGAGCCTCTGCCATCTGGAATGTCTCCAGCTACTGGGGCAGAGGGAAAGGGAATGTGGTGAACTGCACACTTGCCTTGAAAGGCTTCAGAAATGGCACACATTCATTCCTTCCACCCTTCATTAGTCGAACCAAGTCATTGCATCATACCTAAATTCAAGGAGGTGGGTGAGTGCAGGCCTACTACATGCCTGAAAGAAGAGAATTAATTAGTGGCCCTAATAACTACCACACAGTGATTTCACAAGTGCTAGCCATTGGTCTGGGATTAGTAAGAGCGAAAGATTTTGTCTAAAACCCTGCCTACTAACAGAAGCAACTTAATAATAGTTCTGTCCTTCTGATAATGAGTAAGGAGTACCATCACACAGAAAATATGGCATCATGTCCTCTTGAGCATGAAGAAGAGGGAGGGGGAAAGAGAGAGATGAATGGAAACCATGGATCTGGCCTCCTATCTTCATTCCTAAACCATAATGCCAAATCCTCAGGATTTAACATGCAGTGATAGCAGACTACATGCTCCAAACATTGTAAGAACAGCTCATACTTTTCAAAAGAAAACAAGAGGCAAAACAATACCCCACATCTGGTTGTTCCTATTATCTTACAAAAATAATTAACAAGAAAATGTTAATGGGAATAGTGTCAGGCCAACTTCATTGATTTACAGCTTAAATAGGGATAATCCACATCAAGGCTCCATTGGCCATTTCATTTTGGCTTCCAGAGGCTCCATTATTAATTCATTTCTAAAGTGATCTCTCTCACTCCCACAGGGTATATCCCAGTAACTACGTGCCCACAATACTCTATTTGATTAAAATTTAACAAGCTATGTTATTGGCAAATAAACTATTTATTTCAGTGCTGTTGCTAACACCAAAAGGAATGTTTTGAACAAAGGAACGGAATTGACACACTAAAAAGATTGTCATTAATAATTCACAATAGCCCAAAATGCATGCATATACATATTTTCTTTTCAGTGATGGCATTAGAGTATAAAAAACCAGAGCAGTCAGCCAGAGTCCTTTGGTTTCCTACTTATTAAAAGGGAGAAAACCAAGAAATTGAACTTAGGATGTCATGTGGTGTCGTGGAAAGAATATTTAAGAAAATTATAGGGTTACTATTAACTTGTTGTGTGATCTTAGGCAAGCCATTTAACCTCCCTAGGCTTATTTCCTTCTTTTCAAAATGAGACTAAGAAAACGTTGCTTATTTAAAGTTTAGGGTTTGTCATGATAAAATGAGTATAAAATGATATAAACATGCTTTGGAAATGCAAAAAGTGCTTTATTAATATCAGAATCATATGGATAAGTGCTTCTGTTCTTTGCTTCTCGAATCAGACACTGATTTATCCAGCAGAAATTTGAGGAAAAGGAGAAAAAAGAGTCATTTTCATGTCTCTTTGGAGGTTTGTATTCTCGGGGAAAAAATCCCAGTAAAGTTTGTCTTCACCTAATAAGGAAGACACTGATTTGAGCAAATTGCCCCATCAACCCGTATGTCCCCTACTCCACTGCTAACAACGATGGTTATGATTTGTTTCGTATTTAATTAATATAGATCAGTTATCATGCCAACCTCTTTATGTATATTATGTATTACCTCACAACCACCCCCATGAGATGGGTGTTAGTTAGTAACACTCATTTTTCCAGAGAAGAAAATTGGGGCTCACACAGTAGGTTACTTGTCCAAGGACACTCATCTGATAAGTGCTAGGGCCAGCAATCCAGACTCTACCTTGGATCTGCCTGTCTCCAGGGCCTTAATTCTAAACCACTTCTCTCCTTGGGTTTTCACGTTGGTCGAGGACACAAGGCTCTTTTTTGCGGCTGGCCCACCTCGGCCAGGTTGCAGACTGCTCCAGCTCAGTCAGAGCCCCTGGATCAAACACGGAAATATGAGCTAGTTGGAATGCCAGGAGGGCATAAATACTAGACCCACTTGACTGAGGTTTTTTCCCATTGAACTTTATAGTATACCTAGGACAGTTTTTTGCCCAAAGTGTAGGGGGTTAGAAAAATCTTTGGGTATGTGGTTAAATGGATGGAAGTTGGGTGGATGGACATCTGGATGGATGGGAAAATGGTGTTTGAATGAAGAGATTTCCCACTTAACAGATGGGCAAGTAGACAAACTGATTTAACAGCCGTGAAGAAACAGCCTCTGGGTCCTGTCTGCCTTTGAAGTCTTGCTTAACAAAGAATAACCTCTCAAAAATTGTTACCAAATTTTTGTTTTTATTTACCAATAATATCTGCTTGTCACTTTAGTGAACCCAGATTTCGAGTGCTCACTGAAGATACCATTTTTTGGTTCTAGTCCTAATGTGTCATAAGCTTTTCCTCTGGGTAGTAACAATAACAATGGCCATTATGTATTGAGCCTCTTTTATGTGTCAAGCCCTGAAATAAGCCTTTTACCTGATGTCCTGTAAATATACAGCATACTCACAACGTTGATACTACAGGTCCCATTTTACAGATGAAAAACTGAATGCTGGAGAGGTAATCCAATTCTACCCAGGTTAAACGGAGGCAGAAACTGGACTCAGCTCTAAAAGCGAGGGTAGCTGCAAAGTGCGTGCTCTGTGCTCTCCACTCCGGGTTCTCAAAATGTGGTCCCCACATCCACGGAAGTACCTGAGAGCTTGTTACAAATGCAGATTCTTGGATCGCAGCCCAGGCTTAGCCAAATCAGAAACTCCAGGAGTGGGGCCTGGAAATCTGGCCAAAACAAACCCTCCAGGTGTTTCTGATGCACACTCCAGTCGGAGGGCCACTGCTCTAGCCTAGAAATGTTGCTTCCTCAGATTCCAGGGATGCATTTATACTGAATCATCTGCAACCCTTCACCTGATGCTACTTGGGACCAGCAGCGCTGACCGGATTTAGGGCAGGGATTCCTGCCTGGGAACAGGTTACACAGTCCCTCCACCCGTCCTCAACTCACCATCATCTCTTGTCAGAATCCCTGCAGGGAGGGACTTCTTGCCTGTCTTCCTACCACTGGCTCTGGCCCCACTCCACACTGTTCATATGGGGCATACACACCTCAGAGTATTGTACCTATGCTGAAACCAGTGGGGTCTTTCCAAAGAGTGAGATGGACCAGGCCACTCTCTGGCCTGATAACCATCAGTAGCTCCCCACTGTTCTCAGAATAAAGCCCCTACACCTCCTGGGCCTACCAGGCTCTGTACTAGGCTTCTGCCCCCCTATTGCATGTCCTTCTGGTATTATCCAGTTTCCTTCATGGTCCTTGTGCTTAATTACATACCTTTTGCATCTTCCCCTGGTCTGTAACCTCCACGGGGGCAGAAATCATATCTGTTTTTCTCAACATTCTATCCCCAGTGCCTAGTACCATGCCTGACACAGAGTAGGTGCTCAACAAACATGGACAAATGAGACCTGGGAGCTCCTGTCCTCTTTTTCCTGGTGTACCTTATTGGAACTGCCCACATGTGGTTTGTTACCTTTTTGTGACTCTGTTGGGTCAGAGCTTGGGCTCTAGAAGCCATCAGTCTTGGATTTGACCTGGGCAAGTGATTTAACCTCTCTGAACCTCAGTTTCCTTACCTGTAAGTTGGGGATAATAGAGTAGTGGGGAGATTGAGGAAATGCACATAAAACTCTTAGCATAGGTGCCTGGCATACTAGGGCTCATGATCCATTTTCTTTAAATCTGGCCTCCCCAGCCCAGCTGTGTTGCATGTGGCTGGTGGCACACACCCTACCCAGGAGATGCTCATAAAAATGCATCCACTAGGGTTGTCCAATTGGGGGTAGAGCCTAGGACCAGAGCAGCATAGCCTGGCATTTATGTGCCAGGCTCCAGATTCAGACTGGGAAGGGCCTTGCTTCTCCGTCTCCTGGCTGAGTAACGTTGGGCAAGTTTCAGAACTTCCCATGCCTCTGTTTTCTCATCTGTAATTTGGTGATGGAAACATAGACCTACATCATAGCTGTTGCAAGGATCAAGGGCAGGTAGCCCTCCCAGCACAATGCCCCACCCGAGCCAGCCCATGGCAGGCACCAAATACCCGTTAGCTGTCATACCATAATAACCAGCACCACTAATGTGGTCCAGCCTCAGAGCTGGAGGACAGAAAGGGAGAATAAGCAGGCTTTGTGCAGACTGCTTACCCCGCAGACAAATCCTCTTCTGCCTTTTTCTCCTCTCCTCCTCTTTCTAAACTGGCCCCTTCAACAAGCACAGATAAAGTCTGAGTAGCTGCAGTGGGGGCAGGGGCCTCATCTGAGCTCCGTGTTCCTTTCCTTTTGTGTGTGTGCAAAATCACCTTGAAGAGCCGTGGTTTCCATGGCTTTGGGAGTTTTAGATATTTATCTCCCATCCGCAGTGGACCCCTGGGCACGGTAATCCACCCTCAGCATGCCACAGAGCTTCTATCGCTCTTGCTCAGGACTGACTCCTTCCAAGTAGCCATGGAGGTGCTGGGAACAGCTGATGGATGTCCAAAGCCAAGAGATAAAACGGCACTTGTTCCCGTTAATTGATCCTAAAATGAAGGCGAGGCTTCGAAATGAGGAAGAAGGTGGTGGGGAGAAGGAACAGGGAGGTCTGGAGTCTGGGAGAAATCCCTGCAAGGCTTGGGGCGGGTGGGGGAATGCCTCTCCCCAAAGATATTGACCTGGCATGTCCTTTTTGTTTCCCCTGCCTGTGTAGCACCTGTGGAACTGGAAATTTGGGGGTCTGAGCTAAGCTTAAAGGGTATAATCCAATTCTCTGAGAGAGAAAGTGAGGGAAAGAACATTCAGGTTTGGGGAGATATCCTTGGGGAAGTTCAAGGTGAGATAAGAATAAAAACAGGAGAGCCCCAAATAGTAAAGTCAACATTTAAAGAGATGGAAGGCAGAGCAGGTGGAACAAAGTGAGTTGGTTTAGCCTGTTATCTATGGCTCACACCCCTGGCTGAACACTACAATTGCCTGCCTCGAGAGCTTTCTATAAATACAGATACCCGAGTTCACCCTTCATCCCCCATGACCTATTAGATCAGAATACTCCAGGTGGGGCTCAGGCATCTACATTTATGGAAAGTGCCTTCTGTGACTCTAAAGTAGACCCATCCGCACGGGCTGTGGACACACATTTGAGGCCACAGATTTCAGTGATTGAAATATAATCCCAGCAGCTGGAAAGCACAGCGTCAGCTTCATGTCACTCTACAAACCTGTTGGGGGCTGAGCCTGCAGTTTGGAACCTGGAAACAAAGAATCCTGTGTGAGAAAGGAGAAAGTGGGCGGCTCTTTGTGTATTTCCTACAAGGGAAATGAGGACATGGGTGCTGACCTATGCAGGCAATTTCTGGAGCGCTCTCAGCCAGCAAAATGTAAATCCACCGTCTTGCTTCCTGGCTGGAAGAGAAAGTGGGTGGACCTTGGTTTTCTGGACCAACTATAGAGAGGCCAGTTCATTTCCAGTGCCTGGAATCAGAAAGCTACCCCCAGGTTACCAGCTGTCACCTAAGTCATGGCTTCCTAGCAAAGCTGGACCCAGGTGTGGTTAGTTCTGTGCATTCCCAACACTTCTGAGGATAACCGGTGGGCATTAGGATGAGTTACGTACCACTGCTATCTAGGACTGGCTGATGGCTGCCTCAGGAGAGGAATGTTTGAGCTTTCTTAAAATTAAAATTTATAGGTCAAATGCCTGATTTTAAAATGTTGGCAAAAAAATTTGAATGTTTGAAAAATACTGTGCAGCACAAACAAGACATATCTGCGGGCTCCTTCCCTCCAGCAGGGAAGAAAAAAACCCTGGCCACTTCTACCTGTCCACTAAATGCATAGACTCAACATCTACTTATTAGGCCAGGCACTGTTCTGGGCATGGAGGATTCAGTTGTAAACAATACAGACCACAGCCCTCTGAACCACAGATTGTTCATTGTAGAGCTGGGAGGCTTAGAATCCACCTACGTCTGCAGTTTCCAACCTGATTCTGTGGTGCTATCTCAGGGCTTGTGTTAAAGAGTGAGGAGAAAGGTCGAGTGGTTGGATATCCCAATTACCAACCTGCTTCAAACAGAAGAGCTCTGTTTTTATCTGTTTTATGAGGAAAGATTTTAGGTGGGAACTAAGTCTACAAATGGGAAAACTAGGGACCGGAGAGATGAGGCAGTATGTTCTGGTTTGCGCCCAAGCCATGGGTCACCAAACCAGCAAGAGAAGCCTTGTTTCCTGGCTTTCTAAGGGCCAGAATGGACTGAGAAATTGCTGCTTTATTTCCTATTCAGACTGTCCCTTCTTCTGGTCCAAAGCTCACCTTTCCACTATCTCCCTGGGGTCTGACTGTGCAATGTCTCCTCCATACCCAGAATGAGAACCAGATGACAAGAGATTGAGTGGTGGGGGTCCTGGGACTCTCACCCCCCTAAGCTGATTTCAGAGATGCCAGACCCACCCCCTCTCCACTCTGACTATCTCTCAGAGGCTCAGAGATGAAACAGAGGGGAGAGGTCCTGGAGTGGGCCATGGGCTGATAAAGCAGGATGCTTGGCTATCACCTCTCCCAGGGGGTAGGTGTGTCCCCCCCAAAGCTCATGTGCTCCGTGGCAGATCCTATCACACTGATATGCTCCATCACTTCCATGTCTCCATCTCACAAGTGTGGTAGCTCCTTTAGCTCCAAGCCTGATGTTTTAATCATGTGGTCCCAAACCTGGCCATTGCACATGGCACATCAAACATCTGTTGATTGAGAGAATGAATAAGTAAATAAAAATGCATCTCATTGGGAGGAGAACAAAAGAGAAGGGAGCATAGTGTAGTGATTGTAAGCACAGACTTTTGGATCAGAAGCAGGTCCTGGTTGGAATCCTGGCTCTGGCCTTTTCTAGCTGTGTAATCTTGGGCGAGTCGCCTACCCTCTCTGAGCCTCAATAATGCTGTTATGAAAATTATATTTATTCATACTTACTAAGACTTGACACATACTAAGCACATGACAAATGGCCACCCCCATTGTTATTTTTCTTTATTCCTCCATATTTGTCGGCAGTACTTTTGGGGGAGAATTTGCATATGAAATGCCCAAATCTAAGTACACAATTCAGTGAGTTTTCACATATGCAAGCGTCTCTGGAACCCACACCCCTTCAAGAAAATTCCCCCAGGTGTCTCCTTAGTCAGCCCCTGACTCCCGGAGGTATGACCATTTCAATGATTTTTCAGGATATGTTAGATTTGCCTATTCAAGAACTTCATAAAAATGAACTCATACTCTATGCCATCTCTGCCTTTGGTGTCCAGCTTCCTTTGCTCCGCGTGGTGTCTCTGAGGCTCATCCATGCTGTTGCATCATTATTCCTTCTCAGTGAGGGTCTTAGCATGCACCCTCCTGTTACACTTAGAACTGTTGGACGGTGGGCTCCAGCTGCACAGGTCTTTGCCTTCCTGGCACCTAGCCAGTGTCTGACACGTAGCCAATGCTCAGAATTAGTCAATGAGTCTTAGGTGAGAAATAAGGGGATGCGGGTGGCTGAGGTATGCCCTCAGGAAGAGAAGTGAGGAGCTAAGTATCCTCTCGTGCAGACCAGAATTCTGGTTGAGAAGAGGAGCAGAGTTTGAGAGCTCAGCTTCCAGAGTTCTTAGACTCAGTAGCCTTTGATCCCTGGCTTTGCCACTTCACAGCAGGGAAATGCTTCAACTTGTCCAAGCCTCAGTTTCTTCATTTGCCTAATGGGTACTAATAATAGCACCTTCCTCATCAGGCTGGTGTGCGACAAATTAAGATAACACCTTTGCAAGTACAAGAGTCAGAATGCATTAAAAGATTACTATGAGTAGGTGTTATTACTGTTATGTCCAGCTATCCTTTTAAAAGAGTGGGGTTCCTTCCCCGCTATTTATTCACTCCAAACTGAAGTAGCAAGTGGACTTACAAGGTGGGGGCAGTAGAGAGTGGCAACTACCACCGAACCTGAGAGTAACTGTCCTAAAAACAGGCCCCTCCCTCCCCTCCTTCCCAGCCAGCTCCCTGGCAGCCTTTCCCCGGGCACTCCTCGCCTGGATCTCTATCTTGCATTTGAGGGAAGGATAAACAAGGGAGTCAGAAGCATATTTTTTTCCCCAGGCTGTTAGGGAAGGGAGGGTGAAGCTGCCCTCTCCAGGTTGATGGATGGTGCGCTTGGGGATCTGAATTCTCTGATGTAATTACACTGTGTGCTCCGTGCGATAAGGAGATTAATCAGTCCATTATGCAGGGGCTGTTTTACCCACAGATGGAGGTAATTGAATGGAGGTGTCGGACATTGCAGGGTCCCAGCCAGCCAGTCTGCTCCAGTTACAGGCAGGTGGCTGGACCTCTGGGCCGCTAGACCATCTTCCCAAAGAGGAACAATGACTACTGTTACAACCACTGACTAGCTTGTTTTGAGCCCCCCTTAGGTTCAAGACACTTTGTATACATAATATCATCTAATCCGCACAATCACCCTGGGAGCTGGCCTCCGTTCCCAGCCCCACTGTACAGAAAGAACAACTGAGGCCCAGCCGCTGGAAGGCATTTGATCCAAAGTCACAGAGCTCGTCGAAGTTCCGATGTGAATGTAGCTCAGGTGAATTCAAAAGGGCTCACAGTCATTATTACCTCCAAAAGTGAGCAGTCAAATGAGATGGGGCCAGCTTGTCCATTGTCTGGTGACCTGAGTGAATGGGGAGACAAGGCACTTGTCATTTCAGCTGGACACGCAGAGAAGGAAAGAACAAGCCGCTCCAAGGACAGAACGGAGTACGGGAGCTAGTTTGCAAAATGCAATGCCTGTCACTGAAAAATAGGGAAGTACGGTGATGAATATGAGGGGGCTGGTTAAAAACACTTAGTTTGACCTCGGCTTTACTACGTAATTGTGTAACCTTGACAAGTTTCATAATCTTTTGGAGCCCCCATTTTCTTATCTGAAAACTGGCATCATAATATCTACCTTATAGGATTGTCATTGGCTTACAGGAACAATATATGTAAAGCACTTTTTTTTTTTAAAGAGCCTACACAAGGTTTGGGCTCTTAGTGATAACGCTGCTGCTGGTGGTGGTGTTGATGGCAAGGTGGCATTTCTCTTCCCTTAGGTTAAACACCGCTTCTTACCGTCCTTGCCTCTGACTTCTTGCCATGGGACCTAATAAAGGTAAAAGAAACAGAAAAAGAAATCACATTTTGTGGGCATTTCTGATGTTTCTGGCTTGATCTATGCCACTTCACCCATATTCTCTCATTCAATGCTCACTAAAAGTAGTTCCAAGAAATAGTTGTTATTTTAACCCAATGTAGAGATGAAAAAACTGAGACCAGCGATTAAATAAATCAGAAGCACCACCTTCGTGAACCAACAAGGGTCGTGCATTTAATATAAAAAAATTACTGCCACCTAATTCAATAAACATGTTTTAAGTGCCTACTAATCCCTTTATTAAAGCAGCTGACCCACAAAGAAGACTCAGTCCCAGCGAGCTCCCAGTCGAGGGGTCTAGAAGGTCATATACTGCACATAGAAGTTATTTAAATAGTCCAAAGCAGCTGTTATCACCTCCAGCTCTACATGAGAATGCATTTCTGGGAGGGGGGAGGTGCTTTTAAAAATATCAATGATTAAAAAATATCAATGCCTGGGCTCCAGCCCTGGAGATTCTCTTTAACTGATCTGAGATGGGCCTAGACAATGGCATTTTCGAAAAGCTCCCCTAGTGATTCTTACGTGAAGCCACTGGCCTTAGAAGCCCAGCACTGGCCTAGAGGGGCGAGGTGCTCGCATGATGGGAGCTGACAGCCCACGGTGAGCCAGCGAATTCTCCCCATCCGAAATGTATGACACGCCAACTACAGGGGGCGCTGCGGTCCTTGCTGTCATGGGATCTTAGACCCAGGGAGAGTGAGAATAATGAATTCCCGCATGGGATGGAAGAAGGAAGTTTTCTGTAAGGCCCAGGGGCGTGGGAGAAGTGCAGAGGAAGGTGGAATTGAGGAGGATTCCAGGGGGAGACAGCATTGGCTTGAGTCTTGAAGAGCAGTGTTCCCTCTGTAGGGGCTGATGGCTTGTGTGAGGCCAACCAGTTGTTGTCATCATCCCTAATCTCCACTTGAAGTAAATATTAAGTTGGTCAAAACCTCATGGCTAGTAATTTTGGATCTTTCTTATTCGTTCATAAAACATCCAACCACTATTTATTGGACATCCAACTACATTTCTCACCAGAGGTTGTTTCTTCTTAACTTAAAGTGAGCAGGGTATTAAAAAGACCAACTTTTTTTTACATTAATAAGCACTCATTGCATCAGCATGTGTTCTAGACTTACGGAGGAGGAGGAGGAGAGGGAGAGTGACATTCACAGAGCATTTACTATGGATCGGTTACTGCTGTTACCCCTGCACAGATGAATGCATTGAATCCTCGCAGCACCGTTAGGGTGAGTGTTATTACTATCCCCATTTTACAGATGAGGAAACTGGGTCTCAGAGAGGTTTAGTGAGCTGTGTAAGGTCGCAAGCAGGTCAGCAGTGGAGGCTAGGACAAGCAGCCCGGTGTGATCACAAGGCCCCAGGCCCAGAGACAGGATGCTTGGATTCTGCATCAGCATTGCCACTGATGTGCTTTATCACTTCAGATGAGTTACTCCCCTCTACCCCGTGCCTCAGTTTCCTCACCTGTGACTTACGTACGCCTTTGACTCTCTCTGAGGTTAAAGTGACATGATCCAAAGACGTCAGGTACAAACACATAATAAGAGAGCTTGGGGGGAAGGAAGTGGGGACTGCTCCTACTGGATGGAAAATTTATTTTGGGAAGTTGTTGAGGTCTGGTATTCAACCAGCCCAAGGCAGTCGAACAGTACAGCTGGCACGCTGCTGACTCAGAGGAATGGCTGGCAGGGAGATGGGGGCCAAACACACTGAGAATCTGTGTAATCAGAGAAAGTGCCTCCATGATTTGCCATTACAATTCTCGAGAACAAACTCTGGGACTCCAGCATAATACTAATAACTAGCTGGAGAGGTGGGTTAGGAATGAATTAAAAATTTTTTAAAAACTGCTTTTTGGTAAAGCACTGGGAAATGTTCTGGGATCCTAAATTTAAAGAGGGTATTTTTAGCACCTGTAATCAAACCGACTTGCGTAAACACATCTGCTGGAGTATTGGCATCAAAATGTCTTTGCCGTCTTCATTTTATATCTCTTGCAGCCCTCCCGGGGCCCAGGGAGAGTTCCACTGATTTTCTTCCTTTCATTATGTTTTTCCAAATCAACTGAGTGAGAAAGTCAAATGGAGTATTTTCATTTCTGTTGAAAGCTGCCGGGTCCCAACCAAAAAAATGCCAACAAAATTCTCCAGCTTTAACGAATGGATGAATCACCTGGGAACGCCGCATAAAATGCCAACTGCTGGGCCTTGCCCTCAGGTTATGGGGGTCTCTGAGGACCAGGTTTCTGTGTTTTATACAGCTGTCCCTGGCGATTCTGACACAGGCGAGCCATGGGCTGTGGAACCAAGCAGACACAGGATAAGATTCTGGCTCCATCATGTCCCAGCTACTGACTCTGGGCAAATTACTGCACTTTTTCCTATCAAGTCACCTCATCTATAAAATGGGATATTAATGGTACCTACCCCGTAACTATGGTGAGGATTCAATTTGACATATTAGCTTAGCATAGGGCCAGGCATGTAATAAATGATCCTCAAATATTAACTATTATCATTATTATTAATTAAAACTAGGCTAGTTATTTTAGGCAAGTTGTTTTCCTTCCTGAGTCCAGGTTCCACATATGCAAAGTGGGAATAATTATAATAATACCTGAACATCAGCCTTAATAATACCTGAATAATACCTGTGATTCAAGGGTTGTGTGTTAAATGAGAATATGTCAGCAAACCTCTTAGCACATTGCCTGGCTCGTAGTAAATATCCTATAAGTATTTGTTCAATGAATGAATGAATTCAATGAGTGATTCAGCACTTGCCTTTCACAAGCTACAGACAGTAAGAGTGATTTAAAGAGCCTTTCCCCCCTCCAACACCATAGGTGGACCTGTAGCAGACACTCATTGTATAGGGCTCTTGGTCTTAGACCCTCAACTCTTGGAGCATTATGCCTGTCACTAATCCGAATGTTACTAAACCTCACCTACTCCCACATTTACTTGGCTGATTCTTCTCAGGAACTCTACCGGATCTGGCTTATTTGGTGACTCTGAATATTCTCCTCCACCAAAAGATGACACATGGATATTGAGGGCAGGTAGGGTGTATGTTGTTCATACATCTGCTGGGTGTCATACTGTGGCTTTGGGAAAACCATAGCACATCCCTGTGCCTTGTTCCTCTGCTCTGTCAAAGGAGCTTTTATAGGAATCTATCCATTCCTGTATCCTAGTGTTGTAAGCATCCATTTGCACACCTGTTGTGCTCTGAGCTATTGTATTAGCTTCCTGATGCTCAGTGCCGGGCAATTACAGATGTTCAATAAATGGGAGCCAGTTGACTGAATAACTGAATCAATGATGTTCCCAAGAGCTCCAGTAATTCCTGCTCACATCCTAAAAGGGCCAGAAGAACAAGCAAACCCTGAGGCCTTATTCTCACTCATAGTCAAAAAGGCAAAAAAGCATCCCAGATGAGAGATGGTGTTTTGATGCCTTACTTGGCAAGAAGGGGACTGCAAACCATCGCTGGGAAGTCTACACTCATGCACTCAATAGCCTTAAGCAGGCCTGGACACTGTGCTAGGTTCTGGGGACAGAACAAATCAACAGACCTAAGACCCTGCCCTCATTGAGCTCAGGCAGTCATTTCAGGTAATGGTCACCATGATAGAAGGAAGCATGGCCCCTCTGACAGCATAGAAGAGGGGCTGCAAACCCAGCCAGGTCGGGGAATGGTTCAGGAGGATGTGATGTTAGGAGTTGGTCAGGTGGGAAGGGAAGGAAGGGTGTTCCAGGTAGAGGGAACTGCATATGCGAGGACATGAAATCATGAGCCCGTGAAACATTTGGGGAACTCCACTGGGTTGCTATGCTTGGAACTAAGGATACGGGAGGGGAAGCGAGGGGAGAGATGATGGTCTGGCACCAGATCATGTCTGACCTGCTGAGCCATGGTAGGGAGTATGAACTGCTCTAACATGAATGAGAATCCAATGAAGGGTTTTAATCAAGGAAGTTACTCACTGAGGTGTGCTTTAGAAAGATGCCTCTAGCCGCAGTGGAAGAGAAAGATTGGAAGGGGAGAGAAGGGAGACAGGGAGACCAATTAGAAGGTTATAATGCAGGATCTGAATGGCAGGGATACTTGTCAGAGTAATTTCTCTGAAGCATTTGGTCGCTGATTGCCTGTGATCGTCCCTGGCCCCGTGTGTTTACAATGACTCTGAACTGGGCAGAGAAGAGCTATATTTCATCATGCTTTCCTGCTGCACTGCACACTCAGCCCTGCCCAGTGGGTGCATGCTTTGTCAGGAGAACTGTGAGCTGTACTGCAAGGAAAGGGGACCTTGGAGTCAGCTACCCTTTCAATAAACCCCCCAGGTATCACGTGTTGTCACATCCTTAAAAAGCACCGGCTATTATGCCTGATCATTTCCACCCGTGAAACTGTCAGGATCGCCTAGTCAATTACTAGTCAAGTGGGGTAATGTGCATTTCATTAGGAGCCTCTTATTTCAGATACACAAGGCCATATATGAAATGAAATGTTCTGGAGTTTTTTTTCTTTCAGCCAGTGATTAGGTGCTGTAATTAAGAAGGCATTGTGCCTGATTTCCAATCTTTTTTCTTTATTTAAATTTAATTGATTTTCTCCTTGATTTAATCAACCCAAATTCAGCTACCTGGCACCCCTCCCCACTCAGATGCTCAGAACTCTGGTGCTTAAAGATGTAGGGCCTCCCCAGAAAATGTGGTGTATCAGTGTAGGAGCCCCCCACCCTTTGTTAGCTGGTATGAGGGGGGTCAGGCTCTTGAGGACCAGGCAGTTCCGTTTCACTCTAGAGACGGAGGAGGAAGGAAGGGCTGGCGTGAGAACTTTAAAACTTGGCTCTGCTTTTGACCTTGGGTTAAAATTAACCAATCTGGGCCTCAGCTTCCTCATCTTTAAAATGGGAGGAACACACATCATGTTAACATTCTCAACACACACCCCTGCATAAACCCAAGACCACATCATGTTAACATTCTCAATACAGCATTGTGATGAGGATTAAATGAGTAACATATTTTTTTACAACTCAAAACAATGACTGGAATATAAAATATTACTTACCTATTATTATTTCCGTATCATTTTCTATCCAGTAATTTTTTAAATCCTCAACATTCCTGTGGGATTGGGTTATTCCCACTCAAGGTAAAGAAACGAAAGCTCACAGCTGTGATTGGTTGCCCAAAAATCAAGTCCCAACGCAATCCCAAAGCTCTCACTCAAGTACACTGTCCCTCCTACCTGGTGGCTTCTTTCTCCCCCAGGTGGGACATAAGGAAACAAAAACGTCAAATAAAGTTTGTTAGTCACAGTCACTCAGCCAGTGGTGGCAGAATTGAGACCTGAACCAAAGTGCTTTGGGTGCAGCGATATTCCCATTGCTCCTCAGTGTCTCTCAGAGAGGGCAGGCAACTTGTTAAAGCCACACAGCAGTTAAGCTACACAATATCCTAAATCTCCTCATTAGTCCAGTTGTTTTCAACCTCTTTTTCAACAGTCCAGACATATAACAGATGTTCACATGCACAACACACACCCCTGCATAAACCCAAGAACACATCATGTTAACATTCTCAACACACAAACTTAATTCCACATCTTTCTTCTCTGCTTAAAGAAGCATAAAAAAATGCAACTTGGGTGTAAAGAACTCTATTACAGAAAGAATCGTGAACCCATTCTCTTATTCCCTTAACAAATATTGATTGGGCCCTTACTATGTGCCACACACTATTCAAGAGTCTGGGGAAGAAGCTGTGAACAAAAAGAGACATACCCAAACAAAAAAAATCCCTGCCCTCTTGAAGCTTGGATTCAAGGGGCAGGCGGGGAAGGACTCACATGATAAACAAAATAAACATGTAAATTATTATATTATATTACAAGGTAATAAGTACTTAATGGGGATATGAAGCAAGAAGAGATAGCATCCAATGGGAAGGGAGTACAAATTTAAATTGGGTTTATATAGGGTTGTCAGGGAAGAAAGTTACTGAGAACATGACATCTGAGCAGACAGATGAGGGAGGAAGTCATGTGGATATCTGCAGGAAAAGTGTTTCAGGCAGGAGGAGCAGCATGTGCAAAGGTCCCGAGGCAGGACTATAATCAGCATGTCAGAGAAACAGCAAGGAGACCAGTGGGGCAGGAGTAGAGAGAGCAGGAGAGAAGAGGAATTGAGGTCAGAGTGGTAACAGGGACCAGAGGGCATGGGCCTTGTCATTAGTTCAGCTTTAGGGAAGCCAGAGGAGGGAGAGAAGAGAGTCATGACCTGGCTTGTGTGTTAGCAGGGTCCCTCCAGCTGCTTTCTGGGGAACAGACTGCAGGAGGGCAAGGGTGGGAGAGCAGAGACCTATCACAAGGCTCTTGCAGTAATGCAGGGGAGAGATGATGAGGACTTGGACCGGGGTGGTAGCCACGGAGGAGGAGAGAAATGATCAGATTCTAGATATATTCTGAAGGTAGCATGTAGCTGATAGGTCAGACCTGTGGTTTGATAGAGAAGTCAAGGACAGCTCCAAGGTTACTTACTACTTGAAAGGAGCTGCCGTTAACTGAGATTATGAAGATTCATGTATTTATGCATTTATTTTAATTGGAAACCGTTCCCAAATTTTCATCTTTTGTAATCATTAGTAACAAATTCATGGCAAAGCTTACAATTGATCGTGACAGATCTGCGTGTCCTGCTGTGGCTGACAGCCAGAGAGACGTTTCCCTCATGAGCTGCTAATATCCCTGGCTCTGGCTTGTGGATCTGAGGTCGGCCTCATGATTCTGAACTGCGAGTGGGCTGGCCTCCCAGGCGGACCTCCGAAGGGTCCTGCAGCTTCTCGGAACACGGGCAGAGACCCTCCCCCAAGAGAAGGAGCCCCACATCCTGCCCTGTCCCTGCCCCCACACCCCCACCCCTCAGCTGTGACCAGAGACAGTGGAGCCCTTCCGCCACCCCACTGTGGATTATTCCTCCATCACCCGCCCCACAACGCCCCTTTCTCTGACTTTCCCATCTTCCTTTTAGCTGATGTAATTTGGTAGAATGTGGACCTGAATGGGCTTTGGCTGCAAACATTTGATTGATCTTCTCAAATGGGCTGCTGTCTGGAGGGAGGAAAAAAATGTGTTGTGATTTCCCCCCTTCCTTTAAATTGCAACAAAAGGCAAAATCCTATTTTCTTCCGGAGACTGTTCCAGTGCATAAGGATGCGTTTGAAATGTTGAGCCATGCCAGCCTGGCCAGGGCAGGAGGAAGGCTTTGCCCTCTGCCAGCCCTGCACCCCGCACCCCAGCTTGACCTCCTCATCCTTGCGCCAGCCGTGCTCTGGGCCTCCGGCCAGATCAAGAGGCTCTGGCAGAATTGGCAGGGATGGGGTTTCCAGGAAGAACCTCATCGAGCGGCCCGAGATACAAGATGTCAGGGGACGGGGTTCCGCCGCTCACCGGCTGCATGACCTGGAGCAGCTCTCTAAGCTTTATTGGAGGAAGGGTTTGGGCAGGGGGAGCTTAGCATCCTGCCCAGTCTTTACACCTATGAATGCTTAGCAGATCAGAAGCTCAAGAGACGTCTGGGGGAGGAGGGAAAGACAGTGAAAAGGAAGGAAGGATTCGACAAGGGGAGTGGAGTCAGGTGTTTCCCAGAATCCAGGATCCCCCTTGTGAAGCTTCTGGGGAGAGTGGGCATTTGCCTAGTGGTTGGCCTTTTTGGGGTGCACATGGGCTGCAGCCCACCACACCCCTCAGTGCCTAGGCATGGCAGAAATGGTGATGTGCTTATAGCCCTGGCCCTATGCCCTTGGTGCCCACCATTCCTGAGCAGGCCAGCTGACAGGCCCTGAAGCCCACTCTACCCCTCGGGAGCAGCCTTCAATCAGGACCAGTGGGAGTTGAAGGAGAGATACTCCATGGGCCTCAGAAATACTCCAAGAGCTTGGAGTTGTGTGGTCTACACTTGTTTGTGTCAACAGTGGTTCCCGGGGTTTCCCAGTGGGATTAAGCTCTGGGTGCCCAAGGTGGTAACTGGTTTGATGAAACACCTTTCCATGGCTCTTGCCTTCCCTGACCGCCTTCCCACTTCCCTACTAGAGCATCCTGGGACCACATCACAAATGAGTTTCCCCTGAATCCTTCTCTAAAGCTCGATGCAGGGGAATGATCCCATTCCCAAGATGGCCAGGGATGTTTGCTGGTCAACTGAGGCTACTGTGTTCAGACAGAGCCGAGCAGACAGGGCAGCTGCCCAGCACGTTGCCAGGTGTCTCCTGTGGCCTTAGGTCTGCACCAGAGATAAGAACAGCTGGGGTGCTCAGGTGCACAGAGATCACTCAGTAGGACCTGGCCATGCAGGAACCTAGGGAGAAGGCACCGGAAATGGGGAGAGCAGAACGAGACATGGAATTTGGAGTCATCATTTTTAAAAAGTCTTGTAAAGCACTATTGCAATCTTGTCACATACTGTGCCCATCACAAGACACATGACCTCACTGAATCCGACCGCAGCCCTGTGACGTAGGCACTGTTTCCATGTTCCATTTTACAGATGGGGAAACTGAGGCACAGAGAGGTGAATTCATTTTCCTATGTACCTAGTGAATGTATGTTCCCTACATACCTAGAATGTGGCAAAGCTGGGATGGAACCCAAGCCTCTGGGCTCAGGGTCTGACCAGTGGGGGAGGGGAAGACCTGGCAGAGAGGAGAGGCCATCAGTGGGGGCGGGGGCTCCTGAACACCAAGCAGAGAGATTCAGTTTGTCCTCCGCTCCCTGGACTAAGCAGCTCATCGTCTGGAAGGTGCACGGCGGAAGGAGGGGGCCAGCTGGGCACCTGCAGCAGGATCAGGGCAGAGCCGCACACCATTTCTAGGTGCAGCACCCTCAGTAGAAACCCAGCTGCCCTACAGTACCTGCCCTTCTTGGAGAAACATCTGCTACAAATGCCAGTGTCCTGGGCTCGGGAACTGGCCCAAGCAGGCTGTCAGTAGCCACAATGACAAGTGAGACACACTGCCATCCGCTGCCTGCAGTCTCCAATGACCTTTCCCTTGATGGCTTGGTAGCACTATTGATCCAGTCAGCTCTCCCATTTGGTCAGTATTCACTGAAGATACACTATGGGCCTGGCACCTTCATAGGTGCTGAGGATACAGTAAGGCAAAAGGCTCAGGCTGCGCCTCAAAGAGCTCACAGTCCAATAGGGGGCACAGAGAATTAAACAGACAGTGGCAAATGGAAGGATATTTTAAGTGCAGAGAAGGAAAACAACAGGTTTACTAGTCCAGGAAGGCTGTCTGGAGGAGGTGACATTCTAAGTTGCAATCTGAGAAATGGACAGGAGGTACTCAAGCAGAAGGAGGAAGGTGGATGATAGTATTTCTTAATTAGTAAACACAGAGCACTATGCATGAGGCACCGTTCCAGGAGCCTTACATATATTCACTGTTAATCCCTGAAATAACCCTCTGAGGTAGGTACTATTGTTATCCTCATCTCATAGATGAAGAAGTAAGGTGCAGAGGTGAAGTTGATTGCCCTAGGTCACAGCAGCGCAAGCAGGGTTTGAACCTGGCAGTCTGGCTCCACGCTCTGCAGCATCGAGCAGGGACAGTACCACAAGCTGAGATGCAGGGGCTATTCAGGGCCCTGCAAGGACCTCTGATGGTTTGAGGATGGGGGGTGAGAAGCCTCAGAGAATGACAGTCTTGGAGAGGTCAGCCAGGGCCATAGACCTTGAAGGCCATGAGAGCCACGTCAAGAAGTTTGAACTTGCCTCTTGGGGCTCTGCAGAAGGGAATGACATGACTGAATCTGGATTTTGGAAAATAACCCTGCCTGCTGCATGGAGAGTGGGCTGGGCAGGGCCAGAGTGACAGAGGATGCGGCTGTGGTTGTCTCCAGGAGAGATGATGGTGGCTTGGACCAGGATGGTGGCAGTGGAGATGGAGAGGAGATGGGTGCTGAGAAGCTTTGAAGTGAGAATGGTCAAGATTTGCTGATGGGCTGGACATGTGAGCAGAGCTAGAAGGGTCCAGGGTGATGGCCAGCCTGCAACCTAGACAAGGAGGTAGATGGTGGAGCTGGAGGACCGGGTGGGGGCGGTGTGTTGAGGTTATGTTTGAGGTGCTGTGGGCCTTCTATGACGAGCGGTAGAGGACACAGTTGGACGCTCAAGTGTCAAGGTCAGAAACAGGAGATAACCAGGATGACCATATACCCTTGGCTCTTACGGTCAGCACCCCTTTGGATCCCCAAGTGTTCCAGTTTGGACAGTGAATTAAATGGTCACCCTAGACATGAGTGACTCTGCCACATGACACATCTTGATACTGAGAACATCTGGGTCCAGGCTCCAGCCTGCTTTCTACACACACATATCTGAACACATCCTATATATTTATGTGGATATTCTTAGCCGGATGCTGATAAAAATGTGACCACGAATACACACTTCCTAGGGAGGATTTTCATTATGGTTGGTGACTGTTGGACTAGTCTAGAAATCTTTGCTTCGATCCTGCCAGACCCCCCTACACTTGTCTGAGACTACAGGGCCCACTACCAGAGACTGAGAGGTTTGTAAAGGGAATCAAGACTGTCTACACCCCATCAACAAAATGGGTAATTGATGGAATCAAACCATTTCAATACATTTTTTGAATGGCATGGCCTTTTTTTTCCCACTCAAACCATATTCTAAAGCAACCTGAGTGGCCAATGTTTCCCTCCAAGAAAAGGAAGATGCCTTACTACAAATGCACAAAGGCAGGTCCACTCTGGGCTTATGAAGAAAGACGCCACAGGGCCTTTGCACAGGAAAGGCAGTAGTAAGACAGTGCATAGCTTCCCGGTTTTGTTTCTGATCTCTCCCATCAGCATTCTGCAAAATATCTATAGGAAGAAACCAAAGCTTTGGTTAGATGGTTGATCTAAAACAGGCAATCAGTACTCTCAAACAGCATTTTAAACCTAGGAAAGATCCTTCTCAAACTCCTTGAAACCAGTTTCTTTTTGAAGACTCTGTACCTCTCACTCAGTAATGTCCATGGTAACAGAAGTTGGGAGGCAACCACTTCCAATCCCTCTTCTATACACTAGTCACCCAGCTGTAGGACACACAACTTTCTTGTCTCATTGCTTGATGTTTTCAGAAGCCCAAAGTGGGAGGCACTGTTCAGATTCAGAGGGTCCACATGTGGCCCCCACAGTACCCAGCCCAAGAGGCACTATGGTATAGGGGTTAGGACCATGGATTCTAGAGGCAGACCTCCTGGTTTCAAATTCTATCTCCATTACCTCCTATCAGCCGAATTTCCTCTTGCCTCAGTTTCTTCATTGGTAGAATGGGGTTGATAATCATACCGGCCTCAAATAATTGTGGTGAAGATGACTGAAGAGTAAACAAATCAAAGCCCTTAGAACAGCGCCTGGCACATAGCTGGTGCCCCATGATCTCCACTGTTAGAAGTAGTAGTATTAGCATTTATAACAGTGTGTCAGTTATAATCCAGCATAAAAATGGGTGCAGGTGGAAGAAACCAGGAGAAGGCCAGAGAGGAGAGGAGTGGCAGAACCTGCCTTTGTGGATTTGTAGTAAGGCATCCTCCTTTCCTTGGAGGGAAACACTGGCCACTCAGGTTGCTTTGGAATATGGTTTGAGTGGGGAAAAAAAAGCCATACCATTCAAAAAATGTATTGAAATGGTTTGATTCCATCAACTACCCATTTGGTTGATGGGGTGTAGACAGAGCCTTGATTCCCTTTACAAACCTCTCAGTCTCTGGTAGTGGGACCTGGGGTCTCAGACAAGTGTGGGGGGCCTGGCAGGTTGCACCAGGGCCTTTGGGGTGCTAGAGACTTGCTCTGAAATCCCCAGGGGTTCATGTGATGCCATTCCATTCAGACTTTTTTTTGGCCAGAATGAGAAATGCAGGTTCTGTGTCAGAAATCATTGAAAATTCCAAATTAGTGAGGTTTCATGGTCCACGGAAAGGCGCTAGAGGGAAAATTGGTCGACGGGGTGTTTTTTAGCTGCCGGAGCAAAGCTGGCTGATTGATTGAGCGTCTTGGTCAATAGACTGTGCAGACAGCAGCTGGGGACCAGGCAGAGGCGAAGAAGCAGGAAGAAGACAGAGCACCAGTCTACGTAGGGGAGGCAGAGACATGGTCATCAGGAGAGAGGGACATAATTACAGCAGAAGCTGGGTAGGCACTGTGTGGATTGTGTAGCCATACTCGGTCTGCAGGCCAGGGACACCCAACCACAGTTCCTTGAGAACCCTGGGCTCCCTCACTTGCTTGTTGTGCATCCTTAGGCAAGTCATTATATCTCTTTGAGCTTCTGTTTTTTTTCATCTAAAAACAACTCTTAAAATACCCTCCTTAAGGACATATAATAGGCCTAAAATGAAATAATGGGTTTTAAATGTCTGATGAGATGCCTGGCACATAGTAGGTCCTCAATACACATGAGGTTCCTTTTTCTCTAACACAGTGTGTCCGTGAGTCAGGCTATAACTCAGAAGATGGGTTTGTAGGCGACAACTGTCCTCCTTAAACTGGGGGCTAATGGGCCATGTTGGTAGCTTCTGAGCCCTCTGTACCACCCCCAAAGTGTTCAGAAAAAGGCAAAAAGATGGGGATTACTGGACCCAGAGATGACTCTGACTCACAAGACTTGGAAATGCACCTCTTCAGAGGTCATTGGGGCTAGTCCCCTGTCTTCAGGATCTCAGGCTATTCCGGCAGATTGGAAGCCATGCCCTCCTCAAATATGACTGGGGAAGGATAACACACAAGGCTCCCCACCAAGCACAAATTCTTCCTCATCTTGGATCCACCAAGCCTCTTTCAATAATAATTGCAATTACAATTACCATAAGACACTGTGCTTAGTTTAATACATATATATTTTCCACAACCACCCAAACACATAAGGTATTATCTCCACTTAAAAAATGATGAAACCGAGGTTTAAATAGATGAGGGACCTTGCTCAAGGTCATGCTGCAATTATCTTGGAGGGATTTACAGATTCTGGAGGATGGTGGAGTAAAGAATTTATTCCTCCAGAGAGAGGGCGGTGGGGAGGGGTCAGAAAAGTAGGGAGTGATAGTTGAACGGAACCCGGAAGGATGAGTGAGTTTCTCTTGGCAGAGAAGGGAAGAGGGGTACCCCGGGCAGAGGGATCAACTTGCGGAAAGACAGTGAAATCGGGAACCTCCGTCCCAAGGCTATTTCCAATGAACGGTCACAATGCCAATGCCAGCCGACGTTCATTGAGTGTTTACTCTGCACCAGGAATGGTGTTAAGCATTTGACGTGCACCGTCTCTGCGAGCTGGGTGCTATACCGTTAACCCCGTTCTGCAGAAGAGAGGTGACGTGACTTGTCCAAGATCACAGCTTGAAAATGGCAGATCCAGTTTTCGAGTTCCAGTCTGCCCGATTCTAAATCTTGGGGTGGCTGCTGGCTGTTTAGTCGCTGCCCATTGACAAGAGGGAACCCATGTAGCTTAAAAAGACCTCCGTTCCTGTGGCGGCCGGGGCTGTCCTGGGATCTCCTGTCTGTTCCTGCCGGGTTCCCAAGTCCTCTTGGGAAGGGAGCCAGGGGGAGCCCAGCAGAGCTAGTGGGAGATAATCATGAAGCTGACTGCCTAATAAAGATAAAGCTCTCTAATAAACTGGCAATCCCGCGGTAATGGATTTGACTTTTAAAAGGCAGATAAAAGTCCCAGTGGAGGGACAGACCTTTCCCATCAACTCCTTAATCAGAATTACTATGGACGAGCCATTTCCTACAGGTGGGACGGCTGGATGCCTGGGATGGCATTGAGAAATGTCCACTTCTGTGTAAAGCCAGGTGTCTGCTCTCTCCAGAGATCCATCTCTCCCACGGGGAATCCTTTGTCAGAGAAGAAACATGATGGCAAAGGATGAGGCCCCTGGGATGAGCCTGCAGGAGGGTGCACGGAAAGGGTGTGATTTGACAACCCTCTGGTAATTGGTGCGCGGGCTGCAGAGGTGGGGTCTTCTGAGAGCTTTCTACTGATTGGTGGAGTTGTGATGAAACAACCGCCCCATCAGTCTTGCCATCAGCACCACCACCATCAAATAGCATATATTGAGTATTATGCATCTGGGAAATGTGCTAAGCGTTTCACAACCACCCATGAAGCAGGTAATAGGAACAACCGCATTAACATTTTCCATCCTTAGCTGGGGGAAACTAAGGCTCAATGTTGTTAAGTAACTTCCTGTGGGTCACACAGACTGGAAGTAGCAAAGGAGGGATTCCAACCCGTATCTGTCAGACCCCAGACAATACAATACTTAACCAGTGTTTACCATTTAGTAGTTTGATAGAGGAAAACCTTGGTCTGGGTCTAGGTCGTGGATGGCATTCCCAAGAAATAAAGCCTGAGACAGACTTGGGTGCACACGACTTACTGAGGTGTGCTCTCCAGAGAAAGGAAGTAAACATGCAGGTTATGATGGGTGGAAAGTTAAGGAAAATCATAGATTGAAGTGGAGTGTAACCTCAGCCTGATCGCCTGGGTAGGTCTGAAGTGTAAATTGCTTCTTAGCATTTTAACTACCTTGAGGCAAGGGGGCAAGTCTTCTGTACTCCTATGTCCAGTTAGTCTTTGGCTGTGGACTACCTCCTGCCCCACTCACTGGTGGGCAGGACCTGGGAAAGGGCACCTGTGGGGCATTTGCAGCCAACATTCACACCAACCTGGTATCTGAGCAATGCCACCCACCACAGCTGCAGAAGACCAGAGTGGTGGTCCTGCTTAGCCCCAAATTTGCTGAGTCCTTGAGTGTGGCACTCGGCCCCTCTGGACCTCAGCTTCTGCAGGCTTGGGTTCAGGGTCCTCCAAGGGCTGGCCAAGCTCTAATAAGTTCTGACTCTGCATCCGCAACACAGCCTCTGCCCCAACCGGCAGTGTCTGTTTCTAACCCAGGAGGAGACGGGCTGTCCGGTGGTTCCAACATGTGAGGCGAGGTGTCTGACAGCTTCCCCCGCTGAAGCCCTTTATCTCGCTTCTCTGCTGTGTTATTTTAAAACTAACGAGCCCAGACCTCAGGAGCTCGCTGACTGCTCGCCACCTACCACTGAGATTTGTGGCTTGTCTGTTCTGTCCTCTCTGCAGATTTTAGTGGCAGCTTTACTCCCTGCTTGTTAGGAATTCTCTTCTAAACCCAGCCCCGGCAAGGAGGGGCATGTGTGTGTGTGTAGGTGTGTGTGTGAGAGAGAGAACACTAAGTCCTACCTGCACCATGCTCTCAGCAAGCCCCACCTCCTTGCCTGTATTTCTAGCTGATGAAACAGTCCAGTGAGTGACTCTGGGAAGGCAGGGAGAGACAAACTCATCCCTGGGCTATGGACGGAGGAAGCCAGGACACAGCATGAATGTGGAAGGGCTTTTGCAGGATTCTGAAGTAGCTGCTGAGCCGAGGCCCCAGCATAGGGAGGGGCTCCTGGCACACTCAGGACGCTCCGTCCTCCCTGCCCCTCCCCTTCCCAGAATCCCTTGTCTTGGGCTGTTTGGGAAAAACTAACTAGTCCAGAATCAGTGGGGCTGGAGAATAATGTGACCTGTCCCTGGAAAGTGTGGCTGATATTTAAACACCACCATATGCCAGAAACGGTCTGAATGCTGGACATTCATGTCTTCCTCATGACAGCCTCGTGAGGTGCACACAACTTGTGATTTCACCAGAGGTGAAGAAACTTGCCCAAGGTCACCCAGCTGCTGAGCTGCCAGGCAGTCTGCTTAACGACACCCGTCCCCGTGCTCCACCAGCCCTAGATCTGGACCTCCACCCTTCTCCACAGCCCGTCTTGTTTCCTTCAAGCACATGTGCCCTCTCTGTCATCAGAACTCCTTTCTTGGGTCATTTTCATTCCTGAGAGTTCCTCACCTACCTGATCCATGTCTCTCTGGACTGTGAGCTCCTTGAGGGAGGAACTCTTCTCTGGATCGTCTTCAATGACCCTCCCCGGAAGTAGGGTGAAGCATAGCAGAGGAGTCAGTGAATGAATAATGAATGGATGAATGGATGTGTAAGCAGAAATGAATCAGGGCATCTACATGAATGACTGGGAGGAGTCAACCCTTCAGTGTATTTTAAGAGCCAGTCCATCAGGTCTGGACTCTGCTGTTGAGCCATCTTGTCGCTCTGACACCTTGCTGGCACAGAACTTACCTATGTCCTCGGTTTCCCACTTCACTGTAGCCGGGTGCTCCATCCTACTCCCCAGAAGATCCAGTCTGCTGGCTTTAAATCCCATCTACATGCTAACATCTCTCAAATGCATCTCCCCGGTGCTAACATCTCTGAACTCCAGTCTCACATCCAGCTACCTACCTGTTGTCTCCATGTGGGTGTCTAATTGGCACCTAAAACTAACAGGTCCAAAACACCCTTCTGAACCACCCACAGCTATCCCAGGCTCAGCCGTTAGCAGCCCCATCCTCTCAGTTGCTCAGACCAGAACTTTGGGGGCACCCTTGACCCCTCTCTTTCACACTCCATGTCCAATCCATGCTCAAACCCTGTTGATGCCAACTTCAGCATCTGCCCAGAATCTGCCCACTTCTCACTGTTAGAGCCACAATGGCACCATCCAGTCCCCATCCTCTCTGTGATGGCCTGTTGCAGTAACCTCATGGTCTTCCAGTGTTTGTCCCAGGTGGCCAGCAAGTTGCCAGAGAGACCCTTTAAAACCTGAGTCCAATTACATTGTTCCTCTGCTTAGATCGCTCCAATGGCTTCTCATCTCACTCAGAGAAAAACCAAGTTCTTGCAGTAGCCCGCCCAAACCATCCATGCTCTGGTTCCTCATGAACTCTCTGGTGTCACCCCCATTTCTGTGCTGCTTCCTCACTCAGTTCCAGCCTCTGTGCATCTAATCTGCTCCTACCTCAGGGTCCGCGCATTGGCTGTGTCCCTTCCTCTGTGCTCCTCTCCCAGACATGCATGCGGTTCACTCCTCCATCACCCTTGAGTCTTGCTTAAACAGTTCCTTCTCCCTGAGGCCTTCTCTGATGGCCCCATTTAAAATTCCAGCCCCTCCCAGTAGCATTCCCAATATCCCTTCTCCCGCACCATTTCTTTTCTAACACTCATCACCTTACGATAATCTACATGTTTATCACTTAACCATGTGTGTTTTCTTCTCTCCTCCTCCCTCCACCCATCCCAGTAGAATGCAAACTCCACTCAGCAGGGATTCTTTCTGTCTTGTTCTCTGGTGTGTCTCCAGTGCCTAGAACGTGGCTTACACATAGTAGGTGCTCAATGAGCATTTGTTGAATCAGTGACTAAATGAAGAATAAGTGAACGGCCCCTGGCAACACTTCTTGGGACCAGTCTTTATGCTCTCAGCTCTTGGACCAACGCTCCTCCTGCTCCGAGTTGAAGGGCTCCTCTGAGGCTGAGGGCTTCTGTCTGACCCTGCTTGCTCATCGCCTCCTCCAGTTGTGGTTGGAATGTTGCCCAGAAGGGAACCACCTAGCATAGTTCCTCCCATGGCAAGAAAATACAGTCAGCAACTCATCCCCCCTGGAGAAATCTAAGCCCTGTCTGAAATTCCAGCTGATAGAAAGGTCCTGAGGGTGCCCTGAACTGGAGGGAGAGATGGTGTTCTTGCTTGTCATGACACAGCTTGGCAGAGCTGGGGTTTGAACCCAGGTCACTAGGACTCCAGGACCTGTGCACTTTCTTCCCATCACCTAATTACCTTTCACAACCTGTTCACCTGGAAAAACAGGACATGTGAGAATTCAGCCATTTCCCAAGTTGGGGGTAGCCTGCATTTCAGGCCATCCCAAGCAACAAATTCAGTCCCCTTCTCATCAGTTTGATCCCTCACTAGGCAGAGGCGATCAACAGGCCAGTCTGGGAAGGGAGAAATGACCAGGTGGATTTGGGGTTGATTGGAGGGCAGTAGATGGATGTGTTTTGTGATGAGAGTTCAAACCCTCACTGGGCTGGGGGCCTGACCTGTTTGGCGAAGCTGGGTAAGAAACGCTGAGCTGATTTTTCTCCATATGGTTCTTGTGTCCTTTGACCTGAACTTGGGAACTCCACAATTTTTGATATACTAGAGTGTTTTCCACATGCACACACACATGTCCACACACACACACTCTCAGCCTTGAGAACTAAACAAAACCATTCTCATCGGTGCCTGAGGAGAGAGCTTTCCACAGCGCTATGCTTGTCTGTGCAGACCAGCCCTACAAAAATCTTTTGTAAGCTCTACATTCTGGCCACTCAAAGTGTGGTCCACGGAGCAGCACGTCACCTGGGAATTTGGTTAGAAATGCAGAAGCTGGGCCCTGCCCAGACGTGCTGAATCAGCCTCTGAGTCTACCACAACCCCAGGGGATTTGCGGGCCCAGGAGGATGGGAGAAGCACCTGTCTGTGTGGCCCCAAAGGAGCCAGCCCCTGTCTTTCTTCCCCATGTCAGCTCCTTTTTTTTTTTTTTGCCCCCATGTTCGCTGCAGCATTTTTTGCAACAGCCAAGACATGGAAGCAACCTAAGTGTCCATCTGTGGATGAGTGGATAAAGAAAATGTTGTATATGATTGACTACTATTGCACCATTAAAAAGAGGGAAACCCTGCCATTTGGGGCATGGATAGACCTTGAGGGCATTGTGCTAAGTGAAATAAGCCAGTCTCAACTCTCTCCTTCCACCCTCCACCCTAACTGTCTCTTCCAACTGACTGCCTTCTCCGCAGTTATGTGAAGTCCGATACTGTATTTCAGTGCTGGGCCTTTCCACATGCTACTCTGTGTCCCGACCAGCTTGCATGGCCACCTGCCCACATTCCCCAGGCTGGATTGGGTTCTCTCTCTGGGGTTCCGTGGCCCTCTGACTTCTCCCCACCAGAGAATTTCCTGTGCCAAATTATAATTCCCAGTTGAGGGGTTTGTCTTCCCCTTCCAGGCTAAGGTCAGAGACAAGTCTTAGTTACTTTCAGGTCCTTGAAATCCAGTACTAAGTATGTGTTCAGTAAACAACTGTGAAGCAATGAATGAAATGATGAGGCAGATATCAGCCTCATAAAATGTCTTCTCATTTGGTTCCTACTAAGATGAGCCCTATGGCCCCTGTATCCTCAGGATGTCCCCTACAGCGGCTTTCCGGAATCCCCAGCCTTTTTTTCCAGCCATGATAGCAAAGCTCAGAGCCACAGATTATCCCCAACCAGGATTAATTAACCTTGACCTCAGGCCAAGATATTAACACGGCCCAGACTAAAGTCCCAGGAACCAAGGCACAAATCAATGAAATCCATCTCGTCTATGGACTAGGTCATCCCCATGGTAAGCCTTGAGCTTTCTGGTGGACCCATGAGCTGAGGGTCTGGGCATTCATTCTCTACCAAAACAGGCAGATTGTAGGTACCTGGCCAAGTGGGGGGACAAGGGTGGATTATTCAGAGCCCTAACACAGAATAAGAACCTGGAGCATGAGCCTTGGATGGGAAGCAAGCCCCTTTTCCTGTCCAGGTCTGTGTCTTCATCTGTGTCATGGGGCAAGGTCACCAAACTGAGTACCTTATGGAGATTGTCGGCATCAGTTTGGAGACTGTTTTGGCAAGTGCCCTACACCAGAAGAAGCTGCTCGTGGGATGGAGGCAGTAAGTGTCAGGATGCTCCAAATCTAATGACCAAGTGCCATTCCTGTTTGTGGGATACACGATTCGAGCCAAACTCTGAGGTGCAGCCTCTTGCCCAGACCCGCAAGGCCGGTCCCTGTCTTACAGAGAAATTACCAGGATCCACCATGTGCCTCCACCGATCACTTCCTTACATTTTCAAAGTAATTCCCAGATTGCTGTTTTTCCTCAGCTGATTCTTACACACAGGCAGGGCAGCTAGTATTCTTGCCACTCGCTATCCCCGGGTCTCAGTTCCTCAGTCTGTACAGAGGGGATACCATGCCTGCTCCTGGGTTCCTTTGGAAGCTTAAGTGAAACATCCATGAGAAGCGTTTCGCCCAGTGTCTGGCCCCAGAGTAGGTGCGGGGTAAGCGCTAGCTGCTGCTGTGATCAAGTGACTTGGAAAGGGCACCAGCCTAGGGGGTCAGAAGGCCATGGTTCCAGACGTGGCTCTGACGGGCATCACCCATCCTGTGGCCCTGGGCTGGGGTCCCTTCCTGCCCCTCTCCAGTACTGTTTGTCTCTGATGCCCCAAGCACTGTTTAACTCAATCTAATGCTGGGGGCACAAAGATCTGCCCCGAACCCTGGGCCAAATGAGCACTTTTTGGGAGCGGAGTGCTTTGATGCGGGAAGCAGGGAAGTGGCGAGAGAACCAGGCATCTTGGAGAGTTTTGCTGGAAGTTCAGCCCTGACTCTTATCGGAGTCTGGGAATCTGCTGGTTGCCATGACAACAGAGAGCAGCATCCAAGCTCCAGGTCGCTGATGAGCAGGAACAGAGCGGGGAGGCCTTGAGGAATCCAACTCACACGCTCCCTCCCTCCCTCTGTGAAGTGGAGTGTGCCGGCCCTTGACTTCACTGTTTCAGCTGTCCCCTGAAGATCTTGCCTTCTTTTAAGTGTTTCTTTTAAGGCAACACCCAAGGGCTATGTGGTAAAAACCAAGCAGGTGCTGGTACTCTCAGCAAAGAGGGGACATGGAATTTTTCTTAAAGCCCTACAAGGACGCTGAGCCAGGGGCAGGAAGGAGGACGGGAGGGGCTGTGGAGGAGAGGGGATGCCGTGGGCGAGGGCTGAGTCCACAGCAGTGCTGGGTGGCCTCAGAGCCGTCCTTGTCCCTGGACCTCAGCTTCTTCATATGTGAGGAAAGGTTGGATCTAATGTGTGGTTCCTGCCTGAGACTGGCCATCAGAATTCATTTAGACATCTATCCTTCATCCCTTAATTCAACAAACATTTATTGAGCAAAAAGGCTCACTATGCCTGGCACTGTGTCCCTGGGGATTCAATGATGGGAAAAGAGACTCATTCCTGCTCTCATGAAGCTTACATTCTAGTCCAGAAGACAAACGGATAGCAAATACACATAGAAAACGGTCATTTCAAATAGGAACAAGTGCTCTGAAGGAAGGTACTGCACACTGCTGGGATGGAGGCTGGGAAGAGAGGAACAAGATTCCATCAGGGGCTCAGAGAGGGCCTCTCTGGGAAGGGGACATTTGAATGGAAGGAAAGAACCGACCCTGCAAAGAAGTGGAGGAACAGTATACCAGGTGGAGGGAACAGAGAAAGCAAAGGCTCTGAGCAAAGACTCTGAACCAAGGCCCCCCGTTCTGTTGAGGAAGAGCAGCAAGGTCATGTGGCTAGAGCAGAGTGAGGGACACAGAGAGGCCAATTGGAAATGGCCTTTAGAGTGGGGCAGGGGCCAGATCATGCAGAGCGTTTTAGTCCTGGTAATCAGTTTGGACTTATTCTTGATCCAACAGGAAGCAGAATTACTGGGATGTTTCTTTAAGATGCGGATTCCTGTTCCACCCTTTGAGACTCTTATTTATTATGGCTGGGAAGGAACCTGGAAATGTGTACTTTTTAAAAGCCTCTTGGGGGGCCTCTGGTACTGTGCCAGGTTTAGGAAACCACAGACTATAAGCTTTCTGAGTCTTTTTCGGTTTTAAGAAAACTGAGAAGCAACATGCTGGAACATCTTGATAAAAAAGTTCTTAAATGTTATATATATTACGAAGGATTCTGTTCTCCCTTCCTTCCCCACTCCCTGTCTGCCTGGTGGAATTAGTTGTGTTTTTGTTTGTTTGATTGCAAAATCCCGGGTCAGGTACCCAACGCCAGGAAAGGGAAATTAGGGCTGTTAGAGAAAAGAACAACCTACCACGTCAGGGTAGATTGTGGCAACTGCACTGCCCCTTTCTTCACCAAACCATCTTCAGGATTCCCCATCCCTGGCCCCCAAAGCTGGCAATAATGGGTGACGCACTGTCCTCACCCTAAGCCTCACCCCCCAGTGCCTGATAGCGGCATCTGCACCTTTCCCTACACCGCCATGACCCTACTCCCTCCATTAGCGCAAGGCACAGAGACCTTCCACTCAGTGCCAGCACTTACTCGTCATATGTTGATTCACTGCCAAATTCCTTGCATCAGCTCTCAAGTTTTTTGCCTACCTCGGGGTTGCCTCTGGTACAGATTTGTGTAATGGTTTTCTATAATGCCCCAGGGTCCAAAATTTCATGTGTCCAACTCAAGACTCTTCATATATTGATAAGCTTGCTGGTCACTCTCCTAAAAGGAATATGGGGTAGAATAGAAAAGGCATTGATTGAGCCCTTGGTTGGTTTGTATTTGAGCCACAGAGGACCCCAAGGTCTTCCCGTGGGGACCTGATCTGCGGTTCCCTCTCGGCACCCTCACCCTTGCTTGCTCCTCCTTGTACATACCAACCATCTTTGAAAACTTGCAATTCCTTCTGCCCAGAGCACATTTCCCGCTACCCAAAGATAACTGTGTAGAACTTATATATTACTGGGCAACAAATTACCCCAAGTCTTTGGGGGCGTCAAAACAACAATAAACAGCTATTAAACTGTCCCACAGTTTCTGTGAACTGGGCTGGGAGACTGGCTCACCATCTCTCATGAGATTATGGTCACAGGTCAGCCGAGGCTGCAGACTCATCTGAAAGCTTGGTGGGACCGCACGCCCCACCAAGGAGGAGCCCTCACGTGGCTGGGAGGGGCAGGCTGTTGGCAGGAGGCCTCCATTGTTCTTCACATGAGCCTCTCCACAGGGCTGCTTGAGTTTCCTCACACCACGGTGACCAGCTCCCCTCAGAGTCATCAGTCCAACAGAGCCAGGCAGCAGCTGCCTGTGTGAACTAGGCTTGGATGTCACATGCTGTAACGTTTACTACATTCTCATCACTTAAAGTGAGTCGATAAGCCCACCTGATATTCAAGGGGAGGGAAATTAGCTCCATCTTTCCATGGCAGGAATGCCAGAGAATCTAGGAACACGTTTCAAAGCCTCTACAGACTTCAAGCATAGTCCCTAATCTGTCACTTCTGCAGTCCCGTTACTTCCTCAGAAAGGCCTTCCCCATTACTCTGCACAAAATAGCTCCACCCCCTCCCACTTCCAAGTCTCATTACACTAATTTATTTTCTGCATAATTTATTACCAGCTAATAAGCCACATTATCACTTGCTTATGTGTTTATACCTGCTCCCCCATCTAGAATGTAAACTCCACCATCACAGGAGACAATCCCATCTTGTTCACTGCACCCCCACGCTTAGAACTGGCCTGGACACATTGCAGGCACTCAGGGAATTGGAGTTAATGAATGCAGCTTGGCCTAGGTCAGGACAAGTATGGGAAGAGGCAAGCCTTGCTGGGAGCTGGGCAGAAATTGCAAGCACTGAGTTGTCTGAGAAGAGCCAGGACAGCATTTCACTTGGATAGACTGGAGGGACCCTCATTGTAGGAGAAGTGGGGCAGGAAGCTGCAGGGAGAATTGGAGCTCTGGAAGCATGGAGTTGGCAGCAAGGAGGGCTGGGCAGCCCTGACTAGAATCTGCACCCCTCCTGGGCTTGCACGATCTCCCAGCTCTGCTTCTGAAGATGCACTGATAAGCAGCTGACAGAGATGGATGTGTTTTGCTGCTCTCCTTCAATATTGACCAGGCTTGGCCTGCTTTCCAGGCTGCCCCGAGGAGCAGGGGCTTATCAGATGCACTCATCCTGAGTCATGAAACTGATCTTGATGCCCTGGCTGCAGGAGCTTGGTACATGAGAAATGCTAATGCCGTAGACCAGTGCTTCCGCGGGATCTGCAGGCAGAGGGAGCGGGGAAGGGCACTGGCCCGATGGTGCCAAATGGACCTGTGACTCTCACACTCCTGACTCCTCCTGGTTAGGGGCCAGGAGATTTGAGTGGCAGTCTCTTCAAAGACAGAGTAACTAGGCAACTTCCCTTCCCTCTCTGGGACTCAAAGAAGAAGATGGGACTCATGTAATTTCCCAGAGTTATTTGGGGCTTGTCTCAGAGGCAAAAGAGGGAACTTGAGGCCTTCATGGGAACTGCATCCCAGGTAGGTGGCCTTGTACCTAAAAAGACATGAAATTGGAGGTTTGGTTTACAGGGAAGTAAAGGGAAAGGGATTTCCCTTTAGGCCTTCCTGTTTGCTTATATCATCTCATTTTATCTTCACAGCAACCCAGTAATATATGGGCTAATATATTCCTTGTTTTATAATTGAGAAAACTTACTTGAGAGGTTGAGTGACTGGTCCCAGACCCTATAGCTACTAAATGGTAAAGATAGTGTTTCACTCCAGGGGTGTATCTGTTCCATGCACAGATAAGGCAGAGAAATGGGATTGAAATGGCAAAGGGGAGTTGGGACTAATCCTATCATGCTTTGGCCTGCAGTTATGTTGTCAGAAAGGAAGTGAAATTCTGGCTTCCAGCCTCTCCCTGTGATTTGGTCGGGATAGGGGAGGCTCTGCTGCAGTAACAAATAAACCCTGAAATCTTAGTGGCTTACCCTAACTGAGGCTTATTTCTATCATGCAAATTCTGATGTGATTCTGGCATCTCTCCCACATCTAGCAGCTTCATCTTTCAGGATATGTGACTTCCTAAGTCACTGTGACAGAGAAATAGATTGTTGGAGAAGGCACACCAATCTTATTGCCTTGAACCAGAAGTGACATATGTCACTCCCACTCAGAGACCATCAGCCAAAGATAATCTCATGGCCCCAACCTACCTGCAAGGGAAGTTGGGAAATATGAGTATGTCTATGAATGTTTGATGAACATTAAGAATCTCTGTCATATCCTAACACTTTTTCCCTTCTTATTTCTTCCCCTGTAGGACAGAACCTCAGAACAGCCCCATGGTCCCAGCTCAAGATGGACCCTCAGAAAAGCTGAGCCAGCCTCTTGCCACCGAGGCCTTGGGTACCAACAGCTGGGAGAGAGACAAGGCCTGCCGGGAGCTCAGTCCCACCAGAGCACGCAGGTGAGACCCTGCCCCACTCTCCCTTCAACTCAAGTTCAAACTCAGGATGCAGAAATGAAATCTGTTTCTCTAGCCACTTTTCCCCTCTCTCTTTTGCAGATCCCTCTTTCAGACCCTTAAATCAAATCAAAAGTCAGCTATGTTTTTCTGTACAGGGCCAGAGAGCAAATATTTCAGGCTCATGGGCCAGATGGTCTCTGTCTAAACTGCTCAACCTGCCATTTTAGCCCTAAATCAGCTATAGAATGATTTACATACGATGTGTAAACAAATGGGCTTAGCTGTGTGTCAATAAAACTTCCTTTATAAAAATAGGAAACAGGCTAGATTGAGCCCATGGGCCAGTTCGTTGCCTCTGCGTTAAAATGATAGTTAGTTCCTCCCCATTTTAATGACTCTGTGAGCCACTGATTCCCAAATTGTGACTTCAGCCCGGATCTCTTTCCTAAAAGTTCTAGATCTGCGCACTCATTCCTTAATTTAGTTAGCCAACCAGCGTTTCTTGAGCACCTGCCAGGTAGCAAGCACTGTGTGAGTGCGTGAAGGTAAACCATCTTACTGGGGCTCAGAGAGGTAAAGTGACTTGCCCAACACGCGGCTGCCAGTAAAGTGGCACAGGGAAGTTTTGAATTCCGGCCTCTCTGATCTTAAACCTTAGACTTAAACCTACTACATTATACTTTGATGTGAATGAAAAAAGCAATCTACCCCCTGCCTGCTGTTTTTAAATTTTGTGCCATACACATGTAAAGCCTGGCCCATCTTTGGCCTCTGGAGAATTGATTCTGTTTACAACATGGTCTTTATAATCTGGCCTCACCAGCGAGTTGAAGGCATTATTTCTACTCCTTCAATTAACTCACCACGCTCGTTGCCCTGGGCCTACATCTTCTCCATCATGACAAGTGCAGAACGAATCTGGTGTCCTTGTCAGTAACATTCCTTAGAAAACAGCCTTGCCTCCTGGCTTTGAATCAAAGGGTGTCAAAGCCATATTACAGATGTGGAAACTGAGGTCAGTTGGTAGCAAGGCCAAGATTAGCCTGAATAGCCCTGATCTAGTCCACCTTCTCTCCTTGTGTCTTAGAGTTCTTGGTTTACTAAGGTGTAGGTTCTAAACCACTTTGGACTTGAATTAGATAGAGGTGATGAGTACTGCGCCCAGGAAAATGTGTATGCTCCAAGAATTCTTCCCAGATTCTGTGTACCTTGTTAGAGGATTCGTGGACCCCTGAGGCTGATGAACAGAGATCTCTAGTTAAGAACCTGAATTTTGAAGAAGTGGCTTGAGAAGCCAGAGTAGGTTTCACAGATAGAGTCTTCTCCTCCACCCAGGCTGCCACCTTGCTACAGGCTTTAGTTGGGCTGTAATTTTAATGAGGGAGAAACAGTAAAGTCCTATCAGCTCAGAAAAGTGAAGTTCAACATCAGAGCTGGAGAATCATCTCCAAGAAACAGAAGAAAAGCTGTTTCCATAAGAGGCTCAGGGAGGTAAAGAGAAAAGGGGAGACAAGGGAAATCATTGTGCTTTCAAAACATTATCTGCCAGACAGCCAAAGGGAATTACTATGTGGTAGAGACCAGCGTTCAAACCCGGACACTACCACTCCCTATCTCAGTGATGTCAGCAAATTACTGTCCTTCCCTGGGCCTCAGTTTTCACAACTGTAAAATGGGAATATTGAGATCTAATTCTCAAGGTCAGCTGAGGATTAAATCAAATCAGGCATTTACAGATCCTGAGAGTGGGCCTGGAATACAAGAGGTGCTTAAAATGTTAGCTGGAGTCTCATGGAGCCAGAAGAGAAGATTCTGGGCTTGCAAATCTGAAAAATGATGCAATGTTGTCAATTTGATTATAAAGTGTCTGGGCTTCTTGCTCCCTTCTCCTATCTGTGACCCACCCTCTGAGATGATAAAAATCACAATGATGATGATGACATTAACAGTGATAATAAAAGTCATAATAATTACAATAATAGAAACTACATTTACTGGGAACTTGCTGTGTGCTAGACCAGGGCACATTGCATGAGTGAGCTCACTTCATTCCTTGCAGCAAACTTGGGACCCAGGGATCACATTTCATTCCCATCTTACAAGTCGTGAAAATGGTACTCTGAGAAGTCACTGAGCTAGAATGTAATAGAGCAGGAATGTAAATCCAGGTGTCTCAGTTTCTAGAGCCAGTGTTCTTTCCTGCTGGGTACTTGCCCTCTGCATATTTGACCACTGGGTACTGAACCACTGTATGGGGAACCACTGCATATTTAACTGCTGCTTAGGTAACTGTGTGCACTCCGCTGCTATCCTGGCCCTCCCAGCCCTGCCGTGGGGGCACACCTAGGAGTACTGGTACAGGGGAAAGAAAGAGTTGGAGGAAAGGCAGACCTACCTGGGTAAAGGCATTTGGGATTTATGGAGGGGGTTGATTATCCCCCTTCACAGATCTCAAGTCTATCCAAATTCAAAGGCTCTCTCAGTTTTACACCATCACTTAAATCAGAGTCTAGGACAGTGGTTCACAAATCGTGCTCCCCTGGAACCCTGTGGTTCCAGAAAGAAGTGAGAATAGATGACTGTCTTACAAGACACACTTAAAAAAAATTTTTTTTTTTAGTATTTCTCCCTTAAATGTTTTTGTTTTCTTTTTTCCTCTCAAATTCCCAGCAGCTGTTACACTGGGAAATGTCTGTATGAAAGACAAACAATTTAACAAGTGGCTAAATGACTTTGTTTGGTCATCCCTCATTTAGTCACCCAACAAATATTTATTAGGTTCTTACTCTGTGTCAAGAACTCGTTGCAGGAAAAATTTGGAAGTGCCTACCACATTTACACAAGCAGCCTGTTTGCTTCCTGGATCTTTGTGCAGTGCTTTGTGCTTTATAACGTCTAAGTCCAATTAAGTAGGTAGGTATTTAATCCCTATGATACTTACTTCAAATCTGCTTTAAAAAAGAGACTTTATTAAAATGTTCTAGATATCGCTATATGATTTTTTATTTATTGCCAATGCAGAGACCTTAACATATATTCTAATCACTTGGTCATTTTTTCTACTAATCCTAATGATCAAGATTCTTATAATGGAATTAAACATGGCAGCATTTTATGATGTTCTTTGGGTAGTTTCCAGAAGAATGCCTGTGCAAACAAGTTTGAGAAAGCAGCTGGTTTGGGGGGAAAGCTCTCAGAGTAGGAATCACAGGCCTTGACTCAAATCCTAGCTTAGACTCTCCTAACTCTGCAGCCATGGGCAAGCCAGTTCAATATTCTGACCCTTACTTTTTTTGGTTGTAAAATGAGATAATTAATTCATACCACCCTCAAAGTGTTTTTGAGAGTATCACAGTATATAAAAATATAAAACACTTGGCACAGAAGTGAACAAATGGTAGTTGTGTTACTACTAATGAATGGCAATAATATTCTTATTAATATTACATTTTTCCAGTCAAGTTCAACTGAGTTGGCATGTTTCAATTCCCAAGCAGTTTTTCATCCGCAACCCATTTCCTTTTGCCATGGGATAATGTTTTAAAAAAATCCCTGGAGCTCGCCCCAATTATAAAAGGAGATAACTTAACTTCATTTGACTGAAGCCTGAGCATTTGAGTTTAATTGAATGGGAAATAATTATTCCTGAACAGCAGAGGTTTTTGAGGTTCTGTGAGGCCATGTAAGATATGTATCTCATTACATTAGACTTCAGCAAATACACTTTTAATAATCAGCTGCTTCTTAACATACCTTCCACCTCCTATTAAATTTCCAGCAGGAACTACAGACACGATGTGTTGGGATGGGAGGGGGCTGAACTGCTGATTAATTATTTAAAAAGTGATTTATTTACCAAGGTGAGCCATTTGAAAATTCAATAATAAATCTATTAAGAAGCAGTTAACCTCTATAACGCTGTTTTAAATAATCAATTGGTGTTTGGGTAACAGACATCGTCTCTCTCATTAGGTCGGCATTAACTCCTTATTTGAGCCACTTAATCTAAAGTGTGACCGAATCAGCCCTGAGGTGGTAATTAGGTTTCACTATGGGCCCTTCCTCCAAGGAACTGGGTGCTTCTTCCCTGTCTACATCAGCCCGGGCGGGGGGCTTGGGGAGGCCGGAGTCCTCTAATGCCGACCTCTCTGCTCCACACAGTGCCTCCCGTGACAGAGACCTGACGCCACCACCTTCCTCCAGGGGGAAGAAGAAAAAGAAGAAATCCACACGGAAGAAGAGAAGGAGGTGAGGTCCCTAAGGGGAGATAAAACCTTGGAGATGGAGGAGAAGGACAGAATAGGGGTAAATGGGTTTTGGAGTGAAATGGTGACTGTCATTGTGTTCAGATGTTCAGATCCCCTCTCTGCCTCTTAACTAGTTGTGTGAACTTAGGCAAGTCACTCATCTCTTTGTGCCTGTTTCCACTTCTGTAAAATGATGATCGTGACCACCTCTTGGGGTTTTGTGAGAATCAGACAAAAAATAGACATGGAAGGAGCTGTCACAGTGTGCGGCACACAGTAAATAACCAGTTAATCAGAAGCATACGCATGACTATGAATACTGATTTTTTTTCTTTGAGAACTCACTGTGGAGGGGTTGTACCAAACATGACCTCTTTTTACCCTTGACCATAATCTACCAGGCAACCACGATTGTCCGCATGTCAGAGATGAGAAAAGAAAGGCACAGAATTTACAGGGACTTGATCCGAGGCCCTTCCGTTGATTCCACCATTCCCACCTCACAGGTTGAATGCCCAGGATAATAGACTTCATAATTTTTTTGCCAGCTATTGACTCTTTTATACCCTATGAATTTTTTTTCTGTGAACAATTCCTTTTACATTTTTATATTTAAATATATTTCCAGATTTTCTTCAAGATTGCCAGCCATAAGACTAAAAGTGTGTCCAGTGTTGCAGACCCAGAGGGGTGGGCAGAGACTTTAGAGGGTCCTGTTGAAAATCACCCCAAAGCTTGGAGGCAGTATTTGAAGAGGCCTGCAAGGGGCAGCAGAGAGCGGTGCCTGGGTGACCTGGGCCCCAACTCCAGGTTTTCAGGGACCTTGCTTCCTCCACACCCCGTTAGCCTAGTTCTTAGAGGACAGGCCCAAAGAGGACCCAGAGAGGAATGTGAAAGAAGGCCCTGAGTTGTAGAGTGAGGGGTGGAACTGGGGCAAGTGGCTGGAGCTTCCTGATTTTAGGGGTGGCCAGGAGAATACTGCAAAGGAGACCTTGGGCACAGAGCTTCACCAACTAATTCATTTGTTCAGTAAATGTCCACTGAGCACTTCTGTGGGGGCAGTGCTGTGATTTCCCCAAGCGTCAGGTTGTTCTCAGCCCTGCATTTCCCCTGCAGACATGTTTTGTTTGACCTGCAAAGTGCTTTTTTGTCTTCACTGTTGGCCAACATTTAAAAATCAGGAGATATCATATGAAAATATGTTTTTCCCGCAACTTCTATCGAAAAGGCAGGTGTTCCAGAAGCCTGGGCCTGCATTCCCGCACAGGAGCACATGGGCTGATCTGAGAAGCAGCCATCCCTTCAGTCAGGTGCTCATTGATTCGCCACAGTCTCCACCACTCCCTATTGTCTTACACCCAGCCTGCTTCATCCTTTTATGCTACCTCCGATGCCCCTGTTTTCACTGAGCTTAAAACTCCTATCTATTTCCACCTTGGTTTTTTTGTCAGTGGGGAACAAGAGACTCAGAGATGAGCAGTGACATGTCCAGGGTGACTTCATGAGTCAGTCCTGGAACTCAGGTCATCTGAGCCTCCATCTTGACTTAATGTCATGGTCCAAGGGTCATTCTGCTTCTTGGGTAACCCCTGATGGTACCACCCCTGCTGGCGAGATCTCTTCTAGGGGCTCGATCTTACCAGAGAGACAACAGAGTGGGGCAGAAGAGAACCTTCTAGTATATGAGAGGGGGCACAGCTTGGAAGAGGACACCAAAGGAACTATTTATGGCCGGGCCAGGAGAGCAGCTATGGGGTAACATAGTGATGAGAGCAAGGCTCTTTGGGTCAGAGAGGCTTCAATTTGAATCTTAGCTCATCCACTTCCTAGCTGTGTATCCTTGGGCAGTCACTTCGCCTCTCTGAACCTCCTTTTTTTTTGTCTGAAAAAGGAGGTAGCAACTGTACTTACCTAAGAAGCATGTGGAAGGATTGAGGTAATAAAAAAAAAAACACATGGGAGCATTTAGAACAAATGCACCTTAATATCAAGATTGCTGTTATCCTGTGTGTGTGACTGAAAGAGTTGAGACTCTTCATAGGGCTGGAGGAGAGGCTCCAAAACCAACCCTGGCCTTTAAGAACTTCCCTCTGAAAGGTGTCCTCCCCCCCCCCGGCAGGTCCCCATCCTACAGCCCATCGCCCGTCAAGAAAAAGAAGAAGAAAAGTTCCAAGAAACGTAAGAGACACAGGTACGATCCTTCCTCCTCTGCAAACAGGGTTGCTGGGTGTGGGGCGGGGGGCGAGGGCTTGTGGGTTGATGGCACTAAAGGGTCATTTCAAAGCTTCTTGTTTCATTCTGAATTGTTACTTATTTAAATCTTGTGTAACTTGGAACTCTGCTTACAAAGACCAAAGGCCCCTAAAGTTTAACTGAGGCTAGAAGGGGGATTTGATGATGAGGGGACAGGAGTGTCTCAGGGACCAGCCAAGCTCCCGGGAGGGGCTGGAACCAAGGAGCGGAGAGCTGAGGGAACCCAAGCGGGATACACCGTCCCCAGTCTATGTGGGGGGACGTGGTGGGGTCCTGTCCCCATCTCTACATGCTGCAGGATCAGCCACAAGAAAACACCGAATCATTCTGTCTTGTTCCATATTGCACTTTCCCAAGGAGAGGTCTCTCTGGTTGGTCCACCTGTGTCTTAGAGGATGGAATCATGTAAAACATGGCTGCTGGAATTACAGTAGTTAAAAGCTCTTTATGAACAGGGCACATATTCCAAAAGGTGCCTACTGTGCACACACACATACATACATGTGTATATTTATGTGGCAGGGGGAAGACTGGAGGATTATACACCAAAACACTCCAATCTCTGGGTCATGGGCCAAGCCAACATTTTATAACTGGGAGATTCAGCAATATGAAAATCAGGTTTTCCAGCTGCTCTATAAAATCCAAAGTTCTGTCTCCATTGGGCCAGTTTTCCCGCAGGCAGCCCTCGCTGGGGCTGAGGGGTTGCTGTGCATTTAGACAGAGCCTGGGTGCACCAGTTTGCCACAGGCCCCACTTAGCCTGCTGCCCCCAACTGCACGCAGTTACAAAGCCTGCTTGGTCCCTAGGAACCGGGAGTTTGACACTCCGTGTGTAAGTTCATTGCTGTGCTTGGCGGTGGGTGACAGGGAAAAAGTGGTTTATATTTTACTTTTGGTTATCCATATCTGCCAATTTCCCCACACCAGTGGTGGGCTACTTGTGCAGTTAAACAATCACAACAGAACAAGAAGTAAGAGTTCATTTGGGTTTCCCCCTGCATCTCAGCCCTGCTTCAAAGTTGCCCCCAGAATGGTTTTCCCGATACAGGGGTGTGCTTACATCTCCGTCCCTGTTGCCAGACTGGTCTCAGCTCGGTTTGGTTTCACTAATTACATCCACCACCCATCCAGACATTCCAGCCGATGCTGAGTGTGTGCTTAATACAAGATGTGGGCAAACCAGTTAGGGAGATGTTGTTAACTGGGTGTTAGAACCTTCCCAACAAGGAGTCCTTCACAGCGGCAATACCTGCTGTGACTGTAGGCTGCTGAACCTTCCCAACAAGGAGTCCTTCACAGCGGCAATACCTGCTGTGACTGTAGGCTGCTGTCTTGCTGCCTTACTATGCTGATTAGTTTGTCCCTGCTCTTTGGGGGACCTCTCCGTACCTGGGTCTTGGAATCCAAGTGGCTTGTCACTCAGGGTGTCTTATGAAGAAGGGACCATGCCAGAGGTTAGAAACAGGCTTTTTCTACCAGCTACAGTCAGCTGGGGAGTTGGAGTTTTAGAGGGAAGGAGGTGCATAGAATGGGAGATTAGGAGGCTGGTCCTTCCCAAACCCTCCATTGACTGAGCACTGCCTTACTTCTGGACCAGCTCCTCCAAGTTCTTGAAATGTTGGGTTAATGACAGTTGACATTTTTGGAGATAGGAGCTAAGGGTAGGAGATGCATTGAGAGTTTTTTTTTCTCCCGTTAACAAGGCTTCAGAATTTCTTTTTTTTTAATCACATTTTTCACATCTGCTTATCAAATACCCATTATGTGTCATGAATGAGGATTCTGGGCCTTGGGAATAGAACAGAACCAAAGCCCAGCCCCTGCCCTCAAGTTGCTCACATCCTAATGGGGCACGTGGACAACTACAATCTGCAGAGGTCAGAAGCACCCCCAGAGCTCATGGGAGCAGAGAGGAGGCACCCAACCAGCCTGAGGGGATCAGGAAATGCTACAAGGACATGATGACATCTGAGTGGGGCTCCGAGGAATGAGTAGGAGTTCCACAGGTGAAGTGGTGTGACTTTGGGCAACTTAATGAACTTCTCTGAGCTTCGGTATCTTTGTCCAGTGGTTGTTAGTAGTACTTCACAGGTCTGGGCCATAATATCTGAATGAAATTATGTATGAGAGATGCTTAGCACAGAGCCTGGCACACAGTAGGAGTTCCACATATGGAAGTTGTTTGTCCCATGATGGCGATCATGATTCCACAAGTAGGAGGAAAAGATGAAAGGGAGATGGGGCGGCACAGAGCAGAGGAGGTGGAGGACTCTCTTTATGTCCTCCCATCCAATCTCATCCTAGACGGACTTACTAACAGCTGTGGGAGAGGACTGAAGCACTGCTAGGTTTTGACCTGGAAATTCAAAATGCAAAGCAATGTTTCTCATATGGTCTTCCTATTCTTTGAAATCTAAGGAGGATTTACTAGGTGTCCTGACCCCCCACCCCCCAGTATGTAGCACATCCACAAATGCACTGATACATTCATCTCAGGAAAAGAAACCTCACTCACCTATATTTATTTTCTTCCCTCCCTCTCCTCTTCCTCCCTCTTTCTCTTCCCATCCCTCACCCTCTTCCCTCCCTTATTTTATCCCCTTAATCAGGTCGTTCTCCAAGAAGAGAAGGCACAGGTAAGAATCTTGTTGCATCTGGCTGCTTGCTTCAGCTCTCTGCTTTCCTAGCCAGGCTTTAGGTGGCCTCTGGGGTCAGTTCTCAGTCTCCGTCTCCCAACTCCTAGCAGTGTCCCTTCCTAGAAAGTCTCACTGCCCTTGCAAGAGCCGATTTGTTCTTGCCACTGGTTGAACTCTTGGACTGGGGCTTGTAGAGAAGAAACATCAGCCCCAGCCAGCCTGCCAGAGCCTTCCCAGATCCTAGTCAAGGGTTAGAAGCCAAGTTCCACTGTACTGGACACACTGTGAGTGTCCCCTACGGCTACTGACTGTAAAGTGGATCCTTCCCATGGGTGTGTATTGAATCTCCATGAATCGCAAAATCCTGTGCAGTGGATATGTTTATTTTTCCCATTTTACAGATGAAGAAACTGAGACTCAGACAGGAGATGTGACCGGCATGTCCAGAAGGTGGCAGAGCCAAAATTCAAACCCAGATCTGCTAAACAGAGGGTCGGGACACCCTACAAGTGGCTTCTTAAGTAACAACAGCCACACCTAGGGCATTGGCAGAGAGAAGCATCCTTTCATTCATTGGTTAACAAGGCAACAGCGATCTCTAATATCTTCCATCAGCTCAGCCAAATGGCCTGAGCAATGGCCCCATTTCACAGTCAACAAAACCAAGTCTTCAAGAGGGCAGGTAACTTGCCTGATGTCACACAGCAGCTAAGCAGCAGAGCTGGGGTGTGAACTTGGATCTTTCAGTGAGGTTCTAGACTCTTCCACTGCCCAGGCTGAGTCCGACATGGAGATGAATCCACCAGCTAACATCAAAGTAAGATTTCAGTTGGAGGAAATCAGTTTTCTCCTTCCCAGGACCTGTGCTGGTAACGCCCTCTTGGTGACCTTCTGAAGCCAGTCTGGCTTGAACTATCAAATTGCATTTTGCCCTCTGCGGCCTCTATTTGATTATGCTGGGGTCCCGAGTCATCACTGTCCATTCTACACATTCCTCATCCCTCTGGCTTAAAAAAAATAAAAACAGATACTTGAATATTCATGGACAGAACATTTCAGAATCTGCTAAGCTTCCTGAGGCTTTGGAGTGTCTCCCCGATATTCCCTTCTCTTCTCTCATAAACTGATTGAACAACAGTCAAGAGCATGGGCTCCAGACACCCACAGTCTGGGGCCGCATCCAGCTCGCCTGTGTGATCCTGGTCAAGCCTCTTGGCCTCTCTGAGGCTCAGTTTCCACATCTGTAAAATGAGTGCTTATTAAATGTGCCCCTGTCCATAGGTTGTGGGGAGAATAAAATGAGACTGTGGCAAAAAGTATTCATCAGAGTGCCCACCCTATAATAAGGCCTCAAAAAATGGCAGGCATTATCATTACCTTTATTTCTACTATTTTTATTAAGCTACCAAAGCTGGCCATGGCATCCTCTGTACCCCATTCTAAGTCTGCTTCTGCGGGTCCATGTCTCTGGCTGAGCTTGCTGGGTGAAAAAGTCAGCAGAGACTGCTCTTGGACGTGAGCAGTGTCTGTTCTGAAAGGGCCTGGATCTATGGCCACTGTGTGTTAAGCATTTTAACTACTTGTTTCTTTTGATATTTCACTGGAATTTTGCATCTTTCAATTAATTGGCCATTTCTCATTTAGTTCCTCCAGCCTAAAAAGCAAAAGAAGGGAAGAGAAGAGGCACAAAAAGCAGTAAGTAGAGACCACCTGGAATGCTCTCTGAAGTCTGGGGAGGTGGGAGACCTGGCCTCTTAACAGCCGGAGTGTCATAGTTGCCATATAAACAGGGAAAGAGCGAGGGGGCAGGTAGATGAGAGGGAAGAGGGAAGTGGCCTTGAGATGGTGGGTTTGGGTATGCGTGAGCACACAAGGTTGTGTATGTTGTGTGCGTGTGCATGTGTGTCTGCGTGTGCATGAAAGGGAGTGGCGTGCATCTGTGTGCCCGGTGTGCCCATCATGTGTGAATTCTGTGTGCATGGATGTGCATTGTGTATATATTTGTATGGAGGGTGTATACCTGTAGTGTGCACAGTACATTTTTCCATCATGCAAACATTTGAGTGAACTATGTGTACAATGTATGCCGTGTGGGTAAATTGTGTATGTGTATGTGTGTGGTGCACTTCTGTTCACACAAATGCATTATGTATGCTCGTGCTTATGTGAGCATGATGTGAACAGTGCACATATAAGTGTACCCTCTGCCTCTGTGTGTTAATTCTATGCATTCGGCACGTGTGCTGCTTATTAATCCACGTGCATTATATACACGGAGGGCGTGGGGTGCTTTTTACCTATGCACATTTGTGTGCTGTGTGTGCACACACGAGTCTGAGCCAGGGCTGTGGGACTTACAGCGTGGAGATATCAGTGAAGCGCCTACCCCCCGTCTCAGGGTCCCAGCTGGCTCACAGTTTATAGCTGGTAGTAGAAATTCAAATCAGCTAGCACTGCCTGTGGAGTTCAGTGACAAATTAAAAGTAAATGTGGTTACAATCCACCTACTTTATACCCTGCAGACGTTACTGTGTGTGTTTTCCAATCAACTAATATTTTATCTCCCGCCAAGAAGCTTCTGAACTGAGGCTCAAAGGCGATGGGATGCAAGGCCATCAGCTGTGGGGAGGGAAAGAGGAAGGGGAGGCGCTAAGGGAGGGCACCCAGCTTTGTTGCCCCAAAGGGCCTCTTTACTCAAGGTTGGTGCAAAGGAGGGCCTTTCCGTTGCCACCACAGGGGCCTGGAGAACACTCCAGAAGGAAGCCTTAGGGCTTTGAGTTAGCTCAGGGAAGAACTTCCTGACCATCATGTTTGTTCAAGTCAAGGGCAATATTGGTCATATAAACTGAGTGTGCGTTTACACTGAGCAGATAGTGTGCACAGCCTCAGAGACATCAAGATCATGCGTCCAGTGGGGCTGTAGTCCAGAGAGCCACTGATCGAGGGGTGGAGGCCCCCAGGTTGCTGGGAGGGGTCATCACTGAGACAAGGACTGTCTGCCTGAGGGCGGCAAGGCGGCCGTCCTTCTGGTGCCGAGATCTGGATGAGTTCCAGAAGGTACAGGCCAAAAGGCTAGAGTCAGGACAGGGAAGAGCAGGAGAACCAGGGTGCCCCGTAAGGTCAAGGATCACTGCTCTGGCCGAGTCCCGTGGTCAAGGCTGCCTCTAAGCAAGTAACCAGTGGAGGAGCATAGCATCCTTTTATCCAACATTCCTTAGTGAGGCCCTAATATGTGGCAGGTCCTGTGCCGAGCCCGAGGACAGAGATCAGCTAAATGTTCTCCTGGTCTCGGGGAGGTCACGGTGCAGCGGGCCACGGGAGGCAGACACGGGACAGGTCACAGCACAGTGGTGGCAGACAGAAGCCCTCGGCACTGTGGGAGCCCTGGCGTTGGAAAGAGGGTTTGGGGGTGAGGGGAGGCTTCCTGGAGGAGGGGGGTGTCTAGGTTGCAGGTAAGGATGGAGGTAACCATTCTAGGCTGCAGGTTAAACAAGTGGTTTAAACTCTTCATGCCTCAGTACTTTTATCTGTAAAATGGGCATTATAAGAGAACCTACTTCATAGGTTGTGGTGATGAAGAGATGAGTCCATTTAAGGAAAATGTTCAGAATACAGTGCCTGGAAGGCAGTATGTGTTAGATATGGGGGACCTATCACCATCCTCATCCTCACCCCCACGAGGACATGAACTGGGAAATGTGTGAGCCAGAATACAAGCAGTTTGGCACTGCTTGACCCTGCCAGGCTAGGGCAAGGAGGCTGGAGAGATGCTTGAGGTTCAAGGTCGGAGTTCAAGGTCAGAATATTTGACATGAGGGCAATGGGAAGAGATGCAGTCTGATGATCCGTACCTCTAACAAGAGTCCCTGAGTCCTTTGTTGGAATAACAAGGCTACCTCCTGACAGAACCTTCTCTAACTCCGCCCGGCTTCCTAGCTTGGCCCAGCCTCCTGACATCCTTTCTGCATTCCCAGAGGCCACAGCCACTGCTCCTCCTACTTCTGAGTCACTATTATTACTTGGAGGGAGCTGAAGTAACCTGTAATAATGCTGTTATTAGTGGAAATGGTAGCAACTTCTGTTGTTCTTAATCATTTTTGTTGTTGATGATGTCCATAACTCTGAAAGAGGACTTTTTTGACTCCATGCTGAGATTCTGTACTTAATCTTCCAGGCCTGAGGTTGTGAATCGGCAGCCTAAAGGCCTAATTCACTTTGCAAATGTGTTTTGTTTGTCCCAAATAGTGTCTTTTTTAAAAAATGAGCTTCCACTTAAAGTAGGAATGTTTTATATAAAAATCTGTATTTGCTTGAAAAATGGGAAGATCCAGCACCATGCCAATATTCCAAATGCAAAGTCCCTCCTCCCTTTAGCCTGCACTCTCCAGTTGCTATGTTTTTAGTGCCTGAGCGATGCACACATTACGGTATCTGAGTAGCTCGTGAAGCTGTCTGAAATTGGCACTCCTGCCTTAAGTGAGGGAGAGACGACATGTGGGGGTGACTTCCTGTCCAGGGTGTGGTCCGTATCAGGCCTGCTTCCAGCGGGGAGGGAGGCCAAGTCGTGTAAGCTGTCTCCTCCAGAACCCTTTCTGCTCATTTGTGTTCAGTACGGCTGGTTAGAGGCCCCAAATACCCAGGCTGGGAGCTGGGAAGGTGCCTGACTTTGGGAGGGACAGTGATTCTGGGGTGAGGGAAAAACATGTGCCACAAGACCAAAGCCTGCCTTTCCCTCCTCTGACTCACTCTTTCTCGCCCCTGCAAGATCTCGAAGTCGGCCCCGAAAATCTCACCGCCACCGCCATCACCATGGCCCCTCGCGGTCCCAGAGCTCGGAGTCCCGCTCCTCAAGCTGCGAGAGCAGGTAATCAACCGCCTGAACCTGGGCTTTGCACTCTCACAAAGGGTTGCTCTGAGCACAGAGAAGCTAAGCAAACTATGAAAGGCCACACAGCACAAGATATGTAGTTCTGAGGCCCTTCCACGTCAGGTTTCTCCTAACCCAGACCCTTTCTATGCTGACACACGGGCCGTCCCGGCCTGAGACGGGAAGGAGGGTTCTCCTGTAAATGAGAACAAGAATAAGACCCATGTTGTGGGGCTTCGTTGACGTTGATGTTTGAAATCCTTGATGCCCAATGGGGGCACAAAGCAGACTTACAGGACCAAGTCAGCTCCTGGGTGCAGAGGGGCAACTCTTCCTCAAGTGCACCTCACACTTGACTTACGTGTTCACGTCACCTGCAGAAGTTTAAAAAATCACTGTCCTGGTCCCACCGCCCCCACCCCCGTTAAATCAGGAGGAGGAGAAGGAGAAATATTTATCTAAATTGTCGTCTGTGCCAGGCATTATGCTCTCTCAAATACGTCTTCTCTCTTAATCATCCCAGTAACACCACGAGCTAGAACAGAGCTTCTCCATGTTCGCTGCACTTTGCCAATCACCTTGGAAGTTTAAAAAAATACCAGGGCCTGGATCCCTCCCACTAGACATCCTGATTTAATTCAGATGAGGTGAGGCCCGGACAGCGAGATTTTTACATCTCCCCAGGTGCTGGGAATGTGGAGGCAAGATAAGCATTTGAGAAAGAGGAAAGCAGGGCCTTTCAGTGACCGCTGTCACTGATGGGCCTGGGGGGTGGGTGGGTGCCCACGGCGTTCATGCTGGCACACCCAAGCACTCTCGTCCTCAGATCCTAGGGGTCCCTCAGCACCTCTCTGCCACGCTTCCCTCAAAAAACCCTCGGGTGTCTCTGCCCCATCCCCAGGCACCGCGGCCAGTCCCCCGAGGAAGGGCGGAAGTCCCGCCGAAGGCACTCCCGCCGCTGCTCCAAGACCCTCGGCAAGGCCCGCCCCGAGGCCCGCTCCAGCCACCCACCCAGCCAGCCCCTCCAGATGCTCAGCCTCCTGCCGGCCAGGGGCGTAGTAAGTATTCCGCACGGCCTCCTCAGCCGGTCTTGGCCACGACACATGGGGGAGGTGGAGGCACGAGCTGCAGGGCAGTGTACGACACATTTTAATGCAGTTTCGGGCAAATATCCCATGGGTTTCAGACCTTGTTATTGATTACCCAAATGGTCATTCACCAGCCTTTGGCAGCACTCGGCTTGGGGATCTAGGGCTAGGAGTGCCAGGGGAGGGGGAAAAGCTAAAATACTCTGGCTTTTTACAAGGGAGACTTTGAAAAATACACACTGGTCTTCAGAGTGACATCTACAGGAATGCTTGGGTGAGACACTGTAGGTTTCTTTGGGGAGGAAGGAAAAGAGGGGGGTTTTGATATAGTTGAGACACTCCAGCGAAATCTGCATCTTTGATGCTAGCTAGCCTGTAGCATGGCTTAGCAGCTGGGATTTGATTTCACCTATATAATCCTGGCCTTGAATGTGTATGAGAATTTTCCTTCAAGGAGCTCATAGTGCTTGACCTGTGTCCTCTCGTGTGTCCACACAAGGTCTCAGGGAATTGAGGCCACGGCTGCTCCCACTAGTCCCTTCCACAGATGGGACAGAAAAACCAAAGCTCAGAGAGGTTAAGGTCTGGGGTAAAGCCACGGAGTAGGAGCAAGGGTGACTCCAATTCAGCGACCTGGCACTGAATAGAATCATGTCACGTTCCCTCAGTCAACAAGGAGGGGCTGGAATATGACTTCAGACAGCTTGACACCAGGCAGTTTCTAGATCTGAACTCAAGTTCCAGCTTTGCTACTTCCTAGCTGGGTGGCTTTGGAAAGTCATTTAACTTCTATGAAAGTCAGTTTTCTCATCAGCAGACTTGAAATAATACCATTTCCACATGGGACTGTTGGGGACACCCAATATGATAAAGTGTGTGAGGGCCCTTTAGAGACTCTAAAGGGACAAACGAGGAGATTGAACGTTGACATAGCCTATGATCGCAGCTGGCAGCTGGGAAGGGACCTGTTTCCTCAACCTGCAAGTGAATTGGAATGTTTCAGAGAGCTGCTCCTTCAGGAAGGATGAGGTAGAAGTAAGAAATGTCTCGGGGGTGCTTGCAGGGAGGTTGAGGAAGAGAAGGTGAGAAACACTAGTTGGGCCTGGTTGATGCAATATTTGTTACCTGCAGTGCATTGTGGGAAACTCTTCTTTACAATTCTGTAGCACTCTGTATCACCAAGGTCTAATTTTGCCCAAATCCTCTGCCTTGCTGTAATCAACCACAGCTCCCTCAGTCCCCTCTTGTGCCTGCCTTTGTAGAAGTGCCCATGGCCGCTGTGTGTTTTGTGGGTGGAAAATGCCCAGCTGCATACTCCCCTCCCTGAATGTCCTTACAAGGTCTTCCCAGCATGGCAGAGAGTCGCAAGGCCTGGCATCAAGTCCTAGGACAGGACAATTCCCTCTCCCCCTTCCCAGCCTCAGCCTCCTCACCTGCAAAACGGGCATAACTAGCCCACTTGTCTCCCAGGGGAATTGTCGCAAAGGGAAAGCAATTCAAAATATGAGCAATAAGCGGTGGAAGCATGTTTTTAAGTTATAAAAGCCACCCAGTCTCCCTGCTCATGGTATTTGTGGCACCCACTTAGTGGCCCCAACTGACCCTCACTAAAAAATGCCATGAGGAGCAACTGGCTTATGTTTCCCCACCTGCCTGGGATGGCTTCCTAGCAGGCCACATCTGTCAAGATGTTTCAAAATGCTGGATACTGCAAAAACAAAAAAAAGTGTGGTCCTCCCTCACTCTTGGTGAGTTGGGGAGGTACCAGTTGGCTGTTGGTTCGTGAAGCCTCAATACCCCCATGGGTCTAACCCCTGTCAGAAGAGCTGAAAGCTCACCTGCACCCAGCAGAGAGGTGTTAAGGGCTCCCCTGGCTCAATGCCCTGATTACAAGGGGACCAACTGAGATGCAGAGAAGGAAAATGACTTCCATGGGCTACAGCGAGTCAGGTTGTTAAAAACACGAGATTATGATTATGATGAATCTTGGCTCTGGGCTGGGGATCGTTACTCAGCCCTGTTTGAGCCACAGGTTCCTCATCTGTTAGAAACACATGCAGATACTAAGTCTTTTCTTCAAAAGCCTTGTCATTAGGACAAAAGCAAGGTCATGCTGTAAACTGTTGGCCCTGGTGCTCGGCACAGGGGCAAGACTCAGCAGACGTGAGTGGGGGTATTAGATTCCAAAATTCCAAATGCTGGCTATATACTTACCAACGGTGGAAACTTGAGCAAGTTACATGAGCTTCCTGTGCCTCGGTTTCCTCTAAATCTGCCAAATGAGGATAACCATGACTCCTACCTCCTAAGAGATATGTGTGAGGATTCAGTGACTTACTGTAAGTAAGCATGTGAGACTGCAGCAGGCAAGCGGTAACTGTTACGGGATGGCGCTGCTAGTGATGGCGGCAGCGGTAGTGTGAACCCTGGGAGTGACAGTAGTTAGTGTAACAACAGCTGTACCAGCGCTGACAACATAGAGGCGGTAGTCATAGTAACAGCAGTATCTCCCCAGGTCCAGGCTGCTCAGTGGCTGCCCTGGGACTAGGGCCCTTGCACCCCCGGCTTTGTTTCCTTCCATCCTAGATCAGTTGCAGCCCACGTGCTAGCCCCACCTCCCTTTCCGGGTGCCCCCCGTGTCTGGTGGTCTGTGTACTGACCATGCTAGACCCCTTCTCGTCTTCTCTCCTGCCATGGCAGAGGTGGAAGATGGCCAGGTTGGACCAAAGATTTTCCAACAGCCCTGGCGCCAAGATTTGTCTGAGCTTTCTGTTAAAGAGAACAGCAAAGTCACCGTCATTGAATCACTTGTTCAAATCTACCAGTTATCTATGGAACATCCATAAAGGGTCAGCTCCCAGGATCCAGTGAGTAAGAAACAGTCTGTGCCTCCTTATGAGGGAGACAGATGAGGTAAAAACTGTACAAAAATTTTAATTTGTATGCAAAAATACAGTAATTAGTACAGAGATGCTGAGATGGGGTGGAAGGTAAGCAGGCAGGGAAGAGGGCAAGGGTTAGGGTTAGATAAGAGCAGACAACTGACCAAGAAACTAATGGGGAGCAGGAGTTAGCCAAAGGAAGCAGGAAATGAACTGGAGTCAGGGATGGAGACAGAATTTCAGGGCTGGAGATAGGGTTCTGGAGATGAGCAGGGGCCAAGCGTAAAGGGTCATTTATGCCAGGGTCCCTGCCACACTCCGTTGAAGGTATTTTCATATGCACAGCTCTTTAAAAAATCAAGGATGGGCCCATTACATCAAAGAGGGCATATTTGCAGATATGAATATGCAGATTTGGGGTGTGTCATATTGAAATCAGAGTGGTTGTGAGGATGGAGTGAGGTAAGGTACCCATTCATTTAAGAAAATATGCACTAGGCACCTACTGTGTGCCAGGCACCGGTCCAGGCTCTGGGTGAACAGCAGTGAGCAAGATGGGTAAGGATCCTGCCCTGATACAACTTGAGTTCTGGGTGAAAAACTTAGCCCAATGCTTGGAACATCACACTCAATATTCAATAGTTGCAAAGTGTTATTATTCGTCACTATAGTGGTGTCTGAGGGGGCTTTACAAAGAAAGGAACATTGGAGCTGGGCTTTGAAGGTTGGGTAGTAAGCTTACTGCAAATAAACCCAGACATGATATTTTTGGAGTATCTCTGGCTTCAGAAAGCTTAATCATATCTTAGACATGGAAAAGGGGGTGAAGAGAAGCTTATGGCTCTCTTATATATGTAGATGACTGACCCTGGCTTTGGGACTCTGGACCCAGGCTCTCACACTTTCTGCCAGAGCCTTTGGGCTTTCGCTCAGCTGGGAGACTCAACACGCAATGCCATTCACCCAGAATGCAGGAAAGAGGTGGCATGAGACTTGGGGGATTTGCAGGACCTGTTGTTGTTTTTTAATGGAAACTGGCATAGTATTGTCAACTTTTACTTTTTGCCAAGTCAGGACAGAAAAAAGAAAACCAGCATTTTCTATTAGGAAAATCATATCTTACCACCAGAAGAAGTAGGACTGACATGGCCTTGAGAAGAAAGGATAAGCCTTTAAATCAAATGCATTTAGCAGATGAAAAACTCACTACCTTGAACCTATTTTTCTTGTTTCCATTTGGGCTGGCGAAAATTTTGTCTAACTGGGTCCATGTAGAGATTTTCGAGAACTGGGGACCAGCACAGAGGGGCTTCAGAGAACTGGTGAGGGTGAAGCCGTCTTTCTCCATCAGCCTCCTGCTGGAGTGAAAGACAAAGAGGCCACACCACCGACCTGGGCCCAGGGTCAACTGTGGTGCACAGCCCCATGGGATTGCCCCAGCCCTGAAGGACTTTGTCATCTTCCCGCAATCCCCAGCAGTCTCACTCTATCCCCTGCTCCTCCCAGATGAACTCCCAACAGGTCAATGAATCCATTCTTGTGTTGTCTTCCTGATTAGTGTACAAAGGAAGATGAACAACGGCAAGGAAAATAAACTTAATGTCTTTGTGAAACAAAAGGATGTTTTTTTAAACAAATAACCAGAAACCCCTAGCTAAAAGCTCTGCCATGCAGCTCTATATTCACAGGAGAATTTCCAGTCCCCCATATGGCAGGGAGGGGAAAAAAATTTATAGCCATCTCTCTAAGCTCAGTAAATGGACTTGTTCAGTTTAATTGGAATTCTCTTCTTGATTGTATTTTTGTAACCTATTAGTCCGTGCTGCCTCTTGATCTCAGAATTCAGCTGAAATTAAATTTTGGAGTGTAAGTGAGAGATTGCCTTTTTTTCCCCATTCTTGATTAAATAATGATTTGAAACAAAAACAATAAATAACAGTGCCAGCTTCCCTGGAGGGCTCAGAGAGACTCCCAGTGAAACTCCAGGAGCTGGGGTTCGCGGGGCGGGGACTTTAATTACTGATTAGAAAAACCCAAGTGTTAACACTGAGTGTATTGAGAAACAAGGATATGAGACAAGCTTACGAGTTCAAAAGAGAAAAAAAAATTGGAGCTTCACATTTGAGAAGACTAAGGGAGTAAATGGAAATATTTGTTTGCTTTCTCCAAATGGTCATGAGTTCGTGAAATGCAATTTGTCCTAAAAAAAAAAAAAAAATCTGAGATTGGCAATCCCGACCCAGAAGGGAAAGGCTTACAATAGCTGTGTGTGGAGTGTGCATATGCATACGGCTTAAGGGCTCTGGTCTCTTGGTTCCTTTTGTTGACAGAAGGCCAAGAGGGATGGAAAGGGTTTGGATGGGGAAGATGAAGCAATCCACTTCATAGTTCTGGGAGAGCTGCAACATACAGGATGCATTGTGTTCCTGTCGCTTTCAGGGCAGTTAGGATAGCAGCAAACTCTCAGCACAGAGAGTCAGGACTTGGGGGGTCTCAGGGCAAGTCAGCTAAGAGATACAAGCAACAGGGACCCCCGTGGAGCCTGAGGCCAGGAGAGCTGAAGCCCCATCTAAAAGGGGCAGCTGTAATTATTACCAAGCAGGAATGTGGACCCAGTGCTGCCAGATCTTATTTTTTAGCACAAACTAGAAATGGGATCACTAAGTGAAACTGCCTCATTCTACAGTGTTGGTGGTTAGTTCAAAGTCATTGTCAAACATACTAAGTGGGCTAAAGAAATATAACTTGGCCTGTCAGTTTCCCAGTGGTGATTTGGGGTGTTGAAGTAGATGTTATATACCCCCATCCTCCCCTTTCTGGGCACATGGCCAACTTCCAGCTCCCAAAAGATGTTCTCTGGCCCCAAAGACCACTTTGCTTGGCCATAGGCAGTTTGGACATATGAGAGAATTGACACCCCTAATGCAGCCTTCAACCCATGAGTAGTGGAGAACTGGTGTATAAATGCCCCAGCTCCCTCCTTGGTTGGGATTAACTCTGGAGCCACTTCTTCTCTGGCTGGCTCCCAGAGTGTCCACCAGCCATCCACCGTGGTAGCTGGTTTCACAGCGCACCTTTTATTAGCTTCTTCTCTCCCCCATCTCATTTCCCCACTCCCCCACAGAGGTTCCTTGCCCTTTCAAATAAACTATAAGCATTCAAATTCCTGTCTCAGTTTCTGGGTGAATCCGTATTAAGAAAGGTGTTATTTTATTTACTTGGTGATTGAGCAGATCTTACAAGGGCTGAATTTTCATGTCACCAAAGGTAGGCCTTTGTGAAGGAAGGCATGGGTGATACGGAGAAAGGGGTTATAGTGGACCAAAGAAGACAGCCCTGGTATGAGGGTTCCAGGTTTTAAACTAGGGTCTCAGGTACCATGAAGGCATTGTTATTGGACAATAGTGGGTCTAGGATAACTCTTCCTTGTGAGTATCTTGAGCACCATTTTGCAGCCAGGCTGGGGGTACAGGGACAGATAGCAGTTAAGTGCCTAGAAGAGAAATTCCCATCAGGTAAAGAAGAGCTCTTCAAAGATGACTTTTGAGAGGCCATTATCTAAATGAGGAGACAGGGAGGAGCAAGTGGGAGCTGCCCTATTATGTCAGTGTCAGGTGGGCAAGTATTTACATACTACATGCTGGAGTGAGTATCTCGCTAGCAAGGAGACCTCAGAGATAGGCTGGCAGAGGTAAGAGCCCTGAGGCCTCAGTTGTCTGCCCTCACAATGTCCATGATTTGAAGATGTCCTTTGCATTATCATGGCTGCCACCCACCCACCAACACACACACCTTCTGCCTTTGGCTCCACTTAATGTATCATTCCTCCTCTTTGTGTGGACATAACAGAGAGCTCTGGAAAAAGTGGAGTCTGGGGCTAAGAGACCATAAACTATCCAGACATCCCTATGAGTTTTTTTTAAATGTTCCTATCACGTGGAAATATAGACGGAACCCATCAAGACTTGTAAAGACAAACCAAACCGAGTTCAGGAGTGAACACCTTCAGACTGTCACCTCTTCCCCGACCCTCAAAGTAATCCTTTAAGCAAGTCAAATAGAGGGAGAAGATTTGTACATCTGGTACCTGCTAGGGATGTTATGTTATGCTGGTTGTGCCCCCACCTGCCCTCCATTCACCAAGCCAGCCATGAATACTGATATAGGGCTGCTTCAGCCCAGAGGGAAGGGTATCTTTTTTCTAACTAGTCTGGCCAGAGGGAGTACCTTTTTAAATTCCTGATCAGGAAGGAGCACTTTTGTATAATCTGAAAAGTCACTGTTTGGGTTAGCAGCCTTGTTACTTGCAAATGGTCAGACACAGTCCATCTTTTAATCTGACTTCCTGGAGTAGCAGAGGGTGGAAAAGGAAGAAAGGAAACCCAGCACAGGTTGTCTCATCTGGAAGGCTTCTCAGATCTAGAACTTCTCACTTTAGCCTGGAACTTATCCTGGTGAGCACGTGTAGATGGTCCCTTCTGTGCTTTCTCTGAGGGTCCTGGGTCTGAGGAGAGCCAGGAGGGAGAGGAAGAGCAGAGGGTATTCTGGACCTAGAACTCAATTCTAGAGCTTGTCTCTTGCTCACACACCCAGCCCTGAGCTGGTCTCAAGACACCAACCTTCAGCCAAGGGCCCAGCTAGTTCCCTAGAATTATTTTGAGTATGATGAAGGCCAGTCCATCCTTAAAAAGCCATCAGATTCCCAAAGTTGGCAGTCACCCAGTTGGACCCTACCAGGGCCTGATCCCCAGCCATCGCCACCATGACTTAAGTCAGGATGGGCCCAGACATCTGAGCTCAGGCCTCCAAGGGACTATAGAGCAGGTTTGGCAACATTTAGTGAGCACTTATTCTCTGCCACACCCTGGTGAGTACTTGGGGACAATACTGAGCCAGTCATACATGGTCTCTGCCTTCAACAAGCTCCCACCCAGATGGAGAGTCAGGCAATAAAACAAGCAGTTACCCTACTAACAGTGCTATGGCACACAGAAGCCACTCATTTTTGAGAATGAATATGAGATTGAACAAATGAATGAAGTAGAGAGTGTCTTATCCTGGCCTGGGAATCAGATACGACCTTGTAGAGGTGATAAGTAACCTGGAGGATGAATAACTTTAGCCATGTGAAATGGAGTAATGAGAAAGAGTGTT